>CM030797.1:7280000-7880000 GCA_018127125.1 Rhododendron griersonianum | reverse complement strand
CTATCAGCTACGATCGAAAACCCGATCTCCATTCCGATCCTACGTGAAAAGCCAATTTTGAAAGGCCATCGGATGGATAACTTGAAGCAATCGAAGCTAGTTGAAGCTGTGGGTATCACAACAACGAGGAGAGTAACAATGTTCAAGAGCCATCTGGAGTTTTTTATGACTGACATTTGCCCCTTTTGCTTGCTAGTTGGCCTCCCTATTATTAACAATAAACACAAATACCTTGTTAATGGTTAAAAGGGTGAAAGCTATAAGTGGTGACTGGAATTTTATACAGTAGATATGGAGTACTATTAATTTGCTTCTTTTGATCCGAGAGTATTACTTTATTGGAAATTAGTTTTATATACGTTATTTTGTTTATTGGTAATGGATATTTTAGTGTCTTGAAACCTAGGGTGTATTAATTTGTTTACGTTTTCGGATATGTTTTTGTTGGATGTTTTGTATCGATCTCTTGAACTCATAAATGTTGATCACTGATTTTGGTAAAAAACCAAACCGAACCCAGGGGCGGAGCTAGGATTTGTATATGGGGGTGGCACCAATTGAATTCATGAAAACAGCTACATCCCGCTTTCTCCTTTTGCCTGCAACATGAATTCAAATCTCTAAGAGTAGGAGTTGTTGCAACCCGCTTTCTATATTGGTGAACACTATCATAAAATAAAATTAACAAGTAGCTCCAATAGGGGGAGCTATCGCCTTCCGTTTTCTCCCCTAGCAAGCACCACACAAAAAAAAAATTTTGACAAATTTACGGGGATGCCAGGCAAAAAAAAAAAAAAATTATTGTATTTACGGGGATGCCGTGGACAATGGGGCATTCTTCTTTCCACCCTAAGTGTAGGAAGATGATTAATCCATAACTTATTCATACAAGTATGTAAATCGACATTTTTCTGAATTCACTTTATATGTCTATTTACATGCACCATCATCCGAAAAGAAACAAGCAGTAAAAATACCAAGTCCGTGGATAAAATTTAATGCCCAAATGCGTAGCATTCCTCTCCAATTAATAAGAAAAATTACAAGTGAAAATTTATGTAAAAATTTAGTGAGAGAGAGCAGCACTAGCGGAGAAGGGAAAAAAAGATACTGCTCGAGGGGGACTCAAACCCTGGTGTAGTGCTTGGTGCATACAACATGACATACAACTTAGTCGCTGGAGCAAAAACCAGTAACGGAACTGGTTCTTTTCTTTGGTGTCCCCTGTGTGGAATTTCTCTCTGTTTGTGGGGCTTCTATCACCCCTATGTGGGTGTTTTTGGTTATTTTCTGCAGTGCTCCGTCTGTTTGGAGCGATGGGTTTAGTTGGAGTTGGGTATAGTCTTTGTACTGAGTCCCCTCCTATTTGGTTTCTTGATCTCTTGTTTAGGGATAGAGTTTCCTCTTGATGTACTGTTTCTTGGATCTATAATATTCACCTGTTATTGTTGTGGCAAAAAAAAAAAAAAAACTTAGTTGCTGGAGCAAATCAAATTTTATGTGCACTTTGCATACATTATCTATATTTAACAGTTTTGTGTAATTTTTTTTAATTTTTTTGGAGGGAATTCCTGAAGCGAGGCTGGCACGTGCCACACCCCCCACCAGGTAGCTCCGCCCCTGCCAAACTGAACCGGTAATCGTAGTTTTGTTATGGTTTAGATAAACTAAAAACCACCTATTTTGGTTATGGTTTTGATTATAGGTTTTGGTTCCGGTTTTAATTTTGTTTTTTCAAAAACCGAACCACACAATTGACATCCCTTCTTTAAATGAGTCGTTCCTCACCATTTCCTCTTATTTGCATGATGGACTTTGCTCTCTCCCTTCGAGAAAAGAGAGGAAGTTGGCTTTGTGGGCTTTTTAAGCCTGGAAAATCCCCTAACGTTGGGAGATTTTGAAAGTTTCTCTTTGCACTTTTAAGTTTTATCCAAATAATTTTTGACTATTGGAGTTTAAACTCGAATATCAACCATAACCTGTTGGGTTTGATGGTTGCATTCGGAACTCAGGGAAAGAAATAGAAAGGAAGAGAAAGTTTAAAAAAAATTCCTTCCATTGTTTGGTTTCTAGTGAAAGAGAAGGGAAAATTTGAAACACAAGTTTATTTTTCTCTCCAATTTCTTAACTTTTTCTCTAATTTTCTTCTAGCTTTATTATTTTTCTCATCTTTTCTCATTTTTTCTCCCAAGTTTCAAACAAAGCCTAAAAACTCGAGGCTTGAGACTATGACTCAACTTTGTCTTTGTAATACCTCTTACAAGCTTATTACAAAGATCTTGGATGCTAGATTGAGACCTCTCCTTTATGAAATTGTTAAAACATTTCAAGCTAGTTTCATTCCAGGCCGTAGGGAAGTAGCCAATGTTATCAACTTATCTTTTTGTTTTTGATCGGCAAAAGTTAATTTCATTACTCCAAAAAGGGCAACAAATGGAACCATTACAACAAAAGAAACCCCGCATTGAGATAGTCTCGAAGGAACCAGAACTCTCATACTTCTAGAGCTAGCAGGTTATCAACTTATCAATCGTGCAAGAAATTCTTCACAAGTTTAAAATGTTTTAAAAAGAGGAGGTGGGGAGATATTGATTATCAAATGAGATTTGGAAAAAGCCTACCATAGACTTGAATGGAGTTTTATTCGCAAAGTCCTCATTGCTTTCAATCTTCCTAACAAATGGGTGGATCTTGTGATGGCTTACTTCTACTCTTCCTCTATGGCCATCATTTTTAATGGTGACACGATCAAGAGTTTTATTCTAAGTCGTGGCATTTGGCAAGGAGACCCTTTGTCCCCCATACACCTATTCTAAATTTCTAATTAATACTCCTATATAAACTGAGAGCACCAACTTGGTGTCTTCCATTTTGAAGCTCCGTCACAAAAGAGATTTTCATAATTGCCCATTAAAATTAAGTATTTGACTCATTTTAACTTACCATTAAATTATTGTTACGGGCAAAATAATAATCAATTTAAAACCACCTATCATAACCACCATCCCACTATTCCCACCCATCTTAAAAATGTGCACACACGCGCATAGTTCGTGCCACCTTCTAGTATTCATAATGTGCATGGAATATCTCTCTCACAAAATTCAACATGCTTGTGAGAATGGGGAGTGGAAAAGCATCAAAACCTCCAATCGGGGTCCTTCTCTCTCCCATCTTCTGTTTGCAAATGATTTTACTCTTCTTTGGTAAATCGCCCCTGCTTATATTATGCAGGGTGATCATTTACCCGCTTCCGTGACTCATGCCCTTGATAGGCTTAATAGAGATTTTCTTTCGGGTTCCTCCCAGGAGGAAAAAAAAACGCGTCCATGCAGTTAACTGGAATAAGGTTGTTAAACCTAGCTAAGAACCTTGGGGGGCTGGGTATTCGCGAAACTAAGACTTCGTGATCTTACGTATCAACACTCAAATCCAACTTGGGAATTCTGCAATCTTGAAACGGTAAGAAGTCATGGCACATGCGATGCTTGCACTTATTTTATGATGCAGTTTCAAAACGCAAGCTAAAAAAAGCAAGAAATACGCATTCTCCTGACAAACTCCATTAGCTGCAAATGGTCAAAATTGCTGTGTGAATGAGCAACCACTCCAACATGATTCTAATCTTTTTGTCCTTAATAAGCGAAAATAATACTCCCTCCGTCCTACTTTGTTTCGCCTGTTTTTTTTTTTTGGGACGTCCCAAAAAATTGTCTATATCACACAATCTATAATATTTTATATATTCAATATGGATCTTGTGTGATAGATCTCAATTTATTTTATTAAATAAAGTTTTCAAAATCATAAAAAACATTATAGATTGTGAGATATAGACAATTTTTTGGGACGTCCTAAAAATAAAACAAACGGAACAAAGTGGGACAGAGGCAAGCATATAACCAGTATACAAAGGCAAAAGGTAAAAGAACCATGGAAAACAAAACAAAACAAAAGCAACACAAGGAGGCCAAAAGCATGAAAAGGCAAAAGCTAACAACCAATGCAAAAGTTACAAAGAATCAACAATTTGATCAGAGGGCTAGATGCTTCTATCACCATCTCCCAGCTATATAGGATCAAGTCCTTAGGAGTTAGGATACTCCATTCGCAAGAATGTCCTAATTCTCAGCTCTTCTTCTATGATCCTTACAGGAAAATTAAAAGTCTTGTATGATCCTTACAGGACAATCCTCATATTGGATCCGGATCCTTCCCATAACGGAAAATCTTTCCCTCCCAGACCAATTGTTTTTTTTTTTTGAACAGCAATCAAACATTCTCAAAATATATCTCGCCAGAAATCCCAGCGGATTACATTAAGAACTCCAGATTAGACATGGAAAAGTAGACAATAGGAAACTACTATGGACATGATTTGTAGAAGAGCCTCCTCCATGAATAGCAGCTCTTCTTCTTAGCCAACCAGACCCGTCCATCAGCTGGGAACTGTGGAAAAATAGATTTAATTTTTTTCACAGCCCAAATGAAAAAGAACCCTTATTGTAAAGAGCATCATGAAGAATCTCCCTCCATACAAGACGAAAGAAAAGAAAACTTCAGAAACAAAATAAAAGCAAAACAAGAAGCCTAAAAAACATGAGAAAGGCTAAATATAATCACATACTCTAATAATCCAAGAAAAGAAGAATTTGATCTAAGCTGGGTGCAAGTTGCAACTATCCCTGTATCCGAACTAGTTGCAACGAGAAGAAAATGAAACCTATATCACATAGACCCTGTCCTCCACTACCTGGAAGGACCTATTGTTCAGCTCCCTCCAAATGAACCAGGCCTTCCGGCTGTCTAGTTTAATGCCTCATTGTAAGAAAAGAAGTAATAATGAGAGGATTGATATTGCAGCACTCAAAAAAATAATGACAATCGAAATAGTAAATCCTATGGTCTAGAGCTCAACCAGTTGCTTCTCCTCAGAAGTTGAAGCCATGGATCAACTTTCGTAATGAAGCTACAGTTCTTTGAAGACTATGAAGAAGACCTACGGACGCTATTTGGTACCTGTTATCAGGTTCCCATTCTTGTTTAGCAATGTCTAAATGCAGTACCATCTTAATTAAGCTCAATCAACTGGTCTCTTAACTAAAATTAAGCTCTCTGAGTGTGTAAAAACTTGATCAGCAAACTTTGATTCATGCCTATCGCATAACGGATTGTACTCTTTTATGGCCCTAGTACTTACGTTGCACGCCACAATGCGTCGACCGTTGCTCCTCATAAAAAAAAACCTCAACATTTCGCTGAAATCACAATGCACTGTGCTTAGGGCACAACATAATAGACACTATCCTATTATGCAACAACAGAACTCTTACTAGGGAACAGAGGAGACAAAAGTTGTTATCTTCAAGTGATGCCACAGTGCCAATGCCACATTTGTTCTTCTGTATATGATATATCTAGAGCATATGAAACTGTTTTAACATGAAGGTCTAGTTTGTGCGCATAGTCAAAGGAGTTGTCAGATGAACAGAAACTCGAATATGAAGAAAACTTCTTACTACTAGAGTTTCTACATAAGATTACCCAAGGATAATGCAAAGGTTGGTATACTATCAATACGACACTAGCTATATCCAGTGCAGAGCCATCTCTTACTAAACCAGTAATGTCTTTCCAAGAGTGTGAACTAAGTAACTGATTCAAAACAGAGCAAAGACTACCATGAGCTATCAATCATTATCCATCCGGCCTATCATCACTGATGGCCAGCGGTCTGAACAACACGATCAGTGGAGAACTTGGAATTAGAGCGGATATTGACAACCGAACCGGAACTCCCGGGTAGCAACCTGAGAGTGTCCTGCCGTGATCTATAAGAGTACAAATGAGCGCGCAGGTGTATCCCTATTGTGTGTGTGTACACATAAAAGTGTTCCTCATATCTTATGTTTAAACAAACTGTAGTGGCATAAAACATCACGACGATGCAACCCACATAGAAGGTGAAACAAAAGCAATAATTTCATTCAAAGTAGGAACAACTTTTGTTGTATCCTAGCTATATATAACAAAAGAAAAATAAACTCGTTGTGTAAGAAGACACTATAATGAAAGGATAGATAGCACGGACCAGAAAAAAGGATAGATAGCTAGCACAGCTCTGCACGAGCTATTGTTTACAATCAAATAACAAGACAAACAGCTAATCCTATGGTCTAAAGTTCAACCAAATACATTTTCTTCTCAAGATAGCTTCGGTCATGAAGCCTAAACACAGTTCAATTCTATTGAAAGAAAACCCAAGTAAATACAATAAAAAAACAAAATGGATATAGCATGAAAATCCAACTCTTCACTCTTCTCAACGAACATGCAAACCTCAATAACTGCTTTCTACTTGCGCGGTGCTTGAGTAGAAGAATATCAAGAAGACATCCAGAAGCTGATTGGTACCACTTATCACCTTCCCCCTTTTGTTTAGCAAAGTATAGATGCTTGTTAAACTCAATCAACACTTCGAATTCGAATTCTTCTTCTTAGAAGTCGATTTCTTCTTCTTCGAAGTCGATTTTTTCTTCTTCGAAGTCAGTCTCTTCACTGAAATAAGGCTCTCTGCGTACGGGAGAACTTCATTTACCAAGCTTGATTCCGGCGTAACCCGTAATGGATCATACTCTACTATGTTATGAGTGCTAAGGTCATACGACACCATCTGTCTATAGTTCTTCCTCGTCAGAAGAACCTCAGCATTTGGCCGAAATCCCAATGCATCGTGACATCCTAAGAGGGTTCCAGTAGTGTACTTTTTTGTCCAAGACTCCTGAACTCCATATTCATCCATTACCCATATGTCAAAGCATGTGTCCACCCGCTGGGAGCCAGGACCATAAACGTCTGACAGAACAAGAGCAAGGGAATCCTTCAGAAGGCAAAGGTTAGACAACAATTTAAGACGAAAGATGCCGGGCAAGGGTATGCTTTCGAACAATTCTTCAGACGTACGAAACACACAAATATGCATGAAACCAGCACCATGATCGTGAGCTAGCCAATAGAAAACCCCATCTGAAGATGTACAACGATAGCACTGAGAAACATGGTAGATACAATAATCGGGCACAACGGCGTCCGTCTGTCTCCAGGTATCTGTACTCAAGGCATAGACATAGACCTTGGGAAAACAAACTGGCCTTTTACAAATGCACTTGGTTTTGTGGCAGTGGAAATGGTCTTCCATGTCAAAGCTTACGCGTGGAATAGGTAGTCTATCACAAGCATAACAGTTACGAGTGACGAATTTAATAGCTTTATAATCATTAGCTTTGGGATCAAACGTAAACCCTAAGTAGCTGGTACGGTCTTTTTGGCGACAGGGTAAAGGGAGTTGCCTCAATTCTTTGATAGCAGGGTTATATATCACCATTTTGGAGGCGTTTTGGAAACACAGGAGGCCGTTGCAAGAGTCGGAGAGGTGAACGCTTCGATCGATGCAAGATAAGTTTAGATTTCCGAACGCGGTTGGGCTGAAGATCAAGGCCCACGCAACTTGAGTCCCCTCGTCGACTTGTCGTGTGAGGAAGAGTATTTCGCCTGGCTGGGCGCGGGTGTGGTGGAGGGAGATAAATTTAGGGTTTCGGATGAGAGAGTACCAGTGTTTTGAGACAGATTTCCACTGAAGGAGGGATTTGGCTGGAACCCTAGACAGAATGTCCATCAACACGTCTTCTGGCAGCTCGCATACAATCGCCATTCCCTTGATTTTCAACTCTGACAACATAGACACACAGAGAGAGAGAGAGAGAGAGTGATTACAACGATGAAGCAAGATCTCAGGGGAGAGATTGAAATGACGTAAGATAGAAAGCGTTTATCTACTATACATACCGAGGAACCCCTGCGTAACGGACTTCAACTGGATATCAGTCAACTTGCTTTCGCTTCCGGCCTTAGACTGGAGGAGTCCATCGCCGTAACTGGAGGACGTGGCGGCGAGAGAGCATTCCTCGCGGCGGCGCTGCTGTTTTTTCTCATTTCTGATCCGCAGGTGCTGCTTCTGCTCCTCCTGGTTTTCCATGAAGAGAGACAAACGAAAACAATTTCACCGACCAGGGTCACGATATTGGACTACAGGAGTCAGCTTAGAGGGAAAGCAAGAAACTACGTCGTTTGAGACGAAAAGGGAATGTCTTCTTCGTAGCCCGTTTTAAATTTGGGTTTTGCTAGAAAGTGCCCAATGGGCCACCCACAAGCAAGGATGGAACCGGGGGGTCTTGTGGCGGCGGCGACCGCAACGATAAGAATTTTAGAAAATATAATTATTATATGTAAAAAAAAAATTTATGTTTAACTTATATAGTTTTGCCACCACTAGATTTTTTTAGTATACATATCGTCATTGCGGGGCATTGTTAGGGTAAAATCCTGATTCCGTTCTTCTCCACAAGGAGACGAAAGTAATGTACTTTTTCCCATCTCTTCAAATCAAATCATCTGTCAAGAGTTTCCCCTTTCTATCTCAGATTTTTTCAATTATTCAGTCCGTGTCTCTATACTTTTTTTGCTTTTCTAATGTTCATATTACCCTTCTCATTTTAGCTTTTTCTTTGGTTTTATTTTCATCATGCAGCTTTTTACCGTTTCTGGTTTCTCCCTCATCACTAAGGATGGGTTTTTTTTTTTTTTTTCAAACGGAAATTACGTTAAGAACTACTTCCTCCGTCCATTTTTAAGTGTTCTGTATTTCATTTTGGGTTATCCCTAAATAAGTGCCATTTTGTAAAGTTAGTGGGTAAAAGTTGGTACATTTTTTATTTTGCCCCTAAAAATAGATTTCATTTTGAAAAGTTGATGAGTAAAAGTATAATGATAATATATTAATATTTCATAGAGGACAAGTATGAAAAGTAATATATTATGGTGGTACAATTATGTTGATTCCAAAAATTGCGTGAAAGTTAAATTAGGACACTTAAAAAGAACGAGGGAGTAGTACACAACTGGTTACCGAAATACTCTTGGGAATCTGATGCAAATAATCCAAATTTTTATTAATTTTCAAATAATTTCTTTATTGGTCTGACAAAAAATTAAGAGATGAAAGCAGTAAAACCAAAAACGTTATTAACTCTTGGGAGAGGAAGCTTTTCTTCAACATAGTTTAGAAAAATATACAATTCGTTAAATCACCCAATTAATGCCAATTAAATTGGTAGTGGTATTACCGGAAACAAGATCACAAGGACCCCAAACAAAAATCTGCGAGAGAGAGAGAGTTAGCGGCAATATTAGAAAACACCGCAAACGAGAAGATCGGTGTGGGTGGAAGCAGGTTCTATGGGTCGCTTACGTGTACAAAGAGTGAGCTGGAGAGGTGCGATTGGTCGATAATTAGTACCGAGGGGGAAAAGAGGAATAATCTCGTGGGGTAAGGACCAGAGCAAGAGGTACGGAAAAGACAAAGGCAACGTGTCTCCTTTTGTTCTCCGCGGGGGGGAATGACGTCTGCCCTTTTCTGGGATCGAAAGAGTGAGGTCACCTTCTCTCCGGGGAAGAATGTTCTCCTTCCTCAGAATCAGTGCTCTCTCTCTCTCCTTTTCCAGAAAGGTCAGCCTCTCCTCAATCATTGGGAATGTCAGGGGTATTTATAGGGCACATGGGCCTAGGTCAGGCCCAGGACGGCGCTCCTATAAGACCCCGACACGTGTCCCTCCCGTACCTCCAGGTCGCGGAAGACTCGTCCTCCCGCGGAGGACCTCCGCGGGGGAACCCGCACTTCCGCGACGCTACCTCCTTCCCAAGCCACCAAGCCACAAGAGCTTCCCCAATTCCCGCAAAAGCAAGGTCGCGACCCGCGGCGATCGTTTTACCTTCCGCAGGGTCCCTTCCGGGCCTGCCTTTTAGGTTCGAATAGGATCCCGGGGTCTTCTTGTAATTTCTGTACCAAATCCGGTATATCTTTCAGTTCTCCCCGGCGGGGCTCGCGGGGGGTCCCGCGGGGTCTTCTCTTCCGCGGGTCAGTTCCGCGGGCGTCCATCTCACGGGCTACGTGTCCCCTTTCCATTGGTCAGTCAAACGTCCTCTCGAAATGGTGTTTCGACTAAGATTGACTTCCCGCGTGGACCTAATCGCCACGTGTCCAAGGCCAATTGGTTGGTCAAAAGGTTTTCTTTGATGATCTGTCAATAATTTTGACCGCGCCTACAATCGGGAAACAATAATGTTGATGGCAGCAGCGGAGGTCGCAGCAGTGAGGTTTTCGGTAATGGTTGCAACGATGATGGCACTGGCGGTGATGCGATTGGCTGTGATAGCTTAGCTCCGATAATTACGGCGGAGTCTATGAAGATTGGAGAGTGGATCCCGTTCCAGAACACCTTCTTAAAAAATACTAAGTAATTATTTCACATTTTCAAACTAAAAAATAATATAAAAAAATGGTGAATACTACACATTTTTTTATTTTACCTACCCCCGTTTCTTTCAATACTACACCAACACTATTTAATTAACCTATTCTCTATGAAAATATTAGTATTACTTTTATTTCGAGTTGGTTTAATTGCGAGGTTGACAATTAACAATGTAAGAAAGTTCTAACCAGGACAAAATTAGGGAAGAGAATTTGTTGTCACAAGATTTTGGCACATAAAATTTAGTTCTTTAAGGTTCTAGACAATTGTTTAAAATGTAGAGAAAAATTAATCTCGAGAGATTATATTTATGTTAAGCAATCTCGAGAGATTATTGATCATACCACTTCATCAATGGGACACAAACATCACAATTGAATTTAATATATATATATATATATATATATATATATCACCCTCGGAAATATAAGGTAGCATAAGTGTTAAGGCTACCTTTACCGGGACAACATACGTGTATTACAGGGAAAATTTCAAAAATAAAAATTCCTAGACTTAGACATCAATGTCTCAAAAATACTTGAACTTTTTGATATTTCAAATAAGCACTTGAAGTATACACCCGTTATGAAATCAAGCACCGGGTGTCAATTTCGTCCATTTAGTAATGAAAATTGCACGCTAGGCTTTCTCATGCATCAGAAACGGGCCAATAGACATACGTTACAAGGGATCCTCGTAAGGTCCAAACCGAACTCTCTGGTTTGCGCAGCAAATCCCTTACCTTGGCAGGTAGAGTCACCCTCATTAAATTAGTGAAAGAAACCATCCCTGCTTATTTTTCTTTGATCATGATCCCTGCTTATATTATGCAAGGTAATCATTTACCTGCTTCCATTACTCATGCCCTTGGTAGGCTTAACAGAGATTTTCTTTCGGGTTCCTCCCAGGAGAAAAAAACGCGTCCATGTGGCTAACTGGAATAAGGTTGCTAAACTTAAGAATCTTGGGGGCCTGGGTATTCGCGAAACTAGACATCGTGATAATACATATCAACACTCACATCCAACTTGTGGATTCTGCATTCTTTGAGTCTTTTTTTTTGAACAGCAAAAAGAAGATTTCAAAACGATAAGAAGTCATGGCACATTCGATGCTGGCACTTTTTTTATGATACAGTTTCAAAATGCAAGCTAACGAAAGCAAGAAATACACATTCTCCAGACAAACTCCATTAGCTGCAAATGGTCCAAATTCCTGTGTGAATGAGCAACCACTCCAACATGTTTCTAATCTTTTTGTCCTTAATAAGCGAAAATAGTAACAAGCATCGAGGGGACACAAGGAACCCTCTGTTAATGCATGGCTTGGTATACAATAAACGAGATACTAGCTTTATCTAGCCCGGCCCCTTTTTTAACGGAATATGTTCCCGAAAGTGTGCAACCCATATCCGACTCGTAACGTAATATGTTCCCGAAAGTGTGCAATCCATATAGTACTTATGAGCAGCTGTAACACATGTCAATCTAAACATTTATCAACAGATATATGTATAAATCTAAAAAACTGACTTGTGGTATGAACATGCTCTTTTATCTCATGGTCAAAATTGACTTGCCAATGAGCAACCTCTTCCAATATTTCTACCCAATTTTGTTGTTAAAATGCAAATATCGTGAAGAGCATTCTCCCGGTATACAAGACGAACCAAAAGAAAACTTCGGAAACAAAATAAAGGCAAAACAAGAAGCCTAAAAAACATGAGAAAGGCCAAATATAATCACATACACTAATAATCCACGAAATCAAGAATTTGATCTAAGACTGGGTGCAAGTTGCAAACTATCCCTGTATCCGAACTAGGTGTGCAACGAGAAGAAAATGAAACCTATATCACATAGACCCTGTCCTCCGCTCCCTGGAAGGACCTATTGTTCAGCTCCCTCCAAATGAACCAGGCCTTCCTGCTGTCTAGTTTAATGCCTCATTGTAAGAAAAGTAGTAGTAATAATCTTCTCCTCATAAGTTGAAGCCATGGATCAACTTTCGTAATGAAGCTACAGTTCTTTGAAGAGTATGAAGAGGACCTACAGAAGCTAATTGGTAACTGTTTTCACATTCCCCTTCTTGTTTAACATGAATGTCTAGTTCGTGCGCGTAGTCAAAGAAGCTTCCAGAAGTACAGAAACTTGAATATGAAGAGAACTTCAACTACTAGAGTTTCTACATAAGATTATCCAAGGATAATGCAAAGGTTGGTATAGACACTAGCTCTATCCTGTGCAGAGCCATCTCTTACTAAACCTGTAACGTCTTTCCAAGAGTGTGAACTAAGTAACTGATTCACAACGGAGCAAAGACTACCATGAGCTATCAATCATATCCATCCTGCCTATCATCATGATCAGTAGGGAACTTGGAATTAGTGCGGATATTGACAACGGCACCGGAACTCCCTGGTAGCAACCTGAGAGTGTCCTGCTGTGATCTATACAAGTACAAATGAATGCACAAGTGTATCCCTATTGTGTGTGTGTACACATAAAAGTGTTCCTCACATCTTATGTTTATACAAACTGCAGTGGCATAATAGTAACATTCACACTAGGAACAACTTTCGTTATATCCTACCTATATATAACAAAAGAAAAATAAACTCGTTGTATAAGAAGACACTATAATGAAAGGATAGATAGCCCGGACCAGAAAAAAGGATAGATAGCTAGCACAGCTCTGCACGAGGCACTGTTTACAAACAAAATAACAAGACAAACAGCTAATCCTATGGTCTCAAGTTCAACCAAATACATTTTCTTCTCAAGATAGCTTCGGTCATGAAGC
This sequence comes from Rhododendron griersonianum, assembly GCA_018127125.1. Lineage (NCBI taxonomy): Eukaryota > Viridiplantae > Streptophyta > Magnoliopsida > Ericales > Ericaceae > Rhododendron > Rhododendron griersonianum. Next base: position 7,866,828 of record CM030797.1, on the reverse strand, counting down.
CCAAACACAGTTCAATTCTATTGAAAGAAAACCCAAGTAAATACATGAAAAAAACAAAATGGATATAGCATGAAAATCCAACTCTTCACTCTTCTCAACGAACTTGAAAACCTCAATAACTGCTTCTACTTGCGCGGTGCTTGAGTAGAAGAATATCAAGAAGACATCCAGAAGCTGATTGGTACCACTTATCACCTTCCCCCTTCTGTTTACCAATGTATAGATGCTTGTTAAACTCAATCAACACTTCGAAGTCGAATTCTTCTTCTTAGAAGTTGATTTCTTCTTCTTCGAAGTCGATTTCTTCTTCTTCGAAATCAGTCTCTTGACTGAAATCAAGCTCTCTGCATACGGGAGAACTTCATTTTTCAAGCTTGATTCCGGCGTATCCCGTAATGGGTCATACTCTACTATGTTATGAGTGCTAAGGTCGTATGACACCATCTGTCTATAGTTGCGCCTCGTCAAAAGAACCACAGCATTTGGCCGAAATCCCAATGCATCGTGACATCCTAAGAGGGTTCTAGTAGTGTACTTTTTTGTCCAAGACTCCTGAACTCCGTATTCATCCATTAACCATATGTCAAAGCATGTGTCCACCCGCTGGGAGCCAGGACCATAAACGTCTGACAGAACAAGAGCAAGGGAATCCTTCAGAAGGCAAAGGTTAGACAACAATTGAAGACGAAAGATGCCGGGCAAGGGTATGCTTTCAAACAATTCCTCAGACGTACGAAACACACAAATATGCATGAAATCAGCACCATGATCGTGAGCTAGCCAATAGAAAACCCCATCTGAAGATGTACAACGAAAGCCCTGAGAAACATGGTAGATACAATAATCGGGCACAACCGCGTCCGTCTGTCTCCAGGTATCTGTACTCAGGGCGTAGACATAGACCTTGGGAAAACAAACAGGCCTTTTACACATGCACTTGGTTTTGTGGCAGTGGAATTGGTCTTCCATGTTTGCGGCTATGCGTGGAATAGGCAGTTTATCACAAGCATAACAGTTACGAGTGACGAATTTAATAGCTTTATAATCATTAGCTTTGGGATCAAACGTAAACCCTAAGTAGCTGCTACGTTCTTTTTGGCGACAGGGTAAAGGGAGTTGCCTCAATTCTTTGATAGCAGGGTTATATATCACCATTTTGGATGCGTTTCGGAAACAGAGGACGCCGTTGCAGGAGTCCGAGAGGTGAACGTTTCGATCGATGCAAGATAAGTTTAGATCTCCGAACGCGGTTGGGCTGAAGATCAAGGCCCACGCAACTTGAGTCCCCTCGTCGACGCGTCGTGTGAGGAAGAGTATTTCGCCTGGCTGGGCGCGGGTGTGGTGGAGGGAGATAAATTTAGGGTTTCGGATGAGAGAGTACCAGTGTTTTGAGACAGATTTCCACTGAAGGAGGGATTTGGCTGGAACCCTAGACAGAATGTCCATCAACACGTCTTCTGGCAGCTCGCATACAATCGCCATTCCCTTGATTTTCAACTCTGACAACATAGACACAGAGAGAGAGAGAGAGAGAGAGAGAGTGATTACAACGATGAAGCAAGATCTCAGGGGAGAGATTGAAATGACGTAAGATAGAAAGCGTTTATCTACTATACATACCGAGGAACCCCTGCGTAACGGACTTCAACTGGATATCAGTCAACTTGCCTTCGCTTCCGGCCTTAGACTGGAGGAGTCCATCGCCGTAATTGGAGGACGTGGCGGCGAGAGAGCATTCCTCGCGGCGGCGCTGCTGTTTTTTTTCATTTTTGATCCGCCGGCGCTGCTCCTGCTCCTCCTGGTTTTCCATGAAGAGAGAGAGAGAGAGATCGACAACAATATCGCGGACCAGGGTCACGATATTGCACTGTACGAGTCAGCTGAAAGGCATGTATGTCATTTTTGTTTTCGTAGCCAGTTTTATCGTTGTGAACGAATCCAAGATACCTAACAAAAAAAACCAAAAACGAAATCAAAGTGATCTGATCGCCGATAGGCCGCGGGCGGAGAAATTTTTCATACAGGATGGGTACAACCTGGTGCCCGAGCATCTTATCCGGACTGTCCAAAAATGTATTGAACAGTTCAGATTGAAACTCTTTCTCTCCTCACACCCCATTACTCTCACTTTTTTCTCTTTCCAAATCCGAGTAATCCAAAACCAAAATGGACGGCTTAGATGTGTTAAACGGGGGCACTACGTGATACCCACCTGTCACTGAAAAATTCCTCCTGTGGGCATATGGCGAAACTACACCGTTTGCATAAAATGGGTGAGGTTGGGATTGGGATTTAAGTATGGACTAAGTTCTGGTCCAATTTTCAAATGTGATAATGATAGATCAGTGGGATTAATAATGAGTCATTGAGATTGAGATTTGTAGTGAGTTGGATTAATTGTGAGGTTAGGCATGTACGTCGTGTTATGTTAATAATGTTTATGGCAGAAAAGCTAAAGGGATTGACGGTCAACGGCAGGGCCGGCTTTGAGATTCTCGGGGCCTAAGATGAACTTACGAGGGAAAAAAAAAAATTCATATGGGGAAGAAAAAGAGAGGTCCCTAAGATAGTAAGATCGAGAAACTAAGCTTTATCACTAGGCTAGCTAACTTATTTGTTATATAAGTGCTAGATTAAATATATATTACATATCTGACTATACCTATTTGGAGCCCTAATTTTGATACAAAATTCGGAAGCTTAAGTCTGTCGCCTTGCTCATCTTGGCTCAAAGCCGGCCTTGGTCAACGGGATACCGATAGCCACGCGGAGCCCACTACAGATTCCGCACGCAAAATCTGAGCCGTTCAAAGGACTTGGGGTGTACTTTGCAACTTATATAGCGCAGGAGGCCATTGGATGAATAATTTAAAGTAATCAAAGCTAGTTGAAGCTGTGGGTGTCACAATAAGGAGGAGAGTAACAATGTTCAAGAGCCATCTGAAGTTTTCTATGACTGACATTTCTCCCATTTGCTTGCTAGTTGGCCTCCCTATTAAGACGAAAGATGCCGGGCAAGGGTATGCTTTCGAACAATTCCTCAGACGTACGAATCACACAAATATGCATGAAACCAGCACCATGATCGTGAGCTAGCCAATAGAAAACCCCATCCGAAGAGGTACAACGCGCAATAGCACTGAGAAACATGGTAGATACAATAATCGGGCACAACCGCGTCCGTCCGTCTGTCTCCAGGTATCTGTACTCAAGGCATAGACATGGACCTTGGGAAAACAAACAGGCCTTTTACACATGCACTTGGTTTTGGGAGTATGGATATAAATTAGTCCTACTTATAAGTACTATTTATTAAATTAAAAGTGATGTATTGTGATAGAATGATTTGTCTCATCAAATAAAAAAAATGAGTACTTAAATAATAAGAATCTTGCTTTTCAAAAAAATAATAAGAACCTTAACGGAGCAGGACCTAATAATGAGGTTAGGCAATTGTGTGATGTTGATACTAGTATCTATGGGTAAACTTTGGGGTTTGCTTCCGCCTAAGATCTTTGGGTTCTCAATTGCTTAGGTGTTATTAATTTGTTCGGGGCCAATTCATGTGGAGCACTTGCTCCGACTTCAAGTGGGGCCCCTGCTAGTAAAGGGGTAAAAAATTGAAATGCGTATAAGCTAGTTCAAACACCTTTGATCATTAAAAAAAATGTGGTTTATTAGCCTTAGTGTCATGGATAGTATTGCCAATACCAATGTCCCCCCTTCAGAGAGAGAGAGAGAGAGAGAGAGAGAGAGAGAGAGAGAGAGAGAGAGAGAGAGAGAGAGAGAGAGAGAGAGAGAGAGAGAGAGAGAGAGAGAGAGAGAGAGAGAGAGAGAGTGTGTAGCGGGCCGAACATGGTTTGTTCACATGACGCGGACCATACCTGCCGTGGTCCGATCGCAGGCCTCGTGCGCGGCAAGCCGACAATGACTCGTCGTGTATATCCGGTTTGCCTCAGGCTCGGCAGCGGACAGACCCGCGCTCGGATTGTGCCGTCGACGGAGTCCGCGGCGGCGTTACCTCCTTCATTGAACGCATGGCTATGCTCAGCGGTTCCCGCGGTCGGCTACCTTCAGAGCACGGCATGCAGCCGACGGCGGCTGGCTGTAAAGCCACGCGTCCTGCCACGTGCAGAAGCGGTTACAACAGAAGATGATCACGGGCGCACATGGGTGTGCCAGCTCAGCCCTGAAAACGGTTGTCAGATCTATTTCTCGACGTCACTATGATGTCACTTGGCCCGTGGAAGGCACGCGATGGTACTTGGAGGGCAAGTCAGAAGGCACTATAAATACCTAGAGATGGTAACCCTAACAGGTACACGCGACTGAACACACTCACATACTCTCTCTAAGCTTTCTGCTTCCTCTCTGCGCTATACTCATCCTCGCGCCGGAGGGCCTTGCCGGGACAACCCCCGGCCAGGTCTTAGTCGTGCGTTCCTTGTGCAGGCTGGGAGAAGGAAGCTAACCCATCATCGAACCACCCACGAAGGATCGAGGACCAGAGGATCACGGGCCACACAATTGGTGAACCCGACGTGAAACACTTCTGATCTAAACGGCTCTCTCTTCCTCCAGACTTCCCTCGCTCCTCCGTAAAACAGCGACCAAATCACTCACCATGGGCGGAGATACAGCAGACGCAACAATCTCGGGGGCCAAAGACGCAGTTGGAAACGTCAATTCCACGCCAATCCTTGAAAGGCACATGTCTCTTTCCCTCCCCCCTGGGTCCGGTCTCTCACCGGTCTCCGACGACGTCACTTCGGCCTACATCCGCCTGCTGCAGCGTCGCGACGACGAACGCGACAACGAGCTGGCGGCACTAAGGGCGGAAGTGGCCCAAATGAAGCAGCGCATGCAGCAGGACGCCACTCCTGCCGCATCACGATCTGGTGAAGACAGGGGTAGAGGTGGGCAAACACCGCCTCCACCTCCGCCTCCACCACCGCAAGGGCGTCAGAACGAGGGAGGCCAACGCGGGTCCGTGAAAGACCGCCTAGGCTTCACCCCAGCACAAGATTACGCCAGGGGAATGATCCTCTACAAGCAACCCACAGTATCTGGGACGCATCGTTCCAGAAGCCATCACGATGGAACCCGGACAAGAGACACCGAGTCATTCACCAGCACGTACTCGACTGGTCGCGCAGAGTTCTCTCGCACGACGGCCTCGCACCGTAGCCGAGACTCTGCCCGAACCAGACCCCATGTCTCTGAGCGCCTGGGGAACATCCCGATAGAAAACAAAGACGATGAGCACTACGCTCGGCGCAACGGGAAGGAAGTACGCGTTGATGGCGCGAACGACGAGAACAAAACCCGTCGCCACAACGACAAAACCGTCGACGGCCCACGCCGAACGGAGAAGGACCTGCGAGACAAGCTTCGCCGAAGGGAAGCAGAGAAGACGTCGGCAAAGGAACAAAAAGACAGGAATTCAAAGAGGTCGAAAACGGACGAACACAGCAAACCACCGCGCCCAGGATTCGAAAGGCAGCTAAAAGATCTCGGCGTCTCCCCATTCACCTCCCACATAATCAACACGCCGCCAGAGCCCACCTTCCACCTACCCAAGTTCACAAAGTTCGATCCGTCGACGTGTGAGGCCTACACTCACCTCATCCATTTCAGACAAACCATTGAACTCTGCACGAGTAAAGATGAGGTGAAATGCAAGGCGTTCCCGTCCAGCCTCGGCTCCCTAGGGCTCCAGTGGTTCAACAAATTGCCCGCTGGATCCGTAAGGACCTTGGCCGACCTTGAACGCGCCTTCAACACACGCTTCATCACAAGCAACAAAACGGCTAAGGAGCCTGAATCGCTGTCTCAGATGAGGAAACTATCGTCGGAGACCCTCAGGCAATATGCCGAGCGCTACTGGCAGCTGTTTAACGAAATCCCGGAATCGATGAGTACTGGGCCGCACGTACGTTCAAGAATGGCCTGGAAACTGGGAGCAAGATCTTAGACGAACTCGCCATCCGCCCACCACACGGCATGGGTGAATTGATGCGTGTAGTGGAAAGATTCTGCGCTCTCGAAGAACTCTACGCAGACAGAGCCGCACAGGGAATCCCGAGCTCTAACAATCCGTTCTCCTCAACCGTTCAACAGCTACCGGTACAAACGGCGACCCAACAAGTGCAGCCGAAGAAGCAAGTGCACAACATTAAAAAGGGGAAGGAGCGACAGCCGAAGGAGCACGACCACGTGGCCGAAACCACTCACTTCAAAGAACCGATCTGGTCTTTTCTGAAGGAAATAATGAGACAACCGTGGTTTGAGTGGCCGACGGCCAAGCTCGGGACTGACACCGGCCAACCGGATCAAAACCCAAGGAAGAAGTGCACCTACCATAACAAGCTCGGCCACTACACGACTGCTTGTGCACCATACAAGGCTCTCCTTGAAAAGCTTGCCGCTCAAGGCCATCTCGATCAATACATTGATCGAGCAAAGACGCCCGCCCGGCAGACAAATCCCAACCCCAATGAACAACGACCATTGATCCATGTCATCCATGGACCGGTAACAAAGGCATTCGAGACCACCCTCAGAGCCGACATCGAGCAAGCCTCAACTTCAAAAGAGATACTCTCCGTCGGCTGCGGATCCAAACGTTCACGACCACAGGAACTACCAAAATGGACTATCAGCTTCACCGAACGTGATCTTGAGCAGGTTCAGACTCCACATTCCGACGCACTCGTCGTCACCGTCCAAATTGGCGTCCATGACGTCAAGCGTGTACTCATCGATCAGGGAAGTTCAGCTGAGGTTATGTACTATGACCTCTTCAAGAAGTTGGACCTACCAGAGTCGGCTTTGCAACCCACCGAGGTACCCCTCATTGGCTTCAGCGGAGCTCCTGTATGGCCGATCGGCCGAATCTTTTTGCCGGTCGTCGTCGGCTCAAAGACTGTTACCGTCGAATTCATTGTTGTCAACGCGCCGAGCCCATACAACGCCATCCTCGGCCGAACCTGGCTCCATGAAATGCAAGCAATTGCTTCAACATACCACCAAGTTGTCCGCTTCATCGGCACAACAGGCAGACAAGAAGACTTGCGAGGGGACCAAATTGCATCCAAGAAATGCTATGTCTCCGCCGTCCACAGCTCCTCAAAGGCAAAACAAGTGCAATGGGTTGAAGTCCCAGACATGGCCGTCATTGACGACGTCGGTCAAAAAGCCGAAGACAAAGCCGAAGAGGAACTGGTAAAAATGCCCATCAACGAGGACGGATCACGCTTCTTCTTGCTTGGCTCCTCACTTTCTGACGCCGAGCGAGAGGAGATGTTCCTGTTCCTCAAACAAAATCTTGAAGTTTTTGCATGGACCCCAGAGGAAATGCCAGGAGTGGATCCCAACTTTATCTGCCACTCCCTCAACATAAAAAAGGACGCCAAACCAGTCATTCAGCGGGCTCGACGTTCGGCCCCAGAGCACGCTGACGCCGTGATAGAAGAAGTCAACCGGCTACTAGACAACAACGCCATTCAGGAAGTACAATACCCAACCTGGCTCTCCAACACGGTGGTCGTCAAGAAGAAGAATGGAAAGTGGCGAGTCTGCGTCGACTACACAAACCTTAACGACGCCTGTCCCAAGGACTGGTTTCCACTACCGAAGATCGACCAGCTCGTAGACGCAACTGCCGGCCATGCTCGGCTTAGTTTTCTGGACGCCTACCGTGGCTATCACCAGATTGCTATGGACCCGGCCGACATGGAGAAAACAGCATTCATAACTCCACATGGAATTTTCTGCTATAGGGTGATGCCGTTCGGTCTAAAGAACTCCGGAGCAACATTCAACAGAGCGATCTTCAAGATGCTCTATGCCCAAATCGGCAACATCCTGGAAGCATACATTGACGACCTCGTCGTCAAAAGTCAAAAGGAGCACAACCATTTGAAGGAGCTGGCCGAGGTCTTCGAGATCCTTAAGTTCCACAAGCTACGTTTAAACCCGGAGAAATGCGCGTTCGGCGTAAGCGCCGGCAAATTCCTTGGCCATTTGGTCACACGGAGGGGCATCGAAGCCGACCCCAACCAAATCAAGGCAGTGGCAGATCTTCGGCCACCAAGATCAATCAGAGAGGTGCAAAAACTAACTGGAATGGCAGCGGCTCTCAATCGCTTCATCAGCAAGTCATCCGACAAGTGCCACTCCTTCTTTCACGCTCTCAAAGGGAAAAGCCGACGAAGTTTTGAGTGGACACCGGACTGCGACAGAGCGTTGGCCGAACTTAAAGATTACCTGAGTTCATCACCACTAATGGTAAAGCCCAAAGAGTACGAAAATCTCTATCTTTACCTTTCAGTCTCGAGCCACGCAATTAGCTCAGCACTTGTTCGGCGAGAAGGGGCCGACGACATGCCAGTGTATTTCACAAGCAAGACACTCCTCCCAGCCCAGACTCGGTACCTTCCACTGGAAAAACTTGCACTCGCCCTGGTCTCCGCGGCGAGGAAACTTCTGCCATACTTTCAGGCGCACACCATAACGGTGTTGACCGAGCACCCTCTCAAAGCCCTATTTCGAAAAGCCGACCTCTCAAACAGAGTCTCAAAATGGGCGGTCGAGCTAGCGAACTTCGACATCCGTTTTGAACCGAGGACAGCAATAAAGGGGCAGGTCCTCGCCGACTTCATTGCTGAACTCACACCGGAAGACTCGGAGATCCTACACAATCCTCCCAACCAACAGTTTGCCGAACACCAACCAAAAGAGGACCGGTGGCTCCTATTCCAGGGAGACACTTGGCGGATGCAAGTCGACGGTGCCTCCAACAACAACGGAGCCGGTGCCGGAGTCGTTTTGGTCTCTCCCAGCGGAACTCTTCACGAAAGTGCCATCAGCATCGATTTCCCCGCCACCAACAACGAAGCTGAATACGAGGCTTTGCTTGCTGGCCTACGCTCGGCAATCGCGATGAAAGTTGACAACCTGGCCGTATTCTGTGATTCTCAACTTATAGTCAATCAAGTACTTAGGGACTACGAAGCTAGAGACCCACGGATGATGAAGTACCAGGCCACAGCAGCAGAACTCATTACTCGCTTCAAGAACTTCAACATCGAGCAGATCAACCGCGAGCACAACGCACACGCCGACGCACTTGCAGGCCTCGCGTCGGCTTCAAAGGCATCGGAGTTCCGAACCATAAATTTTGGAAACATTGACCACCCGAGTTTCGACACAACCCCAGAAGTGCTCAACGTTGAACTTGGCCCGAGCTGGATGGATGAAATCGTTGCCTTCCTCAGAACCGATACCTTACCCGACGACAAGAGGGAAGCCTTTCGTATCAGAAACAAGGCCGCATACTATTGGCTTTCTGAGAACGGCCAACTCTATAGGAAATCCATTTCTGGGCCCTACCTCCTGGTCATCCACCCCAATCAAGTTGCCGAGATCCTAGACGAATTGCACTCCGGAAGCTGCGGATGCCACTCCGGTGGACGTTCGTTATGCCAACGCGCGATGAGTCAAGGATACTTCTGGAAAAACATGAAGAAAGACTGCGAAGAAATTGTACGCAGGTGCCGACCATGCCAACTCTTCTCACCGATCCCCAGGCAGCCAGCTCAAAATCTCTCTCCAATCACAAGTCCATGGCCATTCGCCCAATGGGGGCTCGACATCGTCGGGAAACTCCCAACAGCACCTGGGGGCTTCAAATTCTTGATCACTGCAACGGATTACTTCTCCAAGTGGGTAGAAGCCGAGGCCTTGGTCACCATCACAGAAGCAGATGTCCGACGATTCGTATGGCGGAACATCGTGACAAGGTTCGGCGTGCCCTACGCCATCGTCTCCGACAATGGCACTCAATTTGTCGGGGACGGCCTCACAAGTCTCTGTGCGGAGTTCGGCATCAGATTCTTCAACTCAACACCAGCCTACCCTCAGGGAAATGGCCAAGCCGAGGCCTCGAACAAGACGGTTTGTGCAGGGATAAAACGAAGACTGAATTCAAAAAGAGGGAAATGGGCAGAGGAACTCCCCAGGGTTTTATGGGCTTACCGCTCTACTCCCCGCCGTTCTACAGGCCAAACACCCTTCTCGATGGCGTTCGGCATGGAGGCCGTAATCCCACTGGAATCAAGGTTCCCAACCCTCCGAACGGAGAACTTCAACCCACAGTCCAATGACGAAGCCGTCGAGCAAGAACTGATTTTGGCTGAGGAAAAACGCGACGACGCTCGGCTAAAGCTTGCTGAGTACCAACAGACTATTGCCAAAGGCTACAACAGAAGTGTCAGGATCAAGAAGTTCAAGCCCGACGACCTGGTTTGGCGGAAAGTCGTCCAAGCAAGCAAAAAGAAAAAGTTTATGCCTAATTGGGAAGGGCCATTTCGTATTGTGAAGGTTGCTGGTGAAGGGGCTTACACTCTCGAAGACATGCACGGCAAGGTGCTCACCAACCCGTGGAATGCCCAGAACCTCAGGAAGGCCTACATGTGATGATCCAATCGGACACCTACCTTCGGCCAAACATTTCATGCGGACCAAGCTTCTGATTTCCTCAGCACCGGCATAACTCTTTTACATTTTTCTTTTGCATTTCAAAGAAGGGCCTCGACCCATTGTTACTATTTTTATTACTTGCCCTGTACTTCGAAAAGATTTCAATGAAAAATGACAATCCTCTTTGATCCATACATTTCATGCATTCACTCCACTCTCGGCTTAAAAGCCACACAAACGATGACTTCGGTCACACCCTCCAAACGGCTCCTTACAAAGCCCATTGCTTCGGCCAATTTCACCGCCCAAAGAAGCAATCACTGGACATATGGTCCGCCGAGCCTGAAATACACTACTGGAACTTAGGCTTCGGCTCGGATTGGCAAGACACTATGGTCGGCCACCGAAAGGTTACACTCGCAATATGGCGAGCAAACCACCCACAAACAATCGCTACTCTCAAACGTCCCTCTGCTATGGCCTGGGGCTGACTCATGAGCCGAGCCCCATCCACAAAGGCAAGGGGGCAACTCACACTCTTACACTAAGTCGAAGGATTGGTCAAATCTGACCACAACAAATCCATGTTCGGCTACCTAGTACCTACGGCCATAATACTTTGGTCTGGGCTCGGCTGCAATATCTATACTTAACCATTTCGATCACGATATACTCTCAGCTATTCTGCCGAACCCAAACCAAAGTGGGGGCTACGGACAACTACACATTCACAAACATGCAAGGACTACAAAATTTCTATGAAGACATGAAGGCAACAAGACAAGCTCGGCAATAATAGAGACGCTGCGAAAGAAGCCATGCATTATAAAGACTTCCAAGTGTTGTTTAAAATCCAAAGCTAGGAGGATCGGCGAAGTAAACCGTTCGGTGCCGACCCTCAAACAACTATTACACCTGGCACGAAAAACTCCCAAGTATGGAGCCGTCCAGTCCAGCAAAATTAGATGTAAACCCTAAATTCTAAGGTTGAGGCGGATCACCCTCGGCTACAGCTTCATTAAGAGGAACAGCGTCGTCCTCGGCACCAACAGCCAAATCATCGTTTTTCTGAGCAGGCCCAGTTTCTTGCTCGGCATTGGCAGCCTCATCCTTCTTCTTCCCAGCCTCATCCTTCTTCTTCCCAGCCTCATCCACACCTCCTGCAGCGTCGTCAATAGTCATATGCTCGACATCGTCCTCACTGTCGGGAAACTCCTCCGGAGTAAGTGGAGCACATTCCTCCTCTGTGTACGGCAGCACAAGCTCAGGCACTTCAGCCACGGGAATCGTCTTCATCAGATTCATGTCCGGCTCCAACTGCATGACCCCGCACGCAGCCTTCACCCCATCCCTGTACCCTGCCCGGTACGCGATCGGAAGCTTCTTCGTCAACTCCTCATTGACCATCGACCGAGCCTCCCGGACGTACTCAGCACCAGCTCTGTCGTACCCAGCCTGAAATGCTTTCTCATCTACTTCCTTCATCTTTCTCTTCTCCCTGCGGACAACCTTCTCGAGCTCGCGTTCGGCCGTCTTCGCATTCTCGAGGGCCTCATCCCTCTCTTTCTCGAGCTCGGCGACCCTCGACTTTGCAAATCGCAAGCCGTTCTTCGCAGCCCTGGCCTTCTCGCGCTCGGCCTTTGCGTCATCACGGTAACGTGTCCTCTCAGCAGCCAAGAGTTCGGCCTGCCGAGAAGCACGCAGCAGAGCTTGCCCGGCCTAAAAAAAAGATTTTTCTCGTCAGCCTCGGCAATATGAGAAAATTTAAGTTAGAAAAACCAAGTCAAAACATACCTGAACGAGGTAAGCACTGGTATGAGCCAGGCTAGGCTGAAGCTCCCCTGGGACCCTATCCATGTCCTTTGGAAGAGCAAGCCCGTGCAGCATGGTCACGGCAAGGCCAGACTCCTCCTTAACGCTGTCCTCCACCGTGACCACTCTGCCGTCGGCCATCGCGAAAGACGGTGCGAACTCTGAGACGATCACTCGCCCTTCGGAGCCTGCCGCCTTCTCCACGGCCTTCGAGCCTCCAGCCGCCGAAGACTCGGATTGGTCCTTTTCCCTTGAAACTGGCGTCGGCGGCCTGGCAGGGAAGAAGTCGTGCACCTTCTGCTTCTTAGCAGGACTCTCGGTGGGAGTTGGAGCAGCTACCTTCTTGCTGGCAGCAGCCGCTTCCTTGAGATTCAGCTTCACCAGGTTTCTCCTCCCCATGTCGTCGGCAAAGTGAGGAATTAAGGTTCGGATTGGAGGAATGTGGATGCCTTGGAGGTCAGAAGGCAGACTTTCTTGAAACCAGAAGTCGGCTGACTTTTGAAAAGTAGGGAATTTTACCCTCGGCTGTTTAGCTTTCTTGCTCGGTTTTGCAACTTCGTCGCCAACACCTACCTCTGCAGCTGACTTTTTACCCTTAGCCTTCGTGCTCGGCCCTGCCTCCTTATCCTTCTTCTTCCTCTTCGTCAACTTACCCTTGTACGAGGGCTCGTAACCAAGCAGCGTCGGCGCGTCGCGGCAAACACAAGCCCTTAGCAGTTCCACGTGGCTATCTACGGCCAAGGAGTTCTGGGTCTTGGTGATCGCTCGGTGATCTGCGAAAGAGAAATGTGTTATCAGAATATCAGCGAGTTCAGTCAAAAAGACTTATCATGTTCGGCAGATATGAAAAGAAAATGAAAATGAAACCTCGGAAATCAGTTATCTTCGGCACCGAATGCAGCCGCGTTGCCTGATTGCCGAACTCGAAGTTCCCACTAACTTCGACGTAAAAATTGGCCCACTTATCAGTGTCGGGAAGCCCGTTTATCAATGGCTCCTTGCCACTACGAGTGGACAAGTACCTACGGTTTGTCTTCCCGTGCCTGGACATGATATACGTATGAAAGAGGTCGGCAATGGTGAAGTCAAGACTGTGGAGCTCCTTTAACCTAATTACGGACATTACTATCCTAAAACTATTGATCGAGAAGAAGTGAGGTACTATGCCGAACCTAGCCAACAGTTCCCTCAAATATGGATGAAGGGGGAAACGGAGTCCGGCCTCACAGATGGCCATCAGAGGGACCGTTATGTGCTCGGGATGATCCTGTCTCTTATCCCTAATCTTGTCGCTAGCCACCTGGTGGACGACAACATCATCTGGTATGTTGTACGCTCGGCAGAAGGCCGCATACTCATTGGGACAGCCACTGAAATAGTGGGCGTGGGGACAAACTTGCCCTCGCTCGAAGAGGTCGGCAAACTCTCTGTCCACGGACGAGTCTTCAACAGGAGCAGAGAGTGGGGAAGTCGTGGCTCCGGCCTGGGAGCGAATCCTGGACTCGGCCTCTGGCCCAAGTTCGTGTTCGGCCTCGGATTCTGTGGAGAAGGTTATCTCCGGCTCGGTGTTGAAACCGCCGTACTCGTAGTCATGCTCGGCGTTGGAATCACCGGAATCTGACATGTTTGAAGCAATGGAGGAGGTTTGTCGTCGGCTTCGGTGTAACGCCAAGTACTCTCGGATCACAAGGTTCGCAGAATCGTCCCCTGAACTTTCAGAGTCGGATGAGATGACAATGATTGGGGGAGCCAGACCTAACAAAGTTAAAAACAAAAACATGAGACCTCATTGTCGGCCAGAAAAACAGTTGTCTCACTACGCTCGGTACCCTAAAATGGCCCACCCCATCATCATTCTCAAGGCTCGGCCGAACCGTGTTCAGTCAGAACCTCCCAAACAACAGAGACTGGGGCTCGGCCTATTCCATCAACGGCCAAGCCCAGAACCCCTTGAGGCTCCATGCTCGGAAGAACGGATTGGAGAGGGAGATGAACAGTCCGTTCATCCCCAGGGTGCACTGTTCATTCAGAACAAAAAATGCCCCACAAACCCAGAAAATCAAAGGCAAATAGACTGAAAATTGCAGAAAGTTGGAGAGAAGCAAGAAACGAACACATACCTGAATTTGTGGCGAGATCTGGTGGCGAGATCGCTGGGATTCAAGACCAGAAGATGAACAGGAGCTCTTCGAAGCTCTAAAAATGGAGGTCTGGAGAGAGAGAGAGAACGAGAGCTTTCTCTCTCCTCACGTCTCCCTTTATATAGGGCTAGGGTTGGGAATTCGAAAATCCCGCCCATCATTGCACCGCCGAACGACTGACCACTCAGCGCGCGACACATGTCATTGATAAGACGGTTTGCAGGGCTTGCCAGCCCACCTCTCGCCTGCCGTACCCAGCCACAAGGTGACATCTGGCGTCCAACCATTGGAGTACTTCATCGACGGTCGAGACTACTCCTGAGGATGAAACGGTTCAGGCTCGGCTGGAACTTATCTTCATCAAACAAATGTACGCTCGGCGGTTTGACGAGTTCGGCCTAAGGCTCAACTTCAATCCCTACCATGCGTACAGCATCGGCAGGAATTGAGGGGCTATTGTAGCGGGCCGAACATGGTTTGTTCACATGACGCGGACCATACCTGCCGTGGTCCGATCGCAGGCCTCGTGCGCGGCAAGCCGACAATGACTCGTCGTGTATATCCGGTTTGCCTCAGGCTCGGCAGCGGACAGACCCGCGCTCGGATTGTGCCGTCGACGGAGTCCGCGGCGGCGTTACCTCCTTCATTGAACGCATGGCTATGCTCGGCGGTTCCCGCGGTCGGCTACCTTCAGAGCACGGCATGCAGCCGACGGCGGCTGGCTGTAAAGCCACGCGTCCTGCCACGTGCAGAAGCGGTTACAACAGAAGATGATCACGGGCGCACATGGGTGTGCCAGCTCAGCCCTGAAAACGGTTGTCAGATCTATTTCTCGACGTCACTATGATGTCACTTGGCCCGTGGAAGGCACGCGATGGTACTTGGAGGGCAAGTCAGAAGGCACTATAAATACCTAGAGATGGTAACCCTAACAGGTACACGCGACTGAACACACTCACATACTCTCTCTAAGCTTTCTGCTTCCTCTCTGCGCTATACTCATCCTCGCGCCGGAGGGCCTTGCCGGGACAACCCCCGGCCAGGTCTTAGTCGTGCGTTCCTTGTGCAGGCTGGGAGAAGGAAGCTAACCCATCATCGAACCACCCACGAAGGATCGAGGACCAGAGGATCACGGGCCACACAGAGAGAGAGAGAGAGAGAGAGAGAGAGAGAGAGAGAGTGTGTGTGTGTGTGTGTGTGTGTTCAAAGTGGTTACATGGACGTCACATGACTGTTTTGCTTCAGAGGGGTCACATTAAACGCAATCTAAAGTGCAAGGTTATTGTTGTCCAAATTGAAATCACATGGACTGAAGTGAAATTTGCGTTAAAGTCGAAGGGTTATAGTACAAATTTCCCCAGAAACCTGTGTTTGGTTTGTGTTTTGAAATTTTTTTTGAAAAATAGTAGGAGTAATAAGTGGAGAGAGATAGAGAGAGAAATGTTGGAAGTAGGAGGAATTTTTTGAAAAATGCTTTTTGAAAAGCAAAGAGAACATCAGTCAAGAGAATATTATTTGGGTGCGACTATTCGCAGCCCTGTATTTTCTCCCATAGCCCGTTAAAAATTTTCGAAGATTATATTTCGGTAACTACATGTCGAAAATATATTCAACATTCGGTAAACAACTGCCGAACATACATTTCGGTAAATAGCTGTTGAAAACAAGATTATATTTCGGTAACTACATGTCGGAAATGCACAAGAAACATATATTTCGGTAATTGGATGCTGAAAATGTATCTCAATTTCGGCACATAAAATTTTGACAATTTAATAATGTAAGAAAGTTCTAACCAGGACAAAATTAGGGAAGAGAATTTGTTGTGAGAAGATTTTGGCACATAAAATTTAGTTCTTTTAAGGTTTTAGACAATTGTTTAAAAAGTAGAGAAAAACTAATCTCGAGAGATTATTGATCATACCACTTCATGAATGGGACACATCACAATTGAATAAATAAAAAATCATACTCGGGAATATAAGGTAGCCTAAGTGGTAAGGCTACCTTTACCAAAACAACATACGATAGATTATAGGGAAAATTTCAAAAAATAAAAATCCTGACACTACAAGAAATTACATAATTCCCGACTAATTTTCCCGACTAAATAAACTTTAGTCGGCAATCGTGTAACAATTGCCGACTAACTAGTAGTTAGTCGGCCAACGGTAAAAATATCACCGACTAATTACTTTTTGGTCGACGAAACACTATTTTTCCCGACTAAATATATTTATTAGTCGGTAAACATGTGGCGCGAATTAAGAAATTTCGCGCGTCATGGGGAAATTTTTGCCCGACTAAGTTTTAGTCGGTAATTAATAAACATTATTCCGACTAAACTAAAATTAGTCGGTAATTTAAAAACAATTCCGACTAAACTAAAATTAGTTGGTAATTAATTGAAACAATTCCGACTAATATTAAATTTAGTCGGTAATTTCGTCTTGTTGCCGACTAATATTAAAGTTAGTCGGGAAAAATAAATTTTTCCAAATTAATAAAATAGAAAATGAAATTACAATTTCCGACTAAATATATTTTAGTCGGGTAATATCCAAATTAAAAAATTAAATCCTTCCCAACTAATATATTTTCGTCTTTTTGCCGACTAATATTAAAGTTAGTCGGGAACAATAATTTTTCCAAATTAATAAAATAGAAAATGAAATTACATTTGCCGACTAAATGTATTTTAGTCGGGTAATATCCAAATTAAAAAATCAAATCCTTCCCAACTAATATATTTTCGTCTTGTTGCCGACTAATATTAAAGTTAGTCGGGAAAAATAATTTTTCGAAATTAATAAAATAGAAAATGAAATTACATTTTCCAACTAAATGTATTTTAGTCGGGTAATATCCAAATTAAAAAATCAAATCCTTCCCAACTAATAAACTTAGAATATCAACTTTTCCCCCTTATTAAAAATTTCAAAAAAACGAAATATTTGTTCCAACCACACTGATCACGATGCAACCTTTTTGATCGCTACCGTTCATTTTTTTTTCCTTCTTAATTATAAGATTATTGTAAAATTTTGGCTCGATCAGGCCAAGGAAGCCCCTTTATCGTCACAAAAATTCTTAAATGTAAAGAATTTTGTTTTCCGATTAAGTGTCTATTCATATGCGGTTAACTTCATTCTTGGTACGAATGTTCAAATTCGTATTACGTCAAAGATAGATGATTTCGATCGTGAAGAAATACCTCAGACGAGGCTCGGTTAGTTCACTATAACACTTAAACGTCTCCGAACGCATTAAATGTCTTTCAATAATGTGGTCGCCAATACCAAATGATCTCCGATTTTAGTGACAATGCAATAATAAGTAAGACGTGAAATCCTATCGGTTCAGATTGATCATTATAAAAAATGACTCGGTAGTTAACTTAACTATATATATGTTTGATGTATTTGATAGTCAACTAAGTCTTATGTTGTATTTGTTGTTGCAGTAGCCACAAGATCGCGATACAATCTTGACGATCAAGATCATTGATTTTGTTGCACTCGTTGAATTATTCATTCTCGTAAATTTGCGGCTCGATCAGGTTTAGAATATCCCTTTATCGAGACGTGAATTCATTAGCAAAATAGTATTTTTTGTTCGATCAATTGTCTAATGGAAAACAATCAACTGTAAACTCAGTAAGAATGATCTAACTAATAATATTAGAGAAGATAAATGGTTTTGATCGTGCAAAAAAAGCTTAAGTGGGGCTCGGGTGGTGTGTTATAAGACTTTAATGTTTTTGGACTTAATAAAAATCTTTCTGACTAAAAAATTTATTCCCAACTAAAAATTTAGTTGGCCAAGACAAACAAATCACCGACTAATTAATTTTTGGTAGGGAATGGAACAATTTTTTGCGCCAATTGAAAATTTTCGCGAAAAAATATGGCGGGATTTGGATAATTTCCGACTAACTATTTAGTCGGTAATATCTAATATGATACAAAACGGTGCCGTTACACTTTATCCAAACCCATCCAGTTATACGTACTCACCTCCCCCATCCCCTCGATCACATCGTCATTCAGTCCCTCCCGGCCTCCTCCCAATCGACCCTCTCGCTCAACCCCTCTCTCCTGCCGTGGTCTCCACCGTTCTTCAGCACCGCCGCTGCTGCCACACCCCCGACGAAAACCTCTCTCTCCTCCGACTGTGGTCTCAGATCCTCCTGCTCCTCTCAATCAAACCCTCCGACGAAAACCCCTCTCCTCCGACTTTGCATCTCCAGTCTCTCTCTCGCTCGCTCCTGCTAGGTACTCTCTCTCTCTCTCGTACTTGTTTGGTCTCGGATAAGATCTCTAGACGCTGCATTACCGTGTGCATCCACGGCAACTACAATCCCTTTTCTTTTCTTTGGTTGTGTTCTGTTTTGTAAGGCATGTTTGGAGAAGGATTTGTAAAATTGGTCATATAATTAGTGTTCGGAGTTTCGTGATTTTGCCTAATTTCTGAAATGGGGCATCGGATTTATGTGCTGTGTTAGGAACCCGGAACCCGTGGAACAAAACAAGAGAAAAAAATAGAGAAATAATTTTCATTTTACGAAAAAGGTTTTTGTTGCATAAATGTTTTTGTTTTTTCCTTCTCTAGTACTTCTTCAGATTTTTTGGAGTTTCAAGATTATAAAATAGCAATAATGCTAGGATAATCTCGTTTTGAGATTTGGATTTTGAGTGCTAACTTGATTAGTTCTGGGAATTACATTTGCATTGCTACTTTTATGTTTTGCTTACAATCTACATGCAACTAGTTTTTTTTTTGGTAAACTAGTAATCCTCGTGAGAAGAACTTGGGAGTGGATTTGTCAATCTCCGTGCTAGGAACCTACAATAACAATACAAGCAGCAAGAACCATTATGATTTATGCAATAATAATCAACAAGAAGAATCAGATAGCCAGAGCTCTGAGAGTGAAATGCCTTGAATGCAATGATCTCGTATGGTTCAGCCGCAAACAAAAGATACTGGTATCTTTTATCAAAGGATTGGACTCTCTGCCCATGAAAGGAAAAAAAAAACATTAGCATTGATAGTTGATACAGTTGTAGAAAATTTCAAGTCACAAAACAAACTGAAGCTCTCCCACAAAGTTTTCAAAGTTAAATTTGCATAAATACTGTACCTGTTCAAAGGATGACATAAACCGGTGCCTTGGCTTTGCATTATCTTCTATCTCAGGATATTCAATCTACGCCAAATAACAAAGTCAGCAAAGCATTAACAAATGAAGTAGTAAACCTGTGCACCAATTACGTTTTATAATCACATATTGCTACCTTAGTAACTAAAGAAACTGGATTCTTTTCAACTTCTGTTTAAATTGTTCATGTTCGTCTACCCCATTTTTTACTACCGTATCTCACTTCAAATATAAATACCCTCTTCTTTATGTCGTGGGACTGGATGATGGGGAGTGATCTTCTTTATTAATGCTAAGGATTGTACTGCCTCTCAAGTTTTGGAGAGTTCGCAAATGCATATGAATTCAGCCTTGGTGATGATGTCAAGAATTGCTCTTGCTTCCGTTGTTAGGCCATCCTTGTATGCTACTGCTAACGATCATGCAGGCTTAGGCCATCCTCTTAGCTAGCTGCTGCTATTACTTATGCTTTTGTATCTCTGTGTTGACTCTGGCCTGTTTCTAGGATTGTAAGTTTTTAAGTTTTGGACAAGAATGTTTTTGCTCCTCTTTAGGTTTTAGGTTGGTATCTTGCTATCCTTCTTCCTTTGAGATTATAAGAGGCTTCTGAATGTCCTTGACACATGTGCCAACATAGTCCTCCGCTCTTCTTTTAATCATTCTACTTGACTCATTTGCTTAGGTTAATAAATTTTTTTGCTCATAAAAAAGAAGAAAGTATTTGAAGTTACCAAGCGAGAGAGATGTTTTAATAAGGGTGGCGATTTGAGTGATTGCTTAATTCAAGCTGTGTTAGCTGTTATACATCATATGCTTGGTACTTGAAAATTTGGAATCATGTCCCAATGAGGGGCTTCAATACTTTGTGCTGGTTGGTGCTATGCTCTACTGCTATTCTCTATATCATGTTAAAGCTGCTGCTGACCTGTATTGTGGCTGCCTATCATGTCAAGATGGCATGTTTGCATGTCCTTGTCATTTTGTCTCTGTATCCTGTCTTTGTAGAATAAATGCTCTGCGAATGTGGTAAGTTGTAGCATGTAAAGAGAGACGAATGATATTTGCATGTTTTGTTTAAGCTAAATTTTATGAAGTTTTGAGGAATTGTGTTTGCTTGGGCTCTTTTGGTTAGATTTCCTCTTCCTTTTGCAAGTCTGTTTATAATGCTTCGTAAATTCCTTTAGTATCAGCTACTCCACATGCGGTTCTTGTTTGACTGGAAACACAAGTTAGATGAAGAATTCTAGTAGTTGTACTTTTTGCCTCTATACCTGTAGGTATTGAGCATTTAATCACCTTTCTGCATGTTTTACATGCCAATATTGCTCATTTTCAATCTATTCTTTTTTCAGATCGTCATAGTAGCGCGTATAGGAATATATATATATTTTTTTATCTTAACAATATTATCACTGGAGTTGCATGCTTCCAAACCACCATGTTTCATTACTCTATCATGAACATTGACTTGTATAACCTTTAAAATTATTTATAGGTCATAAGAAATGGATAAGGATTGGATGGGGATAAAAAATAGGTGGTCAAATCAGTATAAACAAGGGGTGGAATCTTTCATAGAATTTGCGATGGCGAATTCAGGAGCACAAGCTGGGATTCGGTGTCCATGTATTGATTGTCTAAATAGCAAAACACTTAGCAGTGAAGTTGTTAGGATCCATTTGATACTAAAAGGAATTGACTCTTCTTATAAGACTTGGGTGTACCATGGGGAACCTGTTCCTGCACGTCAGCCTCAAACACAATATGACGACTATCACGAACACAATGAAGGTATTGGGGATGAAATAGGAGGGGAGGTCCCCGAGGATGACAACCAATTGCGTGATATGTTGCAACAGTCTTTTGTTGGTGGAATCTTGGATGATGATGTCGATGGATTGCCTAATCTTGAGAGGGAAGATGTGCGGAATTTTGATAAGCTATTCAATGCTGCTCAATGTAAAGCTTATCCTGGTTGTGCAAAGACAGTGTTAGCATTCGTTGTTAAGATGCTTCATGTCAAAGTGTTTAAGAAGTTGGGCAATGAGACGTTCGACATGATTATGAAGATTATTAAAGAGATGCTACCTATAGACCGTGAGATTGAGAGTACTATTCCTTGGAATATTTATGATGCTAAGAAATTCTTGAGAGATTTAGGTCAAGGATATATTCCTATTCATGCATGCAAATATGACTGTGCACTATTTTGGAAGGAAAATGCAAATTTGGAAAATTGCCCTACATGTAACGAGCCTAGGTACAAAGTGAACGATGGAACGGGTAAGAAGATACCCCACAAGATATTGCGGTACTTACCATTGACTCCGAGACTACAAAGGCTATATTATTGTGAGAAAACAGCTCCTGATATGAGATGGCACAAAGACAAACGTGTAGATGATGAGGAATTGCGTCATCCGGCTGATGGTCAGGAATGGAAGGACTTCGATGAGCATTTTCCTGATTTTGCTGCTGAACCGCGAAATGTGAGGCTCGGAATGGCTACTGATGGTTTCAATCCTTTTGGGAATATGAGTACATCATATAGTATGTGGCCTGTTATCATGGTGCCTTACAATCTCCCACCTTGGAAGTGCATGAAAGAGCCATTTTGCTTCATGTCGTTACTTATTCCTGGCCCATCGGCCATTGGAAGAGATATTGATGTTTACTTGCGCCCGTTAGTTGATGAGTTGAAGGTGTTGTGGAAGGATGGTGTGCGAACTTATGATGCCTCCACTGGACAATATTTTACAATGCGTGCATGTTTTTTATGGACCATCAATGACTTACCTGCATATGCCATAATGTCTGGGTGGTCTACAAAGGGTTATTTAGCTTGTCCCATTTGCAACGAGGACAACTCATCAGTTAGATTAAGGAGTAAGATTGGATATTTGGGTTGGTTTTATGAACATGTCACACTGCCTTTAGGCTGGTGGTTACCAGTATTCACATCAGCTCGGTGCTCTTTTTTTTGGGCTTGTTGCTCATAATCATATGAGTTCATGACTAGCTAATGGTACATGTGTTGGATTATAATTTGTATTCCAAAGATGGTTGACTGTAAGGTACTTGAAGATGCTAAAGTTTGTTATACTTAAAGCTAAGCATTCTATTAGTTATGTCTCAACGTTCCAACTCATACTGGAATGAATGAAGATGTGTTTTTGATTGAGATCACGTGGTCGGAAAAGACTTGCAATTCTAATTTCTGTTCCTATTTTGCGGGAATCAAGTAACCAGTAACAAATTCTACTCCTCAGTTTTCCATCATGGTCTGAATGCTAAATTGTTGTGAGTTGGCTTATTTGCATTATCATGTTGATTCCAGAGGCCATGGACGACCAAGTGTTTTAAGTGTAAACTATTTCATGTGTAAAATTTGGAAGTTTTTGCCTTATGGGTAATTGATTTTCTGAGATTTTCTTACTGATTTTGGGATGAATGGATTTTTTTGTTTCTGCTTTCAGATTATTTTCAGTTGATAGCTATAAGAAGAAAGATTCTGATTTTGGGTCTAATTATTGTGTTTTGTTCTTTCCACAGATATTGGAGTATCTGGCATCTCGTTAAGGACTATATATGAAGTTGGATTTTTGCCGTGGATTCTACCGTAATCTAGTTCTCTTGAACTTTTGTATTATTTTGCGCTCTGGGGCTTGGATATGATATGTTTGATGGTAGCACTTTTCGTGGTACGATTTTTTGTCATTTTGAACTTTGCGAATTTGGATACTGTATGTTAAGTATTTGGGGAACACTTTTTATTTATGCAAGTTATGAATGAATTGTTCTTGAATTTTAATACTTGATTACAGTATATTGGTGAATTTGCTCAATTTTATTTATTGTGAATCACAAAAAAAAAAAAAATCTCTGCAGATTTTAGAATTAGTTTTAAAATTTGTAATATTAAATAATTAGTCGGTAATTCGGTAATTTATCAAATATTTTTGGTAATTTTTTAAATATTTACCGACTAAATAATTAGTCGGTAATTTATCAAATATTTTCGGTAATTTTTAAATATTTGCCGACTAAATAATTAGTCGGTAATTGGGTAATTTATCAAATATTTTCGGTAATTTTTTAAATATTTACCGACTAAATAATTAGTCGGTAATTCGGTAATTTATCAAATATTTTCGGTAATTTTTAAATATTTGCCGACTAAATAATTAGTCGGTAATTCGGTAATTTATCAAATATTTTCGGTAATTTTTTAAATATTTGCCGACTAAATAATTAGTCGGTAATTTGTTAAATATTTTCCGACTAAATAATTAGTCGATAATAATTTAAATTAGCCGACTAAATAATTAGTCGGGAAAGGCTATCATATGCCGACTAAATAAGATTTAGTCGGGGATTACCTTTCCCGACCGCAATTCCCCGACTAAATTTCCGACCAAACTTTTTAGTCGGGAATTACTATTGCCGACCAAATTCCTACCTTTTGCCGACTAAACTGTTAGTCGGGAATGGTGTAATTTCTTGTAGTGTGAACTCAGACCTCAGTGTCTCATAAACATTTGAACTTTTTGATATTTCAAATAAGCACTAACAGTATACACCCGTTATGAAATTGGGCACCAAGTGTCAGTTTCGTCCATTTAGTAACGAAAAATTGCACACAACGCATTTTTTAAGCTGAGCTAGCTATTTCTAGCTAAGAGGGGATCTTTTGGAGGAAAATACAACAAATACACTCTCATTTTAGAGAGAAAATGACACTTTCTACTACTTGTTTCCCTCCATTTTCTCCTATTCAATGGTTCTAGAAACACTTACACACACAAAGACACAGTGTTTATGGGGCCCACACTAAATGTGAATGAGTTTGTATGTATAAGTGTTTGTGGTTATAGATTAATTGTCACCGATAAACCACCCCAGCTCATATCTGCATATCACCTCACGGTCCTCACCTCCTCTAGTCTTCTGTACTTTCACTTCCTCCTCTGCACTTTCACTCCCCACCATGAATAACAATAACAGCTCCAAGCCTCCAACGTTGAAGGCAACATATTATGTCAGAATTTTAAGTTTCATAAAGTTTGGGAATTAGACATTGATGAATGTAGGTATTGTGGAATTTCCGACCAAAAAACAAATGATTTATCTTCATCTATAGATGAATTTTTATACAGTATATATAAGTATTGATTGTGTACTGCAGTATATAATGGGGCAAGGAAGAAAATCATAAACATCATTTTGAGTCTTTGACAGTTCAAGAAGTGCAATGAGCCGCTTTTTTTTTCATTACTCATTATGGTATTCTGCTTTGGTCATGCAAGCTCTTATAAGGCGGCGGTTCATATCATCAGCTCTGTTCCAGACCAGCCCACACCATTGGCAGCTCGTTGTCAATCTAAAGATGATATCGGAAATCATACGCTCTATTACCGTCAAGAATTCATGGCAGAACGCTCTACTTTTGCCATTTTTACTGGGGAAGTCCTATGGTACACACCTCTCATTAAGGGGTGTACCGTACACACCATGATTTAAAACCCTCGGATTTAAAAGTGAATGATCCGAACCATCTATTTATTAAATCAATTAATAAAATGAAAAAAGGGCTGAGCAGGTAACCGGTTGTTCTCTCTTCCCTCACTCTCTCTCCCTCTCTCTCTCCAAAAAATGACCACAAATTATATAACATAACCATAACTTTTATGACAACACCAAAAATTGACATTTGTTTACCACAATGTGTCGTACTAAAAGAAATTAATCCAAATATTATGTAGCAAGACTTTATATGTCGTACCACAATTAACGATAGACTTTAATGCATTCGGACACGTTAAATATCGTTTGGCTACATATTTGTCGATATCCCATGATTTCTAATTTTGGTGACAATCTTGAATTTTGTAGGACTTCACATTCTAACGGTTCTGATCGATCATTTTATAAATATACTCGATAACAATATTTAGAATTTTTTTCTTAAAAAAAATAGCATTTAGAATTTGTACATTCAATATATTTTATATGAAACTAATTTCTCTGTTGTAGCTGAATATACGGTAGACTTATGACCGCGACACAATAATAACGATCAAAATAATTGATTTCGTTATACCTGTTGATTTAATAATTCACGTAAATTTTTTGCTCAATCGGGTTTAGAAAGCACTTTCATCGGCACCCGAATTCAATCATAAAATGATATTTTCGTTTGATTAAGGGTCTAACGATAAGTGATCAACTTCATTCTTGGTACATATGATTTATTCATATTATGTAAAAGAGACACGGTTCCGATCGGAAAAAAAATGCCTTATATGGGGCTCAAGTGGTGCATTATTAGACTTTAATGTATCTGAATACCTTAAATGTTTTTTGATTATGTAGTTGTCGATTTCTGATGATCTCTTATTTTAGTGACAATACTGAATATCGTATAACTTGATATTCTAACAGTTTTGATCAATCATTCTAGAAATATACTCGCTAACGACATTTAGAATGTACATTCAATTTAATTATATTTGATATGAAACCTAGTTCTCTTCTATAGTTGAATGTAGAGTAGCCTTGCCACCGTGACACAATAGTAACGATCAAAACCGTTGATTACGTTATGTTTGTTGAATAAAGTCATTCACGTAAATTTATGGCTCGATCAGGTTTTGGAAGCTCCATCATTGGCACTCAAATTTAATAATAGAATGATATTTTTCATGCGATTAAGTGTCTAGCTATAAGCGATAAAATTTGTTCTAATTGGTACGAATAATCTAATAGATATTGTGTAAAAGATAGACGGTTCTGATAAAAAAAATATCTTAGATGGGGCTCGAATGATGCATTAATATATTTTAATGTTATATTGAACTTGAACAACTAAATTTGTCAAAGTATGAAGCTTCAATAACTAACTATGTAATTTATACTAAAAAAATAAAATAAAATCTATAAAAATTAGAAATAAATAAAGACAAACAATCAAATTAAAGACATATTACACATCAAACAAAATACGCACTACTAAGCCATATCTTTCTCGTTTAACATTTTAATGAAATATATTTTATTTCACATATTTGACAAATACAATATTAAGAGCCTATTATATGTACAGGGTCAACCCTATACTTTTGGAAGCCCTAAGCATACAAGCTACATGGAGCTTTTCTATTATAATTATTAAATCTGAAGCCAAATCATGAATAATTCTTATTAGTTTTAGCTAATAAAAAAAAAGATACATACCGAGAGACTACGAGAGAGAGCACACCTGATGTTCTCAATAACTTCGGGATGCATTAAATGAGACACAATAATGACGATCGAAACCGTTGATTACCTCATCTTTGTTGATTAAATCAACCACAATTTTTTTCGTTGTGATCGGGTTCAGAAAGCCTCTTCATCGGCTCCCTAATTCGATAAAAAAGAATATTTTCATCTGATTAATGGTCTAACGATAAGCGATGAACTTCATTCTTGGTATATTTTATCTAATTCATATTTTGTAAAAGACAGATGAGTCCGATCGAAAAAAATGTCTTACATGGGGCTCAATTGTTGCATTATTAGACATTAATATGCATCTGGATACATTAAAAAAAATTCGATTACGTAGTTGTCGATATCCAATAATCTCTAATTTTGGTGACAATGCTGAATATCGTATAACTTGGCATCCTAACAGTCCTGATCGATCATTCTAAAAATACACTCACTAACGACATTTAGATTGTACATTCAATTTATATTTGATTAGTCCTCTATTGTAGTTGAATGTAAGGTAGCCATGCGACCGTAACACAATAATGAGGATCAAGATTATTTAGATTGTACTTCCACGACCTAGTTCCAAGGACCACCATTAAATTTGGATTTGTATGCATAGGGTGAAAATTTGGCACCGATCCGCCTGTCAAATATATAGTGCCAACTGTTAAGTGCACCGCCGTGAATATCCGTATCTTGAGACAGTTGGATAATTATTTGTTTTAGTGACCTCTTTGAAAAATTGAAGAAATTTTGATTTTTTGAATTAAATTTTGTAGAGAAATAATTTAATTTAGACTAATATTTTGAGAGGAAATTGTAGTTGTATTCGAAAATTTGAGTATAGTACTTATTTTTTGGTGAATTTCTTGGATGAA
The DNA here is from genome assembly GCA_018127125.1 of Rhododendron griersonianum. Classification (NCBI taxonomy): domain Eukaryota; kingdom Viridiplantae; phylum Streptophyta; class Magnoliopsida; order Ericales; family Ericaceae; genus Rhododendron; species Rhododendron griersonianum. The sequence continues at coordinate 7,839,097 of CM030797.1, read as the reverse complement.
AATTTTGAGCTAGAACTTCATTTTTAGTTTAAATTATTGAGGTATTGTGTAGGGACAAATAAGAATTTTAAAAAAATAGTGTGGAGGGAATCGAAAATTAAGATAATATGGTGGAAATTTTAAAATTTCAAAAAAAAATGTGGCGGGAATTGAAAATAATTAGTAGTATGGTATTTTGCTGATTATAACTATCGTTACCGAACATTCCGCTTGAATTTTTTTTATATGACACGTTGTGGGTATGAAAACGCCAATTTATGGTGTTGTCATAACAAATTTGGTTATATTACTGAATTTGTGTTATGATATTTTGTTGATTATAACTATTGTTAACTGAACATTTCGATTGATTTTTTTTTATACGACACGTTGTGGGTATGAAAACGTCAATTTATCGTGTTGTCATAAAAATTTTGATTATATTACTGAATTTGTGGTATGATATTTTGCTAATTATAACTATCGTTAATTGAACATTCCGATTGAATATTTTTATATGACACGTTGTAGATATGAAAACGTCAATTTATAGTGTTGTCATAACAAATTTGGTTATATTACTGAATTTGTGGTATGATATTTTGCTGATTATAATTATCGTTAATTGAACATTTTGATTGAATTTTTTTATACGACACATTGTGGGTATGAAAACGTCAATTTATGGTGTTGTCATAAAAAATTTGGTTCTATTACTGAATTTGTGGTATTTTAGACATGTGTTATTACGGAATATTTTAATTAATTTCCTTTGGTACGACACATTGTGGTAATAAAACGTCAATTTATGGTATTGTCATAACAATTGTGGTTTGTTATATAATTTGTGGTATTTAAATATGTTTTCTTTTGATACGACACGTTGTGTTAAGAAAATGACAATTTTAGGTATTGTCATAACAATTGTGGTTATTTTATAAAATTTGTGGCATTTTACAAATATTTTTGGCTTGGGTATAACAATTGTTGATTCTGGTACGACATATTTTGATTTTGTTACGAAATATCATATGAGTCAAAAAAAATTTGGTACGACTCATTGTGGTAAGATAATGCCAATTTATGGTGTTGTTATAACATTTGTGGGTAGCATTATTTAATTTTTGATATTGTACGCATGTATTTGGTTAGGGTACAAGTATTATGGATTCCGATATGAATAATTATGGTTACATAATAACAATATTTTTTAATTATAGGTAACCTGCTAATGACCTGTTGAACAAGTAAAATTTAAAATACAAGTCGTAACTAGAATCATAAATATTCATTAGAAAATCAAAAATCGGCATAATGAAAATCACAAATTGTCATAATTTAGACATACCGTATACCTTGTGTACCATAGCTTCCTCCTTTTTTTTTTACTGGGCCGGGGCTCCAAACAGAGAATTTTTGATGTTTTCAATTGCTGGATCGATCGCATCTGTGGCAAGTATGATCGGCTTGGTCATAATTGTTACTTTGAGGCGAGACCTACGGTTTCTATATCTCCCGTGATAAGCAAATGTGGGATAAATTTAATGGCTGGATATGATTTTTAGTCGATCTTTTGTGATAAGATCACCATTGCATGATGAGGGAAGGCATAATCTTAGAAATACGCCGCTATTTAAGTTAGGTAAATTTACTACAAATACATTGCACTTAATTTCACAAGCATAATTAGGAAAGATAATCACTCATTAATTAGAAACTCAGGGAAGGAGTTATCCATCTGGGCTCTAACCCTAAAAATGCTCAGGCATGAAGGTTTGGAAGGACTAGAGGGGTTGCTCCCGCTCGCAATCTTCGCTCTCTCTTGCACTCATCGATCGCTCTTGAGAATTTTACTAGTTTGAGATATTTTTGAAAAATACTTTCACGCTCGCGCACGTGAAATATTTATGGGACTTATGTTACGCGATGATGTACACCAACTCAACAAATGTGCCTACCCATCATAAAGGAGCACATGGATGTCAGCAAAGACGGAGCCAGGATATGGATTTGGGGTGGCTTGGCTCGATGAGAGTCCATTTGTGTTTGTTGTATGTTGAGCGTACAAGTGTGAAGAGAAAATTCAGTGTAAAATCGTATAATGGAGCTTTATTTTGGACTATATTTTTGTTGAAAAAGAGTAACGGTCTGGTTCAATTCTCTTTCTTGTTTTTTAATGGAAGTCATTAAGATATTAATTTTATGATCCAAACCGTTTTTTTAAATGGTCATGATGATCCGAACCGTTCATTTTTTCTATCGCTATATTATCTATAGCTATAATAAAAATCAATTTGTTCGGTTACCCGGGAAGTGCCTAAACTGAAAATAACTAAAGAAAATACTGATTTACCCACATTTATTTTTTGGTAAAAATTAAAATACTGATTTCCCCACACTGATAATCAATGTTTCTAGCCAATTTTGTTGTTAAAATGCAAATATCGTAAAGAGCATTCTCCCGGTATACAAGACGAACCAAAAGAAAACTTCGAAAACAAAATAACAGCGAAACAAGAAGACTAAAAAACTTGAGAAAGGCCAAATATAATCACATACACTAATAATCCGCGAAATCAAGAATTTGATCCAAGCTAGGGGCAACTATCCCAGTATCCGAACTAGGTGCGACGAGAAGAAAATGAAACCTATATCACAGAGTCAGAGACCCTGTCCTCCACTCCCTGGAAGGACCTATATTGTTCACCAGGCCTTCCTGCAGTCTAGTTTAATGCCTCATTGTAAGTAAAGAAGTACTAATAATGAGAGGACGATAGTGCAGCACTCCACAAAATAAGGACAATCGAAATAGCAAATCCTATGATCTAGAGCTCAACCAAACAGATATATCTGCTTCTCCTCAAAAGTTTAAGCCGAGGATCAACTTTCGTAATGAAGCTACAGTTCTTTGAAGAAGACCTCCAGAAGCTAATCGGTACCTGTTTATCACGTTCCCCTTCTTGTTTAGCAATGTGTTAATGCAGTACCAGCTCAATCAAAGCCAAATCAACTGGTCTCTTAAAGAAATAAAGCTCTCTGCGTATCTAAAATCTTGAAAAACTTGATCAACGGACTTTGATTCATGCCTATCGCATAACGGATTGTACTCCTTTATGGCCCAAGTACTAACGTTGCACACCACAATGCTTCGATTGTTGCTCCTCATCAAAAAACCTCAACATTTGGCTGAAATCCCAATGCACTGTGCTTAGGGCACAACATAATAGACACTATCGTATTATGCAAAAAGAGAACAGAGGAGACAAAAGTTCCGACTGGCCAAAAAAAAAAAGTTATCTTCAACGGATGCCACAGTGCCAATGCCACTTTTGTTCTTCTGCATATCTAGAGCATATGAAACTGTTTTAACATGAATGTTTAGTTTGTGCGCGTACACATGAACGTGTTCCTCATATCTTATGTTTATACTTTATACAAACTGTAGTGGCATAAACATCAAGGTAATGCAACCCACATAGAAGGCGAAACAAAATCAACAATTTCATTCAAACTAGGAACGATTGTCGTTGTATCCAAGCTATATAGAAAAATGAACTCTAGATTATCACATAAACCATCTCCTCTACTCCTTGGAATGTTCTATTGTTCTACTCTCTAAAAAACAACCATACCATGCAGAGGGGAGCCATCAACCAGACTTTCCTCCCTTCTAGTTTTGTGCCTCGTTGTGTAAGAAGAAACTATAATGAAAGGATAGATAGCACGGAGCAGAAAAAAAGGATAGATAGATAGCACAGCTCTGCACGAGCTATTGTTTACAATCAAAATAACAAGACAAACAGCTAATCCTATGGTCTAAAGTTCAACCAAATACATTTTCTTCTCAAGATAGCTTCATGTCATGAAGCCCAAACACAGTTCAATTCTATTGATTGAAAACCCAAGTACATACAAAATAAAAACAAAAAAACAAAATGGATATAGCATGGAAATCCAACTCTTCACTCTTCTCAACGAACATGCAAACCTGAATAACTGCTTTCTACTTGCGCGGTGCTTGAGTAGAAGAATATCAAGAAGACATCCAGAAGCTGATTGGTACCACTTATCACCTTCCCATCAACACTTCAAAGTCGAATTCTTTTTCTTAGAAGTTGATTTCTTCTTCTTCGAAGAAGATTTGTTCTTCTTCAAAGTCAGTCTTGAGACTGAAATCAAGCTCTCTGTGTACTGCAAAACTTCATTTAACAACTGTGCTTCCGGCATATCCTCTAACGGATCATACTCTACTATGTTGTGAGTGTTAAGGTCGTACGACACCATCTGTCTATAGTTGTGCCTCGTCAGAAGAACCTCAGCATTGGGCCGAAATCCCAATGCATCGTGACATCCTAAGAGGGGTCCAGTAGTGTACTTTTTTGTCCAAGACTCCTGAACTCCGTATTCATCCATTACCCATATGTCAAAGCACGTGTCCACCCGCCGGGAGCCAAGACCATGAAGGTCTGACAGAACAAGAGCAAGGGAATCCTTCAGAAGGCAAAGCTTAGACAGCAATTTAAGGCGAAAGATGCCGGGCAATGGCATGCTTTCGAACAATTCCTCAGACGTACGAAACACACAAATATGCATGAAATCAGAACCATGATCGTGAGCTAGCCAGTAGAAAACCCCATCTGAAGATGTACAACGATAGCACTGAGAAACATGGTAGATACAATAATCGGGCACAACCGCGTCCGTCTGTCTCCAGGTATCTGTACTTAGGGCATAGACATAGACGTTGGGAAAACAAACAGGCCTTTTACACATGCACTTGGTTTTGTGGCAGTGGAAATGGTCTTCCATGTTTACGCCTATGCGTGGAATAGGCAGTCTATCACAAGGATAACAGTTACGAGTGACGAAGTTAATAGCTTTATAATCATCAGCTTTGGGATCAAACGTAAACCCTAAGTAGCTGATACGTTCTTTTTGGTGAAAGGGTAAAGGGAGTAGCCTGAATTCTTTGATAGCAGGGTTACATATCACGATTTTGGAGGCGTTTTGGAGACAGAGGACGCCGTTGCAAGAGTCAGAGAGTTCAACGTTTGCATCGATGAAAGATAAGTTTAGATCTCCAAACTCGGTTGGGCTGGCGGTCAAGGTCAAGGCCCACGCAAATTGAGTCCCCTCGTCGACGCGTCGTGTGAGGAAGAGTATTTCGCATGGCTGGGCGCGGGTGTGGTGGAGGGAGATAAATTTAGGGTTTCGGATGAGAGAGTACCAGTGTTTTGAGACAGATTTCCACTGAGAGGGATTTGGCTGGAACCCTCGACAGAATGTCCATCAACACGTCTTCTGGCAGCTCGCATACAATCGCCATACCCTTGATTTTCAACTCTGACAACATAGAGAGAGAGAGAGAGAGAGAGAGAGAGAGAGATTACAACGATGAAGCAAGATCTCAGGGGAGAGATTGAAATGAAGTAAGATAAAAGCAGAGAGATATCTAGTGTTTTTCTACCATCCATACCAAGGAATCCCTGCGTAACGGACTTCAACTCGATATCAGTCAACTTGCTTTCGCTTCCGGCCTTAGACTGGAGGAGTTCATCGCCGTAGTTGGAGGCCGCGGCGGCGAGAGAGTACTCCTCGCGGCGGCGCTGCTGTTTCCTTTCATTTTTGGTCCGCCGGCGCTGCTTCTGCTCCTCCTGGTTTTCCATGAGAGAGATACCAAAACCAAGATCGCGGCCCAAGGTCACGATATAGGAGTCAGCTTCAAGGGAAAGAACCTTGCGGCCCTAGGGGTATCTTCTTCGTAGCCAGTTTTGATCGTCAAGACCGAATCCAAAGGTTATCACTGATGAGGCTTGAGCTGTCTCCGGTACTAAAAAAATTTTAGATTTTTATTTGTGATTGATAAGTTGTTAGGTATTTCTGATAGTAAATAAATTGTTGAGAAATGTAAGATTTTTTCGGTAGTGAATAAGTTATTGATGGATTTGTGAGTAGAATTACTGTAGCAAAAAACGTTTTTATTGACAAATTTTTTATTAGTAAAAACGAGATGGTAAAATACTGAAATTTTTTTATTAGTAAAAACAAAATGGTAAAATAGGATAAGTTTTTGTAATTTTTGTTAGCGAAAACACCCCTTTAATACAATACATGAAACTCTCCATGAAAACACACACTGAATATGTTTTCATGGAGAGTGACAGTCCAATGTGTTTTCACGGAGAGTTTCATGTTTTTGGTTCATGTATTCTATTTTTACTCATAAGTCATAACTGATAAGCGTGTGGCAAGATTGGCATAAAATGGGTGAGGTTGGGGTTGAGATTTTAGTATGGACCGAGTTCTGGTCCAGTTTTCAAATGTTATAGAAGTAACTGTGATAAGATTTGGATACGTAGTGAGTTGGATTAAGGGTGTGTTACAGTAACTAAAATAAGTAATTATTTTTTGAATTAAAGGTGATGTATTATGAGAGAATGACATGTGTCATAAAATGAAAACTGAGTACTTAAAAAATAAAAACTTTAGCAGAACGGAACCTAATAGTGAGATTAGGCAATCGTGTGATGTTGATAATATTCATGGGTAAACTTAGAGGTTTGCTTTCGCCTAAGATCTATGAGTTCAAAATTTCTCAGGTGCTATTATTTTCGTTCGAATCAGTTCATGCGGAGCACTTGCTCCGGCTTCAAATGGGCCTGCTAGTAAAGGGATAAAAAAATGAGATGCGCTTTAATCAGTAAAAAAATGTGTGTTTTTTTTTTTTTTTGATCGTCTAAAAAAATGTGGTTTGTTAGCCTAGTCTCATGGATAATACTTGCCAATACCATGTCGACGTCACATGGCTGTTTTGCTACAGGCCAGGGAACACATTAAACGCAATCTAAAGTACTGCAAGGTTATTGTTGTCCAAATTGAAATCACAAGGACTGAAGTGGAATTTGAGTTAAAGTCATATTTCCCCAGAAACCTTACATTTAATTTTATCGGTCAAGAGAATATTATTTTTTCAGTAAGTAGTAGTATGGGAATTACATTATTTTGACAATTAATAATGTAAGAATGTTCAAACCAGGACAAAATTAGGGAAGAGAATTTTTTGTCAGAAGATTTTGGAAGATGAAATTTTGTTCTTTAAGGTTTTTAGATAATTGTTTAAAAAGTAAAGAAATTCTAATCTCGAGAGATTATTGATATACCACTTCATCAATGGGACACAACATCACAATTGAATAAAAAAATCGCACTTGGGAATATAAGGTAGCCTAAGTGGTAAGGCTACATTTACCAGAACAACATATGGTAGATTATAGGGAAAATTTCAAAAAAGAAAAAGAAAAAAAGAACCTAACTTAATTGGACCTCAATGTCTCATAAACATCTGAACTATTTGATATTTCAAATAAGCACTTGAAGTATACACCCGTTATGAAATCGGACACCAAGTGTCAATTTCGTCCATTTAGTAACAAAAATTGCACATCTGGCATTTCTGACTCTGAGTTGGCTATTTATATTTGAGAGGGGGATCTTTTGGAGGACAATACAGCAAATACACTCTCATTTTGGAGGGAAAATATTGACCCTTTCTATTACTTGTTTCCCTCCCTTTTTCCCTATTCAATGGTTCTAGAAACACTTATCCACGCAAAGACACAAATTCACTCACTGTATATGAGGCCCACAATAAATGAGAATGAGTTTGCCCACAATAAATGAGAATGAGTTTGTATGTGTAAGTGTTTGTGGTTATAGATTAATCGTTCTCCTAGTTCCCTCCCCATCCGTTACACCCGTAAAACCTCCCCAGCTCATGATATCTGTATGTCTTTTCTTTTTTTTCTTTTTTTCTTTTTTTGGTATTTCGGAATATTATGATATTTGCATATCACCCCTCACCTCCTCTGTACTTTCACTTCCTCCTCTGCACTCTCACTACCCACCATGAACAACATTAACAGCTCCAAAGCCTCCAACATTGAAGACAACCTCTACATATTATGTCAAAGGAATGTGATTTTTTCCACTTTTAATTTAGCCTGTGGCACTCCACTTTTTGTTTTGCAATCTCACATATTCAAGACACAAAGTGGAGTGCCAGTGGCTAAAACTGAAGTGCCAAAATGAATTTCGTATGTCAAAATTTGAAGTTTCGTAAAGTTTAATTGAGAATTAGACATTGATGTAGGTATTGTGGAATTTTCCCCAGTCCGGTCTGTACCGGTATAGATTTCCTAGATCCGGTGGGTGTTGGTGGTGGGTGAATAATCTCTTTTAGTTTAGGGTTTGGGTGTTTGGCCGGATTTTCCAGCTGCATTTTGGGCCTCTTTTCGCGTTTAAATTGTGTCGGCAGCTTTGGGCGCGATTGGGATGTAGCTGGGAGTTTTTCGGTGTTTAGCTGTGAAGCCATCCAAATTTCATAGGTACTTTCTCGGGTTTGAGCTATGGGTCCGTTTGAGATTCTTTATTATCTGGACATAGATTGGTTCTTATCTGGCGATTTCGTTGGTCTTACTTTTGCATGGGATGCCTGTGTCGAAGTTTTGGTTCATTCTTGTACCTTGTGATGGAATCTGTATTGCCTTCGGGGTTTGATTTGAAATGAATTGAATGTGTTAAAAAAAAAAAAAAAAACTTTCCTCAACGACAACGAAGTCACCCAGGTATGACAGTCTATCATGCATTCCTAATGTACGTGGACATCATTTTCATTATATCACACCTCTCAATTCAATTCTCTTCATTATTTTTATACCATATAAATAAAGATTCATTGAATTCACTCACTTACCAAAAAACAAATGATTTATTGCTTGATCTCTGTATGGATTTTTATATATAAGCATTGACTGTGTAGTGTAGTATATAATGGGGTACGCGGTAAGGAAGAAAATCATAAACAAAACAATAAACATCATTTTGACATTTCAAGAGGCGCAATGAGCCGCTTTTTTCTTCCTTTACTCATCATGGTATTCTGCTTTGGTCATGCAAGCTCTTCCATTTTTTATAAGGTGACGGTTCATATCATCAGCGCCGTTCCAGACCAGCCCACACCATTGACAGTTCGTTGTCAATCTAAAGATGATGACTTCGGAAATCATACGCTCTATTATCGTCAAGAATTCCTGTGGCGTTTCGTCCCAGATTTTTTTCTTGGTAGAACGGTCTTCTTTTGCCATTTTTACTGGGGCTCCAAACAGAATATTTTTGATGTTTACAATGACCGGATCGGGCTCGTCTGTGGCCAGTTTTCTGACTCTGGTCATAATTGTTACGTCGAGGCGAGAAGTGACGCTTTCTATATCTCCCGTGATAAGAAAATATGGGATGAATTTCATGACTGGAAAGGATTTATGTAGTCTTTTGTGATAAGATCGATCACCATTGCATGAGCAATATAATAAACGTTTGTGAAGTTGAATGGAGATATCAATAGAATGATTTAATTGTTCTCCCATTCTAAACATTACTCTTTCGATTTCCTGTTCTGTTCAGATGGTAAAAAGAGAGAGAGGGTTTCAATCCAAGCCGTCCAAAAATGTATTGGACGGCTGTTGAGCGGGTACCACGTGAGACATACCCACCCGGCACTGCAAAGTTTCTCATGAGGGAAAAATTTTCAGGGACCAATTCGAGAGGTTAGAGCAAGAGAATATGACCGTGTCTGAGTATGCCTAGAGATTTCAATCTTTATCACGTTTTGCACCAGAATTGGTGGCAACGGAGGAAAGGAAGTATAGGTGCTTTGAGAAGGGGTTGCATCCATTTGTCTAGCCGTTAATATATACTTAATAGTAAGTCAACCTATTGGAAAGTTTTCCGAGATTGTCGAGTGTGCAAGGAGCGCCGAGATTCCGATAGGTACGCAGGAAATTGTGAAAGTGTGGGAACCTAGGCAACCGACTGCTAGTGTAAGTTTGCCTTCGGGGAGTTCTAGGAGTCAAGGGAGGAAGAGACAAAGGGAACCATCACAACCATCACAAGTTCAACAAAGTTTTGAGCCATCTACTGCTTCGAGGTCACACGGAGCTTCGTTTAAGCCATAATTAATTGTGTGTCATAGGTGTGGTCAGCCAGGCCATTTTCACGCTCAGTGTTCACAACAACAGAAGTCTTGTTTCATTTGTGGTGAGCTTAACCATCTTGCTAGAAAGTGTCCTCAGAGAACGAGAGAGTATAGTGATTCAGGTTCAGTGCAGCGGCCGAGGCCTGGGCAGAGTTTCATTCAACAACAATCACAGTCCCACCAATTTACTTTGGGTCAAAGGTCACGTGTTGAGCAAGGGTGAGTCATACCACTTCTCCGGATCCAGAGATTTCAGTTGCGTACATTTCTCTTATTTAATTCCCTCGTTAGAATTCTTTTCGATTCAAGAACATCTCGTCCGTTCATATTTTCATCTTTTGTTGTGATTTGGATTGAGATCCAAGGATTTTAGTCCACTTATATCTATTGAGTAACACCCCTAGATAGTAATTGCGAGTTTGTGAGTTTGTCATTCCAGACCATCGTTTTGTCATTGACTTTCTTATTTCGCGAATGGCGAGGTTTGACTAGACTTTCGGAAGAGATTGGTTACACATATGATATTGGTTCAATTCCGGATGTAGTTTTGTAAGAGTTGCTTCTTTTATTACTTCTCTCGTTGGCCTAGTTAAATGGACTTTGTTATTGTCTTCTTTTGTTTTAGTTATTTTTGATTTTCTTCCATAATCGTTGTATATCTTCACTTTTGATAATGGAATGAAGCTTTTCCTATGAATTTCAGCCAGTTCAATTTCATTTTCCTGTTTTTTATTCTGCTAGGTGTACTGGATTTCAAAATTTAAGAGAAGGGTAAAATGGGAAAAATGAAATTTTCCCCAGAAACCTTTCATTTTTATCAGTCAAGAGAATATTATTTGCCAGTAAGTAGTAGTAGTATGAGAATTACATTATTTTGACAATTAATAATGAAAGAAAGTTCAAACCAGGACAAAATTAGGGAAGAGAATTGTTTGTCAGAAGATTTTGGAACATAAAATTTTGTTCTTTAAGGTTTTAGACAATGGTTTAAAAAGTAAAGAAATTCTAATCTCGAGAGATTATTGATATACCACTTCATCACACTACAAGAAAAATGGTCATTCCCGGCATTTTTATTCCCGGCATTTTAATTAATGCCGGAAAAGCCACTATTACCGGCATTTCAAGAAAATGCCGGAAAAAATAATTATTACCGCCATTTGTTTAAAAAAATGCCGGCAAAAGTCGTGTTTTCCGCCAAAATAATACCGCCAAACTATTACCGGCATTTCTTAAAAAAATGCCGGAAAAAATCTCCGTTTAATATAAATATTTTTCAATGTGCAAGTTGACCCAATATGGTGGCTAGCCCAATTGGTAGCCTCACGTGCGCGCGAGGCAAAGGTCACGAGTTCGAAACTTGGGGCAAGCAATTTCTCCACAAAATTTGCGCGACACGTGGGTGACACGCAAGCGCCACGTGGCGGACACGTGGCATTTTTTTTTGTCTTCTATGGTACAATTTTTCCCGGCATTTGTACAAATGCCGCAAATGAGTCCAACTATTCCCGGCATTTATGGAGACCTTTCCCGGCATTTGTATCTTTACCGACACATTCCTAGACGGCATTTGTAATAAATGCCGGTAATACTCTTTTCCGGCATTTTTTTAAACTTTTAACGGCATTTATGAAATGCCGAAAAAAGCAAAATTTCTTGTAGTGTCAATGGGACACAACATCACAATTGAATAAAAAAATCGCACTTGGGAATATAAGGTAGCCTAAGTGGTAAGGCTACATTTACCAGAACAACATATGGTAGATTATAGGGAAAATTTCAAAAAAAGAAAAAGAAAAAAAACCTAACTTAGACCTCAATGTCTCATAAACATCTGAACTTTTTGATATTTCAAATAAGCACCTGAAGTATACACCCGTTATGAAATCGGACACCGAGTGTCAATTTCGTCCATTTAGTAACAGAAATTGCACACCTGGCATTTCTGACGCTGAGTTGGCTATTTATAGTTGAGAGGGGGATCTTTTGGAGGAAAATACAGCAAATACACTCTCATTTTGGAGGGAAAATATTGACACTTTCTATTACTTGTTTCCCTCTCTTTTTCCCTATTCAATGGTTCTAGAAACAAACTCACTCACTCACTGTCTATGGGGCCCACAATAAATGAGAATGAGTTTGTATGCGTAAGTGTTTGTGGTTACAGATTAATCGTTTCCTACTTCCCTCCCCCTCCGTTACACCTGTAAAACCTCCCCAGCTCATGATATCTGCATGTCTTTTCTTTTCTTTTTTTTTTTTTTTTGGTATTTCAGAATATTATGATATCTGCATATCACCTCACCTCCTCTGTACTTTCACTTCCTCCTCTGCACTCTCACTCCCCACCATGAACAACAATAACAGCTCCAGAGCCTCCAACATTGAAGACAACCTCTACATATTAGGTCAAAGGGATGTGATTTTTTCCACTTTTAATTTAGCGTGTGGCACTTCACTTTTTGTTTTGCAATTTCACATAATCAAGACATAAAGTGGAGTGCCATTGGCTAAAACTCAAGTGCCAAAATGAATTTCCTATGTCAAAATTTGAAGTTTCATAAAGTTTAATTGAGAATTAGACATTGATGTAGGTATTGTGGAATTTTCCCCAGTCCGGTCTGTACCGGTCTAGATTTCCTAGATCCAGTGGGTGTTGGTGGTGGGTGAATAATCTCTTTTAGTTTAGGGTTTGGGTGTTTGGCAGGAGTTTCTAGCTGCGTTTTGGGCCTCTTTCCGCGTTTAATTGTGTCGGCAGCTTTGGGCGTGATTGGGATATAGCTGGGAGTTTTTCGGTGTTTAGCTATGGGTCCGTTTGAGATTCTCTACTATCTGGACATAAATTGGTTCTTATCTGGCAATTTCGTCGGTCTTGCTTCTGCATGGGGTGCCTGTGTCGAAGTCTTGGTAGTTTTGGTTCATTCTTGTACCTTGTAATGGAATCTGTATTGCCTTCAGGCTTTGATTTGAAATGAATTGAATGTGTTAAAAAAAAATAAATAAATTCCTCAACGACAACGAAGTCACCCAGGTATGACAGTCTATATATCATGCATTCCTAATGTACGTGGACATCATTTTCATTATATCAGACCTCTCAATTCAATTCTCTTCATTATTTTTATACCATATAAATAAAGATTCATTGAATTCATTCACTCACTTACCAAAAAACAAATGATTTATTGCTTCATCTCTGTATGGATTTTTATATATAAGCATTGACTGTGTAGTTTAGTATATAATGGGGTACGCGGTAAGGAAGAAAATCATAAACAAAACATAAACATCATTTTGACATTTCAAGAGGTGCAATGAGTCGCTTTTTTCTTCCATTTCTCATCATCGTATTCTGCTTTGGTCATGCAAGCTCTTCCATTTTTTATAAGGTGACGGTTCATATCATCAGCGCTGTTTCAAACCAGCCCACACCATTGATAGCTCATTGTCGGACCCGGGGACCCTGCCGAGCGGCACCCCTGCCGAGCGGGTGCCAAGCGGCCAATCCGGCCATTCATCTCGGAATCAACAGCCCGGATCGAAACATCTTTTTCCTTTTCCTTTTCTTTTTTTTTAAATTCGTTCGGTACCTTTGCATCTGGACCGTCCAAAACACTTTTGGACGGCCGAGATGCGCTCGGCACCCCTGCCAAGCACCCCTGCTTGGCAGGGTCTCCCGGTCCCTCATTGTCAATCTAAAGATGATGACTTCGGAAATCATACGCTCTATAAAAGTCAAGAATTCGTGTGGAGATTCGTCCCAGATTTCTTTGGCAGAACGGTCTACTTTTGCCATTTTTACTGGGGCTCCAAACAGAGGGTTTTTGATGTTTAAAATGACGGCCGGATCCAAAGCATCTGTGGCAAGTATTTTGACTCTGGTCATAATTGTTACTTCGAGGCGAGACCTGAAGGTTTCTATATCTCCCGTGATAGGAAAATGTGGAATCAATTTAATGACTGGATATGATTTATATAGTCTTTTGTCACCATTGCATGAGCAATATAATAAACGTTTGTGAAGTTGAATGGAGATATCATCAATAGAATGATTTTAATTGTTCTCCCATTCTAAACATTACTCTTTCGATTTCCTGTTCTGTTCGGATGGTAAAAAGTGAGAGAGAGTTTCAATCCAAGCCGTCCAAAAATGTATTGGACGGCTGTCGAGCGGGTACCACGTGGGATATACCTATCCGGCACCAAAAAGTTTCTCGTATATCCCGGAAAAAATTTCAGTGCTGGGTGGGTACCACGTGGTGCCCGCTCGGCGCATCCGAGCCGTCTATTGCATTTTTGGACGGCTCGGATTTGGAAAGAGAAAAAGGAGAGAGAAAGTGTTAGGGTAAAGAGAGAGAGGGTTTCAATCCAAGCCGTCCAAAAATGTATTGGATGGCTCGGATGTGTCGAGCGGGTACCACGTGGGATTTCTCGTATATCCCATGTGGTACCCGCTCGACAGCCCTCCAATACATTTTTGGACGGCTTGGATTGAAACTCTCTCTCTCTTTTTACCCTAACACTTTCTCTCTCTTTTTTTTCTTTCCAAATCTGAACCATCCAAAAATGCAATGGACGGCTCGGATGCGCTGAGCGGGCACCACGTGGTACCCACCCGGCACTGAAAATTTTTCCGGGATATACCCACCCGTCCAAACAGGCATTATCTTAGAAATACGCCGCTATTTAAGTTAGGTAAATACATTGCACTTAATTTCACAAGCTTAATTATGAAAGATAATCACTCATTAATTAGAAACTCAGGGAAGGAGTTATCCATCTGGGCTCTAACCCTAATTAAAAAAGCTCAGCATGAAGGGTTTGGAAGGACCAGAGGGCTTGCTCCCGCTCGTGCAATCTTCGCTCTCTCTTGCACTCATCGATCGCTCTTGAGAATTTTACTAGTTTGAGATATTTTTGAAAAATGCTTTCACGCTCGCGCATGTGAAATATTTATGGGACTAATTATGTTACGCGATGATGTACACCAACTCAACAAATGTGCCTACCCATCACAAAGGAGCACATGGATGTCAGCAAAGACGGAGCCAAGATATGAATTTTGGGGTAGCCTTGTTCGATGGGAGTCCATTTGTGTTTGTTGAATGTTGAGCATAAAAGTGTAAAGAGAAAAGTTAATTTAATGTAAAATCGTATAATGGAGCTTTGTTTTGGACTATATTTTTGTTGAAAAAGAGTAACGGTTTGGTTCAATTCTCTCTCTTTTATTTTTCTGAAACGAAACTTTGCAACTTATAATCCCGAAATGGCAACATAGGTAGATATTGAAATAGCAAAACTAGTAGCAAATAAACTGATCAAGAACAGAATCGATCAGTTAGCCAAATTGAGTTACGTGCTTCACACAATGTTCTTATAACGTACACATTCAACGCCACTCGGGTGGTGCTTGAGTTTTATCCCAATATCTGTCTCCCATGATACAATAGCCCAAGCCTAAACAAGCCTAAGCCCAATTCCAACTATTATGCTTGAGACTAAAAAAAAGATAAGATATATATGTGGGGCTAAAGTGAAGCGCTAGCCAAGCCCATACCAGACCACGGGCTACAGGACCATGGTCCTGTTCTCGTTCTAGTGGCATGCGAGTGTGGTAAATGGGTCAAATCAATTTACCCAAGATATAGTTATATGATCCCCACGTACCGTTGCCCTAGCCCTGGTTTTGTGCAACTAATGCGAGCACAGGCATCAAGTTTATATAATTACATCGGCAAATGACATGACGCCAGAAAATCATAAATGAAAAACAGTAAATCTCTTTCTCTCTCTCTCTTCCATTATAAAGCTTGAAAAATGATAAACCTCGACATGTTATTCCATCAATTTAGCAACTCCATATAATAATAAGTCATATTATGCTTATGGGTATAAATCAGTCAGTCAACAATTGGGTTGCAAAACCTTCAAACCAAAAGGTCATCAAATTCATAATATGCAATCTCAAATTACAATGGAGCATATAGAACAAAAAATAAAGTAAACAGGCATTTTTTTGGAGCAGTGAATTAAACCAGCAAAAAAAAATGTAGAAAAATGATCAATCTGTTTCAGTGACAATTTCTGTTGTTTTCATCCTCCGCAAATCTCTTCATATATTTGCAAGAACTGTGTACCCTTTAATTCCTTTAACGCATTTCATCTTCGCCGAAACAGAAAAGATGGAAACCAAAGATTTACCGAACATATGAACAGAACACTCGCACCCTACTCGGGAATTCTGCATTTATTTTTAATGAGTTCTAAAACAGAAGTCGTTCGGCACATCCAATGCTTGCACATATAGTCACGCAACAGTTTCAAATGTCAAACCAAATACGCGTACTCCAGGCAAACTTCATCAGCTGTTCATGATCAAAATTGTCTTGTGAATGAGCAACCACTTCAACATACTTCTACTCTTCAGCATGAAAAGGCCAATGTCAATTACCGATGCCAGAAATCCAAGACCTGGAAATTCCATCCTTTCACACTTCTCGGAACATATGCAAACATGAATGAACTGCTTTCTAGTTCCACATTGCTTGAGCAAAAGACTATCAATAAGAACTTTCATGGTACGCCTTGACGCCTTCCCGTTCTTATTTAGAAATGTGCAAATGCAGTACCATCTTGATCAAGCTACATCAACTCGTCTCTTAACAGACACTAAGCTCTCTGAGTATGGAAAAACTTCTGTTAAAAAAAACCTTCGTTCGGGCAAATCGCATAACTGTTTGTATTCTTTTATCTCTCCCCATGTACTAATGTTGTATGACACAATCAGCCTGTTGTGGTGGCACGCAATCAGAAGAACCTCGCTATTTGGCCGAAACCCGAGCACAATGTCACTTCCTGAGAGAGGCCTGATAGTGTAGTTTAAAGTCCAACACTCGTTAACTCCGTATTCGTCCATTAACCATACGTCAAAGCGCTGTCCTTCTCGCTTGTCATATCTTGGCAAAACAAGGCTGTCCTTCTCGCTTGTCATATCTTGGCAAAACAAGGGCAAGGGAATCATTCAGAAGAAAAAGATTATTCCTTGAAAATGGTCCAGGCACAGATCTTCGTTTGAACAATCCTTCAACCGTGTTTAAGGCATCAATAACACGCTCTTTAGTCATAACTACACCAGTAGAAAAGCCCATCCAATGACGCGCAAGGATAACTATGAACGTTGAAGTCGTGGTTGGGCACCCTAACGATGATTTCTTTCCACGAGTCTACACGCATGCCGTAGATTTGAAACTTATGATCAGTGTTTTGACCTAGAGTGGCGACTCAAAGCACTTCATAATCATTGGTTTTGGAATCAAAAGTAAAGCCTAGACAACTAGTACGCCACCGCAAAGTATGATAAGGGGGTTGAGGGAGTAGCCTATATTCTCTCGTTGCGGGGTTGCATATCACGACATTGGATTGCTCAGAGAGACACATGAGTCCGTTACAAACTTACAACAGCCTTGGTGGATGAAATCCTTATTAAGGTGGGGCCTGGTGAAAGAGAGATGTAGGTCCTGGATTGAAGTTTGGTCGGGGAGTAAATGCATGGACCATCGGTAGGGGAGCTCGGGAGGCTGTGAAAGGCGGACGCAGTCGTAGGGTCGGGCGCGGGTGCAGTGGAGGGAGATGAAGGTAGGGTTTTGGAGGAGAGAGTACCAGTTTTTGGAGACCGACTTGAATCGGAGTAGGATTTTCACAGGGAGACGAGATAAGATCTCCATTAACAAATCTTTTGGCAGCTCGATGCCTTCAATCGCCATACCCTTGTTTTCCATGTTGGTGGATTTTCGAGAAATTTGACTTGAGTTGATGAATGAATGATGCGGCTGTTTTCATGACATAGATCATTGGCATAATACCCTCTTGCATCCCTAAACTATGAGATTGGCTTATTCACGGACGAGCCGTGAATAAGTCATTTGCGGAGTTGAACAATTGCAGCCGTCCGTTTTGGTATGGGACGGTTCAGATTTAAACAAAACTTTTCCGAGCAAGAGTTATTAAATTCAGACCGTTCAATGCCGAAACGGACGGCCGCGATGCACCTTCATAAACACTATTCATGGAGACAGTCGTAATAAAGTTTTTCTCCCTAAACTATTCTATTTTTTTTTTCGTCCTTAAAGTGTATCAATAGAACCTATTTCACCCAACTATTTGGTTTGAGTTGATCAAGAGGGCTGTCAATATCATAAATGGAAGTCGATCATGCGCTATTAGCTAGTAGGGGTGTAAATGAGCCGAGCCGAGCTTAATCATTTACTAAACGAGCCTCTTTAATCGAGTCGAGCCTCCCTTAACGAACCGAGCTTTTGTCGAACGAGCCGAGACGAGCCGAATACTCGAGCTCGACTCGTTTACTAAACGAACCGAGTCAAGCCGAGCTCGCGAGTAGCTCTCACTATAGCCCTATTAGCTAGCACTTAGAGCATCTTTTACAATACCTCAAAAGTTAGCTTTAAAAATATACTTTGCTACAATCCATCAAAATTTAAATTTAAAGGGTGAGTTTCTGTAGTGCACTCCAACCGACCCTTCAAACTAATGTTTTAAATAAATTAAATGGCCATCATCATTAGCGCGGAATCCCAAGGTGAGTTTCACACAATCTTGTGTACCAAAGTATACACTAAGTGTGGGTTTGGCTTCTCTAGATAAGTTGGTTTATTGACTTATTGAGGTCCAATAAGTTGGTAGGTTTGATCGAAAAAGTTGAGCTTTTTACTTAATGACTTTCAAGCCAATAAGTACACTAGTTTAGCCAAACCTGGACACTTTTTTGCTTAATGACTGTTAAGCTAATAAGTCAATAATACAATTTATCTAGAGAAGCCAAATCCACCCTAAATGATGTACCCATAATGGCTCAAATGCAATTATTATTTATCAAATCTACTTACTGTTTAATGCTTGAAAGACTTTTTGACCTTTTCCTCTGTGACCCTTCTTTTCTCTACAAATATGTCAAATATCTCAACTTGTGGTTTACTTTTTTGTCGGGTTTTTTTTTTTATATAACTTTTTATAAGTTGTGTTTACTTTTTCAATGTAATTTTTGAGATTAATCATTTATATCGACGAGAAGAACTAGGAAGTATTCCTCTTCCTAACGCAAAGTACTAACAAAAGTTTGTAAGGACTTCTGGAACACTGGCTAACACTAGCTAACAAATGTGGCCATTTGCTAGCCCATCTGATTTTTACTCATTTGCTTCCAACTAGTTTAATGTCACGTGCGTTGCACGTGAAAATATTTGTTTAAAATACAAAGAAATAAGTTTGTTGCACAATAGGAAAGCATATATATATGTGTGATGGAACGTGAAAACTCAACTCATATATATATATATATATATTGCAACATTCACGTTTATTTATTGCAAATTATGCATAAATTGGACTAAATGTGATTAGCAGGGCAATTCTAACATTAGATGTTTACGTTTTACAAAATTGAATAATGATATGGAGATTTAGATGCACCTTAGTGTAAGTTATCTCTTGAGTTCCACTACACTTTTGTAACGATAAGTATGTATATAAATCTTCAAATTAGATTTTAGACCCTAGCGTTAAACCAAAATAAGATTAGGCACAACCGTCAACCTTGATAAAGCATGTTAGCCCATACAAAAACATTAAGGATTCAAGAGGGGAAAACCAATGATTTATCTTTAGATGTTGTGGAATACAAAAACATTAAGGATTCATTCACATCAACCAACACCACATGTTTCCCAACATTGTGACAAGAGAAAAAATATTGGTAATCAGATTGACAGTCAAGTGCAGTCTATAGCAGAACAACAAAAATTAGAAAAACAATCGAAGTAAAAAAGAAGACTGAGTGGACTTGTGGAAGTTGCCTCTTAGCTCAGAGCATGAAATAGGCACTTCATTTGGTGAGGGTTCAAGTTCCACTGCACTCCGGCCCCTTTCCCCTAGGATAATATAGAGTAGGATAAAAAACATGGACTTGTCAATGCAGGACAGATGGAGATTCCAATTAACACTCTTGAACTGTTAACAAATAGCTGCATTTATGAACCCAAAAGATTTGCTCATTCGATAAGTATTGTTTGGTATATCTTCTTGGTTTCACTTCCTTTCCCGAAATTTATTTTTCTTGTTGGGTTTGATGACAATAGGAGGAAACCATAATTAAATATGTATGTATATACCAAATTTTTTTCTACAACCTCATCTGTCTAAAATCCCAAAGCAAGTTTTATTATGGAATCAACATTGTTTGTTCGTTCCAAATAATCGGGTTCCGAAGTTGTAGTCAGGATATACCAAATAATCGGGTTTATCATTTTCCTGTTCTATGATGAATTTTATTCAGAACATAACGCCATACCATACCAGCCACCTCATACACTAACTCATTACACATATTTCTAAACTTACGGCAATTATGAATTTATTGGAACGACAATAGAATTTCACTCTAAGGGAATTCTAAAATGAAGCTTTAGATTTCTAATCCTTCATGACGGGTTGTTTTTTTAACTTCCAAATATTAATTCGACCTACTATTTCGAATGAACTTTTGAAAAACTGTAACAGATGCGAACAATTAGGAATAATAATCAATCTTGTTAGTTTGAAGATCTATAATACGGTTTCAATGAATTGGACAAACAACATGAGTTAACAGCCAAGAGCATTCAAAAGCAGCCGATCAAAAAAAAAAAAGCATTAAAAAGCAGTTGTCGTGAATTAGAGTTCATAAATAGTGAGGAGAACAATGATTCAACGAACTTAGGGGCCGGGCATATACACTAAACTCTTTGCTCTGTGTGCGTGCGTGTGTCTATGTGTGATGTTGAGTTCTGCTATTGTCATTGGGACATTGTATCAAACAGGTAGTAGGCAAATGACATAGAAGCACTCTGGTTTAAGTTTGCATAAGGGATATGTTGCCTTCACCAGAAAAGCAGTCGGAAAACATAAACAATTACCAATGGTGAAGTTCAACCGAAGCTCACCTTTCTACCCTATGGCCCGCGCGCGCAAGAGAGAGAGGGAGTGAGGGAGAGCGAGAGAGAGAACCAAGGAGAGTTTGATTTGCAATGGCCTTGCGGTTCGTTGTGCTGCTTGGTTATTTTGGAGGTGTGGGCTGTTTCCGTGAAAGTTGCGTCGTTTCCGTGGAGAAACGCGGACCTGGGTGGCTTTTGTGGGGGAAAATGGGGCAAGGGTAGCTTTGGAATGGCAAAAGTCGACAAACAACTGAGACTTTTATAAGAAGTGTAGATGTAGATAGATGGAGAGGTCTGGGGTTCGAGTGGTTCGAGTTTATGATGAGACGTCGAACCTCCTTTGATTGTTAACTCGCTCATTTTCCTCTAAACCACCCCCACTTATGTATACAATATGGGCAAAAGAATATCACCCCAAACCAACTAGCTTTCATTTTGTTCAGCAAAAATTTGCAAGTAAAACAACAATTCTAAAGACTTAACTCAAAGCCAACCATGGTAGCAAATCAAAAAATTGAAGGCTAGGTGGAGCAGAGTTACGCCATAGTACGTCCATTTCCTTTTTCCTAAAACCAAGTTTTGCTTCTCTGCATATGTACTCTAAATTAACTGAGAACGAACTATCAGAAAATCAGTATCAAATACAAATCTAAATTTAATGAACTTGTTGGAAAAGTACATCGGGAAAATCCGTTAATCTGGTTACGGATACTACAGTAGAAAAAGCTGGCTATATAAGACTAAAAGCATCAAGGAAATACAACAGAGTTGGACATTCGTGAAACTTTGCAATTTGTAATCCTGAAATCGCAACATAGGCAGAACTTGAAATAGCAAACTAGAAACAATAATCTGACTAAGAACAAAATCAGTTAACCAAATTGAGTTATGTGCTTCACATGATGCTCTTGAAACACATTCACCGCCCCTCGGGTGGTGCACGAGGTTTATCCCAGCATCTGTCTCCCAAGATACAAGGTTGCACTCAGTCCAGCCAGACCACATAATAAAACTGCCCAGTGAACAGAATTGTGACCACACTCTCTGTCACCGGAAGATCAAAACTGGAACAAATCGAACAAAACGAACAGGACAGAAACCAAAGGTCTATGTTTAGAACAAATTCTGGTGTGTTACCCATTCTGGCTGCTCAACATGACTAAGAAGAGGCCAACAAACATGTACAGAAACCAAAGGTCTATGTTTAGAACAAATTCTGGTGTGTTACCCATTCTGGCTGCTCAACATGAATAAGAAGAGGCCAACCAACATGTACGTATCAAGTGGTGACCTCTCAGTTGCAAACCATGAGTTTGGCTGTTATATGTAGAATCAATACTGGAGCTCAAAAGATTGTATCTGCTGTACTCAGGCACAATACTCTTCAGCTTTGGACCTTTCAACTCTAGGTATATTTGAGGAGCAACTGAGCAAGTAAGCTTACTGGCTCAATTGCCCAAGCGGCCAAGCCTAAACAAGCCTGAGCCCAAGTCCAACTAATATGAGACTAAAAAGATAAGATTTGTGGGGCTGAAGCCCAAGCACTACCCAAGCCCATACCAGACCACGGACTACCAGACCATGGTCCTGGTATCGTTCCAGTGGAAACCAAAGATTTTCTGACCATATGAACACTCACATCCAACTTGGGAATACCTGCACTTTGAATGAGTTCTGAAACAGAAGTCGTTAGGCACACCCAATGCTTGCAAGTTGCAAATATTGTCATGCTACAGTTTCAAATGGCAAACGAAATACGCATACTCAAACAGCAACACTTCTAGTTTTTTTGTCATTAATAATCGAATATATTAGAAGGCAACACGGGGACAAAACATGTATGAAAGGGGAAAGGTTAAAAAAACCATGGAAAACAAAAGAAAAGTAGCACAAGGAGGCCTAAAGCATGAAAAGGCCAATGTTAATTACCGGTGCCAGAAATCCAAGACCTGGAAATTCGATACTTTCACACTTCTTGACAAACATGCAAACATGAATAAACTGCTTCCTAGCTAGTTCCACTGTGGTTGAGTAGAAGACTATTATGAAGAACCTTAAGAAGCTAATTGGTACGCCTTAACACCTTCCCCTTCTTGTTTAGGAATGTGTAGATGCAGCAACTCATCTCTTGACAGACACTAAGCTCTCCGCGTATGGAAAAACTTGTGTTATGAACCTCAGCCCCGGCAAATCGCATAACTGATTGTATTCTTTAATGTCCTGTGTAATATGGTCGTACGACAAAATCTGCCCTCTTTTGCACACAGTCAGAAGAACCTCGCTATTTGGCCAAAACCCAAATGGAATGTGACTTCCTAAGAGGGGCCCAATAGTGTACTTTTTAGTCCAAAACTCCTTAACTCCATATTTGTCCATTAACCATACGTCAAACCGTGTCTCTCCTCGCTGGTTGTCATAATTTTCCTGAATAAGGGCAGGGTAATCATTTAGAATACAAAGATCAATCTGCCCTTCAAAGCTAAGGCCAGCAGGCATGGATCTCCGCTCAAACAATCCTTCAACTGTGTTAAAGGCATCAATTAAACGGGCACGGGTAGAAAAATCATAACTCAGCCAGTAGAAAACCCCATCCAAAAACGTGCAAGGCTGAAAATAGCGATAAGTAGCGGTGAAACTGCAGGGCACCATAGTACTGTGGGGCACCGTAGTAGTGATCTCTTTCCACGAATCTGCACTCATGCTGTAGATATGAATTTTATGATCAACGCAATTGGTTTGACGCATTGTGGCAAATCTGATCACTATATAATCATTGGTTTTGGAATCAAAAGCAAACCCTACAAATTTAATATCCCAAGTATGATAAGGGGGTTGAGGGAGTAGCCTACATTCTCTCATTGCAGGGTTGCATATCACGATATTGGAGTTCTCGGAGAGACACATGAGGCCGTTACAAGAGCCACAGTAGACGAAATCATTAATGAGGTGGGGCCTGGTGAAAGAGAGATCTAGATCATGGATTGAAGTTTGGTCGGGGAGTAAATACATGGACCATTGTTGATTTCGTACAAGGGAGATGCAGCAGTAGGGTTGGGCGCGGGAGTGATGGAGGGAGATGAAGTTAGGGTTTAGGATGAGAGAGTACCAGTGTTTGGAGACGGATTTGAATCGGAGAAGGGATTTCGCCGGAACCCTAGACAGAACGTCAATCAAAACGTCTTCAGGAAGCTCGTATTCAATCGCCCTACCCTTCTTCCCCATCTGCTTGTCGAAAGCGTAAGAGAGAGAAAATCAGAGAACTGGCGTGGGAGGGAGGGGTCTGAGAGCATCTCCAACCTTACCCATTTTAAGACCCAAATTTTAAATTTGGGTAAAACTCACAAAAAACCCTCTCCAATCTTTGATCCAAATCCTTTTCCATTTTAGGTTTTATCCATTTTTTCCTCCAAATTTGAGACAACCCAAGTCTCTCCCCATTTTTTTCTCCAATATTTCAACGACTCATTCCATGCCATTCTGAGAGCATGGCAATTGGTGTCGGCTTTCCCAAACTTAGATACCTGCAACTCTCTCTCTCTCATGGCCGCCGTCGCCAGAACGCGCGAGTTCCTACATATAGAAAAGAAAGGAGAATATGTGGATCAAAGTTCTGTGGGTGGTGGTAAGTAGTAGACTGTTTGGGTGGTTAGCGGTGGTTATGGAAGTGGGCCGGATTCTTCTTCTTTTTCTTCACGGTAGTCAGTCCTCTCTACCCCAAATCAAATTTGTTCCCTTCTATTATTTACATTATTGTCATTGAATACTTAAAAAAGTAATATATTTGAGTAAAAGATCATTTTGCCATTGGAATGAGTCTGACCCAAAATGGGTTTTTACCCAAATTTTGATCCAAATTTGAGTAAAATTTTGGGTCAAGGCTGGAGATGCTCTGATGAACTCACATATAGAGAAATGGGAATTTAGGCTCTGTTTGGAACCCACGGAAAAGAAAGGAATTTCCTTCCATTGTTTGGTTGGAAAAAAGAGCGAAGAAAATAAAAATTTTAAGCGTAGTGAATAGTAATTTTTCCCTCCCATTTTCTTCTCATTTTCCTTATTCTTTATTTTCTTTTCTTTTTCTTTCCTTTCCACGGGTTCCAAACAGAGCCTTAATTTTGTTCATCATCTCTTCTGTTTACACCCGTTTTTAGCACCAAATCTTGGATCAGCACTGAAAGGCCATTTAATTATTATTTGATTAAATTGGGCCGATATTCAAGAGTTTTTCGGGCTAAAAATTAATGGGCCACATCAATTTTGTGATTTGGGGCAAGGCCCAATTAGTTGATCTAGCAGAGCCATATACCGAATAATTTTTAGGGAAAATGACGGCTAATGACATATTTTGATAATTAATACCCGTTAAGTACATTTTCAGCATTAACAAATATTCTTAACATGTCCTTAGCGGATATTAATTATCAAAACACGTCCTGGGCCGTAATTTTCCCTAATTTTTAATCCTTGTTTCAAGGAAGAGGTGGTGGCCGTGAGGTGTCTCCTGGAAAATTGGGAATGATTGGATCTAGTAACCAATTTTTAGTTGTGGAAGAATTATCTAGTGGCCATTTGAATAGGTCAATGGCCCCATTATCCCCTGTTTCTACCGTTTAAGGCCACGTTGTAGATTTCAACTGCTATTAACCGCCATATACAAGAGTGGAAGTGCAACATGGGACACTTGGCAGCATGGGAAAGAGGCGGGAAATTCCATTCAGAGCCGGAGCACTATATTTTTCGCCTATAAATACAAGTTTGCAAGACAGAAAAAAGATTCACACACTAATCAAGTTCAACGATTAA
Organism: Rhododendron griersonianum; assembly: GCA_018127125.1. Classification (NCBI taxonomy): domain Eukaryota; kingdom Viridiplantae; phylum Streptophyta; class Magnoliopsida; order Ericales; family Ericaceae; genus Rhododendron; species Rhododendron griersonianum. The sequence continues at coordinate 7,813,300 of CM030797.1, read as the reverse complement.
ACCAAAGTCTTCCCAGCGAAGTAATTATCTCTCTTGTACCTCAATTTCTATTTCTCTTGTACCCCCAACTTTATTATTACGATATAATAAAATTATTCTATCTCTCTTGTACCATCAACTTTATTATTACGACATAATAAAGTTATTTCTACAATATTCTCTTCTTTTTCTCACACGGTTGAGAAATTCTATGTCCACTTCGTTGTGGCAAATCACGAACCTCTTTGTGGCCTCACCCTTTGGGTCACACGCAGTCGCACTACATACGAAGTCAGATCGAGGCGCTCACGCCTTTCATACGTTGGACGACGACAAGTCCTGGCACGCCCGCGCTCATACCGCACACGCCATTGATTTTCCGCTCACGCCTACGCGGCGGAAAAGTGGGAAACATCTTCTCAAACAAAAAGAAAAGAGGGTCAACAAAATTGCACTCTCGGTTCATGTATGTTAAACCGAAATTTTACAAAAAATTGATGTGTGTACAGGAGACCCCTTCAACTATAAATTTTTTCCACAAAGATCTCCTGACATGTAAAATCGTTAACCAATCAACACCCTTCTGTCAAAAAAATTGTCCAGATGAAGGGGTTTGTATGGACATTTTTTTAGATAAGGGAGTCGGTGTGCGGAATTTTTAAGGAGTAAAAATCGGGCTGTTTGAATTCTTTCTCTTTTTTTTGGTTGTCTTTAGTAAACTCTTTATTTTATTTTTATTATCACAATTTTTTACTTTTTTAGATTGCTCTCGTCGGGACGAATGGTTAGTCATCACTTAGTCCAAACAACATAACGTAAACCAAGAATTAACAATTTGATCCGCAGATCTTGAGAAAGGCAAAATATAATCACACCGGCAAATAATCAGCGAAATGAACAATTTGATCCAAGCTAGGTGCAACTATCCTCGTATCCGATCCGTATACAATCAAAAGATAATTAAATCTACCAGGCCTATTGTTCGTTCAGCTCTCCCTGGAAGATCCTATTGTTCGGCGCTCTCCAAACTCAACCAGGCCTTCCTCCTTTCTAGTTGAATGCCTCATTGTATGAAACGAATCCTTAATGAGAGGATTGATAGTGCAGCTCTTCACAGAATAATTACAATCAAAGTATCAAAACAAATAGCAAATCTTATTGTCTAAAGCTCAACCAGATACATTAAAGGTTCAGCTTGGGTAAAGAAGCCACAGTCTCACTTATCAAAAAAAAAAAGAAGCCACAGTCTGATTGGTACCTCGCATCGCTTTCCCCTTCTTGTTTAGCAATGTGTAAAAGCTGTACCTGCTTAATTAAGCTCAATCAACTTGTCTCTTGGCTGAAATTAAGCTCTCTGAGTATGAAAAAACTTGTTCTAGCTACAAACTCTGATTGTAGCCTATCGCGGAACTGGCTGTATTCTTTTGTGTCCCCAGTACTGAGGTTGTTCGACACCATATGTCGAGCGTTGCGCCTCATCAAAAAAAACCCACAACATTTGGCTGAAATCCCAACGCTCTGTAATGGCCTAAGAGGGGGATCCAACAGTGTATTTTTTTTCACCCAAAAGTCCTTAATGAACTAACAACGAACTGTTAGAAAATCAATCACTCTCAGATACGAATATAAATTTCATGAAACTCGTAGGAAAAATACATCAGTAAAATCCGCTAATCTGGTTACGAATTCTAAAGTACAAAAAGCTAGCAATGATAAACCTCGATCTGTTGTAATGCTTGAAAAATGATAAACCTTGATCTGTAGCAACTCCATATAACAAGCCCTATTATGCTTATTTATGGGTAATCACAAATCAGCCAGCCAACAGATGGGTTGCAAAACCTTCAAACCAGGCCAGGGAGTAAACAAACTCATAATATGCAATCTCAAATTACAATGGAGCATATAGAACAAAAAAAGGAAGCAAGTAAACCAGCATTTTTTGGAGCAAAGTAAAGAGCTATGAAACTAGCAAAAACTTTAAACCATAACTTAGATCTCTCTTTCACCAGGCCCCCACCTTAATAAGGATTTCATCCACCATGGCTCTTGCAAGAGTAGAAGACTCTCAAGAAAGAACTTTCAGGAGTTGATTGGTACGCCTTAACACCTTCCCCTTCTTGTTTAGAAATGTGTAAATGCAGTACCATCCTGATTAAGCTAAATCAACAGGTCTCTTGACAGATACTAAGCTCTCTGAGTATAGAATCCTTTGCTTTAAAAACCTTAGTCCCGGGAAATCACTTAACCATTCGTATTCTTTTATGTCCCGTGTACTATGGTTGTACGACACAATCAGCCCATCGTTGCACCCAGTCATAAGAGGCTCATTATTTGGCCGACCCCCACTTCCTAAGAGGGGCCCAATAGTGTACTTCTTAGTCAGTCCAACATTCGTTAACGCCGTATTTGTCCATTAACCATATGTCAAAGCGTGTCACTTCTCGCTTGTCATACCTTGAAACAACAAGGGCAAGGGAGCCATTCAAAAGAAAAAGATGAGTCTGCAATTCAGAGGCAACGCCGACAGGCAAAGATATTTGTTTGAACGATCCTTCAACCGTGTTCAAGGCATCAATAACGCGGACATTAGTTGAAAAATCATTAGCCAACCAAATTAACCAATAGAAAACTCCATCCAATAATGTGCAAGGATCATAATGAGCGAAGTCGTGGTTCGGCACCATAACGTCGATTTCTTGCCATGAATATACCCTCATGCCGTAGATTTGAATTTTATGATCAATACCAATAGGAGTGGCAAGTCCGGCGATCCTAATCATTGGTTTCGGAATCAAAAGCAAACCCTAGATAAAATGTACGCCACGAAGGATAAAAGGGTCGAGGGAGTGGCCTATATTCTCTCGTAGCAGGGTTGCAAATCACGATATTAGAGTAATCGGAGATACACATAAGGCCGTTACAAGAGCCACAGTGGCGGAGATGCCTAAGGTAGGGCATGGTGAAAGAGAGATCTAGGTGATGGATTAAAGTCTGGTTGGGGACTAAATACATGAACCATTTGTAGTCAAGATCGAGACGTCGTAAAGCGTGGGCGTGATGGAGAGAGATGAAGCTACGTTTTCACGGGGAGACAAGAGAAGATCTCAATCAACAACTCTTCTGGCAGCTCGATCCCTTCAATCGCCGTGCCCTTGTTTTCCATGTTGGTGGGTTGCCAAGACACCCGGCCAGGCTACGGCGTGTTTTCTTATAACGTACTGCTAGTAGATTAATACATTCTTTCGTCCCTAAACTATTCCGATTTTTCTTTTATTTCGTCCTTAAAGTACCAATCGAACGTATTTCACCCCACTATTTGGTTCGAGTTGATTGAGTAAAATCAGTAACGGGCTACATCACCGGCCACCATTCGCTACGTCGTCAATTACACTGCTGTCCACCACCATTACAACCACCTTCACACCAGATTCAGTAATCGCTACGACTATCGATCACTGCCACACTACATACCAACTGTCGTCATCATCACCATCACCATTACCACCACCTCTACACTACTGCATCTCCACCACCACGACTAAAAACTCATGATATCCATTAATAAAACTAAAAGAGAACAATAAAAACTAATTTAAGCTAACTCGTTTATCTTTATATCATAATAATATATTCAGCTCTTGATTTTTTTTATCAAACAGGTTTTTAACTTACAAAATTCAACTTTCTGTTTTCAGCACTTACTTTTTCAACTTTCAGTTTAATTTTTCAGTTTTATCAAACAGCACCTTATCAAATCAATGGACCCTTTAATGCTTGAAAGACTTTGTGACCTTTTCCTTCGTGACCCTTGTTTTCTCAGCAAATACCTCAGGTTCGAATTTTTAGTCTGGAATTTTTTTGATATATCTTACTTTTTGTAATTTATGTTTAGTTTTTCTTCATAATTTTTGAGATTAATCCTTCATATGGATGAGAGAAATTAGAAAGCTATAAAAATGTGAACCAATCAAGCAACAAAGACTAAGCACTACTCCCATCCCAATCAAGCAAGACGACACTAAAGACAAAAATAATACTCCGTAGTTGTTTGGTTTTTTTTGTCATCCTTAGTGAATTTTTTTTTTTTCCTTTCATCATAATTTTTTACCTTTTAGACTACTCTTGCCCGAGATAAATGATTAATCCAAAAAATATAACGTGAATCTACGAATTAACAATTTGATCCACAAAGCTTGAGAAATGCCAAAAACAAAAACCCAAATAATCCACGAAATGAACAATTTGATCCAAGCTTGGTGCAACTATCCTCGTATCCGATCTGTATACAATCACACAAAATAATTCTGTAATTCTCCTCCACTCCTGGGAATGTCCTATATTTGTCGACCTCTAGTTCAAATTTTTAGTTTGGTATTTTCTTTCGATATTTCTTACTATTCAAAGTTTCTGTTTAGTTTTTCTTCGTAATTCTTGAGATTAATCATTCATATACACGAGAGAAAATCAGAAAGGTATAAAAAAATGTGAACTGAACTTTAAAAAGTATATATAAGATGACCCTGAACACGAAAATAATAGCTACTTCCTCCGTCCCTAAATAAGTGTCCTGCCCGCAAACCTAGGCCTTTAAAAAAATGCATTTGTTTCGTTAAAAAAATCAAATTTTTTAACAAATCAATAGATAGAAATGAGTTCTTTTAAAAAAATTAAGATTTCTAACGAAAAAATGCATCTTTTGTAAGGCCTAAGTTTGCGGGCCGGACACTTGTTTTTTTTGGTCAAACGGAAATAGCGGACACTTGTTTAGGAATGGCGGAAGTATTTGGTTTTTTTGTCGTCCTTAGTGATATTTTTTTTGTGCTTTTGATCATAACTTTTTACACTACTCTCGTGGAGACAAATAATTAATTCAAAAAATATAATGTGAATTTAAGAATTAACAAATTGATCCACGAAGCTAGAGAAAAGGCCAAATATAATCACATTAGCAATTGCCCGTGCCTAAAGGCACAGCGCAATGCTTTCTAAATGTAGTCTAAATGAAGTATCAAACCCCACTTTTCTGAAGATTTTTTGTGTGGATACAACGGTTCTTTTTAACACCATCTCACATGAGGAGCATTAGAAATAATTGTGAATTAGAAAAAATTTCCTTCTCCCAACAAAATCACTTCTCGGAAATTTTCATTTTAAGAATAAGCTTCAAACATGGTCTATCTAACCAAGTTCATAAAATAGTCACACAACAAATGTTACCAAATCAGTTTAATTCTGTTAGTTGCATTCAGAGATAGTATCAGAGATATTAAGAATGTATAATCATACAGGATTTCAACTTGAATTCAATTTTTTGAACGTCCACTCACTCAAAAGTGACACCTCTGTTGCACTTGTTTCCTTAACTGACCTAAAAAAGTAGAAAAGCAAAATAGTTCCAAGATTACATATAACCAAGTAAAGAGTTGAGTTTGAAACTTTGTCTACCCAAAACGCTCCAACAAAAAACCTACAATCTTCAATCACAGACAGATCATAAAACTCCAAATCATCTAAACCAATAGCTCAAGTTGTATTGAACAACAATTTTGTTCTCTTACCTATTAGTTATAAAAAAAAAAGAATCTGACGCGAAGAAATATTACTATTAGCAGCAAAGATTTACGTACTTCTAGCCGCGAAGAATTACTCATGACCGCAAAATATTACTTTTGGCCACGAAGAATTACTCTTGGCCGTATCGAATTACTTCTGGCTGTGAAGAATTGCTCTTGCTGCGAAGAATTATTCTTGGCCGCGAAGAATTAGTCCTGGCCACTACGAATTACTCTTGGCCGCGAAGAATTGCTTTTGGCCGCAAAGAATTGGGAGACCATAAAGTAATTCGATGCAGCCAAGTGCAATTCGATGCGGTCAAAAGCAATTCGATGCGGCCAAGAGTAATTCGATGCGGCCAAGTGCAATTCGATGCGGCCAAGTGCAATTTGTAGCGGCCAAGAGTAATTCTTCTTGTCCAAGTGCAATTCGATGTGGCCAAAAGTAATTCTTGGCCAAGAGTAATTATTTGCGGCCACGAGTAATTCATTGCGGCTAAGAGTAATTCTTTGTGGCCAAATGTAATTATTTACGGCAAAGAGTAATTCATCGCGACTAGGAGTAATTCTTTGCGGTTAGGAGTAATTCTTTATGAACTTCTAATCTCAGCCATTGGCTTCAATAGTTGAGATGAAGTGTCTTTTTTTTGTGTCCCCGGAATGCTTCTATATATATATATTCTTCAAATTAGCACAAAATTTGAAAAGTTTTGGTATTCTTCTCTTCTTCTTTTTTTGAAAAATCACAGAGACATTAATGTACAGTTGTTAGGAGTAGATAAATCCACACGGCAATTGTGTAATATGTGCAAAAAGTGTGAGCACTTTATTGAAAGGATGAGAATGAACCTAAACCATTGGATCAAAGTAATCATCCATTGCAACAACTTTTCTTTTGTTAAGTATGAATGAGCCATACACCCTTGTGTTATGTACTATAGAAAATTAAGTTAAATAAAAAAAATTAACTCCAATGCAGAAACACATGCACATGTATATTTTCGTTGACTTTCAACTTTCAACCTGATGAAGGCAAAGATGAAACTATAACTTAGAATCAAGATGCAACAAAATCAATATATTTGCTGCCATCAACATATTGCAATGAATCAAATAACCAAATATATAATTAATCAGTTTTTCCCCCTCAATCACTCAACCAACTAAATATTTAGCAATTTGAATACATTTCAAAAAATGATAGGGCCCACACATATACATACATATATATATATGTATAGAGAGAGAGAGAGAGAGAGAGAGAGAGAGCGCTCTAAACGTATGTATGAGAGAGAAAACAGTTTTGGATTAAAAATTGAAATCCGTTTTGGAATTAATGTGTGAGGGAGAGAGAGAGAGAGACAGCCCTAGATCATGGTAATCGTTTTTGACCGATAACTGTTAGGAAAGTAAGAAAAATTCAAAAATAAAGAATCAGAATAAGATTAGGAAACATTAATTTTAGTTTTTCTTTTATCCTTCTTCCAAATATTCGTTTTTTCCAAGTATATTTCTAGTCTTACTACCTGTAAATCTCAGCTATAGAAAAAATACGTACAAATCCGATGGTCCAAAATATAAAGAATTTAAAAACCGCTGCTCCATATTATATCGATGCCCAAATAATCCACGATATGAAAAATTGGCCCAAGCTTGGTGCAAATATTTTTGTAATATCCGATTTGTATATATATGATCAAAGAAAATTAATCTTTGTTCGTTTTGGTGTTTGAATTTTGAGTGGAGAGAAATAGAGAGATAAATGAGAGTAATGATTGAGAGAAAATTTATTGGAGATCGTGCGCTGAGAGAGAATCCAAAATCCCAAAACTCCAAACGATCCTGTATTGTTCAGCTCTCTCCAAAATCAACCAGGCAGCTCCGCACAAAAATAATTACTGCAATCAAAATATCAAATCAAATAGCAATCCTATTGTCTAAACCTCAACCTGCAGATACATTTCCTTCTCAACATAAGTTTGAAGCCAAGGTTCGACTTAGGTAATGAATTAAGCCCCACAGTTCTACGAAGACGACGAAGAAGACTTCCAGAAGCTGATTTGGTATCTTTCATCACCTTCCCCTTCTTGTTTAGCAATGTGTAACTGCAGTACCATCTTAAGCACAATCAGCTCGTCTCTTGACTGAAATTAAGCTCTCTCACTATGTAAAACTTAGTACTAAAAACTTTGACTGCAGCCTATCGAGGAACTGGCTGTACTCTTTTATATCCTTTTCCTGAAATCCCAACGCTCTGTAATGGCCTAAGAGGGGGGTTGGGGTCTTCCAACACTGTATTATTTCGTACAAGAGTCCTTAATGAACTAAAGACGAACCGTTAGAAAATCAATCAGTCTCAGACACGAATATAAATTTCATGAAACTTGTTGGAACAAAAGATCATTAAAATCAACTAATCTGGTTACGAATACTACAGTACAAAGAGCTAGCGAAGTTTCACTATTAGCTGCAAAAAGTTATAGCAGAATCGAATATTCATCAAACTTTGCAACTTATAATCCTGAAATCGCAACAAAGGTAGAAATAGAAATAGAAAACTAGAAACAATAGTCTGATCAAGAACAGAATCAGTTAAACCAAATTGCGGTACGTGCTTCACACGATGTTCTTAAAACACATTCACTGCCAGACTGCCTCTCAGGTGGCGCTCGAGGTTTATCCCAACATCTGTCTCCCAAGATACAAGACTGCATAGAGTCAAACCACACAACATAAAACAACTGTTGATCGCACTCTCTGTCTCTGGAAGGAAAAAAAAACTGGAACAAAACACAACAAAAACTAAACGAAAATGACAGAAATCGAAGTTCTATGTTTAGAATAAAATTGAAGGTAAAGCTAGAATTCTGGTGTGTTACCCATTCTAGCTGTACCCGATACTGACTAAGAAGAGGCCAACATGTAGGCATCAAGTGGTGAGACCTCTCAGTTGCGCGCTAGCCATGAGTTCGACCGTTATATGTAGAGAGAAATACCATTTTGGAGCTCGAAAGGTTGCATCTGTTGTATTCATAACCATACAAACAGAAACAGTACTCTTCAGCTGTGGACCTGAGGATATTCTAGGATCAACCGAGCAAGTAAGCTTGTTGGCTCAATTGCCCGCAGGGCTGGCCTTGGGCTAAAGCCCAAGGTGCGGCGGCTTTAAGCCTCAAAATTTGAGCAAAAATTAGGGCCTCATTTTCTATATAAAAAAAAACCCGTATATATGATATATAAAATGTTCCTTATTTCAATGCAAAAAGGCATTTGGCACCAGTGGTGCATACAAAGATTTTAAAGCAAGGGGTCTCTAGTTCAAGTCTTGGGAGGAACCTCTCATAATATTATTTTTTGCCTTATTATACTGTAGGATTACTTACTGTATCACTTTTACATTCTATATAAGTTTTTGAGAATTTTTTTTTATTTTCTTTTGTTTGTTGCAATCTTACTTTTAATATCAAATTCACAAAAAAATCACTGTCGACAATAAATAAACCAAAATAATTTGTTTTCACTCAACAAACTTTGATAAAAAAAAAAAAGAGAGGTTAAAATTAATTATTTTTTATTGCTAAAAATAGTATTATTACAAGAGTAAAGTTAATAACATGATTAGCTAGATAAAACGAATAGTGTAAGTAATACTTCATTGTGTTTGTTTTATTTTTTTCTAATTGTAAAAGAATTTTAAAGTTTATTTTAGTTAGAAACTAAAATAACCATGTTTTATTTTTTATCTGTATTAGTCACCTATAATGAATTTTTTTTTTTTAACAATAACCTAGGGCCTCCATTAAAAATTTGCTTTAGGCCTCGAAAATGTCAGGACCGGCCCTGATTGCCCGAGCCCAAGTCGAACTATTATGAGACTAAAAAGATAAGAGTTGTGGGGCTAAAACCCAAGCGCTAGCCAAGCCCATACCAAATTAACCACTGACTACAGGACCATGGTACTAGCTAAGCTAGTCTCGGTCCAGTGACGGGCGTGGGTGGTTAATGGGTCAAATCAATTTACTCCAGACATACGTATATGATCCCCACCCTTGCCCCTACCCCGTCTTCGTAAAATTTATGTGAGCACAGGCATCAATATAGAGTTATATCAGCAAATAACATGACGCCAAAAAAACAATGCTTGAAAAAATACAATCGTTTGTATGTTATTTCGTAAATTTTAGCAACTCCACTTCAGTCCTATTTATGGGGTAATCATAAATCAGTCAGTCAACAAATGGGTCGCAAAACCTTCAAACCGAAGAGTAATCGAGCTCATGAAATGCAATCTCAGATTACAAAGGAGAATATAGAAGAAAACAGGAATCAAGTAAAAAGACATTTTTGGAGCAAACTTTCGCACCTATGCCAGAAATCCAAGGCCTAGAAATACCATACTTTCACACTTCTCGACAAATATGTAAACATGAATAAATTGCTTCCCAGTTCCATGTTGCTTGAGTAGAATACTATCAATAAGAACTTTTAGAAGCTAATTGGTACACCGTAACACCTTCCCCATGTTTAGAAATGTGTAAATGCAGTACCATGATTAAGCTTCATCAACTCCTCTCTTGACAGACACTAAGTTCTGAGTATAGAAAAACATCTTTAAAAAACCTTCCATCAGGCAAATCACATAACTGTTTGTATTCCTTTATCTCTCGTGTACTATTGTTGTACGACAAAATCTGCCTGTTGTCGAACCTAGCTAGAAGAACCTCGCTATTTGGCCCAAACCCAAATGGAATGTGACTTCCTAAGAGGGGCCCAATAGTGTACTTTTTAGTCCAACACTCGTCAACTCCGTACTCGTCCATTAACCATATATCAAACTGCGTCGTGTCTGCTTTCCGGTAATAAATATGCCTTGACACAACAAGGGCAAGAGAATCATTCAGAAGAAAAAGATGAGTCCGCGATTCAGAGCCAACGCCGACAGGCAAAGATCTTCGTTCGAACAATCCTTCAACCGTGTTTAAGGCATCAAAAACACGTACATGAGTAGAAAAATCATAACCCAACCAGTAGAAAACCCCATCCAATGACGTGCAAGGATGATGAAAAACGCTGAAGTCGTGGTTGGGCACCATAACGATGATTTCTTTCCACGAATCTGCACTCATGTTGTAGATTTGAATTTTATGATTTATAAACCTGGCCTCTTTTCAGTGGCGACTCTAACCACTTTATAATCGTTGGTTTTGGAATCAAAAGCAAACCCTACATAGTTAGTACGCCACGTATGATAGGGGGGTTGAGGGAGTAGCCTATATTCTCTCGTTGCAGGGTTGCATATCATGATATTAGACTTATGCAACTCGTCTGAGAGTCACAGGAGGCCATTACAAGAGCCACGGTGGATGAAAACCAAAAGCCCGGTGAAAGAGAGATCTAGATGTTGGATTGAAGTTTGGTTGGGGACTAAAAACATGGACCCTTGGTAGGGGAGATTGCGAGGTAGTGAAAGGCTAATGCAGAAGTAGGGTTGGGCGCGGGTGTGGTGGAGGGAGATGAAGTTAGGATTTCGGATGAGAGAGTACCAGTATTTTGCGACTGATTTCGATCGAAGGAGGGTTTTCACAGGGAGACGAGATAAGATCTCCATGAACAAATCTTCTGGGAGCTCGATCCCTTCAATCGCCATGCCTTTGTTTTCCATGTTGGTGGATTGGCTAGACACCTTACCTACGGCCTGTTTTTATAACGTAGAAATCATTGGCTTTAATACATTCGTTCATCCCTAAACTATCCAACTTTTCTTTCGTTGGTCCTTGAAATATCAATCAAACGTATTTTACCACTCCACTATTTGGTTTGAGTTGATTGAGTGAAGTCGGTAACGGGCTACACCACCGTTCGCTATAACATCATCAATTACTCCGTTCTCTACCACCACCACCACCCTCGCCATCCAGTGCTGGCCCAGATATTTGGGTTGCCCTAGCCCAACCTCATGTTTTATTGTCCACTTACAATTAAAGCATACAATATTTATTTACTGCTATAACATCATCAATTACTCCGTTCTCTACCACCACCACTACCCTTGCCATCCAGTGCTGGCCCCGACATTTGGGTTGCCCTAGCCCAACCTCATGTTTTATTGCCCACTTACAATTAAAGCATACAATATTTATTTACCCAAAAAAAAAGCATACAATATAAAAATATATATACAAGTACAAAAAAAAAAATCAAAATTACATTGTTATTTTAGCTTGAGTAACATCAAAATGTTAACACCGATTATAGTATTTTGTGATTAGCACGATCTAATTAAAAGAAAATAAATTCTCCTTATAGTTTTTGAAGCAAAATTTTTAATTGAGTTATTGTACTTTATTTATCCAAAAACTCGGGATCCGTTCCGCTAACTTTTGGTTTTTGAGCTTCTTAGTTGATATATTTGAGAAGAATGGCCTGTCTCAAAAAGCATAAAAGTTAGAAAAAGCCTCGAATGCCCAAAAATACTCTTAGTGGAACGGCGCCTCATTTTCAATTGAGATCATAACCAATCCCTTTAATCTCTCTTGCGAAATGGCAGTTCGAAGGTAAAAACAAATACCGTGTTATCTCGCTCGATTTATTTTAGCTTGGCTATCTCTTTAATCTCTCTTACGAAATGGTAGTTCAAAGGTAAAAACAAAAACTTGTTAGATCGCTCGATTTATTTTAGCTTTGACTCTCTTTTTTTTTTATTTTTAGCAATGACTTTCCCTATTTTTAATCAAATGTAAGAACATATCACTTGTACATTATTGTTGTGTTTGTTAAATTAAAAATTTACAACAAAGTAATTTGATTTTCACAATATCATTCATTTTGAGGTAGATCAAAAGTGGAGGAATTTAAAAAAAAGGACGCGGAGGGGCCGAGATTCGAACTCAAAATACACAGTGCTTTATAAGCTCGCAGTGACCGAAGCACCAAGACCACGGTTTGTGGTTGTTATGGAAACTTATTTATATACTAGCTAGCAAACATTGAATTATCCATGGTAATAACGCCAAACCCATCAAACCAAACCCTAATACGAGAAAGGGAACACTCAATTAGGCTACTTGATTGCTATTGCTAACTGTTAAGAAAATAAAGATAGTATTTTGTAAGCAATACAAAAGGAGTTCTTGTACAGAAAAAATAACATATAGAACACTATTTTGGAGTTCCAAAATATTTTTAATTTTGTAGACTCAAATAATTAATTAAGACTATTGTAATTTCATAGATCATGCAAGTAATTTAATCCAACATATGCACTAAAACTGAACAGAGTCACAAATAACTCATCCTTGTTAAAAAAAGGATTATAAGGAACGGTATTTCTGATTCACAAATTAAACATTGCATAAACATAGATTAAAGAAATAGGTCTTTGGATTAAAATATAAATTCCTTCTCAAACAATAGCAACAATAATCAAGATAATGTCATGGATTAGATTCTAAAACTGTGCAAATAATGAGGTTTTTTCGTTCGTGTGTTTTGAAAAATAACTGTAAAACTTTGCCAAAGAGAGCCTTTCTCCAAAAATATCGAACAAAATTAGAACTCGGTTTGCTGAGAGCACACAACAAACTATCAAGCATTGATGTTGAAAAAAACAAAACCATAAAAGTAAAACAATTAGAAAACCCCAGAAAGAAGAGACCACTCAAAATACTTACGATTTGAAGAAGTTCTAACAAAATCATAGTCTAGGGTTATGAAATCTAAGAGAATCTGACCACGTAGTTGCTTCTTTCTTCGTGTGTAAGAATCTATGATTGAGAAATTGATGCGTCTATCTTCATCTGAATTATAGAGGGATCGATGAGAGATAGATCGGGGAAAATCTAGAGAGAGAGAGAGAGAGAGAGATTTCTTTCTAATGGTTAGATTGAGAACATGTATAAAGCGAATGAGGACCCAAAATATCTAAAATATCCTCGAAAAGCCTTTTCTTCTTGACTAAGCAAAGTAGGACCTAAAATAACTTCAACTCAAGACATCCAAAAAATATTTGAAAGACGAAATCTACAAGGGTAATTTTGTCTTCTAATATGGTTGCTTGGCTTGCCTTAAATTAGGGAAAAGAAAGATTTTTTTTTGTACCTATAAAAAACAATACCCCTTAAATTAGGGAAAAGAAAGATTTTTTTTGTACCTTTTTTTCTTCTTAACTAAGCAAAAGACCTAACACTGAAATGCCTAAAATACTCTCATATCTTAACACAACCATTGACAAACTACAAGGATAAATTGGTAATTTCACATTGTGGCTTTGCTAGCCATCCTACATTCTTTTAGATCTTTCAAACAAGGCGAAATGACGACCATATCCTTCAACTCAAATTACAAGGGTAATCCTATGAGGGGTAATTTTGTATTTTTACGGCGTGCCTTGGCTTACCATCGTATCTTCTTTTATTACAAGTGTATTGATATACATATATATCTTAAAATATTTTTTTTGGTTGCCCTAGCCCGGGGGATTGTCCAAGACCGAGGGCTAATGGACTCACCCCGGGACCAGCCCTGTCGCCATCCTTACACTACACCACCTCCATTACAACTACCATCGTGCCAAATTCAGTAATCGCCACGACCATCACCGCGACCTCTACACTAAAAACTCATGACATCCATTAAAATTAAACTGAAAGAGAACAATCACAAATAATTTAAGCGAAATTCATTTATTCTTATATCAGAATAATTATTTTAATTCAGCTCTTGATATTTTGATCAACACTTACTTTTTCAGCTTTCAGTTTCAATTTTTAGTTTTATCAAACAATACCTTGTCATAATCTATGGACCCTTTAATGCTTGAAAGACTGTGTGATCTTTTCTTCCGTGACCCTTGTTTTCTCCGCAAATACCTCTAGTTCAAATTTTTCGTCTAGTATTTTCTTCTGATATTTCTTACGATTCATAGTTTTCTCTTTAGCTTTTCTTCATAATTTTTGAAATTAATCATTCATATGCACGAGAGAAATCAGAATTGAAGGGTAAAAAAAACTGAACTAGAATTAAAAAAGTATATATAAGACGACACACAAGACGAAAATAACAGTTGTTTGGATTTTTTGTCGTCCTTAGCTTCTTCCTTTTTTTTTTTGCTTTTGAACATAACTTTTTGCACTACTCTCGTCGAGACCAATGATTAATCCAAAAATTATAACATGGATCTAAGAATTAACAGTTTGATCCATGAAGCTTGAGAAAAGGCCAAATATAATCACATACCCAAATAATCCACGAAATGAACAATTTGATCCAAGCTATGTGCAACGATCCTCGTATCCGATTTGTATGCAACCGAAGAAAATTTATATAACATAACCCCTCTCCTCCAGTCCCTGGAAGATCCTATATTGTTCAGCTCTCTCCAAAATCCACCAGGCCTTCCTCTTTTCCAGTTTAATGCCTAGCTCATTGTATAAAAAGAACCCATAATGAGAGGATTGATGGTGCAGCTCTGCACAAAATAATTACAATCGAAATATCAAATCAAATAGCAATATCCTATTGTCTAAACCTCAACCTGCAGATACATTTCCTTCTCAACATAAGTTTGAAGCCAAGGTTCGACTTAGGTAATGATTTAAGCCACAGTTCTACGAAGACGATGAAGAAGACTTCCAGAAGCTGATTGGTAGTATATTTCATCATCTTCCCCTTCTTGTTTTGCAATGTGTAAATGCGGTACGAGCTTAATTAAGCTCAATCAACTCGTTTCTTGACTGAAATTAAGCTCTCTTGAGTACGTAAAAAATTGTTCTACAAACTCTGACTGCAGCTTTTCGCAAAACTGGTTGTACTCTGTTATGTCCCCAGTTCTAAGGTTGTACGACTCCATCTGTCGAGCGTTGGGTCTCATTACAAAAACCTCAACGTTTGGCTGAAATCCCAATGCGTTGTAATGGCCTAGGAGGGATCCAACAGTGTATTTTTTTAGTCCAAGAGTCCTTAACTCGGTAGTTATATCCATTAACCATACGTCAAAGCACGTCCCCCCTAGCCGGTGATCAAACTTTGACATAACAAGGCAAGGGAATTCTTCAAGACGCAAAGCTCAGTCAGAATTCTGAAGCAAATGGTATCGGGCAAGGGTATTCGTTCAAACAATTCCTCAAACATGCGAAACGCATGAATCACCGGGATATTGGTAGAAAAATCGTAAGCTAACCAATAGAAAAACCCATCCAACGATATGCAAGGACTAGGATGGAGGTAGAGGAAATTTTTGGGCACCGTAGCGACGATTTCTTTCCATGAATCGGTACTCATGCCGTAGATATGAATTTCATGATCGACAGGCGTAATCACGGTTTCCTCGTACTTGTCAAATGCTTTGTAAGGATCATCATACGAATCATAAGGCTTAAGATCGGATTCATAAAGAGTGGAGACTAGTGCGTCTTGTATGATAAGGGGGTTGAGGGAGTACTCTGAATTCTTTCATTGCAGGGTTGCATATTAATATATCGGAGTCATTGGAGAGACACAAGCCACCGTTACAGGAGCCACTGTGGCAGAAATACTTATTGAGGTGTGGCCCGATCAAAGATAGATCTAGATGTTGGATTGAAGTTTTGTTGGGAACTAAATAAATGGAACATTCGAAGAGGTTGTCGTTGAGGGGTTGTACAATGGAGATACAGTCGTTGGATTGGCCGCGGCTGTGGTGGAGGGAAATGAAGTTAGGGTTTCGAATCAGGGCGTACCGGTAATTGGAGACGGATTTGAATTGAAGGAGGGATTTCACGGGAATCCTCGACAAGATGTCCATCAGCACATCTTCCGGCAGCTCGATCCCTTCAATCGCGGTACCCTTGTTTTCCATGTTGTTGTTAATAATAAAAACAACCAAATCAATTCATGTTGAATTTTTTTGAAATGATGAACTCACGAGCTAGCTAAACAATGAAATGGAACAAGTTTACCAATTCAACCTCACAATTTTATAGCCGAATTGCAGCTATGAACAGATAACATGGTGAGACGAAATACAGGGGAAGAGTACAGGAGAGAGAGAGAGAGAGAGAATATGCAACTGCCTAACTAACTCCCCCTACTCAATCTCGTACATATTTTATAACGAACAAAACAGATTTCCTAACGAACTCATTATTACACTTGAGACCCCTCTTACTTATCCCAATAGCTTGTCCATCCCCAGCTCTTATCAAATACTGATGGAAATTTGTTACCCAAAATAGGGGGGTCGATGATAGGCCCGAGTCAGAAATGGCATCACTCAGGAATCGCTTAACCAGGAGGAAGTAGTAGTTGGTCTTGGGGCGAGAAGTGGCGCGATTATGATGGAGGGAGATAACGTTAGGGTTTAGGATCAGATCGCGTCAGTATTTTTAACACTTACTTTAATCGAGTAGAGATTTCAAACGGCCGAGAATCTCACTCTCTTGTCATTTTTTCCGATACTTGGCACAATTTGTATTTTTCACTTTTGGAAAGACGAATCTCTCGCACACCTGCTATAATGGGTGATTTTGATGAACCTAAATTATTTCTAATTTAGCCCCGCAATTCTTATAAATTTCTCGGACCGGAACTTAAAATCAAAATATGAATTAGATGTCCATCTCGTGTTTAGAGGAGAGCTTTTTTATTGCACAACAAAAACTGCTTATACGAGAGCATTTCCAGCCCGTAGTCGAATTTGAGTAAAAAAAAAATTGAACAAAAAAGCTTTATTTGGTATGAAGCACTTCAATTGGGATCCGGAAACCCTACAGTGCAAGGTGTGCACTACATGGCTATAGGGCATCATCCAAGCCGTCTGTAAGTGTTTTTAACGGTCCGAAAGAGTTTGTTTTAAATGCGGACCGTTGATTGCTGCGATGGACAGCTGGCATGATGCACTACAACCCTGTAGGGTCCCCGGATCCCTCCAATGGATCACAAACCCAAATGTAAACACAAATTTGAGTAAAGCTAAGGTTCATTGATGGCATAGTTTTCAAATTATGAAGAGCAAACAAGCCTTCAAAAAACTTGAGTAAAAATTTTAGTCTGCCTTGATTTGGTGAAAGAATTGAGTAAGACTTAATCTGGTACGAGTTTGATTACTTTGATTAATCAAGGAATGGAGTGAGTGAATAGGGGTTTTATTCAGACTTTAGTTCTAAGTCAATTAAAAGAGTAATTAAGGGAGATGCTGTAATCTTGTGCTTATATAATCTTTTCATGTATAGAGTCACTAATTAGGCTCCATATGGTATATTTCAGACCAAAAAGTCATAAGTATCTCACAAGGAAAGAAAACTGCAAATTTATTTTTAAAAATACTACTATTTGTCTGCAATCCATCTTGCAAGATGGGCTTATGGGATCGCAAGATTCGCAACCTACAAAAACCAACATCAATTCCTAGTATTTGGAAATTTACACAGATCGAAATCAACATAACAAGTAAAAATGATCCCTAAAATAAGAATGTAATTATCTAAAATAAAACGAAACTCTCTCCTCAATTCCTTATCTCTTTTTTTTCATTTTTTATTCGTTATTCTACACTTTTTACAAAATGTAAAATATATACTTTATTTTCTTTGAAAAAAACTAAGTTCAATCAATAACATAACAAATATATACTTAATTTTTCTTGAAACATAGGTGTATCTTCTTTCTTTCTTCATTTTTTTATTGTCGTGAACTTTTCCTAAAAAAAGACTTTCAAAAGGGGGAGTAAATAGAAAATGGAGCAAATTCCAAGAGCAATACATACCGATCCACTCATGCACAGGATGATAGGAAAAAAGTTCTTACTGGTGTTTTTTCCGTCCCCGTGCATCGAACCGATATAATGCTAGTATGGTTTTAAATGGTTGGAAATGAAAGGTTGGAATTGAGATTGGTTGCAGATAAAAAAAATTGAGATTGGTTGGGAGGGCCATGGGTAGCGGATGATCTGTGGAGTGCAATCATTGGACAATCACAAATACTTTACACAAATAAATGTAGAACACATTTACATTAGTGCGTGGGCTACATACATACTGTTCTGCAAAGTGTTTGTGATTTTAGAATTTTACTTTTTGATGAGTGAGAGAGTGGACAATTCAATTTAGAATTTGATGTCCTTACTTAATAATTTGGCTAAGGGGCAGAATTGTACCAATAATTTGATGGGGTTAGAGAGAAAAATTTGGGTTGAAACAGAGTCATTCTAAGTTTTTTAGTTTCACTATTTACTCAACAAGATTACCATTAGTCCGTTTGATAGGAGTGAAAATAATAGAGAATGCAAAAAAGAGGGAAAAATCTCTTTTGGTGTTTAGTTAGCAAGAAAATAGGAAGAAGTGCTAAAAACTAAATTTCCTTGTACAATTCATATAAAAGCATGGTTACATAAATTTCACTTTCTTGCTAAAACCTCTTGGAAAATTTTATTTTCTTGTGATATGATACTTCTCATTATGTTCATAATTAGATAAAGGGTAAGTTAGTAATCATAAATATTTTCGTACAAGATTCTTAGGAAAAAATTCATTTTAATCAAAGAAAATAATTTTTCTTTTCACTTTCTCTCATTTTTACTTTTCAACATAATTTTTTTTCTAATCAAACGGACAACAATTCTAATACACCAAATTCATCTTTCCCCACACCAACCCATTGAGCAGAGATCCCACAACCGCTGCATCTCCCAACACGGCAGCTCCTCCCAAACCTCCCAGGCATTGCCACCACTCCCCAGCGCCCTCCAAGCACCAATCTCTCTCTCTCTCTCTCTCTCTCTCTCTCTCTCTCTAGACCGACCGACCGATATAGACAGATAAATAAAGGCACTATATATGGAAATGGACAGGAAAACTAATCAAGAACCCCAAATAAGATCCATATATATATTAGATATTTTTGGAGAAACATATTGTTGACAAATATAAGCAATTGAAAACTAATACGAACATTGACAAAAGACATATAAATTGGGACGAAGGTAGTACATAAACGCATGACTGTTTGGTCCCAATGCCTAGTTTTACCAATTCAAAGTTTGATTTTTTTCAACATTTTCAGTTGCAAATTGCTGGTGTGTGTTTGATTAGGAACTTCAGAGACCAGTTTTTTCCTTGACCTATTCTCTTTATTTGTAGTGCTATATCTCTTGACTGGTGTACGAGTCCAATTTAGCCAAGTCAACAAGTGAACACAACACGCCTAAATGACTCTGTTTATGAGAACAAGAATTATAGTCAAGTCAAGTGTTTAAGATTTTCTATGGTGGCCCGGACATTCGAATTATTAAAAAAAAAAAAAAAAAGTGTTACTTCCTCCGTCCCTTATTTAGTGTGGAGGGCGTGGTCCGGCGGAGGGACCAAGGCAGTAGCCACGTTGCACCAATTAGCCGGACCAGTGAGTCTGTTACCCATGGGTCGGCGGGTTGGGTCGGTAGCCGATCCGAGTCCAGCCGGGCCTGATCAAGTTAGCCATGATGACGATCCATGGAAGGGAATGGTCTGGTTCGGCGTACGTATTAATCAGTATGATCCGGTTCGGCGGTTCTCCGCCGAACGGGTTGGAGGTTGCCCATGTTGAAGCATTCAGTGCCGTACCAACGGTCCGGCAGAACCTGTATTCGCCGAGCCTCCTGTCCCCTAACTTGAAGAGGAAGTTAGGAAGAGTTGGGCAGGAGGAGGCAACCTCGCGTCTTATCCCATCCCTTATATTCAGGAGCGGAGTATAGGAGATTGGATAGGTTCAGGATTGGGATGTCTATCTGGATCCGAGATAGGCGGGCTCATCATACAACGAATAGGTATCCTTGTGGGATTTGGACTCTGCATTCCCTTTGGCTATAAAAGGAGGTATTCACCTCTAGAATACGGTACGTTGAGAACACTCTCAAACCCAAAACAATACCTCGATATCTCCTGTTTACTGACTAGAGCGTCGGAGTGCCTGCCCCGGACACCACGTTCCGGGTTTGGGCACTAATGCGGTTGTTTCGTGTGCAGGTCTGACCCATCTTCGTCCAAACCTCAACCATCCAAGCCACAAGGTCCAACCGGAGAAAGCTTGCCACCACAATTGGCGACTCTGCTGGGGATAAGGATTAACAAACACATCTTGTGGTGAAGCTTCCCCTCCGTTCTTCTCTTTTCCAGTTCAGGATGACAGGCACGGACGGACGACCTCTCGGCCTTACTAATTTCAATCCAAACCTGGGTCACCACTCCTCTCAGCGGACGGTGATAGGGCGGGATGGCATCCCCGCTGGGGGTCCCGGCGACCCCAGGGTGGCGGGTTCAAGCGTTCCTGACCCTAACAACCAGGATTTAGGAGCAGCGGCGTTCCACATAGATGGTGTGCACCACTCTGCAACAAGCCTCACGGTTCCTCCTCCCCCTCCACCAGTGCTCCCGGTGAGCATGGCGGAGGAGTTAATGCGACTAAGAACACAAGTACAAGAGATCCAGGCACTTCAGAGCCCCCCACCCGTTTCCAGGTCGCGGGAACGGCGACGCAGGAGGAATGCTCTCCAAACGGCTGACACTGTTAGGGCCTCTGCCTTTGCAAGGCTCGGCCCACTGTGTCGCATTGATGCTAGTGGCATTGTCCACCTGGAACCCGGACACCGAACCGATGCGTCCGGAAACGATAACGTTCGCCGAGCATTATTTCCAGCAACAAGCGCCACGGCATCAAGCGCTTGTTCGAAGTCAAGGGGAAGGCCGGACCAGACTCAAGGACTTCCTCGGCTCGGCAACGCAAGAGGTAACGCGGGAGATCCTCTAGATCACCCTTTTGGGTGGCAAGGTCACCAGGATAACCAGCGAGCGGATAGATCTGAGGGGTGGCGATATGAAGAGGAGGAAAGGGAAACGAGCACTCGGCTCCGCCAGCGGTCGCCGGCCCATTCTACCAGTCGCTCCCACCACCGGCAGTATGACCAGGGACACCACCGGCGATTGCCGGGTCGATCTGCCGGACAATCCAGACTTCAGGACGAGAACAGCCAGGGGTTGTTACCGGAGGAGAGGTGCGAGATCAGCGCCGGCGGCGGGGCTTTAATGGTGATAAATACTCGCACCGGCGAGAGAACCACTTACCGGCCCGTTCGGCATCAGGAAGAACCTCCGGTAGTGAGAAACAGGAGGGCCTCGGGGTCGAAGCGCCGAACTCCAGAGCCAAGTATCGACGGTCGGAGGGCTCGGACCCCACCAATCAATAAAAGGACAAGGGATGACGCTCGAGAGAAAAGCTTCGCACCTCCGGCAGTAGTCCCGCCGAAGGGAGGGGTTACAACAACCTCGGCGAAAGGTGTCTCCCCCTTTTCCAAGGCTATAGCGGATGAGTCTCTCCCTCCCCACTTCAAGGTCCCCAAATTCACCGTATACGACGCGAAGTCGGATGCGCCGACCCATGTGCAGCAATTCAAGTCCATGGCTGCGCTCTGCGGATTGAGCGAGGCAATGATGTGCCGAATGTTCTCGCTGAGCCTCCCGGACACTGCCATGCTGTGGTATACGCAGCTAAAACCAAGTTTAATAAGCAGCTTCGGCGAACTGGAGCGTTCGTTTACGGCACGGTTTGTGGCAAGTAACCGGAGGCCAAAAACAATAGAAGCCTTAACGGACCTTCGGCGGAAGACCGGCGAGTCCTTAAAAGATTATTCTGAGCGCTTCTACAATGTATACAACATGGTTGAGAGCTGTGACCAAAAGACTGCGGCTACGTCGTTCAAACGTGGACTGGATAGGAATTCTGACCTATCCAAGGAATTGATGGTTCGGCCGCCGAACAATATGACAGAGCTCATGCATACCGTTGCCCGGTACATAGAGCTTGAGGAGTACATCGGTGGATCCGATGTAGCATCGGTTGCCGAGCAGGGTAAAACGGCGGCCAAGGAAGTAAAGAAGCAGGTTAACGTAGTGTCCAAGAAAGAGGGCGCAGGGTTCGGCGGAGACAAAGGAAGCGGAAAGGCATGGGACCGCCCGCCGAGCGATGGGCGGGACCATCTTGCCATCACCACCTACTTCAAAGAGCCAATTTTCCGTATGCTCCGAGAATGTGGACGGCTTCCTGGTTTCCAATGGCCAACAGGGGCGGCGGAGAAATTGGGAACTGCTGATGGCCGGGAACCGAACCAGAGGGTGTACTGCTCATTCCACAACGAACAAGGGCACTATACGACAGCATGCCAGCCATACAAAGTCTACCTCGAAGAGCTAGTCCAGCAGGGAAGGATGGATCGGTGGATCGACCGAACCAAGTCACCGAATGCAGGGATCCAGCCGAGAGCCCAAGTTCTCGACGGCGTGGTGCATTGCATTCATGGGCCAATGAGCAAAGCCCAGGCCAACGAGCTCCACGAGAAACTGTACCACTCTTCCCCGCCAGAAGTGATGGTGGTTCATAATTCCTCGAAGCGGAAGATGGACGCTCGTACCACGTGGGAGATCAGGTTCACCGAGCAAGATTTGGAGGGGTTATCCTTACCCCACAATGATGCTTTGGTCCTCTCTTTACCCTTCCAGCGGAAACTTGTCCGGAGGGTATTGGTCGACCAGGGTAGCTCGGCAGAGATCCTATTCTACTCGGCGTTCAAAGCTCTAGGCCTCTCAAAAGACCAATTGACCCCGGTGGAAGCCCCTTTAGTCGGCTTTACTGGGATTTCGGTCTACCCGCTCGGTAAAGTCGTACTCCCAGTATTTGCTGGTTCGGTGAAATTGGATATGGAATTCATAGTAGTCAGTTCGCCGAGCCCATACAACGCAATCCTGGGAAGAAACTGGTTGCACGGCATGAGGGCTGTGGCATCCACGCTTCATCAATGTGTTCGATTCATTGGAGAGTCTGGGAGACAGGAGACCATCAAGGGGGACCAGGTGGCCTCCAAAAAGTGTTTCGTCAACTCTATCCGCGGGAAGGGCAAAGCAAGGGAGGTACAGAGTATAGAGGTACCTGAATTGCTAGATGAGACCACCCCCGAAGAGGAAACGAGAGAGGCGCTGCAAGGGCCTGGAGAAGTTGGAAGACCGGCAAGCGACAGGGCCGTGGAAGATTTGGTTCGGATTGCGATCAATGAAAATGGGACCCGTTTCTTCCTCATTGGCTCGGCTCTTGATGAGGTCGAGAAAACACAGATGGTCGAGTTCCTTAAAGAGAACATGGAAGTCTTTGCTTGGACTCCATATGAAATGCCGGGTGTTAGTCCCGACGTGATAAAACATTCTTTGAACGTTGATCCGGCTAGGAGGCCCGTTGTGCAGAAGCCTCGGCAATCCTCGGCCCTACATGCCGACGCAGTTAATGAAGAGGTAGAACGCCTCCTTGACGCCGGAGCTGTTCGGGAGGTCCAGTATCCCACATGGTTAGCAAATCCAGTGGTGGTCCGGAAGAAGAACGGCAAATGGCGCGTCTGTGTCGACTTCACCGATCTGAACGACGCGTGCCCAAAGGACTGTTTTCCTTGCCCATGGATCAATCAGTTGGTGGATGCGACCGCTGGGTACGCTCGGCTGAGTTTTATGGACGCATACAGGGGATACCACCAAATTGCTATGGATGAGCAGGATCAGGAGAAGACGGCGTTCATCACTCCCAGTGGCACTTACTGTTACCTAGTGATGCCGTTCGGCTTAAAGAACGCGGGTGCTACGTTCCAGCGTATGGTAGCTTTGTTGTTCAAGGGGATCCTCGGCAGAATAATGGAGGCATACATTGACGATATGGTCGCCAAAAGTAAGGAAGTAGCCGATCATCTTCTCCACCTCGGTGAAATTTTTGGTGTTCTAAAGAGGTTCGGCTTGAAGCTGAATGCTGAAAAATGTGCATTCGGCGTTGGTTCTGGCAAGTTCCTCGGACATTTAGTTACTCGCCAAGGAATTGAGGCCGACCCAAGTCAGATCAAGGCCATACAAGAAATCAGGGCTCCGGCCACGGTGAGGGAGGTTCAGCGCCTCGCCGGCATGGCTGCCGCCCTTAATCGCTTCATCAGCAAGTCTTCGGATATCTGCCGACCGTTCTTTCAATCGATTAAAGGCAACAGCCGAAGAAGCTTCGTATGGACGCCGGACTGCGATGACGCGCTCACCGAACTGAAGAAGTGTCTATCTCAAACTCCTTTGCTGGTTGTGCCCAAGGAAGGGGATGAGCTTCACCTCTACCTTGCAGTTTCCGAGCATGCTATTAGTGCTGTCCTGGTTCGGCAGGAGACCTCAAAGAGTGTGACGGGCTCGGACCAGAAGCCAGTCTACTACATTAGCAAGTCGCTTCTGCCCGCCGAAACCCGCTACCTCCCAATAGAAAAGCTGGCTCTGGCGTTGGTGATGGCGAAGAGGAAACTCCTGCCGTACTTCCAGAGCTTCACCATTGTGGTCGTTACCGAGTACCCTTTAAGAGCGGTGTTACGAAAGGCAGATCTCTCTAACAGATTGTGCAAGTGGTCCCTGGAGTTGGCAAACTTTGATATCCGTTACCAGGCCAGGACGGCAATCAAAGGTCAAGTGTTGGCTGATTTTGTCGCCGAGTTCTCCCCTGGGGTGGAAGACGGCAGAGGCAGCGAAGAGGACCTATCCAGAGAGTCCTCCGGGCCAGTCCCTGGACCTCGGTCGAGCCATCCGACTCACGAAGAATATATAACAAAGCGGCCCATCCCTTCCCGCCGAGCGAGCTTGTTCACCGGGCACGCCTGGAGACTCCACGTCGACGGAGCGTCTAATAACCGAGGGGCTGGTGCCGGGATTGTTCTAGTATCACCAAGCGGGACCTTGCACGAGCATTCGTTAAGCATTGGATTTCCAGCAACCAATAACGAGGCGAAATATGAGGCCCTCATTGCCGGGCTCAAATTAGCTCGACATATGGGTGCCGAAGAAGTTCAGGTATACAGCGATTCCCAGCTCGTTGTTAATCAGCTTAATGATGATTACGAGGCCAAGGATGCACGCATGAACAAATACGTGAGCCAAGTTGTTGCCCTGGCTGGTTCGTTCAAAAATGTATTTTTTGACCATGTTGGGCGTGATCTCAATTCTCATGCCGATGCTCTTGCCGGACTGGGAGCCATATGTGCCGATCAGGGAGGAGAAAGAACGATAGTCCTCGGCGAAGTCCCATCACCGAGCTTCGAGCCGGTGCCACAGGAAGTGATGGACATCCATCAGGTACCCAGCTGGATGGACCCCCTCGTCTCCTATTTGAAACATGCCGTGCTTCCAGCCGACCGCAAGGAAGCCCATAAGATCCGTTGTCAATCTGCTTCCTATTTTCTCGATCCCTCCGGCACATTATACCGCCGATCATACACTGGTCCCGACTTCCGCGTGATGCGCGAGCAGGAGGTGCCCGGCATCCTCGAAGAGTTGCATGGAAGAAGTGCTGGTTGTCACACCGGCGGCCGGTCCTTAGCTGACCGTGCCCTTTCCCAGGGTTATTGGTGGAAAAGAATGGTACATACGGCTACAGAGTTTGCCAAGCAATGCAAGTCTTGTCAAAAGCATTCTCCCCTTCTCAACCAGCCGACCCTACCTTTGCAACCAGTTTCTAGTCCTTGGCCATTTGCTCAATGGGGGGTGGACATTATTGGCAAGCTGCCAAAGGCTATTGGCGGCTTTACCCACATCATTACTGCTATGGACTATTATACCAAATGGGTGGAAGCCAAAGCACTCATAACAATCACGGCCGCCGATGTGGAGAGTTTCCTTTGGAAGCATATTTTTACCAGGTTCGGCGTACCATATGCCATTGTGTCAGACAACGGTACCCAGTTTGTCACCGACGCAATTAAGGCCATATACAAAAGGCGTGGCATCCAGATGAAGACAGCCTCCGTCTCCTATCCTCAGGGAAACGGACAGGCCGAAGCTGCCAACAAGGCTATCTCTGCCGGCCTGAAACGCCGACTCAAAAACAAGCGCGGCAAGTGGGCGGAAGAGTTGCCTGATGTTTTATGGGGCTACCGAACCACTCCACGGCGCGGCACTGGTCGTACTCCTTACTCCATGGCGTTCGGCGTCAAGGCCGTGCTCCCTGTGTCTGTTACTCGACCCACGTCTCGAACTGCAGCGTTTGACGTTCCAACGAACGATGCGATGCTAGCCGCCGAAGCAGATCGAGCAGATGAACTTCGAGACAATGCCCACATAAAATACGCAGCTTATCAGCAGCAGTTGGCTCGGAGTTATAACAAGAATGTGCGGAGCCGTCCTTTCAATGTGGATGATCTTGTCCTTCGGCAGATAGTCCATAAGAAGCATTTGAAGAAGTTCATGCCGAAGTGGGAAGGTCCTTTCCGGGTGGTTAAAAAGGTTGGCTACGGTTCGTATGAACTCGCCGAGATGGATGGAACGGCGATACCGAACCACTGGAACGCACAGCTACTTCGAAAGTTCTACGCTTAATATTCTTTTGGCTTTTCGCCTCGGCTATGTGTTAAGCCTTCAGTTTTTTACAAGAGATTTGTTTCAATAAAGACTAGTTTGTTTCCGTTTTAAAATGTGTTTTGTTAGCCTCGGTGGTATTCTTTTGCTCGGTTTGCCGAGGCACGCCTTTTCAGATTCTGTTCGGCAAAAGACTTTGCATGCCATATCCTGAAGGGGGCATTCCCAGCTTCAGCCGTTCCTTTTGATCCGGCGGAACCAACCTCGGTGGTGTGTTTCCTCCGGATCAGGGGCTGGATACGGCGAGCTGGGACGGATAATTATTAGAGAGATTATTGTTAAACTATGTGCATGAAGTGCAATACATGGTCTTAACACGCATGAAGTGCAAATAAGTATAAACTATGTGCATGAAGTGCAAATAAGTATGAAACATAGACAGAAAAACTTGAAACTTTCATCATAACAAAGTTGGTCCATTACAAATCAAAAACAGGGGCTCGGCTGAACAAGATACTTTTACCGACCCTCGATTCTACAACATGCAAAATAAATTCTACACTACGGTGGGGTCGTCAGTTGGCTTCGGGATAGGCTGCTCGGTGGGGGTGATGGGCTTGGCCTTGGTGGAATCTGGGTTCTCCTCCGCGTTCTGCGACTTGTCAGGCTTGCCAACAGTTGGATTGGGCTGCTCGACGGGGCTCGGTGGCGCGTCGGCGGATGGGTTGGCCTGTTCGGCTGAAAGCAGGTGCCTTGGCAGCTCCACAGGAAGCACCACAGGATCTTCCCTTCGGTGGTCATCCTTGGGGACCTCGGCGTAATCAAGGCCAACCTGGAATCCACGGAGGAAAGAGGAGGCATGGGCGTCTTCAAATCACTTCCGCTCTCCGTCCCTGAAAGCCTTGGTGACAAGGGCTTCCACCTGCTCCTTGTAGAAGTCGCCGGCCTCGTTGAATCCATTATCACCGGCCTCCTCCAGCTGGGCCGGCAGCTCATCCTCCATCTGCTTCATCTTTTCTTTCAGTTGATTCCGCTCGGCTTTGACTTCCTTGAGCTTCAGCAGCAGGCAGTCCCTCTCCTCCAAGCCAGTCTTGGCTTCGGCGATTTGAGCCTCCAACGACTCGATCTGGTCGTTGGCCTCCTTCACCTCCTTCCTCATTGCCAGAAGGTCCCCCCGTTGGGTCTTCTTAGTTGCAAGGAGGACCTCCATGTCAGTGAAGGCTTTACTGGCGCATTGGCCGGCCTGCAAAAAGAAAAGAAAGAGTTAGTATCTGAAACGGGCAGTAAACTTGAAAGGACATTCAATTCAACTTTAAAAACTAACAAGGGAAATCCGTACCTTGGCAAGGAAAAGGCACAGTTCGGCCATATTCTCGGCCTTGGCTGATGGCAGCTTCTCCATGTCCTTGGGGAGGGCCAGGCCCTTTAGAAGGGTCATGGCCAGATGGGGGATCTCCTCCAGGCTGTCGCCGGTGGAGATCACATGCCCATTAGGGCAAACCAGGTTCGGAACGAAGGGCTCCGAGGGTGCACCTTCAAGATGGCCGGCGT
Organism: Rhododendron griersonianum; assembly: GCA_018127125.1. Taxonomy (NCBI): domain Eukaryota; kingdom Viridiplantae; phylum Streptophyta; class Magnoliopsida; order Ericales; family Ericaceae; genus Rhododendron; species Rhododendron griersonianum. Next base: position 7,784,868 of record CM030797.1, on the reverse strand, counting down.
TAAGGACCTGCACATCCTCTTTTGAGATTCTGGCCTTCTTGGTAATACTGGGGCCCTCCCCCTCGGCGGTTGTGCTTTTATCTCTTCGGCGAGAGGGGCGGGGTACCACAGCAGCGGCTTCGGTGGGCTTCTCCTGGGGCTCCGGCTTGCTGGTGGGAGCTTGCCCCTTCTCCTCCCTTTTTGGCAGCCCGGAGGAAGAGAGGTCTTTGGCCAGGTGCTGCAGTTTCAGTGCTTCCCCGGCAAACGAAGCAAGGTCGACCTTTTTCCTCACCATGTTATCTTTATTCTTTCGACCGACGTACCCGTGGTAGAAAGGGGTGTAACCGAGGAGGGTCGGCGCGTCTCGATGAGGGCACCGAAGCAGGGCGATCAGGTTCGTCCACTTGCCGGAGATGAGAAGTCCCTTGTTCGGTGCGGAGCAATCTGCAAGTAGAAGAAGATTAGTATAAAGGATAAATCAATATAGAAGACAATGCACAGAGAAAAGTATATACCAGGCTTGTCCCCGTGGCCGGGGAACCCTCGCACTCGAGGGATTTTATAAGGCCTCTCGATCTCCGTCCCTCTCCTGGTTGGAAAGGGGTAGTCGAGTTGGGGGTTAAGGGGACCCCACTCGAAATTGCCGGACACCTTGACCAGGACCATCCACCACTTTTCAGTATCATAGAGGCGGTCCACCAGGTGGTCAAAGTGTTGGCGGGTGGTGAGGTAGTACTTGTCGTACTTGGGGATCCTTGATACCACGTACATTAGCATCAGGTCCCCAAGGGTGAACGGCAGGTTGTTGGTCTCTGCCAACCTTACCGCCGAGCTCAGGATGCGCCAGCTGTTGATTGCAACCTGGATCGGTGCAAGGTTGTAGTCTGATAGGAAGAAGCGGAGGAAGGGGTTCATGGGGAACCTAACCCCTCCCTCGATGATAGCGTACAAAGGCAGGACGATGAAGTCTTCACCGAAGGGAATCCTCTCGGAGGTTACCCTTTCGACAAGAACGTCATTTGGGATCACGTACTTGGTCCGGAAGGCATGTGTGAAGCCACCTGGGCCGTCGCCGTAGAAGTGACTGTACGGCATGGGTCCAAGACCCGTTGGTAGTGGAGGGATGAGGTCAACGTCCCTCGGCCGGGGTGGTTCGGCACCTCCTGCTGTATCAGAGGTGCTCGGCGGCGCACCAGCTGACGTCGATGTGCTGGCCTGGGCCCCGGTGGCTGCTCGTTCCCTGTTGGTCTCTTCCGGGACAGAGCCATGTGTCTCTTCCTCGGCGGATTCACCGGGGGAGTCACTCCGCCCGTAGAGGATGTCCCTGGAGGACCTATCGTCGATTTGAAGGGGAATGTGGATTCCAGGGATGATTGGACCACCAGCCTGCTGGGCGAAGTTGCTGGAGCTTTCATTGAAGCTCCTATACCCTCTGCCGAGCGCCTGGATGGTCGCTTGGAGGTCTGGGTAAGCTTCAGGATCGATGCTCGGCAAGAGTGAGTTGGGATCCACCATGCTGAAGACCTAAACAGAATAAGAAATGGGAGGGGTGATGAGAATTCCTACTTCAGCATGGCTAGCTCATGTGCATCTAAATCCCTGCCGAGGGGGGTCCTTTAGGATCCTCCTCGGCGGAAGTCGTGGTGTCTTATCAAGTACTAAGATTGGCACGGCGGAGGACCGCCGCTGTTGGCGGTCCAGACGGCGGTCCACGGCCGCAGGCGGCCATGGGAGATCGACACTGTTCAGATAGAAGTGACTTTTTGTGCAAATGTGGGGATGTGAGTGGGGTATTGCATCTTGGAAGACTTAGAAAGATTCAGAAAGGGTAGCGGAGTTACCTGAGAAATGCTGGAACTGAATGGCGGCGAGTGGCGGAGCAACGGAGGCGTTCGAAAAGGCAGCAGCGGTTGGAGTTGCAGAGCAAAAGAGGCGAGAGCAGAAAGTGATATTCTGTCCCGCCTCTCCGCTTATATAGCGGATGGAATGGCTGGGGGGAACCCTAAGCGTCGAAACGCGAGAACCGAAGCGTCGCCGCTCCGCCCACTCTCTTCGTGCCACGTGGAAAGCCTGCCCCGTTCCGTACCAGCGTCGTCTCCGCTTCCACCACGTGGCTCCCCACGCCGTTTGGGTTTCCTGATGGACCGTTCGATCTCTGGCTCCCAACGGTCCCATCAGCCCCCGTTTGCTGCAGGTGCATCATTACCCTAACGTTTCGAGAAGGCTCTTCACTAACCCTCAATGGACCGGCGGTATACGCTCGGCACGTTTGCCTTAGGACGCCCTCGGTAGCAAGCTTTCCTTATGTGGTCAACCCCTCCCACCTTTTGCAAAGAAGGAAGAGGTTGAGGGGCTATTGTGGAGGGCGTGGTCCGGCGGAGGGACCAAGGCAGTGGCCACGTTGCACCAATTAGCCGGACCAGTAAGTCTGTTACCCATGGGTCGGCGGGTTGGGTCGGTAGCCGATCCGAGTCCAGCCGGGCCTGATCAAGTTAGCCATGATGACGATCCATGGAAGGGAATGGTCTGGTTCGGCGGTTCTCCGCCGAACGGGTTGGAGGTTGCCCCTGTTGAAGCATTCAGTGCCGTACCAACGGTCCGGCAGAACCTGTATTCGCCGAGCCTCCTGTCCCCTAACTTGAAGAGGAAGTTAGGAAGAGTTGGGCAGGAGGAGGCAACCTCGCGTCTTATCCCATCCCTTATATTCAGGAGCGGAGTATAGGAGATTGGATAGGTTCAGGATTGGGATGTCTATCTGGATCCGAGATAGGCGGGCTCATCATACAACGAATAGGTATCCTTGTGGGATTTGGACTCTGCATTCCCTTTGGCTATAAAAGGAGGTATTCACCTCTAGAATACGGTACGTTGAGAACACTCTCAAACCCAAAACAATACCTCGATATCTCCTGTTTACTGACTAGAGCGTCGGAGTGCCTGCCTCGGACACCACGTTCCGGGTTTGGGCACTAACGCGGTTGTTTCGTGTGCAGGTCTGACCCATCTTTGTCCAAACCTCAACCATCCAAGCCACAAGGTCCAACCGGAGAAAGCTTGCCACCACATTTAGAGTCCAGTATTCTATTTGGGCTGTCCCCTAATAAGTGTCCATTTTGTAAAATTTGTGGGTAAAAGTTGGTGTATTATCTATTTTGTCCCTAAAATTATATTTTATTTTGAAAAACTAGTGAGTAAAAGTGTAATAATTATGGGTAAGTAGGAAAAGTGGAGGAAAAAATTGATGTGAAAGGTATAATGATGATGTCTTTTTAATAAGTTGGAGTTACGAAGCAGAACACTTAAAAAAGGACGGAGAGAGTAAGACTTTCCCTCATGATTCTGGCCTATGAAGCACCAACACCTCTAGGGGTCTACGTTTCGCAATGTCTGGACATGGGGACACCTTGGGGACACGTACGGGACACGCCACGTGGCGTGTCCCATAATTTAATATAAATTTTTGAGGGGGACACGGCGGGGGTCAAAGTGTAATTTTAAAAAAAATGGGGTCAAATTGTAATTTTTTAAAATTTTAGGGGACAAATTATAAATTTTAAAAAAAATTGAGGGATTAAACTGTAATTTTCAATAGGGTTGTATTGAACTTATGAGGTCTTTTTTTGTTTAAATGGTATTGGAACTATAGAATTTTTGTTTTGTCCACATTTTGCCATTTAAATTTGAAAAAAAATTGAAAAAAAGTATAAATAAATATACACGTAGCGTGTCCCAGCCGTATTCGTATCCCCGTATCCGTGTCAGTGTCCGTATCCGTGCATCATAGATTTTGGCTTCAATCTCCATCGCGAATTCCCATTCTCTACCTCCTATAGGACCTATACTATAGCTACGTTATGTCCCTCATTTCTTACATTCGCAGAGGAAGGATTTTCGGGCTCAAACCCAAGTATAAAGGTGATATAATAATCAAGTGCTCAACTTTACATCACAGCGCTATTATCCCGTGGCTCGTATCCGCTTTCTTTCCATGAAATTAAAAAAATTACAAAAATTGATTTTGGCACTTCAATTTTAGTCATTGGTACTCCACTTTTTATCTTGATCATGTGAGATTACCACTTTTAGTCATTGGTACTCCACTTTTTATCTAACCTCGAATATCAGTAGAGAGAAACTCTAGAGAGAGAAACTCCCGCTTCTCTCTAGAAACCCTAGATCCTTCTCTGTTTTGCGCTGGGGGGGGGGGGAGGCAGCCGCCCCCCCCCCCATCTCTCCTCGCCTCTCTCTTCTCCCACCTCTGGCCTCAGAGTTCTTCATTTCTTCGGGCGGTGGTTCGTTTGGACGGCGAGGTCTCCTCATTTTCGGCGCTGCCGGCTGATGGTGAATCCTCTGGCTGGTTCTCGTCCGTCGCTTCCAGATCTGATGGCCTCGGACTGGAGGTGAGGTAATAAGGTGTGCGCGCGGTTGGGCATAGGGGTTTTTCGTTTGTTTTGGTCCTTTTTCCGGCGGTCTTTCCGTCTTCTATCGGCTGTTCTTTCAGTCCGATTGTGTACCGTTTCGGGTTTCCCCCGGAGCTGGTGTGGTTGTGGTGGTGGGTTAATAATTTTCTCAGTGTTTGTTTTTCGTTGGTTCTGTTTTGGATGGGTTTCAACGGATGAATTTTTCTGCCGGTTGCCGGTCGCCGTGACCGTGTCTAGTCTACCAGATCTAGTTTGATTAGCGTGGTTGGAGCTTGTTGTGCCAGCAGGGGCTTGCTGCGAAGTCCACCTCCATTTCTGGACGGGGTTTTGACCGGAGAGAGCTTCGTTTTTCTGTCGTCCGTCCCCTGTCAGTTGGCCGGTGTGCTAAAAGGACTGTTGTCCATGGGACTGGCAGGCTGTTTATCTGGTTGTTTTCTGTCGTTGGCCGGCCATGCGCCGGCGGAGACGGCTCATTTTCAGGAGAATGACCCAGTACGTTTCTATGGGAACGTAATGCTCAGAGATCCCTTCAAGATCTCTACAACGGACCCTTCACGTTTGCTGGAAATTCTACTGTACACGGATGAGTCGTCCTCCCTTGCTGTCTCGTTGGAGATTCTTTCGATTCGGAGATGTTCTTTCGGCTAGGATCTACTCCGTTTCTCTATATTTGTTAGTGGTGTGTTTGCAAATGTAGTAGATTTGGATGGGCTTTTAAGTCCTTTCTTTGTAATCCGATTTTTCCTGTATCTCTGATCCGTTTGGATTTTTAATGAAGATATGCCGTTCAAAAATAAAAAAGAGATTACAAAACAAAAAGTGCAGTGTCGATAGCTAAAATTGGAGTGCCAAAAATCACATCCCAAAAATTGGAGTGCTAAAATCACATCCCGATTAAAAATTGACACTTTTCTGGTTCCTAGTTCATACGTTAATCACACGCGATGACTTTGTTTTCTGGCTACAAAACAGGCTTACAACCACAAAATAAGAATATTACGCTCCTTTCATCACTTTTTCCTATGCTTGAAAACTGATTATTGATTATTGATTGTTGATTGTTATTCCATCACCCACCACCCCCAGAGAAGAGACGATCGCTTTAATTCCGCCCTTTCATCGCTTTTCACGCCCCAAGAATCCAACTTTCCTCCATTCCATTTCTAAAATCCGGACCATCTGATTTGCGCTCTCTCTCTCTCTCTCTCTCTCTCTCTTCCTTCCTTCTCGGAATCGAATAATTTCTGCCTTCTCTTTTCCCTCACTTGTAAAACTCTCTCAAGGTACTTTTCTTACCAAGCCTGTTTGCACGTTTATCTTTTCTTTCTTTTGTTTATGACAGGGTATTTAGAAGGTTCCGATCGTTGTTAAATCTAACCTGAAATGGGTCTGCTTTGTTTAATTGATCAGTTTTTATTTCTGGGTAGATTTTTTTTTGTCGGTCGTGGCTCCTGTTGCTATTCCAGTTTTGGGGAATTTTTTGCGTAATCCGATGGGTTTGTAGATTTTTTATTGGGTGATTGTTGGAATAGCTGTAATCACTTGAAAATTTCACATTTTTTTGAATGTTATTACGTGGGTTTAGAAGAAAGGCATCTCCTTGTACAGGAAGTGATTCTTTTTGAAGTTCCAGTTTTGGGTCATTTTAATATGTTAACTGAATGGGTTTGTTGCTGGATGATCTGATGAAGAACTGTAATCATGCAGGAATTCCCATTTTTTCGGTCCATTATATTTGGGGTTAGAGTAAAGTGTCCCCTTTAACCAATGCTGAAAAACTTGATCAATTAACTTGAGCGTGCGGTGTTAGATGTTCTGTGTTGATTACCTCTTGGATACGGTATTCGTGATAAAATTGCTATTCCAGTTTTGGGGAATCTTATGTCTAATCAGAGTTGGGTTGGTTGATTTTTTATTGGTTAATTGTCGGAATAGCTATTCCAGTTTTGGGTAACATATCACATTTTTTTGAATGTTCTTATGTTAGTTTAGAGGTAAGGTTTTCACTTTTAGAGGAAGTGGTTCCGTTTAACCAATGTTGAAGGGCCTGGAAAGGAATCTTCAGTTTTCTAAAAAATAACTTGGCAATTAATATGATCGCACAGTGTTTTGGATTTTCTGTGTAGATTATATCTTGGATACTTGTGTTCGTGATAAATTTGTGGCTGCTTGCTTAGCCAGAAAGACTCATATTTTGCTTAGAATTGTGAGTGTTTGGATTATCTATAGAAGTTCAAGAAATTGGATTTCGAAGGTCTCATTACTTTGTTGATGGGTTTTTTCCTAAGTTCATGAAATTGGAATTTCTTCCAAGAGTTTTAGCTGCAAGCCTGCAAGTTTTGTTAGTTTGCTTTGCGGATATCACTGGTTTTCTCTAGTATATGCTTCTTATTTCTTACAATTTTTATTGTATAATTAACAGGTGATGGAATAGTGGGGCTGTTATTTGAATTCTTCGTGGAGGAAGGGTTTGGGGCTTTGTCTCTAAGTAAGAGAGAGGGTACTTGTTCACGGAGTCAGTGAAACTTTGTGAGCTTAGCATCCTCTCTCATTATTCCGCTGTATCTTAATATTTTTGTTGCTGCAAAGTTGCTTTCTTGACGTGAAGGCTTGGCACTTTTGGGTTTGTTTATGAGATTGGAAGACTTGCGGAGGGTTTCAAGGGACAAAGGCTTACTGCGGCTGGTATTATGGGTTCTGTTTGCTGTTGTTTGCGAGAGGATTGCGAAGATTATGTCAATCCAAACAGTTCAGTTTATAGAAACTGTTTATGCCTTCGTTGCTTTGTACAGAACTTCTCACATGTGGTATAGTTTACCGTTCTTATTGTTGTTTAACTTCTCGCGTTTCATTTATTGCTGTACTTACGGCATGACCAAAATTAAAATCATCTTGTGCAAAACATTGGAAATACTTCACTCCTACTAATGTGCCCAATAATACTGGTTCCACTTAGAACGCTCCAATTTCTTGTCCTCTATCATTTACCACTCAGAAAGAATTGACAAAGTCTGACTTAACAAATTGTAGTTCAAGTAGTTGCATAGATGATGCCACTTGGAAGTGGAATGCTCTACATGTGGAATGATCGACATTTTTAAGGCTGTTGGACATATTTAGATCGTCTAACCTAGGCACCGGAAGAAATAGCTGTTTTGTGTTCATTGGAGCGCTTGAAGAATGTACAATACTATAGTCTTAGTCTTGCCTCGGCAACTGAAAATGGAGACGAAAGGAATGAAAGACAAATTTTTGAACAGGAGTGGTGATTGCACAGTAGTGCTTTTGACTGTGGCAATTTCTGGGATTGAATAGAGGAGTTTAGCTAGTGGAAGTCTTAGATCAAGAATTGCAACATGTGGGACCAATTGTTTGTGGCAAAACCGTTAAATGAACCAATTACGTTGCAATGAGCTAGATTTTGATAAGGGGGAACACTAAGCTTCATAAAAGAAACTAACCTCTGCATTCCCCCCACTTCAAATTTCTACTTCTTCTGTTCAATTGTCTCTTTTCCTTTGTAGTATACATCGCTATTTCGTAGAGGGGAAGAACTTGCCATTCCTTCAACTATTCAGGGGACTGCTTCTTTGACTTCTACAGCATCATTTGACAACTCTCTTTCTGATATGTACCGATCGCCTCCAAGGCCTTTACCTTATGATGCTGATCCTCGATATGTCCGCTTACAAAGAGACGGACTGGTCTCGAGACGGGAGAAGGGATCAAGTCATTCACAAGAGGAAACTGAACCACTAAGAAGTGATACCAATGTGGATTCGGCACCTCTGAATACTGGAGACAAGTGGAATCAATCTACATGCGAAGAAGGATCAAAGGAGTACCAAACCAAGTCTTCATTCAAGCTCTCTGCAACTAAAGCAACAACTGGATTTGCGCCTATTTATTCTTCTTCAGATGATGAAGATGTCTGCCCAACATGCCTTGAAGGTGAAATAAGTAGATGTGTTTTATTTATTTTTAGTGTGAGCCTTGTAGTTAGGTTAACATACTATTATTATTATTATTATACTATAGACCAAACGTCTGTGTTGCTATTTGTAGTATGTTGGATTTGATTGGTAGTTACATTGCTTGCGTTAGTTGGAAATCAATTTCGATTTCTCAAGCTTACATGTAATAAAGGATTTGTAGACGAGTCATGTGTATTATCGATTCAGGTTGCAAAATTTGGGAAACATCTTTTGCTTGTGTTTTACTTCCTTCGTAGTCTAAATCGAGTACGAGGGCCTATCTTGTGTGTCTTTTCAATTTTCTATATTTTGATACTCAATGTTGTAAGGGGTAATGCTTATCATGCTGGGTATGCTTTCCCTTTACTTTTTTTTTTCTTTTTCTTTGTTTTTGATCAGCTACTTTCTTTTTATTTTCTGACAAGTATTTAACTATTATTGCTCACCTACAATTAAAGGGATAGTTCCCACTTTTTAAGTTTTTAACTTTTAACCCAAGATCATGCCTGCTTTTCTTTACGCCCAACTTTTGGAATCTATGGTGACGACAAATCAAAGATCCTTGAAGCTAAATTGGTGATGTCAAATATAGTTGTGGTTCGTAAAAATGCCATCCTAATTTTTTTTTTCATGCATTCTATATGCAGAATATACTACTGAAAATCCCAAGATAATTACAAAATGCTCACATCATTTCCATCTGGGTTGCATATATGAGTGGATGGAGAGAAGTGAAAGCTGTCCAGTCTGCGGCAAGGTAATCCTTTTCTCTTTGGTTGTAAGTTCTTATCTCGATGACTTAAAAGCAAGATTAATTTGTGCTCTAAATACTGCCATCTTTTCTTGGGTTAGGCATGAAAAATTGGGATATTTGGCACTTTCTATGTCTGTTCTCGGTACTGTGAATTGTGCCCTAGATCAGTAATGTTTTAGATTCTCAGTTTTTTATGTGCTACTGTCATATAGGTGGAGGATGATAGGCTTGACCAATCGAAGGTTAAAAGCAGAATGAAAGTAGTTCAAATCAAGTTCTTGGTTTTTTAGAGGCCTTAAATTGGAGTAAATTCTTGGCATCTCACCTGGGGTCTCTCCCTTGCATCTCATCTTATTATCAGCTTCAAAGTTTCAAATACAAGTTGGGACTAGGATTAGTATGCTTCCTACACTATGACTAGGATTCGGTGTAGGAAGCTAGATTTTTTACTTCTAAGATCTAATACCGAATAAGTCTTATTAGAGAGAGCCAATTACACAACCTGATATAATAGTGATTCCTGGGCGAGCCCCCTACATCCCATGTTCAAAACAGAAAATTCTGAGATTAGCAGTTTACCTTTCTGCTGTAAAACAAATAAGTTTATGGAAACAAACCGAATAAGTAGTCCTACTATAGGATCTTATTCTTCGTAGAAAATTTGAATGAATTCAGCTTGAGAAACTTTTTGCGAACATTCCTTTGTTTTTAATTTGTTTTTCTTTCTCTTGATGGAGATTGCATTATTTTTGAGATGATAGAATGCAAAATACTGCCAGTATTTAAATATTCAACCGGCAGCAACGAGTTGGATGTAGGGGTTGCAAAACATGAAGGATCAGATTTGTGTTAGATACTTAGATGTTTATCAGCTGGACAGCTATTGTGATGTCATTAAGTTTAGATTAGAAGAAAAAGGGTTTGAATCTGATGAAATTGATTGAGGTCTGAAACAATTTGTTGAGTATGGCTATACGGTTTATATCCAACTATTACAGTGATTTGGAAATATTTTTGCCGGAGTTTGATGGTTCGTGTTAGAGAAGTCATCATCCACACTTTTACATTGGCTGGGGGCTTGGTACTGTTAGGAAAGATAAGAAAGCTGTGGCTCAAGGTTTCAGTTTCTAGAGTAATGCACCAAGCGACTTTTTTCAAAGTAATAAAACCCATTATGATATTCTTGTTTATTCTTTGAAGGGAAAATTTCAAAATAGCACCTGACCTTTCACACAAAACACGTATGGGCACCTAACCTTTTAATATTATCAAAAAAACACCTGAAATTGATGGGTTTTTAAATAGGTTTGGTGTTTTTTTGATAATATTAAAAGGTCAGGTGCCTATGCGTGATTTGTGTGAAAGGTCAGGTGCTATTTTGAAATTTTCCCTTCTTTGAACTATGGCTATTTTGATAATCCAGATACTTTTAAGACAAAAATATTGTGGAGATGATGGACAAAACTTTCATTGGTGACAAACAAGCTGATGTGACAGTTTTTGAATTAATAGATGAAAACACCAATTTCATGGGTAGGATAATAAGCATCCAATTCTGCGGAACATGTCAGTGAATTATTTCAATGTTTGTGCCCAATTGCTATTTCCCCACCAATAATTGTGGGTATATGGTGAAGGCGCAATTGGTTATCAGTATACAGAGGCAATTCCTATTGCTATTCAGTTGCATCGTTGATGTAACCTGATTAAAGGTAGTGGACTCCTATATCTGTGGACATGCAATTTTGGAACTCATGCAAGGAGCGGGCCAAATATACTGGGAACTAATTCCAAAATCCAGTTTTGTACTTTACATACGAGGAATGAGCTGCTATGAGATTTATATCTTGCTGAGATTGGTGAACTCATGAAAGCTGTTCATTTACAAGATCCTGCACATCCATTATAAGTGATGCCATATTTGGAGTTGGAAAGATTTTTAAGCTTGAATATATGCTTGTTCGATATGTCTTCTGTCTTGAAAACCGAATTCTTGCCATACTAGCTTTGTGACTTTATTGGCAGTCATTGCTTCTTTTCTTTGAGCTAGTGGGTCTTTCAACCCATTGCCTAACTGAACTCTAGATAATCATCAATAGATATATGTAACTCAGGAATTTAGGTTTGCAAGTATGCTGGTACCTGATTATCTTTCTTTTTTTTAAAATTGGTATCTGATTATCTTAGTAATAAGAATTTGGCTTCATTTTCTTGGCTTTTGTAGGTGATGGTATTCGATGAGACGACATGATGACTCGTAAGGTCTATGTCGTGGAAGAAACCAGTTACAACTTACCACAACAAAAGAACTGGCAACAACAAAAGCAAATGGGGAATAGCAAACCAGAAGCCAAGGTGTATAGTCCTTGTAAATACCAGTGTGTCGATAAATTGCTTGTATAGTGTTTTTTCGAAACCTAACTTTATAAATATGTTTCTACCCTTTGGCTCACATCCTTTTTCACTTTCACGGCCAGTGGTGCAGTTCCGTTTGATACGGTGATGGTGAAAAACATGTGAAGCCGGAATAGAATGGTCACTGTATGTGATTAACAGAAAAGGAAGAATGGCCACTATTTGTGCCCATTTGGTGAACTGCTCTTCTTTCTTTTTTTCCCCCATGGATTGTCTTATTTTCTTGAGTTGATGCAGATATGCTTTCTCAGGACACAAAAATCAACCACATAATCGGCCACGGGAAGGAAATACATGGATGAAAATTTTATTTTTCAAATCACTACAAATCCCCTCAATTTATCTAAATTGGCAGAAAACCTGCCAACTTTATTCAGGTTTGGTGAACTCACCACTGCTGTAGTAGGGCTTCTAATCGGTAGCTAGATTCTAGATTCGTAAAACAAACCAGAACTTTATCAGAAATTTAAAATCAGCTTCGAACACAATTCTTGAATCGCGAATCAGAGAGCTCTGTAGAGGCGAGTTGATGGTGAGATCGGAAAGCAAGCTGGAGAACAAGGACTGCAAACATTGTCTTGTTTCTGAATGCATTAAAATCAAAGACCTATGAACTCCGTAGTACTGTGTCACCTGTTACAAAAACAAATACTAGTAAAGATTTCTGCTGCTTTTTTCTTTTTCCCCCGTCATGAAACATCCTTAATTAAGCAAAGACACTGCAGGTCACTTGAATAGAAGAACAGAAAGAAAAGAGCGTCCGGACGTCTGCCCTCCACGTCTCCAAGGAAAAGAAATCGCACACTTTTTCCAAAAGTGGTCAAACATGCGATCCCTCCACGTCTCCAAGGAAAAGAAATCGCACACTTTTTCCAAAAGTGGTCAAACATGCGATCACTGAATTTGGGACGACCACACAAAAAACCGGCCACCAAAAAAAAAACATGTTATGTGAGGGAAGAGAGTATACACCGGGATTACTGAATAATCTCTCATCTTCCTCTAACGATGCATGATACAACAAGCAATCATGAGGAGAAGGTTTACATTAGTTTAATGACCAACTAATGAGGAGTCTGGGGGATATATGCAGTTCCATTCTATTATAACAACTTTCGAGGTTTTTTGCCTCGGTCATCTATGTTTATCTAAAAATTCTATGCACCATTTATCTTCGAATTAAGAAAGAAAAATCAAATATATTAACGTACCATGATTGTCCATGATTACAATCATGATGACTTCAGAGTCACAGGGGTGAAAGTGGACTTTCCTCTTAAGTTTTTACCAACCCGAGTTTTGCTAAAGATGCGTAAACCAGCAGTCATTGGCAGAGCCACCCTAGGTCCACCGGGGGCACAGACCCCCCTGCAATATTTTTTTTCCAGTTTTAGTTTTTTTTTTTTCAATTGGTAGTTTAAGTTTTTCTTTAATAAAACAATATTGCTTTTATATAGTTGAGCCAACTAGCTTGCATAATTACGTGCACATCAAGGAATTTTGTCAATAACTGAAAATATGGTGAACATTATCTATTTTTTTAGAATCCATACTGGTCCCACTTCAATAGTCAAAGCCATTTTTTAACATTTTTAATTTTTAATCATTTATTAGAAATATAATATCTCAATTAGACATTCCTAAGTGCTTAATCAAATTATCTAACTTTTTGTTGTAAGACCATATTATTTGATAAAATACTTATAAAAAATGAGAATGGACTACTGCACATTTTTCTTCCAGAATGTTTTACAAGATTGTAAAAAACTCTATTATATGCTGGACTTGTGTGGAGAGTTCTGAAATATTCTAAAGATGTGAAGAAAAAAATATATTTTTCAAGAGGATTCTAAAAGGTGAATGTGGACTGTTAGATGAAAATAATTCTAACCGTTTATTGAGGATGTGGATGACTATAAAAAGAAAGCATGTGCATTTGTATAAGGGTTATTTCCAAGGACACCCCTTCAACTATCATGTTTTGTCAACATGACCCCCTTATGTTTAAAACTAATCAACCTCATCCCCTCATCTATCAAAACCAAGCAACATCACCCCTTTCGTCCAAATCCGTTAACAAATATTAACATTTTGGACGGAAAATAAATAAGTTTAACGGAAAATAAAATTCTAAGCCTAAAATGCCCTTTCATCCTAATTTCTGTCGTCTCATCTCCTCACCCCACATACCAGGTCTCACATCTCCACCCCCTCCCAACCAACTCCTCCCCCATCATCACCGCCGCTACAACCTTCTCCTCCGCCCCACCTCCCACCGACTCAATAACCCCCATCCCCTCCGCCACCGCCGCCATCAAGTTCGTCGCCCTCAACCACACCTTCGCCGCCGTCGACCCGATCTTCCTTCATATCACCGCCACAAAACCACGCGCGGGACAGGCAGCCCAATATCCATCGACAGCGCCGTTTTGAGGCCATCTTCCGCATCCAAGGTTCGTGGGTTTCTCAGTCCCTAAGCGTGGCATCAAGCTCGATCGAGACGGTCTACATCATCACACTGGAGGAGGGCGTCGTAGGAGCGGAGGTCGGCTTGGATCTGGGCAAAGAGAGTGTCCATTTTCGATCGGAGTGTGATGGTGATTTTTATATTTTTCCTTTTTCTCAATTACAATAGCCGGAGTTTTTAGTTGAATTTTTTTTATGGTTTCTGACGTTTCCAAATTTGAGACTTGAAGGTATGTTGAATTTGATTTTTTTTTTCTTCTCATATGATTTCTTTAAATTACTTTGGTTCAGTAGAGGATTTTAGTGTGTGTGAAATTTGTGTATTTGGAGGTGATGCTTATGTTGATCTCATGGAATTTCTGTTGTAGACTTTCGAGTGATTCCTTCATGTTGTGAAAAATTGTTACTATAAATTTGAGAATTGCAAAATTTAGATATATGATATCCTTTGATGTAACAATTTTTTTCCCACCAGCAGCATTCTTGTATGTAACAATTGAGTGTATGTATCCTCCGGGGAGGGAGAGATCAAAGAAATAGTAAAGGGTAGAAGGGTGGGTTTGGATTAAAAAGTTAACTTATTTTTTGTCTTTATTTAAATTTTGTTTGCATTTGTTTGTTTTGCGTCAAACTTTTGTGATTTATTTATTCGTCTCAATGGGAGTAATTGAAAAAGTATAAAATTTTGATCGAAACTCATAATTTTTTGAATAAAGATAAAAATAAGTCAAATAAGAAAATAAGTCAATAAGTCAACTTATTTTACTTATTCTAATCTTTTTGAAAAAAATTATGAGTTTTACTCAAAAAAATTTTTACTTTTCCGATTCTTCTCGCCGAATTTTTTTGACGCAAAATTATCAAATACGATTTTTTTTGGAATAAAGACAAAAAAAAAAAGAGTTACTGTTTCACTTTTAAAGCCAAATTGACCCGAAGTCATGGAAATTTAGACTACTCATGAGGACAGTTTTGTCGCCCAGGGGAGTAGCCCATCAACCAAGAAGCATTGGGTTTAACATAACAAGGGTTCCGGTAAATAAATAAAAAACATAACAAGGGTATTTTAGTCTTTTTCTTCATTTCCGTCCAAAATTTTAACGGATTTGGACTAAGGGGGTGATGTTGCTTGGTTTTGATAGATGAGGGCGTGAGGTTGATGAGTTTTAAATGTGAGGGGGTCATATTAACAAAACGTGATAATTGAAGGGGTGTCCTTGGAAATAACCCTTTGTATAAACTATTGTACAAGTATTCGCGCACCTAATATTAATTGGGAGAATTTGCACCTACTTCAAATTTCTAGAAATATACGAAAGTCGATAAGCGATCTTGTCGTTAATACAGAATATAGATACTTATAATTCATCTATTCATCCTTGCTGTCACCGAATTTTTTTCTTTATAGTGCCTCCATTGATGCATATTCCTGATTACGCCACTGCCAGCAGTCATATCCATTTTTATCGACACAAGTACAACTTCTAAAAACTTATCTATGTTAAATGTAGAGCATAAATGGAGCAGATGTGGCCTCTATTTCCTTAACAGCCTCAAGGAGAGGATACCCGACTTAGTCTGGTAATATTAGACGATCCATAATGGATTTTCCCAAGTAACCAATGGTGAAATGAGCGTGGAGCAAGAAAGCAAGACCCAAATGGAGTGTCCAGAATAATTCAAAAAGCAATCCAGCTGCGGCACCTAATCGTTAAACTATTGGGAATATCAGCGGGCTACAAGGTACTTAAACTTTTCTCACCCAGTCTTCCTCATGGATGTTGGAGCAGTCCGAGCAGCCCGGCTCATTTTTCGGTTGGCCGAAATCAGGGTCATGAATCGCGATCTATACGACATGTCATGTCAATGAACAAGCCCCTTGCTAATATGGAAATCTAGATGGATAGACTTCCTAAGAACAATAATTACAATGACGACAACATCGCACAACCGCTCCTGAGAAGAATGTTACATGATAGAAATTGAGAATTGCCCCAACTTCATCGTGGCTATGATAACTTTTCAGGGGTTAATGTTTACTTCAGGATCGTGAACACACGGACAGGATTTGATCCCTCATGTTTGGCCGGGAACAGTCTGTAGGCACTGTTCCAGATGCATTACCAAAGATGCACGTCCTGTGCTCAACTTGCCAATGATGGAATATGCCGTTTCGATTTTGTAGGAACATTGTGAAGCTCATTATGAATGACCCATTTGGGTATAAAGGCCTCGAATTCTAGTGACATACGTTTCGTATTGTTGCGTGTTTATGTGTATTTGCCCTTTTTGCCGTAATATCTCGTTTGCTCTCTCTCTTCAGTAGTCTGTATCTTTCCTTTTGGTTAATCACTCTATTTTTTTTCCTTCTTCATCCTGATTTAGTAATGCGCCAAATAGAGATGTACTTTCTCTCGAGTATAATTCAGTAGTCAAGAATGCAAACGAGCCGTGTTTTGAAGTGTTCGAGCTCGGCTTATTTACAGAGACTTATTTAGTAATTTAAGCGGTACTATTGTGAGTCGACTGGTCGCCATTTGACTCTGCTCCCTGTACCCCATCACTCCTTGGCGTTGAGTTCTCCATAGAAGTTCTAGGAGCAGGGGTCCGACGGAGCAATTTTCTTGTTTGCGGCCATATTTTCAAGAACAAGAAGTTATGGAAAGTTACTATGAGAGAGAAGCAGAGCCAAAGATAACTACTGAAATAATGAAAAATCCTCACCACATAATTAACTGAAAATAAACCAAAAGCAATATAGAAGATTATGGATACATCGAGGCAAGATTTTTCCAAAAAAAATAACACTCCCCTCTCTAGCTTGTTCTCCACACCTCTTTTTTTTTTTTTTTCTTAGGAAATCCGCCCCCTCATTTATACAAGTGGTACTCAGGAAATTCGTCGAACACTTTCTAGGCATTCTTTCCCCAAATTTTTGGGGGTAAACTTGACCCCATTCAAAGCCAACAGTCCTCATCCTCATCGCTAGATTATACGGCCACACCACAAACTAGAGCCATACAAGCCTAACTACCCAACCCCTCTAATTTATGCACTGAATACACCAGCTACTACTGACAGACCCATCTCAATCATTCTCTTAACTTCCTCTGTTCTCTCCTCATCACTCTCTCAAAAAAAATTGATGAACAAATTACAGAATCTAAATCCAAATCATCAAGTTGAACTTAATTTCGGAAGAGGGAGAGGGAGAGGCAGAGGCATGCCTTGTTGATGTTGAGGATGATGAAAAATCTCCACAACCCTAATGTTCGCTGCTTGTTCAAAGCGAGAGGCAACGAAATGTTGCGCTTGCGCGGGAGATGAGAAAAACGAGGGAAGGAGACAAGGAGAAGGGGGTGAAATCGACCAGCGAGGCTAAAGTACCTCGCCAGGAGCAGCAAGGTACGGTAACACCACGCCAATTCGCCGACCGTGAAGTGAGTCTGCTAGGTTTGCCATTTTTGTGCTTCGGCTAGCTATTATAGCTAAGAACTCCAGTCCATTTGCTTAGGCAGCAGTTGGAGATACCATAATAGCCTCAACGCAATCCTAAGCAAATTTGCCTAGAAAAAGTGCAATTATCTACTCTAGCTAGCCCCTAAATGTTTGCACTACCCAAACAGTGTATTCTTTTTAGGCTATTCAAACCCCATTAACATTATTATATTAACATATATACAAAACATATATTTTCTACATACAATATATGGCAACAAATAACCCAAATCCACCATCTCCGGCACCATCACCGCCCAACCCTCATAGCAACCACCACCATCAACCATAAACACCTCCATCAAGGTTTTTTTTTTTTTTTTTTTATGCTCATGAAGAGTAGTGACTGAATATTGAAAGGGTACAAATTAGCTGTTGGGACATACTGTATATTGCTGAAACTACCTTTTTGAAAGCATGAATTGAATACCACATTGGAGATTTAAGTGCTGATTATTTAAAAGCCTTATAGGTGCTGAAATTTAAAAAAAAAAAAAAATTACTCTCTCAAGAAACGTGCCACTTACGGTCTGCTCCCATAGGTTAGAGGCCGGTAGAGTGTGCCACTTACGGTCTACTCCCATAGGTTAGAGGCCGGTAGAGTGTCCCGCAATAGGGCACTGAGAAATGGATGAAGTCCCCCAATGCTTGGGAGAACATCTGAACCTGGATAACTAAGCTCTGGCCCCTCTTGTGCAGCAAACTTTCAATGTGTAACACCACACCAGTTAGGATAGCAGTAGATCCAAAGTGGACAACACCACACACACAGGCTAGACTATGACAAATGGAATCAACGCGAGGAAAATATTCCACAATTCCCTGCACACAGTACATGAGAAATCAAATGACTAACCACGATAACAAGCTTTGGAGGAACCACTATGCATCTCTTAAACAAAAGAAAAGAAATACAAAGCTTTCGATTCTGGAGCAGAAAAACAAAATATTGTTACATTTGATAGTACAAAAGTGCAAAGAGATGTTATCAATTCTCGCTAAGGTTGGCACATTCAGGACAGCTGAAGCTCCCTCTAGATTGACATTTGGTGCACCCTATGGATCTCATCTTCGACTGATAAATGTTATTGACTGGAATAATGTTGAATGGTCCACCTTCTTTGATTAGTCCTAATCCTTTACATCCCGAGCATGCTATCATCTTCAGATCGCCACATCTTTTGCACATTCCCATTGAGCTGCAGATTTAGGGAGCAGCACATGGATGGAGAGTGTACTTAGCAGGTGTGGTGATATACTCAAACTCTTATCCGGGAAATCTAAAGTGGAAACAACAATAAAATGCATATTACGAAAATAAAATTCGCATATTAAATTCATGTTTGAGCAAAAAAAAAAAATTCAACTTTCTTTCACCTCAGCTTCAAACTTTTAAGATGTAATCTATTGGAATGTACAAAACAAGATGCAGACACATCTTGGTAAAAACTAAGCTTGCATGGGCAATGAGCAGGATGGCAATAAGTCCATATCTGTTTAATACGTCGAAAAACATTATGAAAATCTTGTCAACATATTACTCGGGGGATTTGCAAAGACAAACTCCAGTTCCTATGAGAATGTACAGCCAAAAGAATACCATTTCTGCTAACAAATATCTGCGTCGTATGATAATGTATGTTGTCAATTGCCTTCAGTTTTCACAATTTTTGCAAGACAGAACCAGCTATTCATTCTGTGTCCACAAAAGGAGTTCAACAATTCAAGGAAAATCAAATGGGAAACTTAAGTTCTCCATACATTTGATTGAAAAGCAAAACTCCATACTTCAGACACTTTTATTTAAAACGAAAATCTGTAAGTTCAATAGAAGCCATTTCGACAACAAAGTGGTATGAGGCGGATTGAGACCTAAATTCCCACAGAAACATTGGGATGAAATTCAGAATTCTTGATCTTCAAAATCATATACGGAAAACTAACCCCAATGATAGGCAAAGAACAAAAGAATAACAACATGAAATGGGAAAGATAGAATATGCCCACTTCTAACACACGGCAAGAATCAAGCACGCCATTAACATATCAAGCTTAACACCACCCGCCATTGAGACACCTGAAGTTCAAAGATACAGAATTGACAGAAATTGGGACAAAGAACTATACCTAGACTCGAGTGGGGACATATCTATTGACATCGGATATACATTCAACTTTGAGTGGGTACATTCAAATCATAATCCTGAAAAAAGCTTGAAGAAATCATCTAATTAAGGTTGATAAACGACGAAACTACTAGAGTTCGAGCTCGTTGGTTTGTCACATAAACAGACTAGTTAAGCTTTCAAACCAAGCTATAACTCTACTCGTTCAAGTCAAGATGTTTAAACAATTCAATCTAGAGGAGATCAACTCAATTAAATAATGTTTGAGGTTGGCTGTCCTGACTCCTGATAAACAAGCCAATCACATATATTGATAAAACTCGTTAAGTTTGGAAACCAAGTTTGAATAATTCATTGCTCACCTAGTTTATTAGCCCGACATATAATTTCGGCCAACGTGCGTTTAACTCAAGTATAAGCAATTAGGTATCTCCCAATTACCCTTTTTCTTGTGTTGTGAGTCTTGTGACTGTACTTTTGCTCTCTCTTGATTCATCAGATCACATAACCACTAGATTTTTTACTCTAATTATTAAAAGTATTCGACAAAAAAAGTATCATAACTAAGGACCCGGCTTCTCTGCAATAGGACTGCAGAGAAGGGCAGTTTCATTCCAGTCATCCATCTTGGCAATGCAGATTTTAAAAAGATTCTTCCCAATAAGTTTTATTTGAATCGTCCATTTGGGCAATCAACGGTGCAGATTCTAAAAAGATTGTTCCCCGGAAGAATAGAAACTCTAGCTCGAATCACACATACCGTAGGGTGCAGTCCAATCAAAAGAACCTTAATTTCCATAACTAAAACCAAATCAGAAACTTAAAATTGTGTGAATTGAACGTGGGTTAACCAATCATTTGCATTCATTGACATTTCAGAAAAATTGCCCACGTAAAGAAACAGCAGATAGAGCCCAAGTAAAGAAACAGTAGATAGAGCAAGACCCAGGTTTTTCAATGGGGCTTATTCCTGTAGCAGATAAAGCCAAGGATGAAATAAACCCCAACACCCAGAAACAAACGGTAAACGAGGGATTGAGAAGAAGTTCGTACCTTCGCTGGGAAGTAGAAATGAGGGAGTCGATTTTGGGGGCAGAGATGGTGGCACACAAGAGGAAAGTACCCACCCCGTATCCTGCCAATTCAATTGTTGTTATGTGCTCAAACATCTCTCTCTCTCTCTCTCTCCAACGTCTGAAGTTACAAGAACCGGACTACAAGGAATGAGGAACACTCGGACTACCTTATCCCTATCACAATTTGCTCGGCTGGCATATCGTACACATGGATATTTGCTTTTTCGACTCGGCTGTGCAGTTTCAGGTTTCAAATCATCCACCGGTAATTAATGGTTCAAATTTAAAAAAAGATAAAAAATTTCACGGAGGCTCCGTGAACAAGTTATTCGCAAAACTGCACAATCATAGCCGTTCATTTCGGCATTGGACGGTCCGGATTGTAAAAAAAACTATTCTTGCGAAGAGTTCACGAGAAGAGTTTTTTTTAAATCCAGACCGTCCAATACACTTTGGATGCATGCGATTTGGCTCCGTAAATGCGAATACATGAAAAGGTCCGTAAATAAATTTTTCTGATTTAAAAAATGTTACCGATAAGATACTAATCTTACAGATAAGAATATGTGGATAAATATGAACAATTAAAAACACTTTTAATTAGTTGTGATTGCAAAGAGTGGCCTTTGCAGTCTTAAACCAGACTGCATATAAGTTGGACTTTTTGTTTTTGTTTTTTTCTTCGTTACAAAGTACTCACTCCAATGAGACCTTTAATTTGGTGTCACGAAATTAAAAAGATTATGCACGAAGACGAAGGTATCCTGTATTTTAGTTCAAAAATTGCACGTAAAAGGATGGTGGACAACCATTTAGGAACCGAAGGAGTACTATAATATGAATCAAAATAGTGTTCCTGTTAGAATTTCGTCATGGAATATTTAGTTTGACGTAAAACATCTCATCATTATCGGATTTGAGCATTTAAGTTGTTCATTTTGCACGTCTCAGTGTATTCCACTAACTAAAATAAATAGTACTTATTTTTTGAATTAAATGTGATATATTGTGAGAGAATGACTTGTCTCGTAAAACAAAAAATAAGTATTTAAAAAATAAAAACTTTAACGGAACGAGACCTCAATATAAGCTTCATTCATGGACAAGATGCCTTTGGCCCAACTGCTTTAGGGGTAAGTACTAAGGCCATCCACAGTGGTATAATCAAAAGCCAATTGTTTTTAAAGTTAACAATGTTGGTGCAAAAAAATGACTCACAATGATATAATCAAACTTAGCAACATCCTTAGAAATAATCAAATTTTAGACTTTGGATAACCAAAACTAGCAACCTTTTTCAATAATCAAAATTTGTGGACTTCACACCACATAAGTTAACTAGTTCCAAAATTTGTATACACGCGTGTTTCAACTGGTATTTTTTTTATTCTCTTCTTCGCCTACTCTATATCTTCTTCACTTCATCGACAAATTATTTCTCTTTCTTTCCCTCCAAAAGTGAAACTCATATCTCTCGATCATCTACAATCCAACCCATCGTTGCCAGATTAAGATATTTTACTATTCTTTCCCGTTTTTGTTCCCCCCCAACAAAAAAAAAAAAAATCATAATAGGAGGGAAGAAAGTCACCGATTTTTTTCCAAAATTAAAAGAGGAAATCGATATATTTTTGCCAAAAAAAACATAAATGGAGAGAAGTGAATGCGCAAGAAACAAAGGGAGAGAGAGAGAGATTGTAGTGGACCCCTTATTCTGGTTAGGACTTGAAGTGACCATTGTGAAGCTTAACAACCTCTTAAGTGAATAATCAAAAGCTGATGTGTCAACTTTTGGTTATCCTTTTTTGATTATACCACTGTGGATGGCCTAAGGAGTAACAAAAATGCGATGGATAATGAAAGTTTAATCATTGATTATTGTTAAGAGAGAAATACGTTTGACCAAAACTTTATATAAATCTTCGATTGACCTAAATTTTATCGACTTGTAAAACGTAAAGTATTTAAATAATTAAATAAAATATTGGTTGATTTCATTTTACGTTAGATGTTGAACCACGTGAGAGGATCCTTACACACTTCATTAATTTTTTTTAATGGCTTTGTGCGTTCAAATTACTTTGAATATCTCAATCAATCTTTTAACTTGGTATATTTTCAAGAAATGATGCACGAAACTACATTATTTTTTATTTAAAAAAATATTTTAGACAATTGACAATCATACGGTTGATTCCTCCTTTTTAATTTCACGGTCGATCCCTAGATTTAAATTTTTTTGTTGTTGTAATAATTAGATTTTTTTTTTTGATAAATCACGTCAATTGGACAGTGCATTTTTGCCAAACTTGGGCGGTGGAAATTAAGCTTTGACTGATCCAGTCTGTGCATTCTTTGGACCAAGGTTCTGAATATCGTATCGGTCAGGGTACCGATTTTTCTACTGGTACGGTATGTACCGGTACTGGTCAAATACCGGGTACCGTTTCGAATTTACCGCAACTACAATATATATAATAATTATATATAATTATAATTCAAAAAAATTCCCATACCATACAATTCATCATAAAATACCTATATTAAGACAACAAAATTCACATAATTGACTTCAAAATTCACATAAAAATAAAGAAAGTTCATAGAGTTGTTATTAGGAAGAAAAAAAAGTTGTTGAATTTATCAGTAATTAAATTAATTGCATTTATCTATTTCTTGGCCCAAACATGTGAATTTATAATTAAATTAATAAGTATGTGATGTGAATGCAGGTTTCCCAAATGGTGGGCTTAAAAGTTAAAACCAAAACCACTAGTTTCCATTCTTTTTTTGGTAATACTAGTTTCCATTCCAATACACTGGTTTTCAATGTTCAAACACACTTCCTTCTGACAACCACTGCCCACTGCAGTTGATATGTCATCTCTTCCCTATGATAGCTTCTGGACCCCGTACTAATCCTAACACCCTCCAATAACCCCCGCTGATGTATGACGATTGAAAAAAAGAAAAAAAAAAACACACTTCCTTCACTCTAAAAAGAGTAAATGCAGATTCCAAAATCCCACAACTATTTCATTTTCTACTCCATGTTCAACTCACCAGAAACAACAGAGAAGACCAACAGAGAAAAACATACAGGAACAACTGGAATAGATCAATCAGCTCTCACCCATGGCGGTGATTGATCAGCTACAAGATTACGCTGGCTGGACTGCCGGAGAAGACCAAGAGGAGTCAACGTCAAATTAATGTTGCTCCGATCGTCTTCTTTTTCTCTCTCTCCCCTCCATTTCTCTATTTTCTTCTTTTTCTCTCTGTTTTGCAAAATTTCGGACGAAATTTTCGGTAACGACATCTCGGCTGGTATTTCCGGTATTATCAGGTATTATCCGATAAGGTCCGGTATTGGAGCCGGGACGGTATTAGAGGATTAGAGTACCGTTTTTCTCTCAAATCGGTATATACCAGCCGATACAGAACGATATTGATAACCTTGCTTTGGACTCGTCTTGACCCAAGCTAGCTGACCTTCACCAATCGACACTGGCCACTGGCCTTTTTTAAAAAAAATTATTTGAGAATAAATTCTTTACACCACCGGTGTAAACATTTGTTTTCTCCAAATCAATTACATTACGCCACATTGCAAAACAGTAATCCCAATCAATAAAACATGGCGAGTCCCAATCAATAAAACATGACGACGTGGCACATATAGCTTGGAAGAGGTGAAACTTATTTCTTTCAACAAAATCAACCAAAACCTGAACTAAATATTAACTATAACATACTATAAACTAATTAGAACAAATCTCACTTAGAAAAATACTACTTAGTTACTATATATCTTCCCTATATTACATTTTGTACACCCCATCTTGGAAAATGTACTCCTCATTGTACCAGTTATTCCCTCCACAAGAGTAGCCATTGGGTTGATCATATGGATTTCCATTGTCGTTGCAATCATCTTGGTTCCACAAGCCATCCCATAGAGTATCCTCTGTGATGGTTTCGCACCAAGAAGCAATATCTTGATACATAACAGGCAAGCAATGATCTTCTACGACGGGAGGGTACATCGAACCCGTCTCTTGCTTTGCTTGCGCAGCACTCTTGGTTGTCCATTCGTTGCTCAGCAGCTCTTCATTTGGGGAGGAGTTGTTCGATTCGTTGCTCAGCAGCTCTTCATTTGGGGAGAAGTTGTTCGATTCGTTGCTCAGCAGCTCTTCATTTGGGGAGAAGTTGTTCGATTCGTTGCTCAGCAGCTCTTCATTTGGGGAGGAGTTGTTCATGGTGTTATTGATCTCTTGTTGCTGGAATTGTTCCTGGAGGAGGAGTTGGGTTTTTGTTGTTTTTTCTAGTTGCTTTTGGGAGGGCTTTCCTTTCTTCTTGAAATGGGTTCTCCAGTAGTTTTTAATCTCGTTGTCTGTTCTCCCGGGCAAGTATCGAGCAATAGTAGACCATCTGCGTAAATAGCGATAAATACACACAAATTAAAGCAAAGACCGGCAACGTTACGAACACGGAAGAAATAACAAAAAGGTGCTCGGCACTGGAAACGTATAATGAACATTCATTCTAACTATGAACCTTACCGTCCACACCAAGTTTAATAAGGGAGATAGGTTCAAATTCTAACCACTATTCTGAGTAGCTTTTTCGTGTTACTATATGTAAAAAGGTCACAAACTTGCAACATGAGCGCGCACTCACAATTCGTATTAAAAGATCGTGCATCATGTGTGTCCCCCTTGGCCATCGTGAATGTGTGTGCACGAATTCGTATGCGTTGGCATTTTGCATGGTTCTCATAAACCATGTTGAAAGAAATCTGCATCCTCTTGTGTGTGTGTGTATGAGAGAGAGAGAGAGAGAGAGAGATTACTTGTTTCCCCATAGGGCATGCAGCTCAATGATGAAGCCTTCCTCTTGAGGTGTGATGTGCCCTTTCTTAAGACCAGGCCTAAGGTAATTCACCCACCTTAGCCTGCAACTCTTGCCACTCCTATTCAGCCCTAACATCCCAAATCAAATCAACCAAATCATACAACACATTTATATAGTTCAAATTAAGCAACCGAATAGCTGGTCAAGCGAGTCAGATACCGAGTTATCAGGTGAGAGAAAAAAAATTAGTGATCATTAGTTAATTACCTGCAGTCCTAGCCACAGAACTCCACCTTCCCTCCCCATTCAAGCTAACATATTCAGTGAGCAATTTATCCTCCTCAGGGGTCCAAGGCCCCTTCCTCCACCCTTTCTCACCTGCTCCCCAACCCATCATTAACCCCACCATTAGTTCCTCTCTCTCTTTCTCTTAAGTTATGTTGTCTCCTATACTTAGTACACTAACAGTGCCAAACCCATGCTTATATACCCATCCTTAGATTCATCATTCCATTTTTAACTCCATGCTTACCTCACCCACACTAAATCTTTTTAAACTAATTTAGCAATGATGCCTCTTTAAGTATTCCAAGAGGTCATTTCTTCCACCCTATCGTTCTCGCGCAGGTGTTACGACATCATGTTTGGCATAGATTTCCGACCAATCAAGATCCGACAAGTGGGTGCATGCACTAAATCATTCCCGCCGTACGAACACAAGACAATAGTCCAACCTTCCAACCTCAAAAATTTCGCGACAAGACTTAATTAAACACAGTGTTAAATTAATCGCAAAGAATACCAATTGAAGAAAGCATAATCTTGGTTTAGTAGCCCAAAAAGTTAGTGGTTGTTGCTGTTTCCTCGAAAACGGCGTCCCGCCCAATCGGAACGCGACATTTGGTGACTACGTAATCGCCCTTTGCATGCTTTGCGAATTGTTAATCGATAGTTAATCTGTAATTAATTTCTTAGGCTTGATGATGCTTCTGGAATGCTAATTAGGGTAATGGGGGTATTAGAATATGTGAAAGGGGACACACACAATGAGTCAACAACTGGACACGTACCCAAGTTTACAAAGTTAATCGTATAATTGGGATGTTAGGGCAGTGGTTTATTGGTTAAACTAATTAATTAGTCAATAAATTAGTAGCATGCCATATATAGGTAGTGATGTGTTACCTAGTCCACTAATTAATACCAAGCTTTTTGAAGATTACGATGGATCTCAAGATCTTGTTGAGATTATGCTACTCCGAATAAGAAATACTACACATCACTCGATTTATCTGCCGTTCAAGGGGCAGATAAATCGGAAAAAAAAAAACTAGACCAAACAGTTCAAGGGGCGCGGACCCGTACTCTAATCCTTTTCGGATGATTGAAGCCATTCATTTTGCAGGACTAAATTTGTAGACCATTCCTACAAAAAATTCAGTTCAATCCGATGTCGGCAAGTTTTTGATCGAAACACCCACTTATGAGTTTAGTATTTTGGTCTAAACTTTTGAAGCAAGATAAGGTTTTTTTGGATCGATAACTAATGATATCCGAATGAAAATATATTTTTTTGCTAGGGTGGCTTACAAATTAATACCTACCAAATGAACGGATTCGATCATCAAAGAGAGACGAACGTGGAGTCAACACACCTGTTCGATCCAGCTTTTTATCCATGCCGCGGAGAAGGTGAGTCGAATACCAGGTATGATTGATTTGATAGTGCGAAAAAGGAAGATGAAAAGCTTATAAGTGGGTCTTCTCCATTTTTAGTTACCCTTCAAAGTGAACTACTAGGAAGGCAATTAACTATGCACTAAACATGTTTATGGTTGGCTAATCCTCCATATTTTTTTATAACCGGATGAACAGTCAGCTTGCGGGCACCTCGATTAATTCCGAGACCCTGAAGGTAACGACAGGGTATAATCTCCAGTTTCTCCAAGATTTAAAATGTTTTAACCTCCGTGAAAATGGAATATATGACCTCATGGGGGAGCTGTTATTGCTTTCTCACAACTACTCGGAGTTTGGCCAAGTAGTTCAGTCAAATGGGAGATGAGCAACCGTGTTTTATCTTGAGCAATCGGAGCCGTCCACGCGGGGTGTAAAGTAAATGAGCAGACGCGGGATGGGTCTCCCCTGGAAGCACGTTAGTCATCTTTCCAGTCATGATCGATATTATTGTCTCAAAATGCTTCTAGAAGAATTTATGAAAGGGATTGTAAAGTTAATTATCAAATAAATAGTACTAAGTAGTAGTAATAGTAAATTGCGCGTGCCTAAAGACGTACATGTTATGACCGGACTCATAAGTTAAATTGGTCACCGCGAATATCAATAAGCATCGGATATTGCTCATCTAATTTTGTAACTTGATGTAAAAGACCAATAGGTAATTTTTTTTATCAATTAAGTTGATCATATGAATTTAGAAAGCATAATAGAGAGAGAGAGAGAGAGAGAGAGAGAGAGAGAGAGAGAGATTGTTCATAAATTTTTTAGGGAAATGATTTTGCCACTCCCTTTTTTGTTAACGTCACTCCCTTGCAAGTGTATTTTTGGTGCAAAAATACACTTGCAGAGGAGTGCCGTTAACAAAAAAAAGGAATGGCATAATCACCAACCATTTTTTATCGCATGACTACAACTTAACAACAAAAATTGATCTCATGACTGAATGTAAATATGGTCCTCGTTTGGATCATTCATTAATTTAGGAAAAAGTCCCGCGAATATCAATTAAAAATGGGAAATGATTTTGGCACTCCATTTTTTTGTTAATGCCACTCTTCTGCAAGTGTATTTTTGCATAAAAAATACACTTGCAGGGAAGTGGCATTAACAAAAAAGAGAGTGGCAAAATCAGCAGCCTTAAAAATATAGATATATACATAGACGTTCCGTGTCTTTATTACGAAGAATATTCTCGTAAATAGTGAATAAATAAATAATTGTAAAAACTTGGGACAACAAGGTCGTTGTAGTATAGTGGTAAGTATTCCCGCCTGTCACGCGGGTGACCCGGGTTCGATCCCCGGCAACGGCGTTTTCTGTTTTGCTGCTTCGGATTAATGCTGAAGAGTGAAGACTTTTTGGTGAAGTATCTGTGCTAGCTCTTTCTCCTATGTCATTCTTATTCTACCTAAAACTCGTACCCATCGACTCAAGGATGGAACCAGGGGGTCTAGTGGCGGCGGTCGCCACGATAAGAATTTTAGAAAATACAATTATTATATGTGAATTTTTTTTTTATCCTCAACTTATATATATAGTCTCGCCACTGCTAGATTTTTTTTCCTTATTTTTTATTATATACTAGTCATAAATCTTTTGTTTTTTTTTAAAGAAAGGAGACCCAAAAAAGTATTCCAAAACTAAATTCAATTGACCAAAGTGAAATAATATAAATGATGATGAGTAATTACGAAAAAAAAACCCCAATATTCTAACCCTAAAACAATTTAACCTAAAAATTTAAGGGAATTTAATTATAATGTCACTCCTCAAATTTATAATGTCACTCTCAAAAGGGAGTGCAGCTATCAATTTGGGAAATCCATATAGGGATCTGGGGAGTGACATTATAAAATTGGGAAGTGGCATTATCGATGCCCAAAATTAAAATTAGTCTTTTTTCATACTCCAAGTGCAAATGACAAATATCATTTACTATAGTTTTTGTTATGTTATTTTAATTTTTTCTGGAGCCGATGACTTTGTAATGCATTTTTTTATTTTTTTTTAGTATACCGTAAGAATTGTAAAAGTTACCCACAATTTTGCTGTGGCCAATCCATAAATTAGTAAGTGTTTATATACTGATTTATATTTTTGGAAAAGATTTCAAATCATTTGGAGAACTTTTTAATTTGATAACTCACCACCGGTGGGATCAATTTTGACTCCTCCCATGAAGGGACACCATAAACAATTCCATGTAACAAGAAAATCTCGAAGTCTAGTGGGCTAGAGTTTGTTTTAAAGGGAGGGAATAAGTCGAGGTGGGCGGCGTGGGTGACCGGTCTTTTGACCAGATCGAAGAAGGGATTAGTCGATATATGCGTAAATTGGCCCAGACATCCCTAACCACCATAGAAAAAAAAAAAAAAAAAGGGACCAAAACTTTCACCAACTTATCTACCTTGGTGGAAAACTCATTATTTTAAAGGAATGATTCCCGGTACGCAATTGTAGGAACAAAATTTCTCTCGTGTTCCAATACGGGTCGATTTTTATAATGTGCCTTTGGAAATGTGGACCGTCGAGGGTCTGAGCTTTCGTGGCAAATTGCATTGGGAATACTCTGTACCTTCACCTACTTTATTCAACAAAAGGAATAGGCTGGATTTTGCTTAAAATATATGTTGAAGTTGATATTGCTGCTAATATCATTATGCTTGATGTTCTTGCATCATGCCAAGAAGCATCTACAAGATCATATACGTTTGCTATATCGGCATTGATATTGATTTTGGGCATATCCCTGCTTCCGAAAAACGATGATGTCAACATGAGCTCTCCAACATGAACGAACAAGATGCGAACAACTTTAGAACCTCGAGTCCTAGCTCTAGGATTCTGTAATTTCTTTTTGTTCTTACTTCTTGTTGCCTTGTTTGCCTAGGTAGCTATTTGCTTATTTGTCTGGCTTCGTTTGTTGGATTTTCCCCTTAAATCTGGTTCGTTTGCAATTAATGATTACCAAAAAATCATAAGAAGAAAATCGATAAAAGGATCAAATACCTTAGACAAGATAGAGCAAAGAAACCGGTGTATCTTACGAAGAACCTAAGCTGCAACTACCCTGGAAAAGAGCCAGGAACATCATCGACAAAGAAAAAAAGTCTAGAAACACAACCTTCGGCTACATTTCGGACACAGCTGTTTTCGGAACCATCGGATGCATCAATGCAATTTCGAACACAAGTGTTACTGAATTTGTGTTCTAAAGTTGCATTACTAGCAGTGCTCCAGAGATAAAAACACAGGGAACAAGCTGCTAGAGAGTCAAGCTCCATAGTTCTTCTCTCTGTGTCCTCACAATCTTGGTTTTTGGATGGCTAGTTGCTGATTCTTTGGAATTCTCTGGCTTAGACTAAATGTCATAGCTGTTGACCACTTACAGAGGTTTGTTGTGCCTTTTGGGCAGTTTATTAATCTTGGTTGCATATCGCAAAATACCTATTCAAAAGTGTCAGTTTCAATACAGGAACAAGAAATAAAGAGAACTCAGAATTTAGCATAGAAGGCCAAGACAAAATTGATCTTTACCAACTGTGCAAGCACCATTAACCAAATACTCAGAAACCAATACTTTGAATTCGCAATAAGTGTTGTAACTCACATGCTTTGTCCAGTATCTCAATTCAGGTTGAGAATGCACTATTTGAAATTTCAGAGTAAGAGATCAAACACCTTCACGAGATTTTTCACTTGAACATTTTTGCTGGCACAATATTCTTGCCATCCCAGTTCAAAAAAAAAATATTCTTGCCATCAATTTTGGCTTTTCCGGTTTCGGATACACAAGGGAAATGAAAACTGAAATCCCAGTTCAGTCCAAGAACGAAAAAAAGAGAGTACAATTCCTATTGAAAAGGACACAAGAAACATTTGTTACCCACGCTAAACACAGATATACCAGTGTCCATAGTAGTCATTTGCAAACAAACAATAAACTGGAGGTATAACCAAAAGTAAATGAACTATCATTTATTGTTCTAAAGCTCAAAAACTGAAACAAAGTAAGATAATACTACATCCCTCAATTTTCAGACCCAATAATGGATCAGGGAAAACTAAGAATATAGTTTAAGTAAAGACAATATTTAAAGACTGTTTATTCTCATAACTGTAAGGAAAAAATGAAGTCACCAGTACTCAAAATTTTCTTTAGGCAGAACCGTTTGCAAGTTTGGCAGAACTCTTGGTTGGCGGGTTAAGCTCATCCCAAGCTTCAATCCATGTGACCATGGCATCAGATAGCTTGACGAAGTATTCGTCCACTTTCCCGAGCTTTTCCTTGACCTGCTTCGACAGTTCAATGTAGCACTGTTGGACGGTTGTGCAGTCCTTGGAAAGGGTAGCCGCTTGGAAAAATGGTATGATTTCTTCTTGCCAGAAAATGCCTTTGTATTCTTTCTTCAGGTTCACAAACGGGTTGCTTGCTTTGCTGTGCCAAATGTAGGGCAGCCCAGTCTTGACTCCCAATCCCAAATGGTCACATATCACCTATCAAATGACAATCAGGCAATGGAGGTTAATTTTCCGTCCGTTTCTGCAAATGCTATGTTGCATGGAATCGGGAAAGGGTATTTGTCTTGGTGTCGGATTCATATGCTTATATACGTATAACGCATAATACGAGGGTTTTATACTTAGTTGGGCAATAAATTTCAGTACTAAAGATGCATCTTAGGTGAATGTTCAACTAAAACTGCTACAACACGCCATTCAAAAAGATACAACAAGACATTCAAAAAATATATATATGATACAACACATAGCCTACATTGCAACCCAAGTGTTGAGTGTACAGAAATGGATTATTTCATAAATTTTGAAGAGTCCATGGCATGTAGTGTACATACACAGGTCGAGCTTCACTTATAAAAGGTTTTTGAAAATACCAATTATGTCTCACAAAATCTGGCGAGGTATATGGCAACAAAACACATAAAAAACGTACCTTAACACACCAGCCAGCCCACATATCGTCGTAGCGACCAATTGGCTGGCCATCACCCATGAGACCAAAGTACATAGCAGGGCCAATAAGATCACGGTCGAATGTCAGATTCATACCGCACATAGGGAACAGGGTGCCCTTTGGTATTGTCATAACCGCATCCACATACCTACAACATGAAAGAACACAGTGTCAAGAACAAACTTAACTAGGTAGATGTTGGTATAAAACTAGAGGTGAATATTTATGTTGCTTGACTTGGTTAGAGAAAAACAAACCTGGTGTTCCTCTCGCGAGGCTTAACAAGCTGCGTTGGCGCATCATAATCTGGGATGTTGAGCCAGAGGCCATGAGAAACAGCAGTTGGAGCACCCTCGCGTAAGCTAAAAGGATATCCGCGGACAAAATCTGCCCCCTCGCGATAAGGATCATAAAGGGTGTTGAAGAACGAGGGAGTTGATGGGGAGAGAATGTTCTTGATGTGTTGTTCAAGGGCATTGATGTCTTTTCCAGATGGGTCTTTAGCAACCTAACCATGTACATAAAATTCACCACATTAAGCCAAAAGAAAATACTTACGCTAGAAACTAGATTGTGATTTAACTCCCCAAAAGGTATCAACAAAGCTTTATAAGAAGAAGAGACATACAGATGCTATCATAAATTCATAACTAAAACGAACATATGATATAGCAAGCCTTAGAGAAGTTCATATGCTGCACATAAGACTCATTAATCATTTAATATGAAATGAGTACATTATGATCCCTATTATACTCAACAATAAAAATCCCACCATGTCATTATCAAACCCCAAATGTTGCAATCATGTAGCTATCTTTCTCTGAGTTGAGTTTTGTTCACCCTCTACTTAAGAAGGTAAACATTACCCTCCTTCCTATTGGTTGAAATGGTGTGGATCACACCACAAAGTGTGTAGATCCCACCACAAAGTGATGTCATGCTTACCAAAAAGTGTATTGCACGGGTGGGACCTATATCATTTTAACCAATAAGAAGGAGTGTAATGTTCACCCTCTTTTACGGAGGGTGAACAAAATTGCACAAATGTAAGTCTAATTTGGTACTGAAAATGAATGTTAACTTCTTCTTTTTTGTCTTTTTAGCCGTTCAAAAGGTGGGCCACTACTTATGCACGTGCATGACCAAGATTCAAATTTTGCACTTTATCAACAGTAGAGGTTTCTCATGGGAGATGGTCAATAAGTTAGATTAATTTAATGTTTCAAAATCAAACTTAAAGTTACTTTAACAATCCGGACCCACCAACCAAGATTAGAAAATAGAAAAGCTAAGAGCATAAGATTTAAACAGTATCGTGGAACAATGGCATCCGATTTAAACTTCTTGACATTCTACAGCTGTAGATCACATTGTAACCAGTTAATAATGAACTGTAAAAACGTAAATCAAAGATTTGTTCCCAAAAAGTAATAAAATGTGACTTCCAAGGAGAACTATTTGAGTATGGATATAGATGGTACAAAAGTGGAGATCCATTTTAAAAACTTTTAAACTGCAAGATCTCACTACTAGTGTTATTCAAATTGCATAAAACTCAATGTCAGCTGAAATCAGAGATCAAGAAAATGAACCCAATGCATAAGATTCAAATCCAAAAGTAACTTGAAACTAGAGGTCGAGGCGATAAACCAAGTGCATAATACACGCTACATGCTGGTTATAGAATTTTACCAATTCAATCAGGCAAAACAAGCTGGAAAACAGACAATTTAGTCATAGAGACCTAATCAAAGACACAAGTCATAGAGACCTAATCAAAGTCACAAGTCATGGAGACCTAATCAAAGTCAACCAGGAGAGTTCTTTTAACAGTACTTGTCCCCGTCAAGCACTCTTCATAAATCTCAGCATATTTACAAATTTCAAAGCAATGTAGATCAAGCAGATGCCAAAGTTTCAAAGAACAAAAACAGAGAAAATAAGTTTCAACTTCCAAATGTTCAAATACCAGGAATTTAGTAATCAAAATAGCATGCCACTAGACAACCTCAGTACCCATGTATTTTGGGTCGTTAGATTGTATGAGAATTTATGTTTTAAAATTTTTATACGATCCAAAAGGCCAGAAATGCACCCGTAAGAGGTACAGAGGATTTGAACTCCAGTCAACAGATCTATGAAACATGGTTATGTGTGCATGTATTAGTCAAGATCTGAACTTTATTGCCACAAAGCCAAAAACCCAGATAAAAAAAACCAAATTTAAAGCATAAAAAACCAACATTATGATGTGCATATATTCACCGGAGATCCTCTATACCGAGAAATTAGTGTACCTCTATACCGAGATGTTTTGGGTCGTTAGATTGTGTGAACTTTTTATGTTTAAAAAAATTCATGCAATCCAATGCCCGAAAATGCACCGGTACAGAGGATTTGATTCCACATATATTAGTCAAGATCCAAACTTTAACACTAGAAAACCAAAACCCAGAAATAAAAACAAAAACCTAGATCATAAAACCAAAATCGAAGCATTAAAAAAAGAAAAAACCAAAATCAAAGCACTCACAAAGCAATCGTCGTCAATGGTGAAGATGTACTTCTTCTTGGACACCATGTAGCCGAAGCAGCGGCAAGCGGAGTCCTTGAACGAGATGCAGGAGGCCTTGGGGCCCAGGATCCTGTTGATGTCGTTACGGTTGTAGAGCTCGTAGTCGAAACCGTCGGGCACCGCGATGGTCTTGGTGGGATCGCCGTCCTGCACGATGATCAGGTGGTACGGCTGGAAGAATGGCCTCCACATCTCCAGGAAGTCCAGGTTCCTGATCGTGGGTATCACGATGTCGAGCTCGTCGGTCAGGAGGGGGGTCGAGGCTGCCATTGTAGAGAGAGAGAGAGAGAAGTTTTGAGATGTGTAGAGAGATGGGGGATTGTTTGGGTGGTATAAATAGGGAGGGGTTACATGTGGGAGAGCGTGAGCGTGGAAGGGGGGTGGGGGGTCAATGAAGGAGAGTTTCGTGGGGCGCTGTATTTGGGCTGCCTTTAATTCTCTTTGTGGGTTGAGTGATTTTTGGGAAAGGAGTTTTTGTTTTTGTAGGAGTGTATGTAATTTTACTAATTGATTTTGTTTCTATGTATAATAAGATAAGTGTTCCATTGATTGGAATTGACATTAAAGTACATACCATAGATGGCTATCATCATGCTACTAGTAATAACATTCGATTACGAATCTACTAGTGAATGGTGAATTTATGATCTCTCTAGGAATAGTCGAGATACGTGTAAATTGGTAAGACACCTCGTTATCAGAAAAACTTTTGATTACAAATCTTACTAATAGGTACACATCAACTCGAAACGCATTGTCTTCTTTTTTTTTGATAACTCAAGTGTCTGAGATAGTTTTACGCGGCCACTTGTGGGGTTCCAACTAAAGTTAGACTAAAATTTTGTATGAACTACCCCAAAAGAGTCGATAGCACTTGAGGAATTTTGAAGCAGAGATTTTAGAAGGGAGTAAATCCCTAATTCCAAACCTTGATCACTAATAACATGGGATCCATAACCTATTTTGACTATTTGAGTTGTTCTTTTAATATGCATATCTCAACATTGAACTCATTCATACCAAAACACAAATAGAGTTAATTCCAGACCTTGATCACTAATAACATGGAGTCCATAACCTATTTTGGCTATTTGGGTTGTTCTTTTAATTGGTATATGTCAACATTAAACTCATTCATACAAAAACACAAATAGACTGGATATCGATAACTATTTGATTCAAATCAATTGATGATGAAAATTTTATCGATCTATAGTTCTCAAGACAAATCTAAACTTACACATATTGTTATTAGTGTCTAGTCAGCCTAAGTGTGCTACTAAATACCAAAAAAAAAAAAAACAGAGTTTATTGAATAATTTACCTGTCAAGACCTAAAAAAGAATGGTTCGAATTGTATAAGTTGTGAAACTCTTGCACACTTAGATATTGTGTTTGAAAAGTGTGTTTAAGAGGTGTGTGAAAAGAATTACCTTTTGTTGGTGACCAACAAAGAAAATTTCTCTTAATCTATATAATGTATCAAAGAAATTTTCTCTTAATCTATTATATGTATTAAAGTGAAGGGTCCTTTTACAGGAGAAGCCTTGTTAGAGCATCATGTCATAATTTTAAATTTCTAATTTTTATCATTTAATATTGCAATTGTTAGATATTGATGTGTTTGAAAAGTGTGTTTAAGAGGCGTGTGAGAAGAATTACCCTTTATTGGTGACCGACAGAAATTTTCTATTAATCTATATTATGTATTAAAGCGAAGGGGAAATTTCACCTAGGCACCTGACTTTTCACACAAATTACACATAAACACTTGACCTTTCTTAAATTTCATATAAACACCTGAGCTTTCTAAAAACTCATCAATTTAACACCTGACCTTTCTTAAATTTCATATAAACACCTGAGCTTTCTAAAAATTCATCAATTCAACACCTGCCGTCACCCCTCTATCTAAAACCAAACGGAATGGCTGAGGTCCTCCAAGCAAAAAAGTTAAGTGCTCCAATTTTTAATTTGTTTGAACTAGTGCGAAGATCTTATTTTTTCTGATTATTTTATCGTAAAGAACCATAATTAATTTTTTACTCTAAAGCTCTCATTAGTCAGTCCTAAGAAAGTCGTAGAATCAAATATTTCTTAGAGCTAACTAACGATAGCCTTAGAGTCAAAAATTAATTATGACCCTTTAGAATAAAATGATCAGAGAAATAAGATCTTCACATCGGTTTAAACAAATTAAAAATTGGAGCAATTAATTTTTCAACCATGTATAGACCGTTTATATATTAAAAAGTATGGTTAAAAAAATAAGTGCTTCAATTTTTAATCTGTATAAACTGGTGCGAAGATGATTTTCGCACCGGTTTAAACGGATTGAAAATTGGAGTACTTATTTTATTAACCATACTTTTTAATATATAAACGGTCTATACATGGTTGAAAAATTAATTGCTCCAATTTTTAATTTGTTTAAACCGATGTGAAGATCTTATTTCTCTGATCATTTTATTCTAAAGGGTCATAATTAATTTTTGACTCTAAGGCTATCGTTAGTTAGCTCTAAGAGATATTTGATTTTACGACTTTCTTAGGGTTGACTAACGATAACTTTAAAGTAAAAAATTAATTATGGTTCTTTAGGATAAAATGATCAGAAAAATAAGTTTTTTGCACTGGTTCAAACAAATTAAAAATTGGAGCACTTAACTTTTTTTGCTTAGAGCACCTCAGCCATTCCGTTTGGTTTTAGACAGAGGGGTGACGACAGGTGTTGAATTGATGAGTTTTTAGAAAGCTCAGGTCACTACAAGAAAAATGGTCATTCCCGGCGTTTTTATTCCCGGCATTTTAATTAATGCCGGAAAAGCCACTATTACCGGCATTTCAAGAAAATGCCGGAAAAAATAATTATTACCGGCATTTGTTTAAAAAAATGCCGGCAAAAGTCGAGTTTTCCGCCAAAATAATACCGCCAAACTATTACCGGCATTTGTTAAAAAAATGCCGGAAAAAATCTCCGTTTAATATAAATATTTTTCAATGTGCAATTTGACCCAATATGGTGGCTAGCCCAGTTGGTAGCCTCACGCGCGCGCGAGGCAAAGGTCACGAGTTCGAAACTTGGGGCAAGCAATTTCTCCACAAAATTTGCACGACACGTGGGGCGCCACGCAAGCGCCATGTGGCTGACACGAGGCGGACACGCAGGCGCCACGTGGCGGACACGTGGCATTTTGTTGGGTCTTATATTGTACAATTTTTCCCGGCATTTGTTTAAATGCCGCAAATGAGTCCAACTATTCCCGGCATTTATGGAGACCTTTCCCGGCATTTGTACCTTTATCGACACATTCCTAGACGGCATTTGTAATAAATGCCGGTAATACCTAACAAATGCCGGTAATACTCTTTTCCGGCATTTTTTTAACTTTTAACGGCATTTATGAAATGCCGGAAAAAGCAATATTTCTTGTAGTGGTGTTTATATGAAATTTAAGAAAGCTCAGGTGTTGAATTGATGAGTTTTTAGAAAGCTCAGGTGTTTATATGAAATTTAAGAA
The DNA here is from genome assembly GCA_018127125.1 of Rhododendron griersonianum. Lineage (NCBI taxonomy): Eukaryota > Viridiplantae > Streptophyta > Magnoliopsida > Ericales > Ericaceae > Rhododendron > Rhododendron griersonianum. The sequence goes on along the minus strand of CM030797.1, from coordinate 7,746,491 downwards.
AGGTTAGGTGTTTATGTGTGATTTGTGTGAAAGGTCAGGTGCCTACGTGAAATTTTCCCTAAATCGAATGGTCCTTTCTATAGGAGCTAGGAGCCTTGTTAGAACATCATGTCATAATTTTAAAATTCTATTTTTTTCATTTTATATTGCAATTGTTAATATTTGTTGTGATTTTATACGTCTTGATATTACCTCTCAACACTTGACTATGAAAATGACAATATAACAACAAGAAATCATAGCTTTAACAAAAAAATTAATTACAATTCTAATTTTTATCATTTTATATTGCAATTGTTAATTTATTTGTTGTGATTTTATACGTCTTGATATTTATACCTCTCAATACTTGACTATGAAAATGACAATATAACGACAAGAAATCACAGCTTTAACAAAGAAATTAATTATACGAGTTTAAATTATCGTGCATAGCATGAGGTTTTAAATTGAAAACGTATTAGTTAGAGATTTGAATCTCCTCAATTACATGCTATCTATATTATTCCCTCCATGTGACTTTTCAAGAAGAGACACATTAATGAGAGTTCAAAAAAATAATTTTCCAAAAAAGCCCTTCAACTAAAAAGTTGTGAATCTGACCAGTTTACCACAACATGTAGCTTTATGGAGAAAAAGCCTATAACTCTTTTTCTAATTTTTTTTATTAAGATTTAAATTTTCATTCATAGCACGAGTTTTGTGCTAGTAAATTCTTAATAATTTCCAATGTGCTGTCAAGCAGCAGCTTATATTTTTTTTATTCTCTGGAACTGTCAACTTGTGTTGGCAAGACTTCAATTAATTTACTTTTTTCTTGGTGGCCAAAATAAACTTAAAAAAAAAAAAAAAAACTAAAAGCACTTATATCTCTCACTTCCATTTGATACATTGTGTCTCTTGGATTATAAATTTAACCGCAACAAACACCCAAGTCAACTGCAAAAGTTGCAAAAGGATCGATTGACATGAAATAAAATCAATAAAAGTAACATAAGAGCCAATAAAATGGGAATTTCTCCTTGCAGTTGGTTAGTCTGTTATAAACAAACGGATGAGTAGTAGTTAGGGGAAATTTAAAAGACTAGGAATAGAGGTTGGGCCTTAACGGGGATGTGGAGTTGCGTGTCTGGTTTATGGGTATATTCGTCTCATTCTTTCGACGTATCGGGTGGTTCTTTGTTGCCATTGTTGGATCTGTGATTCGACCAAAATTCTTTGGAGGTTTCTCTTGCAGGTTTTGTTGTTGCAAAGATCGTTGGGTGTCGTTTGGTGTTGTGTTGGTGGTGTACGTTTTGCCTGGCGACTTGCGAGCCGCGGTGGGTTGTGTGGTGGTTGGGGCTGATTTAGATGGATTTTTTTATGGTGTTGTAATCTCCAATTGTTGCAGGGTGTTTAGTTTTATCAATGTGGTTGGCTCTTTGGGTAGTTAGTGGCATGGTATTAGCGAGTGGGTTGGATGTCGATTGTGATGCATTTCCTAAGTTATGATGCTTGTACCTTCTTATCCTTTTAACCTCTAGTTGATAAAATTTTCTTTGCCGTTCAAAAAAAAAAAGGAATAAATGTTGGGGGAAGTGGACGAACACAACAATATGTACAACATTTTGCAAACAATCAATTCATTCAGAATCCAATGAGATACTGCCGCATAGGCATGTTGTGTAAAATGTTGTGCATGTTATTGTATTCCTAGCATTAATTCCTCGTTGAGGTTGTAATAGGTTAGACATGGTTGAAATTGGGTCAAATTTAACACATGAGTTGTTTCATCCAAGTGAAAAAGTTCTCTTGCAACAAGTTTCACTCACATTGAATGGGGTTATATATGTCTCAAAATTATGGAAAACTTGAGCATAAATACAAAACACATATCTCTGTTCCATAGTTTGATTTTCAAAGTAGGATTCACATGCTATAAATTTCGCCCATCTTAAATGATCTTTGTTCAGATTATGAAATGATTACATGCATAGTTACTTGGCACACATTCTTTATGAGTCCAGATTACAATTTCAGCCCAAAAAACTTTTTACCCGAATCCACTTCATAATGATTGGGGCCGTTCATTCGTTTGGAACTCATCGAGAGGATCAAGCATGCCAAATATCATCAAGTTGATCGCATATGATCATTTCATATGATTTCAGAACACATTTTTTTCTCATACGGTATAGGATGTTAGGGATTAATTGTTAGTAGTTACCACGGGAGTCGAGCACCTCTTCCATGAGGACTCGAACTCAAGATCGATCTCTCCCTCAAGAGGGAGAGTACGGAACCAACCACACTAGGTGGTGTTCCTTGATTTCATAACACATTTAGAATGCAAAAAATGGGTTGAAATCAAGTGTTGCAATCTTTTTTTTTGCAAGATAAATGTGTTCTAAAATCATCTCAAACGATAACGAATCAACTCGATTTTTTTTGAAATGTTGATGTTCTTAACGATCTAAACTAAATGAACGGTCCCGATCGTTTAAATGGGCTCCAAAAGGATGCCTTTTGGGCTGAAATTTTATTCTCTAATCCATTTCAAGGATTGGAGGGGAGCTGCACATCAAATTTTTTTTTTTTATGTACAATTTGAGTTTCACCGTACCATTCACATGCCAACAGAAAGACTCTTTCTGGCATATCTACAACTGCTCTGGATCCAAGGAGACAAATGGAAACAAATTTTATTTTGGATATGGTGGTGGCAATGTGCTGGATCTGATTGAATTTTAGTCAACTTTAGCATATGGGCATAACATGTGCATGGCTTTAATATACGTTAATACCTTTTTCACGCAAAGTACTAATTAAAGAGTACGTGAACCCTAACTTGATTCAAATGCAATCAAATTTCTTCTAGCCAGGAGTAATAAAAAAATGTTCAATCTAACAAAGCTATTTATTCAATTGAAAATGCTTGGGACATGGATGCGTACGCCACTCCGACGTGTTTGGATTCATGATGTGCATATGTGTGGAGCTAGTCCATGTGCGTCTAACGACTCCTAACACATCTGTGCTCGGAATCTGTGTATGGACATCTGTTTCTCGTAGGCCGTACCATTGCTCTTATTTCAATATTCATTTTGTTTTATAATGAGACCCTCTAGTTCTTGTTTGAAGACTTTAACGTTATGAACTGCAAAGAAACTGCCCTCTGAAATTTATGGATGTATAACTAACTTGCAATAAGTATATCTTGAAAAGAATGGGCATATTTGCAATTTCCAATTGGTTGGGTTTGGCAGATAAATTTCTATCCCTAGTCTGGTAAAATTGCACCATATATGCGAGATGGGTCTACCATCTCTTGAAACCACAAGGACTTTAACTGAGCGCGTTTGATTTGTAAATAAGCACCAAACCAAACATTTTGGTGTGTTTCATTCATAACATTTTAGTGTGTTTCGTAACTTTTGTTCTAGAATTCATAACCTTTCAGCAGTATGATTTGTAACATTTTGGTGTATCTCGTAACCTTTATACGATTCGTAACTTTTTAGCAATACGATTCGTAACATTTTCTCTATAATTCATAACATTTTGGAGGGTGCATATGATACACACCCAAATAAGAGGTGTGTATTGTAGTCTTCCCCTTGTTTATTTATTTATTTTTTTCAATCAATAGATGTTTAACCTACTCTTAAGGGGATGGGGATGGGGATGGGGATGGGGAAGGGGTACCGCTAAGCGGCATATGGGTGAGGCAAGCCCAAAGGGCATCAACCACCAAACCAAACACTCGCGCTCCTGACGAGACTCGAACCCTCGCCTTTCATGCGGAAGAAATGAAGAAGTGTCATTAGACTACAAGTCCGTTAGCATAATGTGGTTTGTTTGGAAAAGTAGATATATGGTAAAGTAAGACTCTAGTAGCTCCGTTTGACTTCACATAAAGATACACGAACATAAGCAAATCTTGACCCCTCAGAAAGACGACTCCAAGATTTGAGCACATAAAAAGAAAGTAATAAAAGGCCTGCTATTGAACCCTTCGACGTGGACAAAGAGTCACGTCATATTTGAAGCAGTGAAGGTGTCACCGTTTTAGGCCTCCTCAAATTGTCAAGCTAGAAAATATTTTGAAACACGAAGGCGCTTCTAATACTTATAGCTAAGAATAATGTTCGGAATTGAAAGAAGGTTTACCGCAAAAGAGGTATATATCGAAGCCGATTAGAGCGCTCAATCATTTGAAATTGATGATGGATTGTTTTCCAAATGCCTGAATTGCCTATAAAAACGTTTTGGTTTTTGTTTATTTGCTTGTAAAAATATGAATATGTAACGTTTGGGGGGTTGGATCGAGGTGGTTTAGAGATTCCAGAACCAATTATCAAAGCAAAACGTACGCCGCAACATGATCTCACTACGGAAATTCCATGAAGCACATGCTGAACAGAGTGACTTTTGTTGGAAGGTTTTTTTTTTTTGTCATTCGTTAATCTTAATCTACTCTATCATAAGAGATTTGGAAAGGAGATGAGTGCTTACGGAAATCAAACATACCCATGTACGTGGGATATACACTCTTGACTCCACTCCACTTGCTTTTGTTGGAAGTTCCAGGACACAATTTTTTTTTTTTTTTTGATCCGAAGTTCAAGGACGCCTTAACTAGGATCTGGCTAATGGGAGAGGAGCTTCCCGTCCGATTACTTTTTTTGGGGGCCCATACCGGCCCACATTGATGATCGGAACCGTTCATTATATAAATCTCGTCGAATAATCAACCATGCAGAAAAAAATTTTGATCACATGCATACCGTTCATTACCTGATCGAAAAGCATTTATCTTGAAAAAAAGTAGGAAAAGGTGGATTCTATGATCTATCCGGTGTGTTCAGTACATTTTTTTCAATATTGATTTGATCTGAGTAGTTGAAATGTTATGCCTTTGTTTCGAAGAATGTTATGCATTTTTTATGAGTAAGGGTGCAGATGGTACGCTTTTATAGGTGTTACACCTATTGGAATAAAATGTTACGCTTTTTTATGATAAAATGTTGTGCCTCTTTGCTAAGAGTCCTACTATTGGTACCGATATGTAGAGTACCGACAGGTAAGCAGGACCCACTTTGAGTCCCGCACTGATGATTCGAGCCGTTCAATTTTTTTTTTTTCTTTAAAAACCGAATCGGGCTGTGATAAAAGCCTGATTTGATAAAGTTTACAACAATTTCTTAGCATTATAAAACAAAACTTCTAGGCCTTCATGACCTTACTAAGACGAATCAGTATTCTCATACTAACATATTCCATCGAAACACTGCAATCTGTAACAGATAATGTCGAAGTAGCAAAAATCCAGAGCCATAGAGAATGGCTGCACTTCAGAGGTGTTCATTTCATTCCTCGGTACAAACGACGATAGCCGTGCAGAAGCTTATGTAGCTCTCAAATCCTCATTTGACTTACCGAAGCAGGTGCCTAACTGTGGCTCCACAAAAAACATCTCTTGAGGAATTAGTCATCAACTGTTCCATGTCGCATTGCCCCGAACGGATCATTTGACATTTCCACCACTCTACTTTGCAGCCCTCTTTTTCCCCTCAGCTTCTTTCTTGTCTTCCCTCAAAGCTTGCCTCTTCTCCTCCCTGGAGGAATCACAAAAGAAACGAAAGAAGAGAACGAGTAGAAGTTCAATTTTGGCTCAATGGGTGTTAAAAAAGGAATGATCTAACAGAAGAGAACAAAAGAGAGGTACGTACCTAGCTTTTGCAATTTCCTCTCTAGAAAGGCGTTGCTGTTTCCTTTCCTTCCAAAATCCAGCAGTGTATTTGGGCACGTGCTTCCCCTTTTCTGGAAAACCATTCTGCAATTTCCCGATTTCTCTACTCTTCTTCATATTGCTTTCTTTACTTCCTGTTATGGTGATTTTCGTCCTTTCTGTTGTAATGCTTTCTTTACTCGAATGCCTTTGAAATTCTCCTTCATCAGAATTAATGTCGACGCTATCAATTAGCTCGGAACCTTGTTCTACTGTTGCTGATGGTTCAGGAGCTGTTGGAGTCAGCTTGGAATTGCTCATTTTCTTCAACTGCAAAACATAGACAGAAGGCTGTGATTCATGCCGCATAAAGGCTTGAATGCTTGATATGACCAAGAAAACATCTTTGACACATAAATTACATATTCTCAATTAACATCCACAAAGGGACTATTCAGTTGATATTACGTGTTCTCATATATTTGACTGACGGTGGTGTGTTCCTGGTTATTCTTGTTTGTTACTTGATTGCTTATAATTTTTGCATGGTTTTCTGGTGCACTTTCCATTCTAGACATGCAGGGTATGCTCCACATAGGCACTCTTGCAGAAATGACAGAACCACCGATGGAAGATGACCCAATGAATGTGCATCTTGTAGAGCAGTATCCTAGTAAATCCAACACCCTGATATAGTGACATATATGAATGCATGACCCATCATCCAAGCACTGACCAACAAGAAACACATACTTTTGACTTCCAGGGAAGCAGATAAGGAATAAATTGGAGGATACTTATAATGTCCAGCGTCATTTTCAGTGATAGGATGTACCTTAGCCACAAAAAAACCATCCATGTTCTGTACATGGGGATAGAAACGTCGTGTCTTCTCTAAGGAAGGATGAAAACGGTTTTCTCTAAAGCGAACAAACCTGGTAAAGAGTCACGAATTTTAACAATGTTTACAATAACAAGGCTTGTTTGTATATTCACGGTGATAAGATATCAGCAATACCCTGGGCGTCCAAAGTCAAGGCCACACGGCACGAGTTTTACATCCCTCTTCCTGAGAGCATAATCTATGACTGCTTCGTTCTGCAAGATTTAAGTGAATCTAATAAATCCTCAAGCAATAAATCTCAGGTGTCATGACTTAATATCCTAAGGGAATTCCCAGAAGCAAACCTCAGGAATCATTATTGAGCATGTGGAGTAAACAATGTATCCCCCAGATTTTGAGTTGGCATCCACCATGTCAATGGCAGCAAGCAGCAGCTCCTGCAAAGGATTAGATAAGTGTTATTTCTCAGTTGTTTAAATCTACCAGCTAAAATATTGGGTTAAAAATATTTCCATAGTCCCCCTATAAACCTTATATACTTCAAGATGCATGGCCTAAAAAATTAAAAAAAGAGGTGGGGAAAATATATGAATCAGCATAACTTCTTCCCCAGTAATCCACAAGCGAAAGCGGCACAACAGATTTAGATGACAAGTAGCAGATAAAGGAAATGTTCATCAACGAACAAATATATACACCTTCTGCAAATGGGCACACTTGTGTATGTCCTCCAAGGTTTTAGAGGTTTTGACAGACTCATCTTTAGAAATGACCTGCAAAATAAGGTGAAATGGTCTAATTTCTATGACCAATAATGACAAAGAGAATCCGAGAGAGAGAGAGAGAGAGAGAGAGAGAGAGTGAGTGAGTGAGTCACTTACCCCAGTTCCGCTACATGGGGCATCTAACAAAACCCTATCAACTGTGTTCTGACCCAAAGCCTTGGGCAGCTGGAGTCAGGCAGGAAAAAGAAGGTATTATAGATATTCACTTGAATTGAAGAGGCTTTACAGAAACAAGTGAACTCAACATTTTTAAAAGGTAACAAGAAGCAAAATCGACAAAAATAAAAAGAAACAGATCACACATGCTTTGTTTGGAACTTGAGGAAAGTGAGAGAAATGAAAATGGGAGAAAAATGAGAGGAAAATAAGAGGGGGATTGTACTATGCACAATTCTAGATATTTCTAATTTCTCTCCTCTTTCTCTCCAAACCAAACAATGGGAGAGAATTTTTTTTAATTTTCCCTTCCTTTCTCTCATTTTTCACAAGTTCCAAAGAAAGCAGAGGTCCATTTACTGATGCCAGTACATCAAAAATTAACAGCAAGAAATAAAATGAAGATCTGGGATCAGATTTACTCGATTTCCTCTTCCTAACATCAAGTAAGATGTCTTGCTCTCAAGAAAAAATAATTGAACAACAATCTCAACTCAAAGTCAAAGTTCTTTAGGTTAGGAACAGAAGAAATGGAATTTAAATTGTAGTATGAAGAGTTGAGGAAAACGAAAATTTAAGACAAAGCTTACCTCTCTTCCATCATAGTTGGAAACTAAGGAGTTTGTCACACCCATTCGCTGCAAATTTGCAGTAAGTGACTTGAGTCTTGATTCCTTCATTTCATTTGCATAAACTATACCTAGTTGTCATAGCAGCGAATTATGGTGTTCGGATAATGCCAGAGAAGAGAGAGACTATAACAAACAAGTACAGAGCGAACATCTCGGGTACATCATAAACTCCGACGAGCAAGTTGTGTAAACCAAAGAGAATAAGGACTATATAAAAAATAATAGAGAGTTAGCAGAGAACTACTACATACCACTGTTTTTCATAATAGCAGAAATGTAGGTCGTTTTACCCCCAGGAGCAGCGCTGCAATAGAGTATAAATTGAATGAAATACTGTGGACCAAAGAAAATCAAACAATGCCTCTGTGTAGCATGAAATGTCTTTGCATTTGTGAGAGGCTGAAATATGATGAATGCTACAATCAAAATAAACTGGGCCAACATAACGAGGCTTTTATCATGTCCAATACAAGCAGGTGATATGATTAACGGAAACATATTCCAGCCTCCTACAGTGAATGTTTTGCTGCAGGTAATGAATGAAAAGCTTAAATATGCCACAAAGTTTCAAGACAAGAACTATGCAATGAAGCACAGGCTAGCTACAAAAAATTGTCTTAAAGTATGTTATGATTCAAGACGAAGTTTATGAACTTCTTCCTTGTTGAACCGGGACAAGAGTGGGGAAAAGAACAAAGAGATTTTGGGAAATGATTCTCTTGTGTTTCGCTTATTTGGCAAAAAAGGAATCATTGATATTTTGATGGATTGAAGAGTCCTTTATATAATTGTTTTTTTTTTTTTTATCGGCAAGAGAATTTTATTAATCGACAATTGAAAATTAAAATTACTTAATCTCCAAGGCTACCCAAGACCCAAGCGCTGTCCAATGACCAACAAAACCCTAAGAACTTAGAAACACTCTTGTTAGTAGTTTGTATAGTTGGGATTCCAAGGAATGCCATCCTTCCTTCGACTAGTTTCCTGATATGATGGATAGTACTGATACACATGGACGTGCATACTTTGGTTACGCAATTGTCAATGAAAACATTGACAGGAAGAAGAGAAGTAGACAGCTATTTAAAGGAAAAGAAAACACGCCATCAAACCTGCTTAAACGAAACTAAGAAACTACTGTTGCGTACTACAAAAGGTTTCAGACAGAAAGCAAGCAGGTATTTGTATATGAGCAAGATACATTTACTTACGCCATATCAACTATCCTTTCCTTCTCTTGAGGAGCAAGAGCCATCACAGGCAAGAATGAGCTAGCGCTTTGCAACTGTGAGCAAACTTGATATCAGCACAAAGCATGCCACATAAATCAAAAATATATTTGTTTCATCGTGTGTAGGTTAGGATAGGGGAAGAGAGGGAGAACAAGGAAAAAGATACCATGTAATAACCGGCCATATATTCCGGCGTGGCACCAATAGGAACTTGAGAATCATAAACAACCAGTCCTACCTGCAAAGTTAATGAAGTTCTAATAGACTATCTAACAAAAATGATAAAGAGGACAATAGAGGTTATAAAGGACATAATGTAACCTTACTTTTGACCATTTGCTTAATGGATCCAAGTTTACACCTCTGTTCAACAGAACACCAGCCAAATCCCTTCTTCGAGCCTAATTTTACAGGCAAGAAGTAAATTGAATCAGTAAGGATTTATTTCAGCACAGAAACATAAAAAAGTCAGCAGTGGAAGGACAAATTTATTTGTCATTACACCTTTAAGGTGTTGGTTCTGAGACATATTGGACGAGGCTTCTCAAAAGCTTCAATAAGTTCCATAAGTTCATTAACTGGAAACATCTGTAGGAAGTGCAAATGAGCAACATAAAATCATCATCATCATCAAGTAAAAACACAAGTATTGCAACAGATGGATCACGGGGCAACAAGCAAATATATAGGTGAACACATGGAAAATGCAGACTACCTCCACCAACGCCCCAATCAGGAACTCATTGTAGCCATAGTATGAACCTAAATCCATTGTAAGCTGCTCGACATAATCCTTTCGTGTTGCCCCCTCTTGCCTTAGAGGCTTGAAATTTGAAAGCACCCGAACAACTGAAATAAATAGTAAAATGCATTTGAACAAAAAACAAAAACAGCTATTTTCAAAAAAATAAAGGACAAGGCTCTCATGCGGTCATGCCTCATAATGGACACATGACTCACTTTCTTTTATCCTCCTTTGGAGACTTTGGAGATCAGGAGGGCGATTTGCCTCTTCTTCGAGTTCCTTTGTTACATAGGAAGAAATCATAACCATATGAAAACGGCGAAAAGAAGTACCTATCTGATAAATGAAGCAAGAGGCAATGAAAGTGATTAGCAGAACAAGAATCAACAACAGACTGATACCTCCTTCGTTGGCAATCTGAATTCATCTGGTTCTTCTTTAATGTTTAGTTTCAACTCTTCCAGTGCATCTTCTTCTTCTCTCACCTTTTCTTCTTCATCGGCTCTTGCCTTTACCTCAATATCAGACTCATCAGAATCAGAATCCAAATCAGAACCTTTCTCTGCAATAGAACACGATATACCAAAACACTGAATTTAGTAACAGCTACATAAAATACTACAAAAAACTTGCTCAAGAAGAAAACCAACAAAACCTCCATCGCTATTTCCGTCGTCACTTCCTAGGAGAAAATCATCGGCCAACTGATCATCCCCATCAGAAGACATCTCAGAACCTGAATCGCTTCCTTGTTGGTCTTCATGCAATTGGCCATGTTCTTCAACCATTTCATCCATGTCATCAGAATCACTAATAAGATCATCCTTCATTGGATTTTTGGCGGGGAAAGATTCATTTTTTTGCTTCTTTCTAGGTGGAGGTTCATTCCTTTGCTTCTTTCTAGGTGGAGGTTTTTGTGACTTTGCTTCCTTTCTCTTGCTTAACGCAGTAGCAGCCATCTATACTGGAAAATACAAAGATGATGGTTAGGCCAGCAAAGAACTAGCTGAAAATGTATTGAACGAAGAAGTTGTGTCTCTGTCTATTATTATAAAGGGAATACTCACATTTTCTTTTTCCCAAACTACCACTTTAACTACCTAAAAAAACCGCCAAGAAAAAAAACACTGCCACCCCAAATTTCTTCTCCCCTCTTTCCTACTTTCACATTCCAAATTTCAGATTAATGATTTCCTCTTTCCATCTTTCGCATAACACATGTGGCAGGCGTCTAAGGGAGATAATGACTGGATGGCTGTACTGTGGTGGTAGGACTAGCACCCCAAAGGACAGAGCTTTGATACCCATACAACAGTCAGCTCGATGAGATCTGTGTGATGTTCCTTATTACAGCAAACAAACCACAGCAATACGTAAATGTGCTTCAAAATAGTCAAAATGACAGGAATTAGCTGCCTGACAATCACAACTGCAAACCTTATCTAGAGTATGAATCCAAGTTTTAAGTTTAGGGATCCCTCTAAAACTGAGGCGAACTTTGTCCTTTGTCAAGTGGCAGCAGGACCATTTACATATGTGCTCATAACTGAGCAAGAATAATGTAACTACCAACGACTTGGCCACTTAGGTCATAAGTACTACTAGAGGATAGGAAATGAACTCAATAAGCGACTGACAGAATGCACAATTAACTTTAGCTAATCAAAACTTAAGGCTGCGGCGTCACTACTCAAATAGAATCCATGACATTTATAATTTACGTATTTTGGCGTTAGGAAATTGGAATCCTCATTAAAAAAATTCCAAGACAGTTCATCTTCATTTTTTCCTTTATCGGAGCCTGTTCATCCATTGGGATGTAGTCTTTGTTAACATGCACAGCGTATCTCCATCGAAACAAAAACAGTTCTCCGAAGCCGATATTCTCATTATGCATACTGACATACATACGTACGCGTAGTAAATATAGCCCTATGAAACAAAAGAAGAAGAAGACACTCTTTTTGAGAGTTTCCACAGCCATACTGAAACGAAAACAGTCAATTTAAATTTCAGCTCCAACATGTTTTTAGACGGGGAAAATCAGAGAAATACTTAAAAGGCAGAAGAAAGCCACCCAAAAGAATGCGATACACGAATCCAGAGAGAGAGAGAGAGAGACAAACAGACACACAAACACACACAGAGAGAGAGAGAGAGAGAGAGAGAGAGAGAGAGATGGCTACCTGTTCTATCGTCGCCGGCGTGGACGAGCTACGTTGTGCAAGATTTTGTGGTGGCGCCACTGATAATTTATTTAAATTGGTCAGCCCTAATATTTGCGTCGACGAGCTACGTGGGATTCTCTCTTCTGTAGGGTTCCCTTGGGCTTGATTGGGCAGAAAACCCAACTAAAACCCCGTTCCCCTGCAACTTTTAGGAGTTTTAAGACTTTTTTTTCGTTTTTGTCCTCATTTAAAAAAAAATTGATGCAAAACTAATGAACACGAACAAAATTTGAATAAGAACAAAAATTGGTAAAAAAAAAAAGGTGCTTAGTGGAACGGGGTCTAAGAAAAATTTGTGTACACACCCACCTTGGATGATGGTAACTTTACCCACATTCAGTCTAGTGAAGTATGCCGTGGGTTTCGATTTGTATTTGCTATGACTTGATTTGTTAGAAGACATCGATAACTACTCCACCGAAAATCCTAAATATGGGTCTAAGAAAAATTTTGTACACCCCCACCTTGAGTGATGGTAACTTTACCCACATTCGATCCGGTGAAATATGTTGTGGGTTTCAATTCGATAATACCAACAGTGTATTTGCTATGACTTGATTTGTTAGAAGACATCGATAAATACTCAACCGAAAAACCTAAATTTGCTATATCCACTTCTAAACCCAAGAATTGGACTTTTCTATCAAATACTTAGGGTGGTTTTGGATTAAAAAGTAAAGTTGACCTTTTTTTGCCTTTAAACAAAAAAAAAATCGCATTTATTAATTTTGAGTCAAACTTTTGTAATTGACTTTTAATTCAAAACTAGCCTACCAGCCACTGCTTGATTGAGCTGAATTTTTGTCTGGTCTTGTAACAAATCCATTCATAGCAAGTAAGCGGTTATGATTCCCGCCTCGATAACTGCAACATACCCCACCGTAGGCTAGTAAAATTACCTTCATCCTAGGTGACGGTGAACAAAATGGCTTGAACTGAAATCTGAATGGAAAAATGGAAGATTGGATCGAGCACATGCACATATTGGATTGAGCTTATTCCTTGCGAGCCCACTCATTTTAAAAAAAAAAAATTATTGAACAGCTCGTATCAGCCATGCGGGATCCGTAGCGGGTCTGTCGGTACCAAAAGCAGTCATCTGACTTATTTTTTGCCGGAATTTCTCATACCACAACTTTTGTGGGCCGAACTACTGGGCGCTTGTTTGCTGATATTAATGAAGTCCATTCCTTCCAGATTATACTTCTCTCAAATGGTTTCTGAAAGTGGGCTTAGGCCTGGCCTTTGCCAACACTACTAGGCACTAGCACACATTTCTTCACGACCCTAAAAAACATGTGCAGTACATTTCTTCATCAGAATTAGGCCTCTATTAATCGTGCACTGAAGCACATATGGTTCCAACAGCTCGACTTTGAGCTCGTACGCGTAGTAGCGGATGGGCGCGACGTTTGTGTAATTTTTCTTGAAAACGAAGTTTATGCCGTTTCGAATAGTTTTTAGTTCGGAGTTTTATTTACTTGGGATTAGGGCAATGTAATCATGTGTGTCTCTATAAGAAAAGAGGAAGGTGTAGGTAGGTTTTTGATTGATTCAAGGCGCCGCCCTTGTTCATAGAATCACTTCTATTCTCCGAGCTTAGTTATTTGAAGAATGGCTTTTTGGTCCCAACGTGGCTTTTTGGTCCCAACGTCACGTGTTTTTCAGTCAGAAGGGATCCAAAACCCAAATAAATAGATGGATCGCCCTTTCGTGTATTTAGAGTAATTTGATTTTTCGTTAACGTATTCATATGACCTGTGTTAATCGATTATTTGCTAATTTTATGTCTCTTACTATATAGAAAAGTGGATAAGTTAAATTGTTTGGCTTGATTGCGCGCAGTATGTGTAACAATACGCTGGAATTTAGCCAAAATTTTGAATCAATTTCACTCAACCTCTTATGTGCTAAAAATTCTTGTACATCCCTATATGTTCCTTGTGCTATGCTATATATCTCATTTGTACAAAACTATTAACAAAGGCCATTTAGTCATAATTTGAAACCCTAATGTGAAGCCCATTTGGAGCTTCCACTCTCGGAAATTTCATCAACTTGTCTCCCCCAACTTCTTCCCATCTGCATTTCAAAACACAAATCCGCGTTGACATTTACGCACAACAAATAAATAAAAAAATTCAAGACTTCTGTTTTGCGTTCAAATTAGTATTTTACCTGTATCTAGTTACAAAATAATGAAGAAATGTAGAGATTTCCGCCATTCCCAGTTCTTTCCCCGGACATTGCCTGGTTCCTCCTCCAAATATGAAGAAATAGTTTTGCGAATCCGAGGTTTTGTCCTGCATTTACCAATTCATGGCTGGAATCAGCAACTTAGCTATACGTGTGGCCAACAATAACATATTTAGGCAATACGAAACGAGAAATTCGGTTAAATATTTTGGCGGTCAATTACCATCCATCTCCACGGGTTGAAGGTGAACGGATCTGGATACAGATGCGGGTCATAATTAATCTCTCTTGTGTACACATATATTCTCCACCCCTTTGGAATAACAAACCCTGCAAGAAAAGTGAGAAACATGTGATTTAAGTATTTTTTCAATAACCCTATAAAACTTTATGGCCCATTGGCCCTCAATAAATGGAGATTTGAGTTTCATCTTGACTTTTTAAAAAAATCATTTGTCTCAATTATTCATTTTAGAAGAAGGTGGGTCTCATGGAGGGAATGTTCTGGCTGGAATAGTAGGTATCCCATGTGGATCATGATACAAGGGGGGGTCCACTGGAGATGCTGATCTCAAAATTTTCATAGGTTAATATTGGATTTTTATTTAGGTTCCTAAAAAGGAAAGCTTTCTAAAAGAGGCTCTTCGATCCATAAACTCAAGAATTCTGTTGCTCCCCTTGTGAGGCCGGGGTAATTTCGAAGATGCACGAATCCCGATGTGCGATCGGGTGGCTGAAATTCAGTCTAAACGATAAAATATAGATTCAAAAGTATCTCGTGACTCTTGGTGAATCGTTGTTCCGGTTAGTTTTCCAGCGGTGAGATTATGTGAGACTCTTTAAGCACGAGAATCTCAAAAGAGAATCCTACGGCTGAGAATACACCGGAACGATAGTACACCTGACTTTGGGTGCAAAGGACTTGGTGCCTCTAATTTTACCTACACTGCATAAAATTTGAATCTAAGCTACACATTTCACTGTCTGGTTAAGAAAATTATGAGTGTACGTACGTAAAACTCTAGAAATTCTAATATATAATTTTTTATTTTTACTTTACGAATCGGAGCAACACAGAACTGAATCACAGTTTGCATGGCTATATGAATATCTTGAGACTTACCATTCATTTCCATGTCTTTAGTAGTCTTCCTTAGGACCCCATTAACAATTGTAGCAAGTCTGGACGTCTCAAAAATCACCTGCACCGCGAAACCAGAGTTAAAACTAAATTCTAACAACCCTTTTTGAGCTGCAAAATTCCACTTGAAAAACATACTGGCAACAATATTTTCAAACACTTACGGCACGAGTAAAGGGCATCGACTTATAATCGTTCCAGTCGATCGGATCCTCTGGCCTTTTCTTTTCTCTAATCGCCAAATGCTCTTTCTGAAAAAAACGAAAAACGAAGTTAGAAGATCCCGGTCGGATTCACAAGCACTAGAACACATGTATATAGATACAAAAGTTACATGCGCGGAACTTACTCTAAGTTCTTGAAGAAGATTGGGGTGGTCATGAAGATACTTTACGGCCATCATTGAAGTGGTGGAAACAGTCTCGTACCCAGAATACAAAATTGTGATCATTTGATCAATTATCTCTTCATCACTCAGTTTATATTTATTATTCTCGTCCCCATTCATTAGGACAGCAAGCATGTCATTTCGGGTTTCATCGGAAGCTCTTCTCTCCTCCAACAGTTGTGCCAACATGCCGGTTATATTTTTCCTAGCCTGTGTAATTGTACTTTTTAGATACCAAATTGCTTCTGCATTGTATAAACTGCTGGAACTGGGTTAATGAAATTAGGCAAGTAATTTACCTGAAAACCCTGGTGATAATTTGTGCCGGGAAGGTTGATTGGAAGCGAAAGGGTTCCTAAAACCAGCTTAAAGAATTCAGGCATGAATTCCTTAGACATGGATATGGAATCAACACCGGCGATTTGATTAAGCGATGAGAGAAGTGCCATCTGAACAAAAGACGTGGTATGTCATGAGAAGGAAAATGAGTAAAACTACAGTAAGGCAAGAGATCTACTATTCCCGAAATCACTGCCCCTAAATTTTTGTCTCAAGCTACTAGACCGTGTGATTGGAGTGCATTGAGATAAGGACACAGAGTTTTCGGAAACACAAGAGCCGTAGCACGAAATAAGCATTCTAAGTACCGGTTGTTGCTAATTGTACAACCGATACAAAACGGAATTTTGGACCTACAATACCAATGTTTGTTAGGCGTTGAGTTTTGTTCACCCTTCACTTAAGAGGGTGAACAATATCTTTCTTTCTATTGGTTGAAATTGGTTGAAATGGTGTGGATTCCATCACAAAGTGAAGTTATGCTTATCAAAAAGTAGGGACCTACACCATTTTAACCAATAAGAAAGAGAATAATGTTCACCCACTTTTAAGGAGGGTAAACAAAATTGCACTCGTATATAGAGCAATACTGTTCGACATCGGACAAAAGACAACCGTACCGATGGTAACGATCTCTATACTATGATTTAGAACCCTGATTATGCTTTTTGGTGGTTTTGACAATTGAACAAACCTCTTTTGTTTTCTGTTGGATGTCAATGACTTTGCCATCCCAATTGCTGAGGTGAGATCTCAAGAAATCGTCGATTTTCGGCAGAAGATGGGCCTTGATCATGGAAGGGCTGACTAGGGCAACCAATGCCCCTCTCATGTACTTGTGATTGGAACCATGAACAGCTGCAATGTTGCATTTCCCTAGTATATCAAGCATGGACTGTGGGTAGCCAGGAACAAGGCCTTTTGCTTCATTCATGAGGATGTATTTGTTTATTTCTGGATCCATGGATACAATGGTAGGGCACCCCAATATGTGGGACTTGAAAAAACTCCCAAACCTGCCATTAGTCACAGATTTATCACAAATTAACACAAGTTTAACACAAGAAACTACAAAGATATTATTCACTTTGTTTGGTTGTCGGTTTTGAGATAAAAATTTTCGATCAACACAAACAGCCATGTGACACAAAAACAGGATCCGTTCCACTAAGATTCTTATTTTTTGCAAGTACTTATTTTCGATCCACACTAACAGCCATATGAACGCAGTGGTAGTCACTTGACAACCGGAACCTAAGAAAGTCTTTGGTCCGGAGTCCAAATAAACTCGCGTATTATCAATTCCACTAGTGGGGCAAGACAAACGGACTGTGTCTTGCCCCACCAACTCTGTCCCAGCTCCATTGCGTTTTGCTAGTAGACGGTGGGATTGATTCCTGGATTAATCGATCCAATGAACCGGGCAGGTACGAGTTGGAAAGAAACAAAAGAAAATTCGCACGCTGCCATTTTTTTAGCCCATACCTATACAGTAACTCTTTTAAGGTACAGTAAAATACAAGACCGCTCAGGTCAAATCTTCACTTGCTAAAAAAATTTCATGAACATGGATTTCCTGTTTAGGGTTTCAGTTACCATCTTTTGACCCAGAGGGTAAAAATGGGAAGTGCTTGTCCATTTACTCCAACAAGAGGGAAAAAAAAAAAAGAGATTTGAACACCAGAAATCCTCAGATTACTTGCGAGCAATGCTACCAACACAGTTTTTAAACACAACTACGTCGGAGGCGTTCAATGCACATTGATCCATGTGCATCGAGCGGCTCCGGACGTAGTTGTGTTCGGAGTTGTATTTGTAGACTTTTCGATTGGAGAAAGCACAGAGCCATAAAAGTAGAACAAAAACAGAGAGAAACAGAGGAAAACAGAGCAACAGAAACTTTACCTAGCTCTTTGATTTTTCATGAAGTTAGGACCTTGTTTCAGAAACTCAGTGGTTTCCCCAAAAACAGGCCAACCCATTGTACCAGGAGGCAACCCTTTCTTCCTGTACTTCACCTCATTCCATTTCAACAGAGCTGTGCAGAAACAGAGTCCCAAAACACACAATAGGATCACCAAGAAAACAGCCATTGGCTTTGCTCCCAAGAAGCTCCCCAGAGAAACCCACTTGAAAGAGAGCTGGAAATGGTATGGGTTTGCTCTAGTTTAAAGCTAGTTAGAAGAGTGTATGTGCATATATATATATTGGAGCTGTGGAATGTGGGGGTGTGTCCATGTGTTAGAGAGAGAGAGGGAGAGCATATACTGCCAATGAAGCATGCACTCTGCCAGGGGAGGGGCCCCGAAGTTGTAACCCCAAGTAATAAAAGTATTTTTTTTTTTTTTTTTGAACCAACAAGTAATAAAAGTTTGTCCAGGTAAATTATCAAACAAAAGCGATTGGTACACCATTTTGGTGTACAGAACAAACGTACACTACATTATGTGGACTTGAGGTCCCTAGAAATGATTAGAACTGTTCAAGTTACTGAACGCATTCGTTTTAAGCAGGCATCGATTCATGGAGAGGCCAGTAGGGGCGGTCGCCCCTGCAAGAATAAAAAGAAACACTATTATTATATGTAAAAAAAAAATCTATGAAAGTATATAGGCTCGTCCCTGTGTAGCATTTTGGAAAGAAAAAAAATATAATAGTAACTTTTGAAATACGAGAATACCAACATTAATTACTAAATGCTAAGAGCTAAAATATAATAAAACATAAAACTAGAGGGTTAATATTGTGAATATTCAAGCAATAAACTTTCAGCTTTCATTAGATGGGTTTAGTGTTTTACAAAAAAAAAAATTTTGCCCTAAAATCTCAATGGCACACCAAACCCTCTCTCTCTCCCTCTTGGCACAAATATCCCCAATTGTTAAGATTTCAAAGACAATTTCGAGAAATAGCAACGGAGGATAAGAGATTTTGGAAACCCTAAGTAATTTTGGTGAAATTTAAGTTATAGGTATTTCTTTTCCCAATTGTTGTTCTAGACTTCTACTAATTCTTTGTTTTTTGAATGGTAAAATCAAGTAACACGATAGCCTATGTATCGAATTCGTCCAGTTGTGATGAATGAAAAAAAGATCAACAATAAAGAAAAACAAGACACATATATCAAGATCGATCCCATTAGTTAAACTGATTTATGTATTTACTTTAATTTGAGTTTTTAACGTATTTATGTGATTATGCATGTGTATTTATATTTTTTTCTCGCATGCACGGTCGCCCCTGTGTGATATAATTCCTGGCTTCGTCCCTGGTTTTTAAGAATCCTTGCAAAAAAATCACAAACAGTCTAATGTGAAAAGCGCTTGATTGATTCATTCAATTTTGGTCATGTAATTTTAATTTTTAAAATTGATCAATTCATTCAATTATGGATCTGCAAACTTTAGGGTTTTTTTGGGCAGGGGAGAGGCGTCGCCGCCGAGCGACTTTCAACCTTTTTCTCTCTCTCTTTGTGTCCATCTTTTTCATCTCCTTTCCCTCTTCCGTTCTAATCTCTTTTTCTTCTTATTTCAAAAATGATAGGCAGAGTATTGAGTAGGTTGGAGGCGAATGCGCTGGCGATTGACCCTGGGGTTTTATGGATCTCGAAGGTTGGGTTTCTCCAGAGCGTTTATGGGAACCGAAATGGTGATTTCTCGGCGTTCATCGACAGGGTCTGCGGTCTGCGACGAGATCAGCGGCGATAAGGTTTTCTTGATTTCTATTGTTCTCTTTCCTTCTTCCCTCTTTTTTCCGACCCCCTTCTCTACTTCACTGCACTTTTTCTCTCTCAATCGTCTCTATTTTCGCTTCCCCTACTCTCGATCTCTCTTTCGTTTCCGTTTTGTGCTACCGTCTGTTTTTCTGATGGGTTGACCAAATCTCAGCCTAACAACGAGGTGGGTCTTGCGGTGGTGGGTGGGTTGATCGGCATGGTCTCCCCCCGTGCTCGTTGCTGGGCGGCGCGATTCTCACCTAATGACTTGGGTGAGCATCCGCGACAATTCTGGGTTCTTGGCCGTCGTCTCGTCTCTCCATGGGGTTTGCTGATGATGACTTGGCGGTGTGGAGCTGGCGGTACGGTGGTATTGGGTGGTTGACTATCTAAGTATAGCGGTCGACGGTGGTCGGACGGTTGGGTTTCAAATGGCACAGTTTTGTAGTTTAGGTTTTGGGTTTACACGAGCTAGGCTTAGCCCACTTTGGTGGGCTAGGTTTTTCTTATTGTGCTAAATTTTAAGATTTATGTTTTGTTTGGATTGCTTTTTAAAAAAAAAATCTCAACTCAAAAAATACTCATTACCTATACTTTCAATTATTACTCATCCCTATCTTCAATTATTAATCTCATTTCTCTCTTCACTCATAACCCTACAAAATTTCTCAAAAACTCATCCAAACACAACATTAGACTTTTAGGCCATCAAGTGTTTTGGGGTTTAATTGTAAGATCTCGAATTTTAGGCCTTTAGAACTCTGTTCGATTTGACTTTTGAGAGAAATTTTTAAGAATAATGAGTGAGAGTGAAAGAGAGAAAATTTATTGGAGACCGTGCATATAGGTTTTGAGATCCCCAAACAAACAAGCCCAAGGTGTTTTGGGCTCTGTCCCTACAGATGTGATTGGATTTTGTCTCATTTGATGTACTTTCCAACCCTTATTCCCCCTTCCCTTTTCCCTTTTTTTTTTAATCGGCAAAAGTAACATTTATTAAGGATAGAGAAAATGGATTCCAATCGAAAGTTAGAAATTACAGCCTGAGAGACAATGCCCAAATACACACTTGAAGGCCAAAAGTGCCCAGATAATAACAAATACAACTCAAAACACCCAAAAGGTTTATAAAGCCCAAATCAAACAATGAAGCCCAGCCCAAAGAAAACCCAAAACCTAGCCCCTAACGACGCTGCCTCTCCCAACACAGACAGAGAACCCATCACCACCAGTCAGCCACCAACGAAACCTCCAAGCCACCACTAGCTGCCCCTTCGAAGATGCCGACCTGGAACCCAAACAAGCCAGATTTGCCACGAATGCAACCCTCACCGTCCAACAACGACCATGGCGAGAGCCATGCCAACCGCAACAAATAAGCTGTAGGAACCCACGCCATTACTTTTGCCGAAAAAAAAACCCCAAAATGCTTCTAGCACAGATGGTCTGTGCATTGGTTGTGCACAGAGTGTTCTGTGGAGTCAACTTGAGATTTTCCACAAACCATCTAACCCGTCATTAATTGTAAAACGGTCTTTCTAACCTCTCAGCCTTTGAGTTCCTCGTATTAAAATCAGCTCATTTGAATACCTGCAAGTACTTGATTGAATCGTATAACCTTTTCTTCCAACTTCTTTCAAAATTCAAGATCCTTACTTTTGAATAAAAATTTAAAAAATTGGATTAAACACTTACGGTGATCCGAATGAGCTGATTTTTTTAGGTATGACTCGCAAAATTATTTTTAAAAATTATGAACGAC
The DNA here is from genome assembly GCA_018127125.1 of Rhododendron griersonianum. Classification (NCBI taxonomy): domain Eukaryota; kingdom Viridiplantae; phylum Streptophyta; class Magnoliopsida; order Ericales; family Ericaceae; genus Rhododendron; species Rhododendron griersonianum. Next base: position 7,724,618 of record CM030797.1, on the reverse strand, counting down.
TTATGCCTTGTTTGTTTCCCTTTTTGAAAAAAAAAATTTCAACTAAAAAAATACTCATTACCTCTACTTTCAATCATTACTCTCCACTTAGGGATGGTAATTACATCCGATTCGTCCCCGCCTTCAACCTCTCCGCACCGATCCGAGCGGGTATTCCCCGATCCGATAGGCAAATTGGGTGGGTATGGTATTTGCTTCTCCCGCCCCGTTTTAACCCGATCCGAACCCGATTATAGATATTTATCCTCTCTTTTTTTTTTTTATGTATATGTCTAAATAAATTTCATTGTTTTGATATAATAAGAGCAATATACCAATTAATAAAATACTAATATATGTCTTTGTTTTTTTATTTCTATTTTTTTAAACTCTCATCAATCATCAATATCTTGTTTTTTTTCAAAACACTCTAAAAAGAACAAAACTAGTCAAATTATTATGGTGAATGGGGATCCGATTTTCCCCCAACCCCGACACCTCCCTGATTTCTCCCGCTCCGACTCCGATCCGATATAGAACGGGGCGGGTTTGGGGGACACTAAATCCGACTCCGATCCGCCCCATTGCCATCCCTATCTCCACTCATTACCCCATCTTCGATCATTATTCTCATTTATCTCTCTATCTCTTTCAACTCATTACCCCTACTTCCAATCATAACTCTCATAAAAAATTTCTCAAAAACTCATCCAAATACAGCATTAAATTGTTTGTGAAAGACCTCGAGTAGGGCTCACTGACCCGTGTGTGTGCTAGTAGTATTTCTATATTAAAAAAAAAAAAAAGGAGAGAGAGAAAAAGGGGTACAGAGAAACTACGTAAAATAATACTACTACCATACTAGTGAAAAGAAAAACAGGAGTGACTTTTAACCTCATCTAGGGGCTTTGGATCCCAACCAGTTTGGTCTAGTTGTGGATCAATTGTGGACCCTTTTTGGGCCCACAGTAATGATCGGAATCGTTCACTTTATAAAACTTGTCGAGAACATTGACCACGCCGAAAATCAATTTGATCGGATCCCGTTTGATATGATATCAAAAGGCATTGATCTTCATATAATTGTGTCAAATGAGTTGCAATCCACTGTTGCACACTTTTTTTCTTACAAACTTAAAGCATTTCAACTTCTTATCAAACGGTATTCGATTGACGTGATTTTTGGCATGGTCAAAGTTCTCGACTAGCTCTAAAAAGTGAACCATTCCAATCATTATTGTAGGCCTGGGAAGGGCCCACAAACGGTCCATAACTGGACCAAACTAGTTGAAAGCCCAACTGGTTGGGATCCAATCCACTCATCTAGTAGTACAGAACTAAATTGGAGTTCTACCTTGAGCTATCTTTTTTTATTGGGGTGTTAAAATGAAATTGCTATGGGTACAACACTTTATATACAGTATTTGTACACAATCTTGTGTGGGATCTATTTTGAGGTTCCACACAAGTATTCCAAGCCTTCCAATTTGTTCAAAATATTTTTTGAAGGATCCGTATAAAAAATCAGTTCCATCGAATATTGGAAAGTGCTTTTTTTGGTCCGCATGATTGGAGACCCAAAAAAAAAGAACGTACTACCTACGTCCACATTTGTTGATCCATTTTTGAAATCTATGCCATTTTTATTGCTTATATCTGTCAATTTATAATGGTTTCTATGATTTTGCAAATTTTATATAATAGAACTAATTGAAATCTATATAATAAGATAGGACTGGGTTTGAATCCAAAAGACAACCAACGGTCCAGAATTGTCTCCTGCATAATTCTCCACCGTCCATTTTACAATGGCAGACCTGTAAATACAAAGACACGATTGGGTGAAATTATATAATGACAGATTTTCGGTAATGGAAATAATATTCACGGGACTTGATTGGCAAAGACTTGATTTTTTTATAAAAAAAGACTTGATTGGCAAAGACTTAATTTACGGGAAGTTTTTAATTTTTTTAATGAACACTTTTTGGTAATGAATGATTAACGATTATTGGTAATGAAAGCTATGCATTTTTGGAAAGTTTGAACAAGTAAATGTGGGAGGGATTTTTGGTTAATTTTCAGTAATGAATGCTAGCTAAATGATCTCTCTCTCTAAACATTTTCTTTCCAGTTCTCTTTCCCGTATCCCTGACTCTCACCCTCTGTCCGGCTCTTTAGTTCTTCGTTCTCCATCCACGGTAAATTCTCTCTTTTTGTTAATTTGTCCAGTTCTCTTTGTTCAGTCCAACTCCAAAATTTGTCGATTACACTCGGTTCAAATTGGAGTAATGGCTGTCCCGTGCAACCAATATTCAATCTAAAAAAATTTGGAGTATGGCTCTTTTGGATTCAATCCTGAGTATGGCAACCAATAATGGTTTCCGAGCGTAATACTTAAGGAGTTAATTGCATGTCATGTGCCTTAGAGAGTGACAGTGACATGCTCGGGATAAATAATTTCAATGTCGAGGAAATGTTCTGCAATAATCAAAAAGGATTTACAGCAAAAAAAAAAAACTCATTTCATATTTCCTCTCTTCCCAAAAAAAAAAAAACTTCGTGTGTACTTAGTCAATTTTGAAAAAAAATTGGAATACTGAACTTTCAAAGCACATTTTTAATTTTTTGAATTCATGTTATTAAACTCGGGAATACGAATCTTGCTTTCCAGTATTCTCCAAAACATAGGAATATCTCTCCTAGGATAATTTGTTTCATGGGTTACGGTGTTTTACTTGCGGTGAGTTAGAAAATTAGTATTTAATTTGTTTTCATCTACATTCACATCGCAGGCATGAGTTCAAAATCTATATTAAGTTTGTTTTCTTGCAGGTGAGGTAGGACTACACCGAAAGGGATATGGTAGACTTTCTCTCTGTTTTTTTTTTTTTTTAAATCTTGCAGTTTTTAGGTTTATATGAGTTCAACCTATTATATTCTTTCTCTCTGTTTTTCTAAAACTAGGGTGAGACTTTTACGTGTGCTGAATGTTCAGTTTATTCAACCTATGACAGGGAAGTTTTCAAATCCCCTAAATTTTCTCTTATATTTTTGACCCTAGGATCGGCACACATTTTTTCTACGGCTGAGATTACAGCGTAAGAAACCTAGCGATAAATTGGGAAATAATGCTTACTACTATAATGCCACACATTTTCGGCATTGGTTCCCTATAATTCCGGGAAAGATTGTTACCACAATTACCATTTTGATTACCACGTTGCAGATTTTGGAACTAAAGGATACCTAAGATTTAAAATTTGATTTAAACTATTATTGGCATCTACAGAAGGATTAAAATGGTATGTTTGGTACCCAAAATCACAGAATAGCCAGCGACATATTTGGAAAGAATTAATGAAAGGAAACCTAAAATACTCATTCCGATTAAAAAGAAAACATTTGGCCCTTCTAATTAAAATTCAATTTGTATATTATCTCCAAACATTTGAAATCCCATGATTTATGGGATCGGTTATAAACTGAAAAGGAGAGTACGTACATATATGGAATTGATTTAGTCTATTTTAAATCCATAGGTAATCCATAGATAATTGAAAAGTAATCCATAGCAATTGATTTAGCCTTTTTACTAGATATTGGAAATTTGAACCTATAAAATCTGCCTGTTAAATATCGGAATATAAACGGATATTTACACCTCAATTGGGGGGATTTATGGATTTTGGAAATTTGTGTAAAACTTGAATATTATTTACACCTCGATTTGTCCTGCACATATACCAAAGTTTAGTTTGATCCTCCCTTTGCTTATTGTTTGACCAATAGTTTTAGTTGTCTTCAAAATGTGTTGCGCCGTGCCTATGCAATCAAAAATGACACAAATTTAAAAAATAAACTAGTGTATATTAAAAATCAGCCGTGCTATCCACACAGATTTCTGTGCACAGATCGTGCATAGATTTCAATATGGGGCCCACTTCGGGTCCCACACAAATAACTCGAGCCATTTATTAAATGTAAAACATTTTTTCAAGGGTTCACGCAAAAAATCAGCTCAATCCAATACTTATAGAGTCTCAATCCAATCATCTAACTTTTCATTCGGATTTCAAGATAAAGAAAAATTAGACAATTGGATTGAGCATCTGTATGTATAGGACTGAGCTGATTTTTTGCGAGAACCGTAAAAAAATGATGTTTTACATTTAATGAATGATTTGAGTCGTTTGTCTAAAATCGATAGTTGGCCTCACATAATGATATGTGTATGAAAAATCTGTGTAAACAGACTTTCTGTATTGTTTTGTATGCCTATTATAGGGCTTAGAGTAGGTTGGAAGAGGCACATGCATACCACGATACCACCCCAATGGGGCTTCACAGAAAAAAAAGGAAAAAAGAAAAAAAAAGCAGAGTGCTTCTTCACACGTCAGTCAAGATCTTCACCCTAGCCCCCGTGCGAATCACAAGGAAAAAAAAAACACATCACACAAGGGGACAACTGACTCTTGGTTTGGTTACCATGTGAATAGTCTTTGTTTTTATTATTTTTTATGTTTGGGTCAATTTACTCATATCTCGACTCGATCGATTTTGTCTCAGGTCAAAGACAAACAATGCACTCCGGGGCCGGGAGATTCACGAAAAGGAAAATTTGGCGGCCTAATCCCTAAAATCAAACCCTGACCCATTGTGTAGATTGGGTGTTTCTACTAACAACTAACAAAAAATACTAAAAATTTAGAGCATTTTACCATCTTGTTTCCATTAACAAAAAAGTTTCAACAATTGACCATCTCGTTTCAACTAATAAAAAATTTGTCAAAAGGAATTTTTTTTTTTTGCTACAGTAATTCTACTCACAAATCTATCAACAACTTATTCACTACCGGAAATAACTTGACATTTCTTAACAACTTATTCACTACCAGAAATAACTTGACATTTCTCAATAACTTATTCACTACTGAAAATATCTAATAACATTTCAACCACAAATAAAAATCTTCAAATTTTTCTATACCAGAAACACCCCTAATCAAGAGGGAGAGAGGAGGGGGATTCTGCTCTAAACTGCAAAGTTTGAAGCCTAGGCTATAATTAGATAGCTGCCTCTCTCACAGTAGTAGTCTGAAACTGTGGAACTGTAATTCCTTGAAAAAATGCGATGCTAGTACGGTACCCTTGACTGAAATGTCTACACATTTCCTTAAAAAAATGTTTTTGAAGATCACATGCCACCAAAGGATAAAAACCTAAAGTCAAGGATAGATTGGGACTGGACACTGCGACAGTTGAAGATTTTGTTGGTCTTTTTCAAATTTAACTTTGTTCTCATTGCTTTTTAAAAAGTATTTTTTTAAAAATTTCTCCTAGTTTCTTTTTATTTTTAATATTTCTTTCTATTTCTCTCCACTTATTACTCCTACTATTTTTCAAAAAAAATTTCAAAACACAAACCAAACACAATATTAGGCCCCGTACCGTTAAAGGTGATGTATTAAAAAATAATAATTTGTCTAGAAAAATAAAAAATAAATACTTAAAAAATAAAAAATTTAGCAGGACAGGACCTTAGTATTTTTTTCAGTTCATTCATACCATGAACTATGGGAAAATTGGGTTGAAGTGCGACGATCAGTATTGCTTTGAAAAGATTTGAAAAGATTCATTCATACACATTGACACAGTTGCTTTGAAAAGATTTTGTCGAGACACTGAATTAAAGATCATTTATTTAAAATGATTTTATCACTCCCTTTTTGTTGAAGTCACTCCCCTTCAAGTGTATTTTTGCACCAAAAATACACTTGCAGAGGAGCGACGTTAACAAAAAAGGGAATAACAAAATCAGCAGCCTATTTCAAAACCAATTAGGAAGGTTTTTGTTGTAAATAATGTTATCAAGGGATTCTAAAATATGAATGATTTCGATTAGTGACATGGACTTAGAAATGGCTCACAAATGATCTCAACAACGCTATGCCTCCTCTTAGCATTGTATGATACGAGACCTGGTTCAATTATACTTTGATAATCTGAACTGTTTTATGTGATAAGCTCAGTGTAGATTATCCATCGCAAATTTTAGCTTAGTTTGATACGGATAGTCCTCATAATAAAGTAGTTTCACTTTGAGAAAAAAATTGTGAATTATTTGATCGTTAGCTAAATTAGATATGGATAGCAATCTCACTAATTATTTTTGCATTTTGTATTTTCGATTGCAGGTTATTGATATGAGAAAAAATTCTTTACACCGCCGGTGTAAACATTTGTTTCCTCCAAATCAATTATATTGCGCTACGTTGCAAAACAATGGTCCCAATCAATAAAACTTGACAACGTAACGCAATATAATTGATTTGGAGGAAACATATGTTTACACCGGCGGTGTAAAGAATTTAATCTTGATTGATCATATTGGATTATGACCAAAATAGATTATGAATCTGGTAAAATGTTTGGGAGATATGTGCAAATAGATTTTGCAACATAGTAGTGTTTGAGAGGATAATGTTCAAAATAGATTATGATTTGATTTTTTACCATGTTACCCTTGGTTATAATTTATTATGGTATTATAGTATGATAAATAACCATTTCAGTTTGAGATTAATTATTAAATACTCATAATTAAAATATCTTCACAAAAGTCTGCAAAAAATTTTTTGGGAATGTGGAAGGCTTAATTCTTGGTCGCTTAAAAAAATTTAAACAGCAAATATTGGTGCAACGTGAAAGGGTTCAAGGACCATAAGAACAAGAAAAATAACAAATAATAACAATAAAAATTAAAAAGTTACACAGCAAGAAGTCCATAGGAATAATCACCAATTATGAGGGTAATTTAGAAATTATGGTACAAAGGCAGGGGTAACTATGTCTTTTCATCCCACCCAAAAAATGAGAATGGAAAAGTTCCTCCTGATTCTCTAATAATTGTGCATCTAAAATGTACTTTTGAAAATGCATTACAATAATTCGGCTCCCAAACAAAGAAATTGGAAAAATGCACAATGAGAATGTATAACTCGGCTCCCAAACAAATTTTTTATTTTTTTTAGGTCAAATAATAGGATACTTCATTGATAATAATGAATAAAATACATAGAGCAGGAAGCCATCTCAAGAGAGGGAATATAACAATCACAAATGAGGCCTAAACACCACGCAGAACATCTAGGACCTCACACAACCAAATGCGCAAAACAGATAGAGCATATCTCCAATCAGTGCAACACCAGACAAGTGACCAACAAACACCCACGTAGAGGTGAGGAAAGCCCCCACAACGAGAGAGAAAACAGGAAAAAACGAAAATATCAACAAATAAAAAACCTACAACAAACCCACGCCCCTATAATCAGCCCCCCAAAACATTAAAGTAGATTGTATGATTCAATTTTCTCAGTACAGATGTAGTACGATTAAAGTATTTGTTGATATTCTACTATTACAGTAGATTTAAAAATAAATAAATGTGCATCATAACCCACAAAATCAGTAGTTCCAATCGCCAAATTACGAGTCTACAACCCAATTGAATATAACGTGGTTTTTTTTTTATAAATTTTATCGGCAATTTTTTTTTTATTAATCTCTGCAAATTACAAAAAATAAAAGAACGAGGGCAATGAGAAATTAAATTTACTTAATTTTCAAGACTACCCGAGACATAAAGGTTGGCTCGTGGCCAAACAAACCCCAAACATAAACCCTAAAAAACCCCTGACTGTCATCAGCACCCAAAATATGCCGCCAGCAATGAAAATTCCCCGCCACGGTAACCGGAACCCGGGGAACCAGCAATTGAGTGAAACGTGGTTGGACTGAATCATAAAATTAAAGCAGACGACGGGAGAGAATCCTATATCCCTCTTTCACAAGTCTATAAGAGCATTAGAGCAACCCAACCAAACTCACTAATGCTTCAAATCTCTATATTGACGGTAAATCTAGTAATCTCTTTTGTGCTTGATGGAGAATTTTAAAAGGATCCATCATCGTTTTAGAGATTTGGTCTCCAAAATAGAGGTGATGTCTTCAGTTTTGGAGACCAAAAATAAATTTGGAGACGTAATCTTTAAAAAAAGACGATGAGTTCCTCCAATATTCTCCCATAAAGTACAAAAAATGAAGAAATGAGAGGATAAATTACAAATTGTTCACTAAATGTATAGATTTGGAGCATTATAGAGCTTGGTTGGAGTTACTCTAAGCATTATAAGAAAAAGAAGAGGAAATAAAAAAAGGAAGCATGCTCCACTTTAGTGTTCTTGCATTCAATACTTAGGGCTAGATAGTTGGGAGAGGGGACTACAATTTAAATCACACTTCGATGGAGGGCTGATGATCGAGCCTGCAACGTTGTGATGAATCAATATTTTCTACTGGGCTGGGTCAGCTATGGATGTCCCAACATTCTGGGTCGCATGGATTCCCCAGTTGATCGGAAGTTCATTCCAACCCACCATTTTTTATGTCAATCGATAGAATGGATCATTTACATCATATCATGCATGAATTACAAAGTACAAACCCGGAGCACTACATCGATTGTGAAAGTCTATAAGATAACCAAACCCAACAGCTCAATCAATACAAGAAATAAGCCCATTATAAAGAAGAAATAAAAAAAAGAAAAGAAAACACCCTCTAAGGAGAAAACAAACATACGCATGTGGAGAGAATATTTGAACTCCTGAACTCTTAATGAGATATAAAAATCCTGACCAACTGAGCAAACCCTAGTTGGTTACCAGCCCACCGTTTCACTTAGAAGGAAAAAAGAGAGACCCAAACCACTTTAAAAGTTTGGGTGGATGCCTATGTCCGAGAGAGATAAACACTTGGTTTTCCCCGAATCACTTTCATATGATTGCAGATTTATCAAATTACCTGTTGTAAAAGGAATTGCAATAGAGGCTGTCTTATTTACGGGAGTACTGTAAACAGATTGTTTACAGCACCAATTAATCATTGCCGTTCAAAAGTGTTTTGGACGGTCCGAATTTTAACTCTTCCCCGGAAAAATTTCATTAACATCTCGATCTTTCAAAATACTTTTGAATGGTCACAATTGAGTGCTCTCCGTAAACACGATTTTCTCATTGCGATATCAAAATCAGAGGACGTTGTTTTTCTCCTTACTTTTCGGCCAAAAGTGATAGTTGTGAATTTCCTTACCAAGAATTCAATATCCAGCTATTTAATTCTTGTCGTCATGTCATATTGTCATCCATGTACTTGGGATTAACTCTTGAACCTTATCCAGAAAATATTTCTCATAAGAATTTTATTGATTAAGCTTCACTCTTAATTTTGATTCAGAATTGAGTTGGAATTCAAGATTATCAAGGACTCGTAGTCTCGTACGATGTATCAGGATCCTATTATAGTGTTTCGATTAATTTTGGTTATAAAAATATTCGATCATTACAGTTTGGTGTTTCCTTTTCTTTCTGGATCCTATTATAGTGTGTGAGATTCATATTTCAGCTCACTTCAGACATTGAGATTAAGACTTTCGCCACTAAATAAACCCAACCTAAGTTTAAATCTAACAGGTTATTCAAGATTTCAGACTTGTAACAGCAGTGGAATAAACCCGTGTTATTTTTAATGTGACACAAAGGAGTGAAGTAGATAGAAAGAATTTTACTTTTAATGTTTTTGTTTGAAAAACAAAAAAGAAAAAGATAGGCCATTGATAATGCCACTCTCAAGGGAGCCTGGGGAGTGGCAAAATCAATTTCATATAGGGATTGTTAATGCCACCCCCAAATTAATAATTGCACTCCTCTTTAGGAGTGGCAATATAAATTCTCAAAAGATAATGGAAAAAGGGTGTGTGATTTTAAATTATTGAGTTGTGGGTTGTGAAATGATTGGATATGCATAAGTCGAATCATAAAGATGATACATGTAAGGCTGAGACGAAGGATGTATCCCCATGCCAATGGGCTCTCTATCCCAGGTGGCATCCCTAGTCATCCCGTCGTGGGAGGCCAGGATTCGAATCTCGTCGTGGGCGTTTGTAGTTTCAGAGCTATGGATAATCTTTGAAATTTTATGTGGACTAACTTACTAGTTCCCCCGTTAATTCCCGCTGATGTATACCATCTTGGCAAAAAAAAAAAAAAAAATCTATCTCCATCAAAACCACAAGAAAAAAAAGAAGAAGAAGAAAGAAATGAAACACGTATGTCAAAAGTGAATCTGGGCCATTGATTTCTCTTTTATGGAGAAATTTTTCAATACCGGGTGGGTATATTTCATGTGGTACTCGCTGGGCACATCCGGGACGTCCAATATACTTATGTATGGTTCTGATTGAAACTCTCTCTCTCCTCTCACCCCAACACTTTCTCTCTCTTTTTTCTCTCTCCAAATCTGAGCCGTCGAAAAATGCAATGGACGGCTCGGATGCGCCGAACAGGCACCACGTGATACCCACCCGGCATTGAAAATTTTTCCCTTCCCATGTACATATCAACCATCATGTCAAAATAACACACACACATGCGTTCATGCTTTTCTGTATTTGCCGTACTCAACCGTGTGCTATATGATGAGTCTATCAATAGGCAATGTTGTGGTTATAAGGCAAACAAGAGGGACAATTTTGGGCTGCACATCGAGCTGGGCAGCCAAAAAAAAACAAGCTACAAGGACCCCTCCTGAATTCAAGACGCGATTCGAATTGATTGATACATTAGAATTCGTCAAGTAGATCATTCGTTCCGAAATTTCAAGTAATTGTAAATCGAGAATTGCCAAATTGGATCGAATATCGTATTGATGGCGGCTTGAATATTCGGATTCTACTTTAGCTTTTGATGACAACTGCGATGTTCATGGTTGGTTGATTGTCGATCCCTCATCAACGTAACTTTTTTCATTGTTGATTTCTACGTATACGACGAATCTTACACGATGAACCATTTAGATCACGTCCTCGGATACGACAAGGTCTTATTGAGACCGCCCAACGTACGTTTGCTACACAATATACTGATCATGAATCGAGACGCGATGTTTTTTTGTCTTGTAATTTCGAATTGATCAATCCGACCCTCAATTTGTTTTTTGACTTTTGGTGAGGCCGATGGGTTTTGTCTTGATAAGGCGCAAAAAGTTGGATTAGATGGGGACTTGAAGGAAAGTTTGGATCCAAGGGGAGATCCTTGGAAAGGGATTTGACACTTTTTTAAAATGACAGTACAAACCCCACTTTTGGCAATTTAAAGAAAATTACCAAACACGTCATATTAATGGGCACTGTTTGCATGTATGTGGTATGTGGTGGAAATGCATGAATCCAGACGCAGGATTTGTAATCAGCGGAGGCCCGAATTATATATATTTTTACACAAAAAACATGAGCATAGTCTATAATACAAATATTGCTACTTACTAGTTTTGAGAAGGAGACGAGATTGTGTACATATACGTAATCGCGTTTATTTACATAACCACGACTAAAAAGTGGTCGACAAATTGAAAGCTTAGGGAGTTTTTTCACACGTATAGAAACTTTATCCAAAAGAAATTCACTCAAGAGACTTGCAGGGGCTAATTCTATTAAACTTTTACAAATTAACTAGAAAAGTCTCTTGAGTGGTGTCTGGCATCAGCTCCGTCCGCCTCTGTGGAAAACATAACAATTTTAACAAACACTTTGTCTAAAATGCGAACAATAAAGAAGAATGAAAGTAAGGCAAGCAAGAAACAATCGTACAAGAACACAAGAGATTTAAAGTGGTTCGACACATAGACTGTGTATCTACTCCATTGGGGGAAATGAAAGAATCAATCTAGTATAATCAATAAGGACAACAATCTCCAATCTTTTCTCTCCTGTATCTCTCTGATGTTTAGGCGTTTTTCCGCCTTTTAGATTAATAAAATCTTCTCCCTTTTGTCAAAAAAAAAAGAAAGAAAAGGCCCTCAGCCTCGTCTAGACATGATTTTCTGGTTTGCCCCTCTCAAAAAATTCAAGCCACACAACGAAATGACCTTCTAGTTAAAGCACAAGACATAGATATTTTCTCCTTCCGACTTTAAGTCCTCCGCCAGGGGAAGTTGAAATTGATTCCCTAAAAAACAGTGAGGATGCATGTAAGCTGACCCAGATACTTACTTTATAAAAAAAAAAATTCGCAATTTGAATACTAATGGTCGTATCATTTGAATATAATTCACAAAAAATACTCTTACAATATATGTGGCTGATAAATTGACAAACGGCATAATAATTCCCCATACCGAGATCAATCAAATTGGTCAATGCCAATCACAAATAATTTTGATTCCTATTTTGGAACACCAAGTAACAGTAATATGTAACAGCATATTTCTTTGAACTATATTGCCGACAGAGGAAGCAGACAGGAAACCAATTGAAAGAAAACAGACAAATGATTATACACGAATGAATAAACAACGATTGAAGAGATCATGCACAGTTGTTCTGGTTTTTCTTTTTCCCCAGGAAAGGAGAGTATTGATTAGATCATCTCCATTAACAAAGACGTGACATGCCAACTGAAATAATTGGTACTTTCGATGTTTAATTGATGTCATTTTTGAATGACCAACGAACTCGACTAGGCGAACAAAGGAAATCGTTTGAATCATACTAACCCTAGGGGTTAATCTAGTTGTCGAGATCAGGAATTTAGAAATTTGGTTCTTTCTAAATCTCGAAACCTCTTACATATCAATTTTTGTCGGTCTAGCCTATACGGGATTTCGCGCCGACTATAATTAGATTCCAATGAGTAGACGGTGGAATTGATATCCTTAGAAATTAGTCGAGTATGCATGAACTAGTATGAACAACTTTACTTATCAAAAAAAGGGGAAGAAGAAAAAAAAGGAGACATGAGTTCGAGATAGAGTCTAGGTGGTGGATGTCCACCCTCCCAACCCCCTTGCTTTTCCCTCTTTTTCAATCTCTTCCTTCCTCCTCCCCTCTCAATCCCCTACTGGTTCGGACTCACTCTTTACTCTCATCTCCTACCTCTATGGTTGTGAGATGGTTGAGGCTTTCTATTTTAAAGGGGGAAGATCTCTCACTCGCCCTATGATTTTTGGGCTTCAGAGACCCAATTATCTGGAGTTCCAGATTTTCCAGATTTGGGTAATGGCTCTTGAAGAAGGTCGATTCGGGCGACGGTTTATTGAGCTCTCCAGACGGTGAATGCGTTAAGAGACAGATCCAGTGATGATACTGCAGCGGGAACAAGATCCAGCAGCGATCCTCCACCCACCTCCACAAGCGGAATGCTCGGTCCGACATCGGAGATCAGCACCTTTTTTTTTTTAATTTTGTTTTGTTGAGTTGTTCTTTCTTGTATACGGGATTTCACGTTGACTATAATTAGATCCCAACGAGTAGATGGTAGAATTGATATCCTTAGAAATTAGTCAAGTATGCATAAACTAACATGAACAACTTACTTTTCCCTCTTCACCTCTCATGAGTTCGAGATAGAGTCTACTTGGTGGATGTCCACCCTCTCAACCCCCTTGCTTTTTCCTCTTTTTCAATCTCTTCCTTCTCCCCTCTCAATCCCCTACTGGTCAGGACTCACTCTTTACTCTCATCTCCTACCTCTATGGTTGTGAGATGGACCCAATTCTCTGGAGTTCCAAATTTTCCAGATTTGGGTAATAGCTCTTGAAGAAGGTTGATTCGGGCGACGGTTTCTTGAGCTCTCCAATGGCGACGGTGAATGCGTTAAGAGGCAGATCCAGTGGTGATACTGCGGCGGGAACAAGATCCAGCAGCGATCCTCCACCCACCTCCACGAGCGGAATGCTCGGTCCGACATCGGAGATCAGCACCTCTTTTTTTTTTAATTTTGTTTTGTTTTGTTGAGTTGTTCTTCCTTGTATTTTTTTCTTGTGGGGTAGGAGTAGAGTGAATGATAAAGCAATGAGGTGGACAAAAAGATGTGCACGGAACTGTGGAAAGGATGCATATACAGTTGGGCAGAACAAGGTTTGAATAACATACTAATAAGTGTAGAGAGAGAGAGAGAGAGAGGGAGAGAGAGAGGTGGGGATATGTCCACCCACACGTACAGATTGCAAGGGACCGGGCTAATTTGTGGAGATGTGCAAATTGAAGACTCCAGTTTGCACGAGGGCCTCTCTTTTGTACTCTTGTGCTTTTGTTTATTTCTGCTGCCAAGAAATTAGGTAACCATAGCCTTCCATCCTGCAGTGCAGCCCGCACTGCAGTAGAGAGGCAATTCGGCCGTCTATTTTGGTAATAGACGGTTTGAATTTTAATTCAAATAATGGTTTGAATTAATAGGAGTTCGAATTAAATCTAAGCCGCCGATATCAAAATGAATGGCTGAATCGACCACCTTACAGCCCCTGTAGTGCAGATTTCCCATTCCCACCTTTCCTCCCTTTCTCCCTAATTCCTTTGTTTCCTTCTAATTATTTCCAATAATGTTAAGATACTTGGAAAATAATGTTAAGATACTTGGATAACAATGTTAGGATATACCAAACAATAGCTCCATTAAATTTTGCAAGTTAGATAAGTTCTAATGAAATTGTTTGTCTTTTGTTTTAATGGTATGGTCAATAGTTTGCTTGATTGTTCTTATGGTAAGGCCATTCGGATATGATCAAAATACGATTACAATGAAATTTTGTCTTAAAGTCACACTGTTTGTTTGATTTTATGGAAATAAAATTTATGCGACGAGCCCAACCGGCTAATTGTAGACCTTCTTTCGACCTAAACACATTGCCTTAAAAGGTACTCCATCCGTTCCTAAATGTGAGTCCCTCTTAAGAATTTCAACTTTTTCACGGGACGTGTAATTATTACACCTATTTTCTACCATTACCCCTATATTACAATTTTTCTATGTCTATGGACGGTTCCCGGAATTTATTTGGCAATAAACAAAAATATACCGAAATTTCATGGCTCTGTATATTTTTGTTGCAAAATTTGTTAGACTGGATTTATTTTGAATTTTGTTGGGCTATGCTAGCTGGTTGCTCACAGGCGTAATTGAGCTGCGTACGAGTGACAATATTGTGAATAAAAAAGATTTTACGAATAAAAAATTGATGTATTTGTTGAATCCAAAGGAAATTTCTTTAAAAAAACTACTTCCTCTGTTCTCATATAAGAGTCTAGTATTTTTATTTTGGGTTGTCTTTTAATAAGTATTCATTTTGAAAGTTAATGGGTAAAGGTTTGTATTATTATTATTTTGTCCTTATGAAAAATTAATGAGTAAAAAGTTAATGAGAAAAACAAGAGGATAATGAGTACTGTTGATATCTCCTTAATATTCCCTCCGTCCCAATCCTTTCGGGGATTCTTACTTATTAAACATAATCATTGCACTTGTCATATTTTTTCTTGACTCTTTTTACACTTCAAAATATCATCATTCCATGTACTTACTTTCAAAAAGTAGAGGTAAAAGAGTAAACTCGTTACTTTCTAAATGGGCAATCTTTTTAGGACATTAAAAAGTGTTAACTGGGATAAAAAAATTTGGGACAGAGGGAGTCAGTTGGAACTACAAAGCTTGACATTTAAAAGGGACAGAAGAAGTGTATGTGAAAACTACCGAAGGTATGTGATAGCCTCGTTGGTTGGGCCTCCCTCTTTCCGCAGGCAGGGCTCGATTTTGAGTCATGCAAGAGGGCATGGGATAGGGGATTTCGTGCTCCTGCCAACGTGTACCGAGGTGGTGCCATGATGATGACATGTTCTTACGGACAGTAGCTATGGCTCAACCGGACATTCCACTGGCGGGTAGGAAGCCCCTATAATCACGCTCAAGAGAGGCTGCTATTCTGGTCGCCCATTTCCACCCTTTAGATTATCAAAAGAAGTATATGTGAAAAAAGTGAATAACATGGAAGGTGAAAAACAGACCAGCCGTGCTAAGTACATACATGGGGTACATATTCCTAGGTACATACGCCTTTGGGATCCGTTTTGAGTCCCATAAGAAATATGTACAAGTCTCAAAGCGGGTCTCAAAGGCGCGCTATGCACGCAAGTGCATGTACTCTAATGCAGAATGAAAATATTATATTATTTAAGAAATAGAATATTTAGTTTTCATTATTTTGGCTATAAATTATTGTAGGAGATTCTGATTAAGTGACGTCTATTTTGGTAAGTTTCTTTTATTCTCTGGTAATCAAATTTGGGAATAGCTCAAATCTATTTCAAATCTTTTGATTTTGGTAATTATTGAGTCCATTAGCGATTTACCAGGATTCAACTTCCTGTTTTGCTGATTTCTTTTCGGTCTTAGTTTTCTAGTATAAAATAAGTTGTAGGGTAATATTATAAAAGTTGGTTGTTTATTGAATTAAGAAAATCGAGATTTATCTCATATCGTGTGTTCATAGATAGAGTACCTCTTGTTCATACCTATTTGTATTTATGTTTGAAAGAGAGAATTTTTAACATAAGCAAGTTCGTGATCTCTTCTTGCAAATAGTTTCGTAAAAGGAGGCTGCGCTGCATCATACTACATGTATACTCATACTCATTTCGAAAAACCGATATGTTGAAAAGGAGTAAGAAACGTCAAGTAGTCCTGCGTACATACGCCTTTGGAATCCGTTTCGGGTCCAACAAGGAATATGTGCGGGTCTCCAAATAGGTCTCAAAAGCACGTATGCACGCGGGTATGCACTCCATGTATGTTACTCACACACTCGTTTTGAAAGAAAACCGATACGTTGAACAGAAGTAAAGAAACGTCAAGTAGTCGTCTACTTTGCTTCGTTATATGGGCCTGACTTTAGACTAGAATACAAGAAAAGAAAATCTAAGCCGATCTTTTACGCAACCATTTTCAAGAAAAAACCTGTTTCCCCTCTCTCCCCTCTAGCTTGGGCTAAAATTGGCAGTGGCAAAATAGCATATTCTAGAGGGAAAATTTTTCAGTGCCGAGCGGGTACCACGTGGTGCCCGCTCGTGCATCTGAGCTGTCCATTTCGTGTTTGAACGGCTCAGATTTAGTGAGAGAAAAATGAGAGATAAAGTGTTGGGGTGAGAGGAGAGAGAGGGTTTCAATCCGAAGACGGTTGAGATGCGCCGAGCGGATGTCACGTCGGCAATACCCGCTCGGCATTGAAAAACTCATCCTAGTCATGGGGGCCAAAAAAAAATAGTGCCTAGAGACGCACAATCTCATTAGAAAGAGCGACGAGATGAGAGGAAAATCGAAAATATGCGAATTCCAAGATCGTTATCACACTCCCTAGAGATTAGCTGGGTTTCTTTTGTTGCTTTGCTATGAGGCCTTATCCTAGAAGAATACTGTAAGAGGAGAGAGAGAGAGAAGCCCATACGATGATTGAATGCACGTGTGGTCCGTCATATCCACGTGCACCCGTTTTTATTCTCCCTTTATTCAGTGGAGTCATTGACCTTTTTTCCCTTTCAAATCTTTCTACCAGTAGTAAAATTTCCCCACCACTGCGAGAACACGATATTTCTTGGACCCGGGACCAGGCGAGCAGCATTATTGCCGAGCGTAGGGCTGTAAACGAGCCGAATATTAGAATGTTCAGATTTGTTCATTGAGTTTTTTAGCGAACTCGAGCTTGAGTCGAATTAAATAAAAATTATGACGAGCCAAACTCGAATTGAGCTTGCCCAGGTTTGGGTTGAACTCGAGCTTGTTTACGAGCCTTAACGATCCAATAATATCATATTTTAATGTTCTCATACAGGTCTAAAACTGCAAATAAAATTTTCATTATGTACATAAATATGTTCATATACATATAAAATAATAAAAACATATACATAAGTAAATTTTTAGTAATTGTATACGTTTAGACTTATACAAAATTTAAAATTTTCACTATATAACTATATAAAATCCTCATGATACACATATACTCCAAGTTCACGAGCCTAATCAAGCCGAATACTACTGCATTCATGTTCGGCTCATTTATGAAACGAGCCTAAAATTGAGGTTTAGGTTCGGTTCATTTAGTAGACGAATCGAACTCGAAAGAGCCTTTATCAAGTCGAGCCTCAAACAGTTCACGAATGGCTCAGTTCATTTATAGCCCTCCCGAGCGGGTGCAGAGCGTTCGATCCAGCCGTTCATCTTGGTATGGGCGATTCGGATCAAATTTAAGCGCATATAAATCGTATACAGATATGAACTGACCGTTTCTCGGTTAAGTTCTGAGTCTGCACCGCTCAACAGGGCTCCCATTCCATACTTCTTGGCTTCAACCCAGGAGCATTTGTTTTCTTGATTACAACATTTCTGCCTAGGTAATTACCCAAAAAAAAAAAACATTTCTGCCTAGGTAAACCAAAGAATAAAAATAGGGTTGGATTTAAGCAAAGTTTTTTTTTTTTTAAAATTTAATTTTGAAGGTGCTGGAATTTAGTCCCAACAACCGTTGTGGAAACTGCTTACAACATCGAGCAATAGTTTAATGTGAAAAAAATGCATTGGCCTTGTTCGTTTCTAAGTTTAGAAAATTTTTAGTTTTGTTTTGTAATCATTACCCTATTTTTCTCTCCAATCATTATCCTATTTCTTCAATTATTATTCTTATTTCTCTCTCTATCTCTCTCCACTCATTACCTCTCTCTCCAATCATTACCCTATTTCTCTCTCCACCCACTACCAAAACTAAAATACCCAAAACTACCAAACGAACAAAGCCATTGATATCTGTGAGATGAGTATGTTGTCATCATAAAAATAAGGGAAAATTTCAAAATACCCCCCAACCTTTACACCAAAATTCAATTAAGCTCCCAACCTTTTAAAAACTTCAATTTTACTCCCAACGTTATCTTCCGTTAATCAAAACGCCCCCTTCCGTCCGAATGACTAACGGATTTCGTTAAAAGCTCCGTTAAATAGCGTCCCAATCGAGTTTCGATGATCCGAGCCGCTCAATGTGTTCAAAACGTGATTTTAAGAATACGAGCTAGAAATCGGCAAAAAAAAAAAGACCTGGAAGGGCTTCATCTGAACAGTTTTTTATGGAGTAGTTCAATAAAAAATTGTTCAGATGAAGCCCTTTCCGATCATTTTTTTTGTTGATTTCTCGCGGGTACCCGTAAAATCACGTTCTAATCACATTGAGCGGCTCGGATCATCGAAATTCAATCGGAAAAGGGGAGGTGCAGACCGAAGCAAAATCCGGACGTCTGGACTTGAACAAAATCCGAATCGATCCGCACCTCTCCTTTTCCAATCAAATTTCAATGATCCGAGCTGCTCAATGTATTCAAAATGTGATTTTAAGGTTACCCGCTAGAAATCACCAAAAAAAATGGCGGGAAGGGCTTCATCTGAACAGTTTTTTATTGAACAAATGAAGCCCTTCCCGGTCATTTTTTTGTCGATTTCTCACAAAATACCCTTAAAATCACGTTTTGAACACATTGAACGGCTTGGATTATCGAAATTCGATCGGGACGCTATTTAACGGAGCTTTTAACGAAATCCGTTAATCATTCGGACGGAAGGGGGCGTTTTGATTAACGGAAAATAATGTTGGAAGTAAAATTGAAGTTTTTAAAAGGTTGGGAATCTAATTGAATTTTGGTGTAAAGATTGGGAGTTATTTTGAAATTTTCCCTAAATGTGATCTTAATTTGTATTACACTTGCAAAATAATTTTCATTGATCATACAATTATCGGCACTTGATCAATTTGATTTGATGCAAAACTACGATACACGTCAGATCAATTTTTTGAATTTGAAATGAGGTTTATTTTACAATTCCAAGTTGCAAATCTGTGGTGGCTTCAAAAGAGAATGGAAATGTCCCTAGGATAAAACTTTACTGCTTGATTCTATTTCTATAGGGGTGTGTATAGTACTATTTCAATTCCGTCCAAAATTGTTGGTTCTTTTTGATAGACGCGTCACTCAAACAATTATCTAAATTTTCACAATTTATAAAGTTTTCTATGATTTCAAAAATTTTGTTCAAAATTAATTGAGATTTATCAAAAAAGATTCATATTGAATATAAAAATTATTATAAATTAAAATACATAGACAATTATTTAGGCCTTGTTCGGTTGTGGGTTTTGAGTAGTGTTTTTGAATAAAGGTAGAGAGAGAAATGAGAGTAATGATTGTGGATAGAGGTAAAAAGTGGAGAGAGATAGAGTGAGAAATGAGAGTAATGATTGAAAAGTTAGAGAGAGAAAAAGTACAAAAGTTACTTTTTCCAAAATTTTGGTTTTTGAGTTCCAAACCGAACAAAGCCTTAAGAGGTCTCGAACAGTGAACAAGAACCAGCAATTTAGGTATGAGGGAGTAGCATTTTCCTAGATTTGGTAGAGGAACCATTTTTTTGTGCAAGGACTAGAGATCGGGAAAATAATTGCTAAAGACCGCAGCTAATTGGGTTAACAAAAAGTCTAAGGCCACAAACTCATTACACAAACAAATACACACACACACTCACATTTATTTGTAGGTCTCACACTCTGGATGTGTAGTGTTTGCGAATTGTTGGGTTAATTGTTTTAGCATTTTCTTATTTCGGTATCAAGGAATTAACCGAAGTTGTGAAGTGTTATATTCTCATCAAAATTTGGTGTCTGCATGAAATTAGGGTCTCGATTATGTGAAGTTTAATTAGTTTCTGGAATGTCTTCAGTATTGTGGCCAAGATAGGAACACGTTCATCTTGAAAGAAGTGATTTTTGCAATTCACTTTCGGAGAGCAGATAGTAACATGGGGGTGCGAACATTACTGTCCATTCTATATCGGCTGTCTATTTTTGTTTAGGACACATACAACTTTTTTGTGAGGCAAATTGTCGTTTTTCGCATAAATGACATGCTTAGCGTAATCTAACAAATGAACTGGCGCCGCTCATCGATAAGGACCCTGAAATGGATCATGTCAACTCAATTGCATGGTACATACTCCATTTCCTCGTTCAAGACCAGCATAATGTAATGGAGATTAAAGGAGAAAATAAGAATGTGACACTACGAGAATGTGTGGTTTTATTGTCAGTCAGGAAAATGCCGTTAAAGGGTACGGTAATAGTATTATTCCCGGCTTTTTTTGACCACTTTTTCCGGCATTTGTTAAGTGCCGGTAAAGCCACATATTCTTGTAGTGTGAGAAAATAAGATTGACATACTAAAAATTTGTATCACTATCAAGGTACAACATGGCCTTGGTGTGTGGTTCCAACCAGCATATTGCAAAAGAATATCAGTACTAGCTTTGAGTTTGGCTCCACTGCACAAGCTCAAGCTCCCCCACCCCCCATGTGTTGAAGGTCCCCATTCCATTTTGTTTTCATCCTTTTTGCCTTGTCTTTCTCATCGTTTTGATGTATCCCTCTTTCTCTCTCTCTCTCACACGCAAGTTGGGAGGCTTCTCTACAGTCATGCAGCGTGCTGTTTGTGTTCGTATCCCCCAATTCCACAATAATGATAAAAACTGCTTATTTTTTAGATCTTGTAAGGAACGTGAACTATGTCAAAAATCATGTTGATCTGATACCATTAAATATTTATCAGAATACCTTTATCTTAAAAAAAAAATGGATTCGATCTATCCAATGCGCGCAACGCATGTTTTAAGAAAAAAAGGTGTTTAATTCAATCAAGAGTTTATTCGCATCCGATCAACACGCGTTATCTTTCATGGAGTTAATTATCAATGGCTTATAAAAGATGAATAATTCTGATCATTAGAGTAGATTTATAATGGCCCCAAAGTGCACACAAACTACAAGTTGCATCCTCATAAAGATAAGCCTACTCCAATAAGGGTACCCCTTTGTCAAAAGGGGAAGGGGTACCAAAACCCATGTGATCAGGGGATTGCTTGGCCACAATAAGCATTTGGGTGGGGGCTTTGTGGTTTGGTCTTATTTCACAAACACCAGAGGGATACAATCTCAGTTGCATGTTACTCCCTCGTGGGGGGAGAGAGTATCTATCCATAGCAGTTATTCAGTAGTTTGTGAACACCGCCACGTAGGGCTCTCGGCTCGTTTGCCGAGTTTGAGCTCAAGATTTTGACTCGTTTACTAAACAAGCCGAGTGGAGTTCGGCTCGTTCGACAAAAGCTCGGCTCATTAAGGCTAGGGAGGCTTGGCTCGATTAAAGAGACTCGTTTAGTAAATGACTAAACTCGGCTCGTTAAGGGCTCGAGCTCGAGTTTTTGGCTCGTTTAGTAAATGAGCCGAGCTCGAACTCACCGAATCTCGGTTCAGCTCAGCTCGTTTATACCCCTACCACCATGTGGGTGCTCCGAACTACTTTAAAATCACATATTTATGCAGACTCCATACACTCAGTCGCAGAGCCTGCAAAAATATGTGATTATGGAGTGATTCAAAGCACCACGTGACGGTGGTATCAGAATACTGAATAACTTCACATCTAGTATGCATGGGTTTGTCCATGGTGCTATAATGGACAAATTGACTATTACCCTACTCAAAAGAAGTGACACTAACCTTACATTTTATTTGCAACTAAAACAAAAAGAACATCATCTCACTTTGTTTCTATTCCAACTATATTTATGTCATCAATAAATCTTGCTCTATCCTTCTCATAAGGAAGTGAAACAATATATTTCTTCCTATCCCAAAAAGCATTAGGGATATCACTACAAATTTCTTTATTGAAATTCTCTTGTATTTGGGATATTTTCTTTATCATTGTGGGACTCAGAAGAGTCTCCTCAATTCCCATTATTCTAATTTCTTTTTGAAGGAAATTTATTTGTTTATCCTTATTGGATATTTTCCTTATAATATCGTTTACCTCTTTGTAAACAGGGGGAGAGACGAATTCAAAGAATATCTCATGGCCATCAATATGGGCAGTTATTCCAGCAGTACTGGTTTGCATAGGCATTAGCATAGTTAAGAAGGGAGTTCCTAAAATTAGTTCCTGTTGGAGATTTCTTATACAGAGAAATGTTGTCTCCAAACAGATTCCTTTATTACAAATGTGAACATTGTTAAGCTTATATTTGATCAACATTTTTGATCCACTGGCATTAGTGAGACTTTGAGAAGTCTTCTCAAAATATTGAGTTGGAACTATTCCTTCTTGAATGCAATTCATATCCGCACCACTATCAACCAAAGCAATTATATTGTTGATAGTATATTCTTTTGAATAACTAGGTTTACCTTAACATGCCATTTTTGGTAAACCACTTTGTTGATTAAATTCAAATAATCCTCAGGAATATCCTCCTTATCTGTGCTACCTTTCTTTTCCAAAGAATCAAGTTTTTGATTCATTTCATAGATTTCCTGGGTAGCCTTATTCTGAAAGGATTTCAACAATTTTATTTCTGTTTTCAAAATATTTATTTCACCCTTAAGATTAGGGATTGTTACAGGTTTGTAACTGTCATTTTGTTCTAATCTGTCCAGAACATTTTTCAGACTATAGGTCTCTTTCTGAATCTGAGGTTTAACCCCTTCTTCTTCTTCTTTATTAGAAGAGATACAAGTTTCAATGATTTTCATTTTTAATTGAGGATCATCAATTTGATCAATGATGTCCAAAAGACTTTGTTGTTTTTCAGTTAAAACATTGATACTGAGACCATTCATCTCAACTATTGCCTTCCGGTAATTATTAGAAGTTGAACATTCCAGATTACTACAATTGCAATTATTGGGAATCTCTTCTTCTGATTCGGAAGAAGTGTCTTCCTCTTGGTCAGAAACCTCATTAACCTGATCTCTTGATTCTTCATCTGAAGAATCTGATTCACTTGAATCAAGAAGTAATTTGAAGAGTTGTTGTTTTAACCCTTCATCTAATTGAAGCTCTTCTAGCTTTTTCTTAGTTTTGCACTTATTAGCATAATGACCTATTTTTCCACACTTAAAACATTTTGCTGTGGACTTCTTCTTTGCCTTATTAGGCTTTTTAGAAGTAGATTCTTTTGAGCCAGATTGCTCACCTTTATTTTTCTTATTATTATAAGTTTTTCTCTTAGAGTATCTTTTAGTAGTAGTTTTATTACTACTCTTCTTAGTAGTTGGTTTTAGATATTTAGGCATATCATAACCAAACTGATCGCAAAATTGACCCAATTCTTGTTTACCAGTTAAGTGTTGTTTTTTCAACTGGTTATGTAATTTTATATCATTGCATAAAGTTAATCCTTCTTGGATTACTATGGATACCAATTGACCATAGGTATAATTATCATATATAATTGTTATACCATTATTTTGGTCTTTCAATTTTTTCCTTATTTTCTCAGCAAAGAAATGGGGTAGACCGTCAATGAATTTTGACTTCCAATGCTCACTATTAGCATCGTTTCTTTGCATAACTTTAGCAAGGAAAACATTCTTGTACCAACGAAAATGAGTTAACGTTGGACATTTTAGATTCTGAAGCAATTCTCTACTTCTTTCCCGTTGGTTATCCCAGTGACCAACAAAGTGGAGGATTAATGTGTTTATTAAAGTATAAACAGCATCAGGTCTCTGAATATCATTCTCAATTTTTACTGCATCTAAAATTTCTGCTCTTTGGATTGCATTAACGATATTATCCCACCACCCTTTTATCATTCCTGTAAAACCGGCGGTAATCCATCTGGCAATATCTCTATCACCATTATCATTCTGAGCACAAATTGTGCTGTACATCATCATTTGGTGTACGACTCCAAAAATTTGGTATTCAGTCATGCCATCTATGTTCCATTCATAAATGGTCCTTCCACTATAAGACATTTGTTTTTGAAATCCCGCTTCCTCAAATAACATATCTTGAGGGCTAGGCCTAGGATAGTAATATCTATCTGCCCCAGCATAAGGGAGTCTTTGTGGAGGATATTGGATTTTATTAATAGTTTCATTCTGAAGGAAAACATTCTCTAATTCTGAGATTTCTTGAATGCTCATTTCCTCCATTTCCTCAGAAATAACATTAATAGAAAGGCCTCTTAACCTTTTTTGTAGTTCTTTAACCAATTCGGAATTTTTATTAGGATTGGTCAAGTTAAAATTAGTTATAGGAATAGGTGGACGAATATTAGAGGGAGAGATAACCTCCTCAATTCTCTCTTTAGTATGAGAATTCTTAATGTCATCCCTCAATTGGGTGACCTGGTCCTCTATTCTAACCAATTGTTCTCCTATAGTACTAAGGTGGAGATTGGTGTGATTATTTTGTTTATGCAGTTTACCATTTAAATCTGCATTAGCAGGCTTAACAAAAGCCACAGTTTCCAGAGTAGGTTCAGATTCTGAACTTCCTTCCAAAGATAAAGGAATAGTGGGAGGATGAACTGCCTTAAGTACAGTTCCTGACATACTTCTCCAATTCCTATGATAGTCTTGAATAACATGGATAGATCTATCAATTTCAGGAAAATATTTACCATAAAACCATTGGGCAAAAGGGATGATTTTCTTAGAATACTCAATCCAATCATAGAATTCCCTTTTAAACTCTTGTAATTGTTTCTCACTATATTTTGAGAAATACCATTCC
Organism: Rhododendron griersonianum; assembly: GCA_018127125.1. Classification (NCBI taxonomy): domain Eukaryota; kingdom Viridiplantae; phylum Streptophyta; class Magnoliopsida; order Ericales; family Ericaceae; genus Rhododendron; species Rhododendron griersonianum. The sequence goes on along the minus strand of CM030797.1, from coordinate 7,699,141 downwards.
CTAAATTCCTTGTATTTAGGTTGATAAAATTCTTTGTTTATTCCTTGCCTGATTTCAGGATCTATTATTGTCATTGATGGAAAAATTCATGTCGCTGGCAGTAGGTGATTCTACTGGTTCTGGAATATTATAAACTCCATGAGGAATTTGATTTTGGGATATTCTTATTCCTGCTAGATTAATCTCATCTGGACTAGGAATTTCAGAAATTGAGTGTCTACTAGTAGGAGGAACACTCACCCTATAAGGTATTTGGGTACTAGAAAAGCTATTTCTAGTGCTATTACTTCTAAGAAGTCTCTCAGATCGAGAATTCCTAAAATTTAGGGAAACAGTTCCCTCATTATCTTGAACTATTTGTTCAATTTGGTTTATTATTGGTCTTGGTGGGACCGCATTGGTGATAGTCCAATTTTCAGGAAATGTAATTTCTTCCCAGTTGATCAACCTATTGGTTGCAATATTAGAGGTCAACATATTGGTTTCTATCAAGACCGTTTGATCTGGGGACGATAAGTTTCGTACCCTAGGATTCAAAGTATTCATAACTTTATAATAAATTCTGTAGATTACAGCTATTACCTCAGATCCGGGTAAATAATCATAACCTCTAGTTTGGATCCTACAATTTAGGACCTCACCAATATTCCTATCTGTTAAAGAAACAGTCAGATTAGGATAAGCATTAAAGTAAACTGGACCATGACATAAACTGGTCTCGATTGCCCCCATTATTGAGGATCTCCAATTATTACACCTGCCATCTCGCAAAGTTACTTGGAGACAGGTATCCATTCCTAACAGTGTTAGGGGTTTAAGGGCAACTTGCACTAAACCAATATGAATGTAATTATAATTTCGCATATGAGCTAGAATATCACTTCTATCTAGAAGATTAATTATCTTATCATTCAGCTCTATGCTTTCAGTTTTTTTTTTGGTTTTAATAGCCAAAGTACTCCTAAATTCAAAAGTGCCTCGTCCATAAATAGTAGATGGATGTACTGGAGGAATAGTCCAGTGATTTAGTTGTTCTTGCACATTGGCATATTCCACTAATTCGGAATTCTTAATTCTATCATTATCAGATCTAAACAATCTTCTCATTGTGAGAAAGTGTTAGTGCTCATATAAGATATTTTCTTATGATTTTGCCTTTTTTTTTTTTTTTAATGAAGGATAGCATTATAAGTAACACGTCTGTCAACGATTTACCGGAGCAAGGCCAAAATACCCAAACAGGGTTTACAAGGCCGGACAAATCCGAACGCGACTTGAGTGACGTCCCACTACCCATAATGATATCTTACATTTAAATTTTTGAAGGTTTTTCTAAAATTTTATTCAAAAGGCTCAATCATAAGTCATAACTTATATTTACACTAACAATATAATTACGCCATTAACTGGCTCTGATACCAAGTGAGTACACTTAAGTACAAGGATCGTAAAAGAAACACACCTTTTATTCAGATGGCCGAAGCCAATGTTACAGCAGGGGAGGGGAGAGAATACAGCGGAAGAGAGAAGGGAGAGCTAGGATTTTAGAGAGAGAGAGGGTAATCCTGAAAAACCTACCTCAACCCTTACAGACTCAAACTATTTATAGACCCAAAGAAAAGAAAATGAAATTCAAATTTCAAACAAATTACACTCAAATTCAAATGAAGATTCCAGCCGGGTGCACAAGGGGCCCCATCGTCGCTTTGGTCTTCACCGACAGCAGAGTGTGATCATGACGATTCCATTATCGTTGCTTTAGTCTCCAGTGACTACTCCATTATTGCTACTTTAGTCTTTTCTCACCGAAAGAGAGTTTGACAATCTGCCAAACTACTAGTGCTTTTCTTTCCCTTTCTTAGTCTGTGACAGTCGTTCAGCCATCAATTCAGCCATACTGTCCCAATAGTCACCTAGAGAAGGTGTGTCGGTATTCATTTCATCTTCATAGGGATCCTGAGATTCCCCAGCAAGACAAGTGAAGGGATTATTGTCTTCTTCCTTGGATTTTGCTGATGTCATAGAATCATCATCTTTAGCTGTATTGGTCTGAATAGTCTGTAGGAATTGTTCCTTCATGAAATCCATAGTTTTCATGACAATTTCATCATCAGTTGCTTCAGGGAATTTGGCCCTGACTTGAGCTGATATGTCAAGGAATGGATTCTTGATTGACAACTGCTCTTTCTGCTTAATTTGTTGCCTCAATTCTTTGATTCGAGCATTAACCTTATCAATGATTTCTTGTGTATCGGTTTGCTTCCACCAACGATACTGAAAAGTTCTCTGGAGAATCGGAAGTCCCAATTGATTTTTACCAATTTGAAGATCCCATTTCCAAAGCCATGGGATACCAAAAATAGTCATTGTGTCAAGAAAAAGTTTTCTTTCAGGAATATCTCCCCTCAATTGGGAGTAATATTTGTGAAAGGACTCTATTTCCTTCTGAATTTTAGTTGACAAAAAATCTTGTAATGGTCCAAATTTTGACCACCATTCGAAAAACCAATTTGGAAAATCATTTTGTCCAACCAGCTTTGGACATAATTTTAGAAATCAGGAATGTCTTTTGTGCTGATTTTGATAGTAAAAAGCTTTAGTAAAAGCTTCAATGTAGTCCCAGTAATTGTACTGGATCGGAACTCCATTTTCCGATTTAATAGTCAGAGACTTTGATTTGCTGGGATGAATTCCACATTTTTGTATTGGAATGACCATTCTTATTATGGCCCTGCTGTAGCTAATTGGACCCTTTTGTCCAATCTTGCTATCATAAGTATGGCGAAATTCCACCGATCCAGATTCTGAGAGCATTGCCTCGTAGATGTATCTGTATTTTCCTTCATGGACTGGATAACTCATTGTATCCAAGTATTGGGACTTTATTTCCCACGGATCATTAATCCATTGCTCATCTTTTGATTCCAAGACCATAATGGTCTCGGTAGTCTTCAAAGATTTGAAGGCGTCATTAGTCTGGATCACTTCCGCCATTGAAAGTGATGAGGAAGATGCAGAAGATGCTTCCTGAAGTGAAGGAAATTGTAGTTTTTTGGCTTGCAAGTAAGCCTCAATATCTGCTTGGGTAACCTTTGACGGTTTACCCCTACCACGAATGTTGTTACCACGGCCACGACCCCGATCCGGTGGTCTATTCATCTGCAAAATTATGCACGGGATAAGATATTCAGTTTATTCTGAATTTGTTGCATTCTGTTCCGACGAAAACTATTTACAACAATATTCTCATCTTCATCATCGGAATAACCATATTCATCATAAAATTGATCGATGGCCACTATAGCATTGGCCCATCTTTTCAGGTAGAATTTAGTGGGAAGATATCTCCTGAAATATTGTTCCCTATTAGCCATGACGTGTCTGTCCATGGCTTTTCTGAATTTTTTATCCTTCTCAATGATAAATTTTAGCCTAGATTGGGCTATAGAAGGACAGGCTTGTTTGATGAAAGTTTCATCTGCATTAGAAGAGGATGCATGTATTTCCTCAGCCTTTTGACGGCTGATTGGCAACATTAGCCCTGTAAAAATTCACGAGTAAGAAAATCAGGGAGAGAATTATTTTCTCCTTTTATATATTCAATATCAAAATCAAAAGCAGATAATTCAGACTGCCATCTAGCAAAAATTTGTTTTGAAGCCAGGTTTTTAATATCTTGTTTCAAAACCTGCTTTGCTGCACTGCAGTCAACTTTTACCAAGAAATGTTGATTTAATAAATCATCCTGGAATTTATTTATACATTTAATAATAGAAAGAATTTCTTTCTTTATTGTGCTATAATTAGCTTGAGCATTTTTGAAAAGTCCAGAAGTAAACCTGACTAATTCTTCCTTAGAAGTATTAGGATTGTATTGTTTTAGAATGCCACCATAACCAATATTAGAGGCATCTGTTTCAACTGTTTTTCTCCATTCTGGATTGGCAATAGCTAAACAAGGAAGTTGCTTTGCTTTTAATTTAATCTTTTGGACAGCTTTGGTATGAATTTCTGTCCAAGGAGGAGGATTCTTCTTTAATCTATCATAAAGAGGTGCAGAATCCTGAGCTAATTCTTTGTAATAATCTCCGATGTAATTGAGACTACCAAGAAACCTCTGTAATTGAGTTTTCTCTCTTAATTCATCTGGGAATTTGGAAGCAAATTCTATGCTTCTATCAATGGGAATAATTTTTCCCTGGTGGATATTGTGTCCTAAGAATCTGACTTTAGTTTGAAACAATTTCATCTTAGGAGCAGAAACAACAAGTCCATTTCTTTTAATAACATCTTTAAAAATTCTAAGATGTTTCATATGCTGGTCTATGTTCTGAGAAAATATTAGAACATCATCAATGTAGCAAATAGCAAATTCAGCATATGGATAGAAAATATCATTCATAATATTCTGGAATTCTGAAGGTGCATTCTTCAAGCCAAAAGGCATTACATTCCATTCAAAGTGACCAAAAGGAACAGTAAATGCAGTTTTATATCTGTCAGATTCCTCAATTTGAATCTGCCAATATCCTGATTTTAAATCAAATTTGGAAAAGATAGCTGCCCTATTAAGCCTATCCAATAAATCCTTCTTATTAGGAATGGGATATCTTATCCACATCAAAACCTCATTGAGGGGTTTATAATTAATAACAAGTCTAGGAACACCTCGTTCCTTCTCTGCATTTTTATTGACATAAAAAGCTGTGCAGCTCCATGGAGAATAGCTTTTTCTGATTAGTTGTTTACTGAGTAAACTGTCAATTTCATTCTGACACATTTTCAAATATTCTTGTTTCATTTGAGAAGGCCTTGCCTTTGTGGGAATTTTTCTTTCATTAAAATCCTAGCTCTCCCTTCTCTCTTCCGCTGTATTCTCTCCCCTCCCCTGCTGTAACATTGGCTTCGGCCATCTGAATAAAAGGGGTGTTTCTTTTACGATCCTTGTACTTTATTTTCTATTCCACCAATCTTTTGAATCATGTTTTGACCTTATAATACATCATTGATCAGTACGTAGTTTAAATAGAGGTATCCGATGTATCAACATTGATCTGATCATAACATACTAGGTAATAGCTAACAACGCCGATCGACTGATATATATTGGTAATAAAATTGTAAGTAGATCAAAATCAGATATATAACATGGCAAATTGATTATGCAATATCGATGCTGATCAGAACCTTCAAATTGTTTTGCTTCTTCGCGTTGAAGATTAATGACTTGTCAAGTTGAACTGTTGAAGAGTAAAAGTTCTCTCTCTTCAACCTTCTTCAAGCTTGAAAGAGTTCGAGACAAACCTACACTAAAACCTTTTGCTGAAACCGGCTCTTTAAATTTTGTAAGGAATTTTAGTTTTGCTTCCTTCCTTGGAAGTTGCTCTTAGAGCAAGGAAGGGTGCAAACGTAGGCCGATTAAATGAGTCAAGCTACTCGGCCTCTGCGGCGGAGTCACAGTTTAGATTCGGAGGTGACACTGTTTTAATGGAGTAGGAGTCTACTTTTGTTGTTTTACATGTTAAACGTAAAGTTAGAGTTTATCCTAACTTTGTGTAAAATAAAAACTCATTTTGAAACCTGAGGCCTGTACTCCCCCCTCCATAAAGGCCTAGGCCCGATTCTGAGCATAGGTCTACCAGGTCACCGCCTAATTACAACATCACAACTCTCTTTTGCTGTTGGGATGTTGTATGCAGTATGCACCAATGACATGAGCTCCATTACTCTGCAGGCAAAAGTGTGACATCAAAGCATGTTAGTAATGCGATCAGTATGAGTTATTCATCTAGATCTCGTATCTTATAAGCACGTAATATCTTTGGATTAGATTAATATAGGCTGATTACATCTTGCTCCCTTGAACTATCGCATTTTTTTTAAATTACCCCCTAAACTACGTACCACTACACTTGACCGCCTTAACTTATATCGGCTTAATGGCCGTTAAAGATCCGGAAATAGTTTACCATGTTTATTTCTTCCATATATGATGAGAATATCGAGAATGATATACATATAAACTTGTATATCTATCAACTGACCTTGTCTAATTTTTTTTTTATGAAGATCTGTCTCGCATCTTGAAGGTTTTGATGATACAAGGGTTACAGATAGATGTTAACGACGACAAAATAGAGGGAGATCGATCAGTGAGGGTGAATGGAAGATGGCTGTCCAGCTAAAGATATGGTAATTGATTTTGTTACAAATCATATTCGAGCATTATTTTGGGCTTTTTAACAGCCATTATAGTACTACTGAAGACTAATAAATGGCCCGAGTTGAAAGGTTTAGTTAGGTTAACGCGGTCAAACGCAAGGTGTTGTATTTCCGAGGGTCATTTGAGAAAGTGCGATAGTTTAGAGGGACAATTGTACCTACGAGATAGACTTTTTCATGGCCGCTCCTGTTTACGGAGCGGCGCAATTTCAGCCATCCATTCGCGCAATCAATGGTTGAGATTCCTTTTCAATTATGACCGGTCACAATTAACTATTTCTCGAAAAAATTTCATTAAAATCTGGACCGTTTTGGACGACAGCGATTCACTTCCGTAAACTTTCTTTTGGGAAACTTTCGTAAAGAAGTTTTACTCTTGTACCTACACCGACAAACATATCAAAACTTTAATTGGGATTATTGGTTACTATATTAATTGCTAGCATGTGGATTAGATACCTAATAACCTACCTACTCACATGCTACAAACCTTAGATTAATTAAGAGAGTAATTAATAAGCCTATAAAAAAGAGAGAGTAATTAACATCATTGTATTTTATAAGTTGATCTTGTTTCTCGAACTGCCTTCATTTCAACGTTTGACGGACCTCGAATTACAGTAAATTTTGACTTGCATCATTTCTTTAATGAAATAATCTGACCGGCCTAGAAGGCACGAACTAAAAATATACAGTTTTTTTTTTTGGTCACCTGAAAATTTTAATGTACGCATGGCATGGTAATTCTTCTTTATAATTTAGGATGTCGGGACCAACTAATGAGCACCTCGAATAACTCTTGGGAGAGAAATCTCACTGTCTATTAGGGGTCTGATTAAAAAAAAGGAACAACGTCCCATATGGATGGACCCACAAGAGTTGATTGCAGACCTAAAAAGTGTTTGAGAATTAATAGTCCTCCATTGCTTGAGTATGCAATGTGAGATCATTTAATAGCACGAGGCACTTCTCTACTTAATTGTTTGGGTAATTGATTTTGGATTGGATATAAATTTTTCACATTGTATAAGAGTGGGCTGATTCCATCCCAAACGAAGGCTGCACAATGATAGACAAAAAAAAGTGAATACACGTGATATATATAAATTGGCTAAACATGAGGTGGTGGTGGAGAATAGTCTCACATTGCTTGAGTATGAAATGACATATCACTTAATAACGCGAGAAACCTCCACTATTGTCAATTAGTGTGAGATTAAACATACTTCACATAGTATCATTCCATCCCAATCTAAAACTGAAATAGTCCACACTCTACGACGACAAACCCAAACAAAAGCTGCGTGAAGATAAGCTAAAAAAAGTGGCTATACGTGACATATGTAAGGGGTAGTTTTTCAAAAGTGTTAGAATTACTAAAAGTGCTAAATGAGCTTTTTTTTTTCATCACCGAAAAAAGATCATTTTGAACTCTTAACATTTTCTTGAAAAACAACCCCTAAATGCGGCTACAAGTGTGAGGGGTGCTAGAAAATAGTTTCACATTGTTTATGTATAGAATGGGAGACAACCTAATAATATGAGAGACCTCTCCACTCTTTATCTTCTTTTTTTTGGGTCAAGCGGAAAATCTCTCCACTCTTTAAAGGTTGATTTTCATTTTCTTTCTTTCTTTCTTTTTTTTTTCCACAAGTTCCAAACGAGCCCTAAGAGTAAACTGTAAACCATCCCACACAATATTTATCTCACCTATCAAAAAAACTCAACCAGGCCATCCTATCCTCCTGTTCTCGTCTTTTCACATTGTGTGCCCTAGCTATTGACCCCCTCCACTTTTTTGTTCCCATTTTCAACTCGCCAACTTGCTCAACCTGTCGAGTCTAAACTGCATGAAAATTTCACCGAACCATCGGTTCAAAAGATGCGTGCGTGCGGTCTTGTAATAGAGAAAATCTCAACCCGTGAAATACAAGTTGGGTGAAAATAATGATCTCAACCCTCCCAATCCGGCGTGTGCACATCCCTACTCCCCCATCGGAATTCGTTGAAGACGTGTTTTATTTCGGGGTACAGCCATAACTTTATATATGTATATAGTGGGGCAAGAATATCAGGCCTTTTGGTCTCGTTCTATCAAAGTTAACGCAACATCGGAGGGAAAGATAACTGAGAAGGGAAAATTTTGATATAGTCACGAAAAAAGTAAGGTAGGGCGAATTTTTTATTAATTTTTTTGCCGAAAAACCGCCGCGGAGCATTTTTATTGGTCATTAAAATTCATGTGTTTTCAATAGACTAGCTTTTTTTCTGATCCGCTCTGGGGAATCTGAGGGAGAGTTGGCATCCCATCTGGCTCAAATCATGTTATCGTTCATACTGGTTGTTTCTATGGCTCCAACAACATTATTGAACCCACTCTAGTTGTAAAAGCTAAAAATCCACTTGCATTACATGATTATAAATGTATTATTAGTAAGTAGTATAAATCAATTAATGTTCTAAAAGTCGATAGACGCTAGTCGGGCGGTCGGCCACCTTCGAGCTTCAAGGGCTAGTAATCGGCGATTAATCAAAACCCATAGCAATTAGTAATCGGCTTAGTCGGATCCAGTCGGACAGGCCCCCGCCAACGATTAAATTCTTTTAGAACAATGGTATAAATACAAGTATACATGTGTACATTCTTTTACCTTTTCTTGGACATAGCTTTACAGAATCAAGGGACAAACCATACCTTAAACAAATGGTAAAGCTCTTCAATGTCCTCTAATGATGGACACTAATTTTCCCACAAAGAGAGAGAGGGAGTAAAAAATATAAATGAAAAGTGCAGAAAATAAAGTACTTATCCATGTAGGGGATAATCATCATATCAGATCGGACTAAGGGCACTTCTCAATTATTGAGGACAGAGAGCCCCAAATTCTTTTGGCCTACTAAATCAAATCCGGGGCTGTCGTGTCGGGATGGTAATCGTGTGGTTGGGGTAGTTGTTTTCATCATCACCATAATTGTAGGGCAACGGGACTAGACTAGCTAGTAGTACTAAAAGGACCAACTAGCTAGGATTTCCCCTTTCCATTTTCCTACGAATAATTCTATGGGTACCGACCATGCATGCGCCGTGATCAGCGCCTTCAATTATCCCATTAAATTGATTTTTTCGCTTTTCGAATGATCTTGCGAAAAAGTCAGTTTAATGGGATAATTGAAGGTGCATAATTCAATGTACCAATTTTTTTTACCCATATTCAGTAGGATCATTTGTGTGGGGTTTGAAAGTGGGACCTGCGTGCCGATCTGTGCATTGTCGGTGCGTGGCCGTAAATAGCCATAACCGGGTTGATTTCCTAATGGTGCCCTACTTTCTCGAGCCGTCGAGCTTGACGCATATTCTGCCCGTTAAGATCTTATTTGTGATTGGTTCGTTGGATAAACAAATTGAAAACGAGGATACTTTTCAAAAACTTGTTACAGCTTGGTCAAATGAATATTGAAAGACCCACTACTTGGTATGTCAGAGCTTATACTGTTTAAATAATCAAGTTATTCGAGTCAGGTCATCATCAGCTCGATTAAAGCTCATTTAATTTGAGTAAAAAGCAAAACAAGTTTGAGCACATTTTTTTTTTTGAGCTTGTTAATATTTCAAATCAAACTTAAATAATCACAGTTCGGCTCATCCAGCCCTAATTCTACCACTCTCAAGCACTCTCCCCCTTGAACTTATGGTTCAGTATTGAGAATATAAATAGTAAAATTTAATTATATTTTATTTCCCATGCTTTAGTTATAGAGAAGAGCATGCGTGAAGGAAATCAACAACAAATCCATCTATCGACGACTATAGATATCTAAAATTTTGCATTCCGAAAATGAAAGTTTTACTACTCAAGAAACAGAGGTAAGTGAAGATAGAATTCCTAAGTTTTGGCTCTTGAATCCGTTAGGCTTTGACGACGGATTTTTGACGCCATTAATTTCTTCTGAAAGCTAGAGATTATTTGACACAATTACTAGTAGATTTTAGCCTGATCATGGTCCCTAAAGAGGAAAAGGAATGCTGGACTCCACTAATCTGCAGCACATGCTTGTGAACAAAATCTGGATTAAAGAAGGAAAAAAGATGCTTAAGATGAGTTAAAAGTTGCGTTGAGCCAATAATAGCTTAATATAAAACACTGAAACTCACTGACAACATTGGACCAATGCTTTGAGCTTTAGCACCAATTGAGGATCCACATTGGCCACACATCATTACAAAAGTGTTTAGTTTTCTCTATTTCTGGATTCACCGAGCTGGGAAAATCCTTATTTTCTACTTATTGAAATAGAGAAAAGATTTCCATTGGTTACGAGTGACGGGGTTACTCCTATCGATTTACGTAGCGACGAGTTTGGCGGTGAGGACATTATCATTCACGACGAGAAGTAACTCAAATTATGCGATGACGATCTTTTATTTGCGGGAAGTAAGTTGGCCATCGATCTGTAATGCTACACAGGGATTTGTGCATTAATTATTGTGTGTTTAACCTGAACTGCTAATTGATTCAAATTCATTTTGTCGTGCTCCCATCACGCTTGGGAAGGAGTATTGCAGGCGCCTGATGTAGATCCTGGCTGCAAAAATCAAAGAGTACAGGTCATAAATCACGACTCTCAACTAGTTCGTAATTCAAACACAGTTAAATCGCAACATAAAAACTGATTACAAAAATCTGCAATTCAAGTAAAATAAAAAAATTCCACACGTAATTATCATTTTGGTATAGACTCAGGTCCCATTCCACTAACTAAAGTACTTACTTTTTAAATTAAAGATGATGTATTGTGAGAGAAACACTCGTCTTGTAAAGCGAAAAATAAGTACTTAAAAAATAAAAAAACCCAACAGAACGGGGCCTCAATAGCCAATACTAGCAAAATGGTCCATAATATAAACCTTCCATTTCGTTGTCCCAATAAATTCAAGACTATGGTGGGGTTGAGAAAGTACACAAACCCAATTGGGCTACTTTGGGCCCAACTAGTTGAAACTCAATTACTTCACTTGATAAGGAACACTAATATTGGGCCTGAACCACCTGGGGTGGTTGTGTGGTGCTAAGCCTGTTCACATCCCAGTGGCTCGGTGATTGCAAAATCATGGGTCAGGATTTTTTGGGCGAAGTTTGAAAAGATGTCAAGCCTGCTAATCTTAGCACATCTGCTTTTTGTCACGATATGTCTTCGTGGCGAACGGGGTTAAGCTATGATTCAAGCCTGTCTTTGCCGGTGAGTCTCTCGCGTTGTTGGACCCATTTGGGCTCCTTTTATGTAGCTCCGAGGCGAGCAGGTAGGACTTAGGAGTTTCTTTGGTCACGCCTAAGAAACATTTTCATGCCCTAGCTAGTAGCCTCTCCTACCTTCGTACCTCAAAAAAAGTTCACGGACCAAGAAATTACTATGTAAAATCGCGGTGAGATAAAACGTAAATAACTTCACTAAAGTAGCCCAATTATATAGTAAATTTACGTTTTCAAGAACTTGGCTTATTACCGATGAAAAAAATTGTTACGTGAACTCATATCTCTTACTGTAAGTAATGCAGGAATGTATCTGCACTTACCACACAAGAATGCACATCTTGACATCCACACAGCAGCTTCCCATTTAGAGTATCAATGGCTTGAAATGTTCCTCCGCCCTCACTCCTCTGCATCATTTACACGAACAATTTAACAAGAAATTAGGATTTTCGCATCCTACAAGGCTATCTCAGGTTTTCGTTATTTTCCGTATTTTTAGATTGGAAGGCTATGCTTGATTGACCGGCTTATAGTGACACTATACTATGACTCTAAGCCAAGTGCCCCGGAACTGTTCTACGACCCACCTCCGGTAGTGCGGTCATTTGGTGTCGATGAATTTAGGAAATATGAGGATCCTTCACAATATGGCTGCTAATCTAGCGACTTAGCGAGCGTCTCCCGGACACTAGGGACTCGCCCCCTTTCGTGTTGGGGATGTAGACTAGTGAAGATAGGTCCAAACGAATAACATAAACAGACTAATAGTGAAGCGATATTAAATAACATATCTAGCGGGATACGTCATAACAAGAAAGATTTAGGCAGTTTATACCTTGTAGTAATCAGCAGCAACGAAATTCGCCCACCGATTTCCAGCCGCCCCATAACAAGTTTGCAGCATGTTAATGAGGCCTTTGGAATTTTGAACACAGGCTGATTGCTTCATTGGAGGAGACATGAAGTAGTTTACCAAAACCAGTGATTTAGTCTTGTCATTAAGCGGCGACGACTCTGCCCTGTTGGGGCAACTTCCTGCCTTCATTCCTCCATTCCCATCTGCAAATTCCATAGGAAAAAACAAGCAGTAGTGCACAAACTATGATTAGAAAGGAAGAGCTTGTACTTTAACATATTTTTTTTGGTATTTTTACATTGATTTTCGGTTATTAGAATTCGCAATAAAGATCCCCAAGATTGCAAAATATCAAGTGAAATAAGATGAGAAAAACCTCTTACATTGGTTTTCAACCATAAAGTTCCATTGATAGGCGATTCCTTCACTCGCTTGCTTAGATTTAATAGAAGTGAACACGAGAAGCCTCTGGTTTTTCGCGACCATGTCGCTAACTAGAGGCCAATCTTGGCCATTCTGTGGCATGCTTGCAACTGGAAACCAATATTTCGTCAAACCCGCATTGGTGAAGACTTTGGTCAATCCATTTGGGGCATGAACATAGTCCTCTAGGATTATTGTGATTATTTCAGATGGGTTTGCCGATAAGAAGGCCTCAATTTCCCTCAAAGTGTCTATAGCTGGTTCCTACAAATTCGCAATTTCGGTTAAACCAAAATTGTGTTTGCAATGGTAATCATTGAGGAAACTAAAAACAGGGAAAACAAGAAAACTTACAAATGCAGTATAATCATGGCATTTACCCCCAAAAGAATGGCACAACCATACATCACCATCGAAATCGTAGGTGTCAAGCATTAAGGCGCGAGCCCCGTTCTAGAGATGAGCAATGCCAATAGAAATTACTCAAATTAGGGGACAAACAAGTTTTCTGTGAAAAATGAAAAAGTGGTTCAGGATCATGAAGAAGATTTGGGGGATGATCTTACATTTAGCTGTTTAGTGATACTGTCTTCTTGATTTGTAACGGTAAGTCTCGGGACTCCGGTGTGAGATGGCTCCCCGTCGATAGCATAAGCATTGTGGGTTGTCAAAAATGCATACTTGTTGAATGGAAGTGAATCATTCTATTGCCCAAAAGAAAAAGAAAAAGGATAAGACAATCAAATTTCCTTACAAAAAAAAGAGCAAGAAAAGTATTAAAGACACCAAACTAAGAGTTTTAGATTGCGTTAGTTTTCGGATGAGTAATGCTACAGAGACCCACTTCGTCCTAGAAAGTGATAAATGTGGCAACTCCTGAATGACAACTAATAGGGATTAGGGTCCACTCGATTAGTTTTCACTCAGGAGCTACCACGCCATCACTTTCGGACTGAATTCTGGAAGGAGTTACATTTTCCTTTGTATATGCATCAGATGTTATTAATTGTCTAAGATGATGGGCAACAAAAATTGCTAAAATGACAGAAAGCAATTGCTAGAATGGGTATGGTCTAGTTGTTGCTAAGATTGGTTTTTTTTGAAATGCAGTGTGGATGTTCTAATATTGAGGGATCAATCCCGCCGTCTGGTTAAAGCCGAGGCAGAGCCCGTATGGACTGATCCCAAAGAAATTCAAAGGCGTGAGAAATTTTAAACCCGAGACTTTAGGAAGTATGAGCGTATTTGATTACGATTATAACTCTATTAAAATTCATGTTATTGCGAAACCTACATAGGGAACCAGAATGCCTGTAGTATATGTAAATGCTTTTTTTCTTGGACCAGCTTATGCGTATCTTAACTATGTAATAGGAGATGTGGAGTGAGACATACCACGAGCTTGAATTGATCAGTGAAGGCGGATCTTACGCACCTAGACCCCGTAAACCCTAGAGCACATGAGAAGCAGTACAGCCCTGTTCCGCAATCCGCATTCGTTGTGCACCCATCAAGTAGCTAGCAATAAAATCATTCCAACGAAACAATCAGAATTAAAGTCTTAACAAATACCCACCAAAGAAAAACCACAACAGAGAGAGAGAGAGAGAGAGAGAGAGAGAGAGAGAGAGAGAGAGAGAGACCTTGCACTGTCCATTGGAGCAAGCTCTGGCAACACTGAAAAGCACCAAAACGGCAGACAAAAACAGATGCTTCTTCTTCCCAATACCCATTGGGGAGAAAAGGAAGAGACGGGGAAGGAAATGAATTGGTGGGAATTATTTAGTGAGGGATTTGTTTGGAAATGAAAGAAAGAAGGGAAAAGTCGATTTGAATGCGACTGATGAGGCTGAGAAAGCAAGGATTGTAGGGGGATTTCAAGTTAATCTCTTCTTGAAAACAAGAATTGCAGGGTAATTTTTCAGGCAGTGAGGAAAAGACCGGGGACGACTAGGAAAAACCAAAAAGGTAGGAGTGAGTAGATGGGAAAGCAACGATGAAACGAGGAAGAAAAGTTGGCCAGCCAATCAAAGACAAAGGATACGTTTGTGAACATAGTCAGATGGGAAGGCAAAAGTCTAGCCGAGACTAAAATTCAAAGTGTGTGTGGCCGTTTTTTTGGGTGCACGACTATTCACTACACTTACCTGAGACTAAAATTCAGAATTCCGCGGGTTGCGGAAACCGTGGATTTTTTACCGCAGCCCATGGTGGATTTCATAGTGCGTTTATTGTTATAATTCGAATCGTACATTTGTTGTAGGGCCCATATTATAGTATGTTCACTCAAAAAATTAACTTGATTGGATATTAATAGATCAATCATAAGTAAAATTTTTGTTTGTAAAAAAAATGCATGGTCTGATCCTGTCCATGACCATCTGTTCTACAAACCAAAATTTCAATTTTGATTCAGCTATCGATGTTCAATGAAGCTAAATTTCTAAATAGGAATACTACTCCACGGGTCCTACTAGTTTTTTTTTTTTTTTTGTCAAAGATTAGGATAATATTATTATCAAGAAATCGATCAATACATCAGTTTGGGCCCTTATCCTCCTGAAGGGAGGAGTAAAGCCAAGGAGGTGGAAAAAATTCCCAAGTACGAATCGCACTCCCTCTCACAGCATTCTTGGCCACTAAGTGCGCCACCGAATTGCCAACTCTCCTAACAAAACTCACTTTTGAACCATCAAACGAATTCCTCAATTTGTTCACATCGGCAATGATCACCCCTACTTCTGTGTTGCTTTCTTCCTGCTTTTGGGTAAGATTAATTAGCTGTTGCGAATCGCCTTCTAGTTGGATATATCTTAAACCCAATTCCCTCGCAAATAAAAGACCATCCCTTGCTGCCAAAGCTTCTATCACCATTGGACTCATCGAATTCCGTATAATGAACTGCTCTGGCTGCTCGAACAAGCATAACGCTAGTAATAAAAAAGATAGTTTAAAACTTTTTGGGTCCCGTTGTTCGATGCACGTTAGCATTGGTCTCATTTTATACACTGAAAGGCATGTGTGATGAAAAATGAATTTGGAATACTACGTGACGGTACCCCTACAGGGGTATAGAATAATTTTTTCTCCATATTCAATTCCTAAGTCTCTCTCCCTCTCTCTCTCTAATAAGCCAAAAAAAAAATATATAGAAAATTAGGATTGAAGGTTTAGAAGCTTTTGAAGGCGAAACACATTTACTGAGTATATTGATGATTAATTAATTGATTGATTTTGTACCAGCACTGGCGGAGTCCAAATCGTCGATAAGGAATTAAGGATCAAACAATTTTGATAATTTTTTAAAAGTAATTTTTGTACTTAAGTTCGGAGCAAAAAGATTATGTCTCACGATGCGTCCATTTTTCATCTCTAAATAAAGAAGGATATAGTTTTGGTCGTTATAAATCCTTTGATATAAATATTTCAAAATCCATGGATTCTCTGTCAATTGGTTGGATCATAAATCCGATGATTTATTTCACGAGCAAGGTGTGTCGGCTTGAGTAATACACTATTGGTGAGACTCCAATGGACTTCGGGTTGGTGTTGTGCAGTAAGGTGCACAACACAGTGCTACGCACTTCCGAGCCATCGGATCGTGCATCTGATGGCTCGGATCTCATCTCGGCAACCAACAATCGAGAGCCATTCATTGCCGAGATGAGATCCGAGCCGTCAAATGCAAGATCCGACGGCTCAGAGGTGCACAGCACGGTGCTGCGCACACCACTGCACAACACCATCCCCCAATTGGACTCCAATGCCCAAAATTTATTTCAATTTTACTAATTATTGTAGAATGTTTTTTTTGACGAATTCAAGAGCAAATTATGAAGATAATTCGAGTCATCGTAATTCATACAGACCTAGAGCATGTCAATGTGGATCAATGGAATGTTGAAAGCATATTCCAATGCAAATCACTTCACATAAAAACAAAGGCTAAAGTTGTCATCTATTTCTTACATATTCTTTTTTCTTTTATATCACATGTTAACATAATCTATACTACCGCCAACTCTAACCAAACTCATTAACAAGATTGGCAACTTCATCTCCATAGTATTTTGATTTACAACCCCATTACATCTAAATACAGCTACACAAGCGTTGGACTAATTATTCTGGTCCTTACATGCTGTTCTCACTGGGGAAATTCTAGCTTTGCCAATGCAAGACTGGCTAGGGGTTGTCTATGGCTATATGAGAATAATCACTCTTTTTTATCCGTTGTTATTTCAAAATATGCCTCAGATGGTGGTGGTGTGGTAGTGGGAGTGGTGGTGGTGGTGATAGTAGTTGTAGCGGTGGTGGTGGTATCTACAATAGCACTGATGTTAGTTCTGGTGGAGTGGTGGTGGAGATGGTGGTGGTGTCAGAGTGGTGGTGGTGGTGGTGACGACAATGATGGTGGCGGCGGTGTGGATGGTAGTGGTGGAGGAGGAAAGAATTGAATGCAAGAACACATGAATTCATTCACAATTAAGTAGCTCAAGCCTCAAAAAGTCATTCTACTTTTTATCAACTTTTTAGCCTATATTTTAAGAGGCACTTAATATTTTAAGCAATGTAAAATATTGTTATCAAACACAATTAATCACTTATTACAGTAATTCATTTAGTTTTAAGTGCTGAATTTTGATTTTCCAAACAGCCTTAGTATCTTAGTCAAGTAAGATTACTACAAAAGGTATACATTGTTCCATCAACTCGAAACCAAAACCTCCCAACACCTAAGTAACCGGTACACAACCAACTGCGCTAGAAGCCCCGGTCAGGTTAACAAGGTAAGAGAAAAGGAGGAGATTTCCCATTGCTCTGGTTAACAGGGTAAAATAAGAGAGGATTGTTTTCTATTGCTCTGGTTAACAGGGTGAAAAAAAGAGAAGATTTCACTTGATTACTTATTTGTATTGTTACACAGGGATTGTATTTTACTTAAACTGCTAAGTAACTAAAATTCATGAGGATTTCGAATTGATTGGCAAAGTGAAATTCCTCATGCTACCATCACGTTGGGGGAGGAGTATTGCAGGCGCCTGGTGTAGATCCTGGCTGAAAAAATCGAAGAGTTGTCATAAATCTCGACTCGAATTGAGTTACCAATTCAAACACACTTAAATTGCTACATAGAAACTGATAGTAAAAAAAAATAAAAAATCTTCAATTCAACTGAAATAAAAAAATTTCCACTCTTAATTCTCATTTAGGTGTAGACTCGATAGCCAATATTAGCAAATCTGCTTTTCGTCACTCCGTCGGTATGTCTTCGTGGCGAACGGGGTTAAGCTATGATTCAAGCCCGTCTTTTGTTGACGATTCTCCCGCGTTGTTGGACCCATTTGGGCTCCTTTTATAACTCCCAGCAGGAACGAGTTTCTTTGGTCACGCCCAAGAAAGATTTTCACACGCTAGTAACCTCTCCGACCTTTTCAACTCCAAAAAAGTTCACGAGCCAAGAAATTACTATGCAAAATCTCGGCGAGACAAACCACAAATAACTTCATCAAGTGTTACGCGACCTCATATTTCTTACTGTTAAGTAGTGCTGGAATGTATCTGCACTTACCACACAAGAATGCACATCTTCACAGCCACACAGCAGCTCCCCATTTAGAGTATCTACTGCTTGAAATGTTCCTCCTCCTTCACTCCTCTGCATCATTGACATAAGCAATTGAACAATGAATCAGAATCACGGTTTCTACATTGCGTACGTACTGATAATCCAAACAAGCCCCTATGATTACACCAAAGACTTGAGATAATATATACCTTGTAGTAATCAACAGCAACGAAATTCGCCCATCGATTCCCAGACGCCCCATAACAAGTTTGCAGCATGTCAATGAGGTCTTCGGAATTTTGAACGCAGGCGGACAGCTTGATTGGAACAGACCTGAAGTAATTTACCAAAACCAGTGATTTAGTCTTGTCATCAAGCGGCGATGACTCTGCCCTGTTAGAGCAATTTCCTGCCTCCATTCCTCCATCCCCATCTGCAAATTCCATTGCGTATAATATGATCAAAGAAGAAAAACTCGTACTTCATCACGGGGAATCAGATGTGAAAAACTTCTTACATTGATTTTCAACCATATAGTTCCACTGATAAGCGATCCCTTCGCTCTCTTGCTTAGATCTAATCGACGTGAAAACAAGAAGCCTCTGGTTGTTCGCGACCATGTCGCTAACCAGAGGCCAGTCTTGACCATTTTGTGGCATGCTTGTCAATGGAAACCAATACTGCATCAAACCCGCGTTGGTGAAGACTTTGGTCAATCCATTAGGGGCCTGAACATAGTCCTCCAGTATAATGGTGACTATTTCAGATGGATTGGCAGATAAGAAGGCCTCAACTTGCCTCAAGGTGTCTATAGCTGGTTCCTAAAATAGCAATTTTTTGTTACAATCCTTTGCAATGGTAATGACTGAAACAAAGAAAGGAAGCAAGAAAACTTACAAATGCAGTAAAATCGTAGCATTCGCCCCCGAAAGAATGGCACAACCATACGTCACCTTGGAAATCGTAGGTGTCGAGCATCAAGGCACGAGCGCCATTCTACAAAAGAGCAATGCCAGTAGAAATTATACTCGATTAGAGGAGAAACAAGTTTGTAAGGATTTGAAAAAAGTGTCCGGGATCATTAAAAAAGATTTGGAGGATGGATCTTACGTTTAGCTGTTGAGTGACATTGTCTTCTTGATTTGTTAGGGTAAGTCTCCGGACTCCGGTGTGAGATGGCTCCCCGTCGATAGTGTAAGCATTGTGGGTTGTCAAAAATGCGTACTTGTTGAATGGAAGCGAATCATTCTAGTACAAGTACCACAAAAATAAAAAACAGAATCATTCTAGTTCCCAAAAGGAAAAGGATAACCAGTTACATCATCTTTAATTCAAAAAATAAGCCACAAAGAGACCAACTAAATTTTGAATTTTATCCGGAGAATATCCAACAACTGCTTCCATGGAATGAATAACGGAATAATGCTATGAGCCTAAAAAAAGGGACAAATGTGACAACATCTTCACTCGGGCCGAACTCCGAAGAGGGTTGCATTTCCCATCTTGTATGCACTAGATGTTACTAATGTCAACATGATTTTCAAGCAAAATAGGCAACAACATTGCTAGATGAATGATTCCGAAATGAATGAGGAGAAGAATAACTAATGTCAAAATGATCATGGTCTAGTCCATGTATCTTTCAGCCTTGCAGATACAGATATTATGAGGGGCTTAGCTTGGCCTGTTGAACGGGAAAGCCCAACTAACTAGGCCTAGGCCTGCACTAACCCAAGTCCCAAACATAGGCCCAACCCAAGTCCCAGCACACAAATTGATTGAAAAAGGGGAAAAAGGTGCATGTGCATGTGATTTAGTGGGCGCATGTGCATTGGCTGTGCAGTTGAAGGCTATAAATCCCATACCGTACTGGCCGGTATTGTTCAAAGCCGGTACTCTACACTAATT
The DNA here is from genome assembly GCA_018127125.1 of Rhododendron griersonianum. NCBI lineage: Eukaryota > Viridiplantae > Streptophyta > Magnoliopsida > Ericales > Ericaceae > Rhododendron > Rhododendron griersonianum. The sequence continues at coordinate 7,678,911 of CM030797.1, read as the reverse complement.
TCGTTCCGGCTCAAATACCGACCAATACTACTTTAAAATTTTTTTTTTTCGTCAAGTACCGGACGATACCGGTGGGTACTGATCAATACAGGACAAATACCAGACTACTTTTTATTTTTATTTTTATTTTTAATAAATGTGTATATAATACTATAAATTCTTTTATGTGGAAAAATAACACTAATAGCAATAAATTCGAAAACGGTATTCAGTATCTCACTGATACCGGTACGTAACGTACCAGTAGGAAAACCGGTACTCAAGCCGGTTCGGTATTCAGAACCTTGGTGCAGTTATTAAATCGGGACAATATTGCGAAATTACACCCTATAAGACCTACACAGCATTACACTTATATATGACAATGATTCCCCAAGCCATCAACTAAAAACTGGGACCGTCTGGGCTTTATCTCATATTGTGATGTTATGCAAACCGTCCCAAGCACATGCCAGTGATGTGGTCAGGACTTGGGCGGACCATGTGTAAGTTTCGGTTCGTTTATGAACTGTGACATAAGAATCCCACTTGAGCTTTATTTATTCATTTGTTTTTTTTTTTTCTGTTCGAAAAAACCAAAAACAGGAAAATAATTATTTTAAAGAATTCACATTCAAAATGGTTTGGCTTATTATGGAAGGCAAAAAAATTCGTATCGTGAGCATTGTTAATGGGTGGGTGAGCACAAGATGTCATGATGATGAGTCAGAAGTACTAGCTGGTTGTGTAAAGTCGGCATTTTTAGTTGTATTTAGTGAGGTTTGAACCCCTGTCAAATGCATGGGAGTACATTGTGCCTGACTACCACCCCACTTGCAAAAATTCGTATGGTTTTCGTACATTAGAAACCTATCATACCTTCCATCACATGCTTTTTAACAAAAGAAGTTGTGCTATTTCTCGGATAAAAAAATCGAGTACTTTTGTCTATTTTTTTAAAAAATTGCACCAATTTAAATATCTCGATTACTTGTTTAAATGGGTATAAAAAGTTAAAAACTCATGTGCAAGAGTACTTCATTTCTTATATATGAAAATAGCACAAACTTTTGTAAAGGACTAAAATCACGGAACGGACATTCCCATAAATAAGTACGTAGAAAGTTGAAATGTGCGTTAGCTGATCCAAATACATGACTATCAAGAGAAATAAAAGAAAGTGGAGTGAGACGTACCACAAGCTTGAATTGATCAGTAAAGGCGGATCTTACACACCTAAACCCTGTAAACCCTAGAGGACATGAGAAGCAATACAGCCCTGTTTCGCAATCCCCATCCGTTGTGCACTCATCAAGCAGCTATAAAATCATTCAAAATGAAACAATCAGAATTCAAAGTTTTAACAAGTACCCACCAAAGAAAAATCACAACAGAGAGAGAGAGAGAGAGAGAGAGAGAGAGAGAGAGAGAGAGAGAGAGAGAGAGAGAGAGACCTTGCACTGTCCATTGGAGCAAGCTCTGGCAACACTGAAACACACCAAAACGGCTGACAAAAACAGAGACTTCTTCCCAATACCCATTGGGGAGGAGAGGAAGAGAAATTAAATGCACAACTAATTAAGTTGAAGGAATTGAAGGGAAGGGAAATGAATTGGTGGGAATTAATGAGGGATTTTTGTTTGGAATTATTAAGGAAAAAACGGAAAACTCAATTTGAATTAATGTGACTGATGAGGATGAGAAAAATAAGCAACAATTGTAATGGATTTTTTTTTTCTTTTTCTTCTGGCAGTGAGAAAGAGACAGGGGACTAGGAAAATGGTACTAGGAGGACATAGGAAACAACGAAGAAACGAGGAAGAAGTTGGCCATCCAATGATCCCAATCAAAGACAAAAGATAGAAGAGAGTCAGATGAGAAAGGAAACTATATATAACCCATTTTGTGGCAGCACAATTAATTGAATTCAATAGGGCTCAAATAATTTTTCAGAATACAAAATTTAAAGTTCAATAATTTTGATAGAATGTTTTTGATAAATTCAAGAGCTAAGGATGGTTAATTCTTGTAAACTTACAAGTCTGGAATTTATTTTGATTTATTTTTTATTTTTTGTCGTAATTTTTTGGGTTAATCGTTCGTCTCAACACAACGAATCAGAAAAGTATAAAAATATGGACCAATGTCGAAAAAATTCAAATAAGACGGTCCTTTAGACAAATAAGACAATTGCTTGATACTTTTTTCGTCTTTAGTGATTTTTTTTTGCTTTGCGAAATAATTTTGTGCTTTTTAGATTCCTCTTTTCGAGATGGATTATTAATCCAAAAAATATGACATGAATCTAATAAAAATTTAGAAAAGACGAGCAAAACACACAAAACGAAGAAAAATACTAATAAATTTACAAGAATGGAGTCTAATTAAGTATGAAGCTATTGTTGATAGTATGACGTGTGAACGCGTTATTATAAGTCACATTGAACCCTGCATAACTTATTTTATTGGGAATAAGTTTAAATGATAAATAAATACACATTCTTTAAATGACTAATTCAACAACTTCCGTTTAAATTGTAATGTACAGTATGATGTATGTTCTCGATAAACTTAAAAAAAAATTGAATTCCATTAGTAAAGTATGTCTGAAAAGAACTCACAAATGGACTGAAGACCTCAAGAGAATCTGAAAAGGATTATATTCCTTATTCCTTATACAAATGGTTTGAAAAAAATTCGTAAACGAAATAGTCGTCTATTTTTACAAGAATGGAGTCTAATTAAGTATGAAGCTATTGTTGATAGTACGACGTGTGAATGTGTTATTATAAGTCACATTGAACCCTGCAAAACTTATTTTATTGGGAGTAAGTTTAAATGATAAATAAATACACATTCTTTAAATGACTAATTAAACAACTTCCGTTTAAATTGTAATGTATGATATATGTTCTCGATAAACTTAAAAAAAAATTGAATTCCATTAGTAAGGTATGTCAGAAAAGAACTCACAAATGGACTGAAGACCTCAAGAGAATCTGAAAAGGATTATATTCCTTAATCCTTATATAAATGGTTTGAAAAAAATTCGTAAACGAAATAGTCGTCTATTTTTCGAAGATAAATATGATCTGATTACGCGGTTACTGATATTAGATACATATATTATAGATGAATGATTGGTATATCGTTCCGGTTGCATTCCTTTTATATATGGCCCGACATTACCCGCAATCCTTAAAATATAATTAATTGTAATGACAGAAAAAAATAAAGAAGGATTAACAATATTCAGAGCCGGCTTATAGGCAAGGCGAGGGAAGCCTGTGCTTCCGGCCCCCGAAAAAAATTAAAAACGAGGGCTCTAAATTTTTAGGATATATAATATATGTATGTATATATGGTCCAAAAAAAATTGCTCTAACCTCCTTTACACAAAATAGACCCAATTGAAATTTAGGAGCCACAAAATAGGCCAAAATTGTGGAATTATTCATTAGAAACACTAACACGTTAAAAATGAAAATAACATAAGGGTCGGCAGGAACTAGGAAGATATAGTCAATCAAAAAAGAAGATCGATCATCAAAAAAGAAAAAGAAGAAGATATAGCCGATCATAAGGACGGCTATGTTGTCTATCGAGAAGGAGTTGGTGAAGCAGCTTGACTATAGAGACTTAATCAGTACGTTTGCAGCAAAAAGTGCGAGAAGAATAATTTTCAAATGATAGATTTTGAGGTATTGTAATAGTTGCATTTTTTTGGGATAATTATATGCTTCTATTTTGTAATGATAAATCTTTTGTATTGGTTTTTTTTTTATGACTCTTTGTTGACCACTTTTGTATGAAAAATATAAGGTGACCTCGTTTCGCTTCCGGCCTCCAAAACTTATGAACCGGCCCGGACAATATTAGGGACAAACGATCGTTTAGAAAACAATAGAATAGAGAGATCGATCATGTCAATGAATCGCTTCACTTATAAAACAAAGACTAAAGTTGTACTCTATTTCATTCATATTCTTTTTCCTTTATATCACTTTTTTTTTTATCGGCAAATTTTTTTTATTAATCTCTGCAATATTACAAAGATTAGAAGGACAAGGACAAAAAGAAAATGCAAGAAAGAAAAAAAAACATTACTTTTTTGTGTTCACTTAGCAAGAATATTCTAGAAAGTGGTAGAAAATGAACTTTCTCGTACAACTCTCTCAAGATTAATTGAGAGCTTACCTCACTTTTTCTCACAAAATGTGTAGGGAAATTTATTTTCTCTAGAAAATCAACAATACTGCATGTAACGCCCCGATTTTCGGATACGTTAATTAAATCATTTTAAATTAATTTAATAATTTTTAAAATGATTTTATGGTAATTAATCTTCAAAACAGAGTTTAACAGCGGAAATCTTAAAATTCGAATTTAAGATAAACATAATTTGAACCTTACAAAGAATAAGTTAGTCACTTAAGATTACATTTCTTGGAACTTGAGATCAGTACTAAAAATAAATCAGAGCATCTAAGGGTATGGGTACAGAAGTCTAACAACATAGTTTATAAAATGGGACAGAACAGGACTCTAATTCCAATACGGGTTCCAAGCTTCTTCGTGCTCAGTCTCAACAACTGGGTTCTCCTCCTCAAAGTGCTGATTACCTCTCATCTCCTGAATACCTGGCATGAGACGCCAGGCCAAATGACACTAAAATGAGTTTTGACACTCAATAGATAATCTCCTACCATTTAACCCTTACATTATAATACAATAGCAATAAGGACAACAATTGGAAACAGAATTGCATACGTCCAACGTCAAAACAGGATTACAAGATAGTCATTTCATTATCTAGCCTTCAATTTAAGTTAAACCTTACAAATCCCCTTCTTTTCTTTTTTTTTTTTAACCATCCTCACTCATTAACCATAGTACCAAAACTTTCACAAGATTCACTCTTCCCCCCCCCCCTAAGGGTGTACAAATCAGTACAATCCCTCGGGATACACAAAGCAGCATATGAGTATGTGCAAAGCAGCACAATTCCTCGGGATGTGCAAAGCAGCACATGAGGATGTACAAAGCAGCACAACTCCTCGGAAAGTACAAATCAGCACAACACGAGCCCCTGTTAGCACCCTTTCACAATTTAAGCCCATTTGGTAATCCTTGTCATAGTCATGGCTCATAATCACACAACATACTTCTGAGAATTTCACCCTCTTTCATTCAACTTAACAACGGCTATGTGACCTTCTACATACGTATACCAATTCCATGAACCTAAATTCAATATAGCTCACTACAATCTCAACATATTCATCAATAAGGTAAACTTCACAAACATAATATGATTAAGAATTTCAAGAACAACAGTTGATAAGAAATTTAAGTAAAGCATAAAGCATTTAAATTTGTCCTTGCGACTTTTGGCTTCCTTACTATTTAGCACATTAGTTCACTTTAAAAAAAACTTCTAATATTTGAGGATCGAAAAGTTATTTCGTAAACCATAGATTTATCTTGCAACTTGTAGAATCCAAAGTAAAATTTGTAATTAGAATTTCGCAAGATAATATTACAAAATTAGTTAACTGAGGTATCACCTCTTTATTTTTATTTTTATTTTTTGAACGGAACTGAGGAATCACTTTAACTTATATCTTTTATTTACTAGAACTAATATTTCATTAATAAAACTCTGCATCTTTTATTTTACTGATCTTAATAGTTCTAGAGTTAAGCTAAAGGCTTTTATCTAAACAACTTGATCCTGGGGATCTCAAAATAAATGTTCTAGTACTTTTCACGTGTTTTACAATTACACTTAGTAGTAAAATCTTATTGTTACTCATATCATTATACGCTTAAAATATCAGACTACATTAACCCACTAATTAGTAAGTCTAAAGGTTTAGACTAACTTATGTACTATCAAAGTCAATAACAACAAAGCACAGTAACATTAACAATACGGTAGCCAAACAAATCTTAACACGTCCCATCATTATTTTTGGCTAAAAACGTTTTCTGTCCGGAGAAGAAAGTTCGACCGCAAGGGCATGGTTCACGTCTGCGAGGTCTAATTATTCGGAGGCGAGGTTGGTACGGGTGTATACAGTTTTCTTTTCTAGTTTCATATATATCTTCTTCTTCTTTTTTTCTTCGATTGGCTGGGCTCGCTAAAAGCCACAACACTAAGTCTAACTAGTACATTAATTATACTTAGAGTTAAGGGGTAATGAGATATCTACCTTTGTTCTTGGAGTTCTAGCTAGCTAGGACGGATGAAAATGGTGATTTCGAAAGCGGAGGAGGTTCGCGGCAATGGTGGAACCCGGTGGTGATGATACGTGGCGATTCGGAGCTCCGGTGTGCACTGCACAGTAAGGTGTATGGCCTATTCCTTCTTCTCCTCTTTTTCCTTCCTCTTTTCTCCTCCTTTTCTTTTCCCCACGGTAGGCCCTCTCTCTCTCGGCAAAATAAGAAAACAAAAAGAAGAAGATGGTGGATGATGAATGATTCTTCTCTCTCCCTCTCGCTTCTGCCGGAAAGAAATAAAATGGGAAAAACGGTGGGTTTTGATTTTGGAGGTAAGAGTAATATAGGGCTAATTAATTTGGGTAAAGAAAAACTAGTGGTTAATGGAGTGAGTGAGTATGGGTTAAGTTTTGTGGTTAAAGGAAAGTTTCTAAGGTGGTTGTCGGCTTCCTATTGGTTGGAGAAAAGCGGAAGACAAAAATGGTCAAACATGCAGAGTGATGGGTTTTGATTAAGTTAGGATTTGTATTTGGGATAGGATTTTAGTTGGCCAGGGATTCCAGTTACAACGTCAAATATACTTAATTATGTAAATCATTTTAATCAATTAATAATTTAGGAGTATGATTACTAAATTTTATTCGTAATAATTAGGGCCAAAATTAGGATCGTTACAACCTATCCCCCTTAAAACAATTTCGTCCTCGAAATTAGACCGTTCGCTTCGTTACTTGCAGTTGACGTCTGTTGACTTCCAGTTTATTCTTCTTCCCACGATCTAGGAATGAGACTTGGTAGCTATCCTAATAGCTTGTCGTGCTACATTGGACACTGAGTCACCATTGATGATTGATCCATCTATCCCCCTTAAATTTAGGACACGTTATGTCTGAAGAGTAAGCCGTCACTATCATTCATTCGATAGCGGTCTGTGACAGTAAGGTGAGCGGTAAGCCAATTCCTTCCCAAATTGACATTTGCAGTTGACCCCTTCTTTTTTTTTTTTTTTACTCGAAGGTTGCAGGTAAAAGTTAATTGGAGACCTCTATTACGCACACCTATCATATAAGATTTACGGAGATTTTTCCCCCCTATTAATGGTGAAGTTCCATTCGCAGACATTCTTAGGGTCCCGTTCCTAGTTTAAGTGATTTTACTCATGCTGCAGGTACGTGCGATATTCTGGACTAAGACTTGAAACAACCTTGAATAGTGTGAGAGTACCTTGATGTGCGAGGGGGTTGGGATTCTCTTCTGCTCCTTGGAGTGGAAACATCCCGCCTTCCATTGCCTCGGGTTGTAGTTGACCTCTATTTGCAAAATTTCTAATTCCACATGGCTGAGGACATTTGCGCTTATAGTGGCCCATCTGACCGCAATTATAGCACTTTATTGTTTCCACATTCCTCTTTAGTGTCTCACGATGGGGGTTTTGACCATTCTTCTTGTAAGGTTTAGGAGTGACAAATCCCTGATTGTTATTGCGAATAGGCCCTCCCGATGTCGGTGGCGCTTTCCTCTGGTTCGTAATTCTGATCGAGTCATTAATCTCCCTTTCGTTGATCAAAGTGGCCCTCACCACCCGAGAGAAGGTTGGAAGCTCTAACCCGACGACTTTTCCCCGAAGAGGGTCCTCTAACCCCCACTCAAACTTTCTTGCCTTAGCGGCATCAGTAGGGATATACGTCTGTGCATGTCGTGATAGCTCCTCAAACCGTGTCATGTACTGTGTCACAGTCATTGTTCCTTGTCTAAGTGCTAGAAACTCCTGTGCCATTTGGTCCTTAATCGGTGTAGGGAAATACTTCTCCAAAAAGATCTCCTCGAATTGAGTCCATGTGGTTGTGGCGAGATTCACGGTATTCTTGGTGGCCTCCCACCAATAGTCAGCTTCCCCTTCCAGTTGATACGTGGCCAAGGCCGCCTGGTCAGCACCTTGTCGAACTCCCATGGTGTCCAACATCTTCTTGATCTGACGGATCCATCCATCGACAACATGAGGGTCAAGTGCCCCTTGAAAGGTTGGAGGTCTCTGTTTCCTGAACTCGGCGAATAGATGGGTACGATCTGGGGCTGCACGAGGCCGAGGTCCTCGCGGATTAGCGGCAAGATTCTGGAGTATCTGGGCCACGTTTGCCAGGGCGGCTGCGACGTTCTGATTTGGGTCCACATTGTTGTTGTTCCCACATGGGATGTTATTCTGGTCGTTGTTGTTACCATTTCGTGTTCCCACCATCTACATTATATAATTATAAGTTAAGGGGGGTTTCTATTTTTTTTCGTGATAAATTTTTTTTTTTTTTAAACATATATATATTTTTTTTCAGTACAAGTAGTTGAGATCCTACTAGTATTTAACTATACAAAATGCCACCTAAGCAGATAACGTACTACATGCAAGTCAAACATGTAAGGCGTATATTTTCTCACCGTACGTTCACACAATGACCCTACCCTTTCCAACTTATCTCTGATCGTAGCCTAGACGAGGAAGGAAAATTATCTTTCAACAGGTACTTAATTTCCTAGGTAGTTTCTTCGACGGCCTCGATCTCTTCTCCCACGATTGTCAAGGTCTACCACATCATCTTCGAATGAGAACTTTTTGACCGCATTGATCGGCTTACATATACAATAGGAGCGAGTTCTTCTATCTCTTTGTTGGAGTCGTTGACTTCAGTACTTTAACAGAGTTGCTTCGGGCAACAAGACATATTTATATGCTACTCTTATAATAAAATAAAATATTGTACATTAGCTTAGACAATAGATAGATTAAGCGCATAACTACCCCGGATAACACTCTTGGAAAATGATCTACCCAATCTACCCAAAGCCGAGGGTTGAACCTAAAGCTCTGATACCATTTGTAATGCCCCGATTTTCGGATACGTTAATTAAATCATTTTAAATTAATTTAATAATTTTTAAAATGATTTTATGGTAATTAATCTTCAAAACAGAGTTTAACAGCGGAAATCTTAAAATTCGAATTTAAGATAAACATAATTTGAACCTTACAAAGAATAAGTTAGTCACTTAAGATTACATTTCTTGGAACTTGAGATCAGTACTAAAAATAAATCAGAGCATCTAAGGGTATGGGTACAGAAGTCTAACAACATAGTTTATAAAATGGGACAGAACAGGACTCTAATTCCAATATGGGTTCCAAGCTTCTTCGTGCTCAGTCTCAACAACTGGGTTCTCCTCCTCAAAGTGCTGATTACCTCTCATCTCCTGAATACCTGGCATGAGACGCCAGGCCAAATGACACTAAAATGAGTTTTGACACTCAATAGATAATCTCCTACCATTTAACCCTTACATTATAATACAATAGCAATAAGGACAACAATTGGAAACAGAATTGCATACGTCCAACGTCAAAACAGGATTACAAGATAGTCATTTCATTATCTAGCCTTCAATTTAAGTTAAACCTTACAAATCCCCTTCTTTTCTTTTTTTTTTTTAACCATCCTCACTCATTAACCATAGTACCAAAACTTTCACAAGATTCACTCTTCCCCCCCCCCCTAAGGGTGTACAAATCAGTACAATCCCTCGGGATACACAAAGCAGCATATGAGTATGTGCAAAGCAGCACAATTCCTCGGGATGTGCAAAGCAGCACATGAGGATGTACAAAGCAGCACAACTCCTCGGAAAGTACAAATCAGCACAACACGGGCCCCTGTTAGCACCCTTTCACAATTTAAGCCCATTTGGTAATCCTTGTCATAGTCATGGCTCATAATCACACAACATACTTCTGAGAATTTCACCCTCTTTCATTCAACTTAACAACGGCTATGTGACCTTCTACATACGTATACCAATTCCATGAACCTAAATTCAATATAGCTCACTACAATCTCAACATATTCATCAATAAGGTAAACTTCACAAACATAATATGATTAAGAATTTCAAGAACAACAGTTGATAAGAAATTTAAGTAAAGCATAAAGCATTTAAATTTGTCCTTGCGACTTTTGGCTTCCTTACTATTTAGCACATTAGTTCACTTTAAAAAAAACTTCTAATATTTGAGGATCGAAAAGTTATTTCGTAAACCATAGATTTATCTTGCAACTTGTAGAATCTAAAGTAAAATTTGTAATTAGAATTTCGCAAGATAATATTACAAAATTAGTTAACTGAGGTATCACCTCTTTATTTTTATTTTTATTTTTTGAACGGAACTGAGGAATCACTTTAACTTATATCTTTTATTTACTAGAACTAATATTTCATTAATAAAACTCTGCATCTTTTATTTTACTGATCTTAATAGTTCTAGAGTTAAGCTAAAGGCTTTTATCTAAACAACTTGATCCTGGGGATCTCAAAATAAATGTTCTAGTACTTTTCACGTGTTTTACAATTACACTTAGTAGTAAAATCTTATTGTTACTCATATCATTATACGCTTAAAATATCAGACTACATTAACCCACTAATTAGTAAGTCTAAAGGTTTAGACTAACTTATGTACTATCAAAGTCAATAACAACAAAGCACAGTAACATTAACAATACGGTAGCCAAACAAATCTTAACACGTCCCATCATTATTTTTGGCTAAAAACGTTTTCTGTCCGGAGAAGAAAGTTCGACCGCAAGGGCATGGTTCACGTCTGCGAGGTCTAATTATTCGGAGGCGAGGTTGGTACGGGTGTATACAGTTTTCTTTTCTAGTTTCATATATATCTTCTTCTTCTTTTTTTCTTCGATTGGCTGGGCTCGCTAAAAGCCACAACACTAAGTCTAACTAGTACATTAATTATACTTAGAGTTAAGGGGTAATGAGATATCTACCTTTGTTCTTGGAGTTCTAGCTAGCTAGGACGGATGAAAATGGTGATTTCGAAAGCGGAGGAGGTTCGCGGCAATTGTGGAACCCGGTGGTGATGATACGTGGCGATTCGGAGCTCCGGTGTGCACTGCACAGTAAGGTGTATGGCCTATTCCTTCTTCTCCTCTTTTTCCTTCCTCTTTTCTCCTCCTTTTCTTTTCCCCACGGTAGGCCCTCTCTCTCTCGGCAAAATAAGAAAACAAAAAGAAGAAGATGGTGGATGATGAATGATTCTTCTCTCTCCCTCTCGCTTCTGCCGGAAAGAAATAAAATGGGAAAAACGGTGGGTTTTGATTTTGGAGGTAAGAGTAATATAGGGCTAATTAATTTGGGTAAAGAAAAACTAGTGGTTAATGGAGTGAGTGAGTATGGGTTAAGTTTTGTGGTTAAAGGAAAGTTTCTAAGGTGGTTGTCGGCTTCCTATTGGTTGGAGAAAAGCGGAAGACAAAAATGGTCAAACATGCAGAGTGATGGGTTTTGATTAAGTTAGGATTTGTATTTGGGATAGGATTTTAGTTGGCCAGGGATTCCAGTTACAACGTCAAATATACTTAATTATGTAAATCATTTTAATCAATTAATAATTTAGGAGTATGATTACTAAATTTTATTCGTAATAATTAGGGCCAAAATTAGGATCGTTACAATTACTTACTCTAACTTTCCTCTTTACCCTCTTTTCTTCACCTTTTCTCTTCTAATTTGGGCAACTTTCCTCCTTTTCAGACAATGATATTTTATTTTTTCTATTATTTTTTTGCAAAACTTTCATTATAATCAAACGGATGTGAGAAAAAAATTACATTTTCTTTCATTTTACTTTCTATCATTTTCACTTTCCATTATATTTTTCTCGCTAATCAAACGGACCCTTAAAGTAAGCATAGTTGGTTGGTGTTATTAGGTGTATCTACTTTTTTTATTGTATACTGTATTAATTAAGAGTAACGTTATTGAAGCATAAATTAAATTTGGTATTTTTGCACAAGAAAGTTAAGTCCAAACAAATCCAATTGTCAAAACCCAAAATGGAAGTATTATTGAAGAAAATATAAACATCTTGTTTTTAGAAACTCTAAAATATCTAGCTCTAGAATATCCTTCTGAAATATCTAGAGTTTTTTTTTTTTTGAGAATTAGTCACATGTGTAATTCTAGAATTACCTCAAAGTTTATCTTATATGCAAATATCTTTGCACTAGAGTCTTCCATGGAGTAGTATATATAGGAATAGGTTCTAGCTATTTTGTACGAAGCCAAAAAAAAGTTTGAATTCAAATACTCTCATTCCCCATTCTTATCTTATATAGAACCATGTGTTTGGCATATTTTGAATCACAAATGGATAACAATAGTGATTATTTGCACATTCATATATGAGTTCAATCATCGAAATAGAAGCATATTTTGAATAACGGAAGGAGGCATATTTTGAATAACGGAAGGATGTGAATGAACGACCATGTGAGGCACTCGTAAAAGTATCATTGCTTTCTAACCTTCAGTCCAGTGTACCAAATACTGCCCTACTGCGGCATAAGAATTCCTTTTTCTACTCGTAAAGGGCCAAGACAGCATACAATTGCTATTAGTCTCACGTGGGTATACGGCAGATGGAGAAACGAGCCATGGCTAACCAAATGGGTTTTGGAGCTTGAAATTTCTTTCGATTGTTTCCAAGTAATTGATAGTATGAGTTGTTAATCATACGGGAAAGGACAAGCTGATTGAATTGAGAAACTATTGACTCCTCTCCTCTATCCTACAGACAACCCCCAATCCTAACAATCTTGACCTCCTCAGCCCTACAGGAGTTCGGAACAGCTTGGGGCCTCGAGACCGAGTTGAAAAATCTGGAGAGTACTTTGAGTACAATCCAAGCAGTGCTTGTTGATGCAGAGGCCAAGCAATGGACAAGCAAGGCTGTCAAGAATTGGCTCTGAAAGCTCAAGGATTCAGCTTACGATGCCGACAACGTGTTGGACGAATTCGCCATCGAAGCCCTCAAATGAAAACTGGAGGGGGAAGGGGAGGGGAGGTGAGCGGAGGAGGAGGGGGACGGGCCGAGCGGGCTGTTGGGCCCGGCCCGAAGGTCTGGTGGGCGTGATCCATGGGGAAGGACTTGCTTAGTTTGGAAGGAAAATTGTGGTGTTGTTTTTTGGGGATTTTATTTTAGGGAGGGGGAAAATTATGGAGGGAATCTAGGGTTTTATTTGTTTAAGAAGATGATCTGGAAGTGAGAGGGTTGTACTTTCGGGTGGGTTGTGTTTTAGGGAGGAGAGAGAGTGTGTGTGTGTCGAAATGAATGAAGAACATAATTGCAGGCTGTGCAGCCAAATTTCCACAAGCACAAGAAATAAGAACATAATTGACCGTTGCTCCTTCAATCCAAATAAGGTGCACCTTGTATGAAAATAAGTTGCTCGTTGTATGAAAACTAGTGCTTGCCCGTGCCTACGGCACTACGCACCCCGGTTGGAATTGTCCGTGCCTACGGCACTTGCTAGCTAATGGCTCGAACATTAGTGTGTAGTATGTGATCCTCTTCTTAGTGGCACGAAAAAGAATTATCCGTGCTTATGGCACTCTTCCAACTATACATTTAAGCTAGCTACAAACAACTATTAATTTGCTTATGGAATTCCAGTAAATACCAGGTAAAAAAATTTCTAATACAGTTTAACAATTTAACTCGCTTCGAACCTCACCGCCTACCTTATGAAGGAAAGTGTGTCTACACATGTGTTGAAGGTATATAAACAATAAAGTTTAAAAAAAAGGTCATAAAGGGACAACAATTCAGGATGATCATGACAAAAGAACACAATAAGCTGAATATATGGGATCGAATATCAAAAAAAGTTTTCGCCAATGGAACACAATAATTATTATTTCTTGGTTGGCTAGTGGGAAAAAAATTCCTCGCCTCGTGGGATTGTAAACTGCAACTCTGCAAGTAATGAATGAGGCTTGCCCCGATCAACCAACCAACTCCCTCCTTACAATTACGAACCAACCAAATGAAACCAAATACAGTTCAAAAATAAAAAAACGAAACCAAATCAACAAAACCCTAAAATACAGCTTAAAAAAAAACCCAAATCAACCACAAAGCAAAGAGATCAATGAATTAAGTTACCGAGATGAAGAACCAGAGTGAATCGTAGTCGCCGTAGAACGCCGCAAACAGGGGTGTCAATTTGAGGTTTGGAGCGGAAAAAAATTTGCCGCTTTTTTTTTTTTTGATCCGAAAATTTGTCGCTTGATATGGCTTCATTAATGCGATGTCAGCTTATTATGGAAAGTTGTAATTGGTAACTGGACCATTGGATTTGTTTGTATGAGTAAATTAAAACTTGTGTGAGGGAGAAATCTGAGCCATTGAAAAGGAATATTCTTAAAGAATATTCCTAAACACCCTTCTGTTTTATTATATAGATAAGTTGCTCTTTCAATCCAAATAATTGCAATAGGGCCAGTCATATAGGGAAGGGGTATTTTTGTCCTTGTATGTTAGAAAGACCATGTATTGGCAATTAATTGTTTCCTTTCCATAACTTATGAATTTCGAAAAAGTACACCATGAGTTGCGAAATAATTGCCCCTCCGGCCACTGAAACCAAATTCTCTCTAATTGTAAAAGTGCTACGTTTACAAATAACACGTACATGTACTTTCTTCACTTTCCTTCCTACCCTACTCTCTTCTCTCTCTATATATGTATATTTTCCATATTGTATGCTCACTCTCACCATTTTTAATGGCGTAGGAAACAGGAACTGAAGCAGAAGGCTAGGGTCTCCCTTTATATATTAGAGAGAAAACTACACAAGAAGTTGAAATTAAGGGGGTAGTTTTTGGTACATTAGTGCACCGTCCATAACTGCACTTCCTAGCACAAAATATTCATCATCTCCTCCTTTTTCATCTTTTCTTTTCGATTATAAATTTTACGAGGATCCAGAATTCATTTTGAGTGCCAAATATTGCATCAGGTTTTTTTTTCTAAAATTTAAAGAAATTTGGTCAATTTTTTTAGGTTAACGTTGTGTCTTGACGATAGAAATCGAAAAAGTAAAAAGATAATTATTAAATTTGAAAAAATATCACTTATGAAAAAATTTATTAGAAAAGACAGTTTTTTGGAAAAATTTATTAGAAAAGTGTCGGACATGTATCCGACACTTCTCCCGGAGTGTCCTGTTTTTTTCCCCAATATTTGGAGTCCAACACTCTTCTGACACTTAAGGGCCACTTCGAGGTAAAAATGCAATTATAAGAACTTTTCAAATAGATCAAAGTGTACATTGAATATTTTGACTGTTATTTTAGGGGAAGAATGTTTTGGGTTGTGACATTGAATGTTTTGACTGTTCTGTGCAGTTATGATGAATGTTTTGACTGTTCTTGTTAATTTCAGTTGCAGCACAGGCACTTTCAAAAGTTGCGGCACCAATTGCGGACCTGAAGACCATTGGCAGTGTGGTTCCCGCTGTTACATTTGGTGCTAATTGGGTAAGCAAATGGGGAAACGGGCTAGGGCTACCCAAATGGGTTTTGAATCTTCAAATCTCTGATGATTGTTTCGAGCTTATTGGGCATATGAGTTGCTGAATGAAGAACTTGACTCTTTTTTGAAAAGGAGAAACTAGTGACTCTACAGTGTATTTGAACGACGCATGGAACCTATTTCTAATCAAGGAAGAATCATGTATGGGGTGTGTGGCGTTTTAAAACCATCAGCTAATTAATGTATAGGAGTACAAGGTTATCATTGATTTACCACTTATATTCAATTGTTATAGGTCTCCGGTTTGAAACTTCCTAAGTGCTCAACTTTTGTGACCAGGGCTAATTCATAGGGGATTAGTTCGACTTTAAATAACACCAGTACTATCGCATTGATGATTTGCGATTAGTTGAGGTGAAAGGCATCAAAAAAATGCTCCCGCTCGACCAATCTATGCATCAATCTAGCTTTTGTTAGTGCGCCATAGCCTAAGCATAGGGGGACCTGTAAGTCTAACTAATCTGGAAGATTATGACAGATGATTGGGGTGCCTCTCTCTGAGCGACATAGACCCGGCCTCGTGCTCACCATTTCCCAAACCGACCTTTTTCCCTCTCTAGCTAAAATCGAAGTTTCAAAACTAATGTTTGAATTACTGGAGAAGTCAATCAATTTGACCTCATGAGGTGTGGAAAAGATGCGGATAGAGAAACCGGAGAAAGGAAATGAAATAGATGGCTTGAAAAGTATTCTTCTGTTGCAGCTACCATATCATTGATTTGTAATTTGTACTCAAAGAACCCAACCATTGGTAAAGGGATCCAGATAACACAAAACAATTCTCATTTGCACTTCACAATTTGTTGGTAGGAGTATTGAACATTCCGATCTGTAAGTTGTAAATCAGAGAGGAGAAATAATTCGATGTTGAATTAGAGAAGGCGAAATCTTGTAACCAAGACAAAAACAACTCAAATTTGAATATTTATAACTATATTTGATTTTGATTATTTTTTTTATTTTTGTTCAATTCTTGTTCGTGTGTGTACTTTTTATGAGAACTGTGTATTTTTCCTGTAAGAACTGTGCATTTTTCTATGAAAATTGTGTATTTTCTGTGAGAACTGTCTATGAGAACTTCATATGCGAATTTGTTTATTTTAGTGTGCGGTAAAGCTATGTGAACTGTGCGGTGGGCTATGAGAACTGCATGTGCGAATTGTTTATTTTAGTGTGTCGTGAGGCTATATGAACTGTGCGGTGGGCTATGAGATCGAACTACATATGCGAACTACTTATTTTAGTGTGTGGTGTGCTTATTTTTGTGTGTGGTGAGGTTATGTGAACTGTGCAGTGGGCTATGAGAACTGCATATGTGAACTGTTTTTATAGCCAGTTCTCATAGAGACAGTTCTTATAAAGACAGTTCTCATAGAAATAGTTCTTATAGACATTTAGTTCTCTTAGAGACAATTATCATAGAATCTCATAATAGAGTCAATTCTCATAGCAAAGGGTATTTTTTTTTTAATCTTACATAATTTCATATTCAATATGGATTTTGTTCAGGTGATATCGTCGAGTAGGTTCCAAAAATGTAATTTAAAAAAAAATGAATATCTACAACAAAAGATACATTACTTTTTGAAATTTAACAATGTTTTAATGGTGCATCAATGCTCATGGAGCATTGGATTGTTTTTCTATACTAGATGCTCTCTAGTTCTGTGCGCTGATGCGCATGAGGAAGGCAGGGGCATGGTTGAAATAAAAAATACAAATAATTGTGCAGGACTATTTGAAGTCCAAACCTAAAAAACGGGGCTTATCTCTAAGAGCATCCGCGATGGGTTTGTTAACTAGTATGATAATTGCGTATGTTAAGACTTAACAAATAAAATTGTATTTTTTGTGCCACAATGCATGTGTGTTAGAGTGTGCTAGAGTGTGCTAAATCTAGTAGTGTGTTAGCATGGTTATCAAGTTTAGTAACCAAGCTAACAAACAATAAGTGGGTCCTATCTCTATAAATACAAACTTCAACCATAAAACATAAATGTCCACACTACTTTTCCTAAAGAGTTAACACACTCCTAACTAACCAATTGAGGTACTCATATATAAACTAACACACTCCTAAGTTAACACATACATGTGGGACCCATTTTTTATCCTAACACATACCTTAACAAACATTTTGATACACAAATATAATACACCCATTGTGGATGCTCTAAAAACTCCTTCTTTTTAAATTTTTAAAGTCTTTTTTTTTTTTAATGTTGTTTGCTTCATGTCGTCGAGACAAACTTGAAAAGTAAGAAAATTGAAGGTAAATATGAAAAAAGTTCACTTTAGTGAAGAAATCTTCCAAAAAAAAAAACTACGCAAATAAGCCAGGAGAGCGAAATAGGCCTACAGTGGAAATCGGTTATTACTTCCTCCATTCCATATTGAGAGTCTCATACTCTTTCTCTTGCCATTTTTCTAATTAAAAAAATCAACTATTTTCATGTATAATTTTTCAAATTTTTTCGCACCAAATATTAAAGGGTCTCTAAGTAGGGGTGTTTGGATGGCTCATTTTCCCATTTCCTGTTTTCCAGTTTTGGCTGTTTGGCAGAAACTGGTAGAATCCATTCCATGAGAATGGGTTCTCTAATTTAGATAATGGAGAACAGAAGTGAAAAAGAGGTCTAGAGGAGTTTTTCCCATTTTCGTTTTCCAGCAGCGTCAAAAGACAGTCATGCCCTCTCCTTTTGTACGTTTATCTCTCCACTTTTCTAAACTCATCTCACCTTCTTCCACCACACAAGACAAGAAGAGAGAGAAGACAAGAGTAGACGACTGGAAGGAAGCCAATCTACACAATCACCTCGTCCATATCTAAACGTGGTTTGAAATCGTTCACCTCTTCACGTCCTCGCCTCTTGTTCATATATTTTTTCTCCTCCCCCACCCTACTCGTTCCTGCCTTCTCTCTTTTTCCAATTTCAGATCTAAAAATACCCTACTTGAGAAACCCAGCTGAAAGAAGCCACCAAAATTCAAGCATAACCCATGTCATTTTAGTTAACGTTTTCAATTCCAGCCTACACGGTTTCTCGGGAGAAAGGGATTTCTAGGGGAATTGAGGGAGATTTTAGTTTTTGGATTTGAGATTTTAGTTTGCATGTATAGCTATCCCTTTTCTCTGTATATAATATAAAACAATTTCAAAATAAAACTTAAGGAAAATTGATTAAAACATTATTTATACACAATAATTAATACTAGGGGCAACATAGTAAAAAATGAATCCATAATTCATTTCTATTCCATATCTCCCAGATACTACTTCTGCTGTAAAATGCATTCTGCACATATCATCCAAGCACTCTACCAAATACAAAATACATTCTGATCATAATCCAAAAAGTTAAAAATGAAAAGCCAAAAAGTAGGCTCCCAAATACAGGCATCACTACGGAGCCAGAGAGAACTACACAAGAAGTTGAAATTAAGGGGGTAGTTTTTGGGGTGGGTTCGGTGGTGGGTTTTTGTGGTGTCTGATTTTTGTTGGTTTCTTGCTGACTTTTTTTTAGGCCCTAGGTGGCATTTGATCGGGGGGTGTGTACGTGCCAATTAATCGTTTTGGTCCTATGCTCCTTGCTGTGATGTCGTTGTGCCCAGGGTTCTTTTAATCTTTGTGTCCATCTTCGGAGATTAATCTCTATGTTTTTTCTTTTCAAAAAAAAAAAAAAGTTAAGTAAAACGGATATCCTACAATCGGAAGTAGTGAACTCTCGAATCCCCCTTTTTTCTCCCAACCGATAGGATGTTAGGGGTTAGGAACAATGCTCGCTCGTTTCTGCTAATTCGTCTCCTAAGATGGATCGGTTTCTTGGCCTAACAGCAGTGGGGCGACGGCGGCAGCATGAGGTTATGTTGGCGGTTTTTGGAGTACTGGCAGAAGGCTAGGGTCTCCCTTTCTATATTAGAATAGATGACCATTTGAATAGCATTGGGTTGTAAAAATAAATCATTTTGATAAACTCTAGCATCTCGTTCATTTTAAAGATCTACTCCATCCGTCTCTTTTTAAGTGTCCTGCTTCGTAACTCCAACTTATTAAAAATACATTATTATTACACCTTTCACATCAACTTTTATCTCCACTTTCCTCATTTACCCTCTATGGAGACATAATCATTACATTTTTACTCACTAGCTTTTCAAAATGGAATCTACTTTTAGGGGCAAAATAGAAAATGCACCAACTTTTACCCATTAACTTTACAAAATAGACACTTATTAAAGGACAGCTCAAAATGAAATACTGGACTCTAAAAAAGGGACGGATGGAGTATTATATATCGATCGAGAGGATTTTTTAAATATTAAAAGATGGTGAAATCTAACCATACATATAATATAATTTCTTTTTATGAAAAGTCGATAGAAAGTCGACCACTACAAATATTGTTAGAATACTACCACCCCTCCGCCACGAGCACTACGTACGTAACACCACCCCTCCACCACCATCACTTCACCAGCATTACCACCACACTTGTGCTCTACCACCTCCATTGCCACTAGACCACATTCCCACAACCACCACCAACATTTAACCACTATCACCACTTCACCACTACGACTATTGCACCTTCCACATGCATCTCCACTACAACTACTACACCTCCACCATCTTTTACCACCACATATCCAGCACTAGGGGTGGCAAATGAGCGGGTTTGGACTAAAATGGGTAAGTTGCAAGTGGGTTGGGTCTTTAATGGGTCATTGACCCATTTAGACCCATTAATTATGAGTCTAATTACCCATACCCAACCCAACCCATTTATTTAAAAACAAACCCGCCCCGCCCATTAACCCATTTACAAACTAGTATATACTAAAATTTAAAATGACTAAAATATCAATGTACACTACAATGACTATATTACCCCTGTAAATTTAAATGACTAAAATTACCATACTATCCCTCTACTACTAAAATGACCAAATTACCTCTATACACTTAATTTTTCCGATATGTAGCGGGAGTAGTGTAACGCCCCGACTTTTCGGAAGCAAAATAAAATAATTTTTTTAAGAAGATTTTGCTAAATAAATATAATTTTCCAAAATAAAGGTTTATTACAATCTCAAAATAAATTTACTAATTCAAAATACATTAACTTCAGAGCTGACTCTAGGCTTGATACGAATCCCAAGCATGCTCGATCTCTATTCCTGATATTCTTCTTGTGTCGAACTGCACCATCGTTGAATCCTCTCCATTGAATCCTGCGCCTTCTGGCAAATTGATCGCCGAAGCAATCGATTTACCAGGATACAGACGTATCCGTGAGTGATAAATCACCCAGTAGAATAATCCAACCCAACCACCCCTCTTACTTTACAGCTAGCAATCAAGCAGGATAAACATGGTACGAAGAAATATAACAGAGGTATTTCATATCAATCAGTTTATTACTATTCATTAACCTGACGTGCGATCTAAGATCTCACCGCGAGATCTTTCCTCCCTCAACCACTAGCCATGCTCGGTCCCATGGGATCACTTTATTTTGCTGTCGCGGATTGCACCTAAGTTATGTACTCAGTGTGTATCCCTCTCAATACAGCAAAAGAAAACTTACCATGCCTGAATCACGACTAGGGTTCGCCTATCTTATAAACCACATCACAACCATTCCACAATTATCACTGGACACCCGCCAGTCTATCAATTCATCACTGGACACCCGCCAGTTTCAATCTCATCACAATCTCATCACAACTCAAAATCACGCCTGCAGGCAATCTAAAACAAAAACTTTTCCAATTCATCCATTACTTATCATCGTCTAGGTGATTTCTATTTCGCATACCACCCCATGTCTCTAGGATCCAATCTAACACATCAATCAGAGGTTGGAATAATAGATAAGCAATCAGAATAATAATTGAAATAAACAATATGCATTGAATCACATAACCTTTTATGAATGGGCCATTGCCCTTAGTTCTGTATGATCAACAAGTCATTAATAAGGTAAGGAACTTTTAATAAATAAAAGTTTTAATAAAAAGAATATAATCTAGGCTTGTATAAATTTTTATTTAGGAAAATAATTTGATTAGTGATCATAATAAATACAAAAAGTAATCAATAATACTAAAATAGGTAGCATGGCTCTAAAAGGAGTCCTAGGGTCCTACGTAACATGTTCGAGTATCAAAAAGTGGGTCCGGAGGGTTACGGAATTATTTTTAAAACAAAAATGATTTTTAAGGTTGTCAAAAGTAGAATAAATAATATATAATAAATTATTTAATGAATAAAATATGTCGAGATTAACAACATACCATCTTTAGTATGTAAAGAATCTAAAAAAAATATTTTGGGAATTTATAAAATGGTTTATAAGGTCGCAAGGATTTTTCGTTTGAAAACTTTTGCAAGAAATTAAATAAATAATTAATAAATAGATAATAAAATAAAAAAAATATGACGTTAACAAGTTATGATCTTTGAGGTGTGAGAAAGCTAGGAAAAATAGTTCGGGGGTCGAAAACGGTGTTCGGGATGTCGAAAAATCAATTCGGAACAAAACTGGACGAACCGCAAGGTTGGACCGGGTTGACCTTGCGGTGGAGCACCTCACCGCGAACTCGCGGCTGGTTCTTGCGGTCCGCAGGTTGCGGCCGCAAGGTTCGGGCCAGGTTCGATTTTTTTTGGTTTTTCTCACGGTTTTCGATGCATGGGGCTACGGGGGCTATTGGGTTATGCTTAAAAACATTAAATATACTTAGAGGAGTATTCGGAATAGATTATAGTACCTTGGTTTGATCGAATTGATCAAAAATCGAATCTTTGATCGTTGGGGAAGATGACTTCGGTTTCGGCGATTGGGGGTACCTTGGGATTGAATTGAGGCTTGTTTGGTGATGCTAGGAGTTGTAGGAGATGATCGGATCTATCAATTCGGGTTTCGATTGGTCGTGGCTATGAAACCCACTTTTCTCTCTCTTTCTTTCTCTCTCTAAAACTCCATGGATTGGAGTCCGGTTTCTCTCAGATTTCTCTCTCTCTCTGAACTGGTGGAACGTGGGGAATGGCGTGGTGTGCCCTAGGGTCGGGGTTAAGGGGTATATATAAGAGAATTTTTTTGATAAGGGTGATAAAATTGTGTTCTAATGGAATTCTAACTCTTGGTTTGGAATATGGACGAAAATAAGGTTAGGGAGGAAGTAGAGCGAGTAGGAGTAGGAGAGGGTGAGATGGAAGGAGTTATAATCATGTATGCAATAAAAAAAAATATGAAAGAGATAAATAGGATAGGATAATTATCTAATAAGGAAAATGAATTTTATTTAAAATAATAATAATAATAATAATAATAATAATAATAATAAGACCTAATAATATTAACGCTATTATTTATAAAAAAAAAAAATTGGGTCGAAAATCCGGGTTGTTACAACCTATCCCCCTTAAAATAATTTCGTCCTCGAAATTAAAGTGTACCTTTAGGAGGAAATAGATTCGGATAGTTGGCGCGTATAGTATCCGCTCGTTCCTGGGTTGATTCCTCAATTCCTCGATGTCGCCAAAGGATTCGGACGAGTTGAATGGTTTTGCCTTGAATGCACTTCTCACTATAGTCTTGGATCTTCACTGGCTGTTCCTTGTGTTCTCGCGTTCCCAAGATGATTCTTCTCGTTCTCGGTATCTCCATAAGACATTGACTATTTTGATCGTTCGCCCTCGGGTAGCTTTTTCTCCATGATCCTAAATTTTGCCGGTTGCTATTTGATGATCGTTTCCTCGTCTAGTGTGACTTCCTCTCAATTGAGTACGTGGATGGAATGGGTCATTTCTTTTCGCAACGTAGAATCGTAAAAGACAACGTGAATTTTGACGATTTGCGGTTGTAAAGTTAGGCGATAGGCAACTTCTCCAATTTGCTCCAAGATCTCAAACGTACCAATGTGGCGAGGCGATAACTTTCCTTTCTTGACAAATCGGGTGATCCCACGGCGTGGTTTGAACAAAAAGTACGTTGAAAATCTACGGTCTCAGCCTCTTGTCGGCGTAGCTCTTTTATTGACTTCGAGCGTTCGGGAGTCGTCAACGTATCTCCTTCCTTAGTCAGTTCTTGAAAGTTTGGTTCCTATCTCTTAGAAGGTGGGTACTCTTCTCTCAAGGAAACGAGAGGATTACAAGAATTTTTTAAGAGGTTCAAACATGAGTCAAATGTTCAAAGGTCAAAGCACCAAAAGAAAGTACGGATAGATCATCTTCTGCGAGTCGAAGTACTAGTAGTTTGAGTTGAGTTGGAACACGAGGAAAACAAGAATCAAGTTAACCGAAGTCATACTCAATGATGATTTGGAATTGAAGGATTTCATCATTGGAATAGTGCTGGTAAAAAGATTTAACATGCGAGTGAAACAATCAAGTACTTGGTCTACCAAACCTTGCACTGGAATAAATGAATAAAAGTTCTCATAAGAAATATTGATCTATCGATAGGTTTAAAAGGATTACAAGGTCCAATCGATGAAATCGAACTAGATATTTATTTTGCAACACGTTGGCCAAATGCGTTTCAAAATAAGCATCTAACTCTAGTCATCTTAGAAAATATGGGGCACAAATGAAAAATAAGCAATGGCTTATGAGTCCATTCTTAAAATAGAACAAGGGATTGATAGGACGATTATTGATTTTCATTAGCTCAAGACAGGATATATAGCTTTAAAGAAAGCGAAGCATGACAATGATCTGTGCCCTCAGGAACTAATCAACTTCAACATTGAAAATTGAACGACGTTTACAGAATTAGAGTTTTGTAAGATTGGACACGTGTATAGTTGTGATATCAAAAGAATCAAAGATTATGGATAACTGATAGTGCGCTGGTTAGAATAAATGAGGAGCTAGTCAGAATAAAACAGGATTACTCCAAACTGCAGTATTCATTGGATCGGAAAAGTTAGACTCATAATCGAGTAAACTGTTGACTTCAAATCAAATTAAGTCAAATTAAGAAAGGCTGGAACAAAATGATCAGTAGGGATACCCAACTCACAAAAGGAAAATGTCACGAGAGTTAGGTACTTGGAATAGACAAGGAGTTTAACGATTTGAGCTTTAGTTGAAGTTGCAACTCTAACAATGGAGAGTCATAATGAAGATGATTTTAAGAAGAGTACTCATGAGAGATGCAAAAACAACGGAAGGTCAGAATACAATCAATCGAATGAAAAAGAGGATTAAGGTGAATGATCGTCAATAGTTCTCCTATCCCCCTTAAAGAAAAACATATAACCTCCCTCAAAGAGAATGGTCACCGCTTTCCCAATTATTCACGACCTTGAACTCTTCTCGATCTGTTTGAACTACGATGGTGTCGTCATCGGATGTAGTTTGCATGGTATATAGTTGGGTGACGATTGCGAATCTCTGACAGCATCATGCTTTTATTCGTCGATCTATTATGTTGAGGAGCCTATGGCGTGTGAGGTTATGGTGTCGATGTAGTAATCGCTTGTAGAAGTTGCATAACCTCCATGTTACTCGGTATCTCATTGGGCTTCGTGTTGTGTAGACCTCGAGATTGGCCTAAACATGTTGATGGCATGGGCGGCGTTGGTATTAGGGTTACATGTATTGTCCTTACTGGTGAGGTTGGCAAAATGACCGTAGAAAGTGGCGTCGTTGACCTTTGGTACCAATCTTGTAACGACTGCTCCACGAGGTTAGGTTTAGAGTCTTGAGGGTTTCTAAATATCTGGTTCTCTCAAGGAAGTATGTGCAATAACGTTCTCATACTGATCCTATCCTATTTTCGATCGTTATCTGCCTAGGGAAATGAAATTCTTCTTCGACAGGTACTCTATTCACGGAGTAGCCTCCTTCGACAGTACCTTATCCTCCATTGTCGAGATTTGTCTCTCCGTCTTCTTCATACTAAGATTCTTTGTCTCATTTGATCGACCAACTAAATTATGAAAGGAAACGGCTGCTCCATCGCTTTCTTCTAGTCAAAGTCAACGCTGATTTCGTAATTTCTCGGAGTCTGAGTCGCAGCAGGTAAATAAATATTTATGTGATATACTTAGGTAGGATATATCGTAGTTTAGAGAAGTAAAAGATATCGTAAACATTTAGCTATTCGGATTTACACTATCAGAATGTGGTCTACCCAATCTACCCAAGGTCGAGTGTTGAACCTATGCTCTGATACCATTTGTAACGCCCCGACTTTTCGGAAGCAAAATAAAATAATTTTTTTAAGAAGATTTTGCTAAATAAATATAATTTTCCAAAATAAAGGTTTATTACAATCTCAAAATAAATTTACTAATTCAAAATACATTAACTTCAGAGCTGACTCTAGGCTTGATACGAATCCCAAGCATGCTCGATCTCTATTCCTGATATTCTTCTTGTGTCGAACTGCACCATCGTTGAATCCTCTCCATTGAATCCTGCGCCTTCTGGCAAATTGATCGCCGAAGCAATCGATTTACCAGGATACAGACGTATCCGTGAGTGATAAATCACCCAGTAGAATAATCCAACCCAACCACCCCTCTTACTTGACAGCTAGTCAAGCAGGATAAACATGGTACGAAGAAATATAACAGAGGTATTTCATATCAATCGGTTTATTACTATTCATTAACTTGACGTGCGATCTAAGATCTCACCGCGAGATCTTTCCTCCTCAACCACTAGCCATGCTCGGTCCCATGGGATCACTTTATTTTGCTGTTGTCGCGGATTGCACCTAAGTTATGTACTCAGTGTGTATCCCTCTCAATACAACAAAAGAAAACTTACCATGCCCGAATCACGACTAGGGTTCGCCTATCTTATAAACCACATCACAACCATTCCACAATTATCACTGGACACCCGCCAGTCTATCAATTCATCACTGGACACCCGCCCGTTTCAATCTCATCACAATCTCATCACAACTCAAAATCACGCTGCAGGCAATCTAAAACAAAAACTTTTCCAATTCATCCATTACTTATCATCGTCTAGGTGATTTCTATTTCGCATACCACCCCATGTCTCTAGGATCCAATCTAACACATCAATCAGAGGTTGGAATAATAGATAAGCAATCGAATAATAATTGAAATAAACAATATGCATTGAATCACATAACCTTTTATGAATGGGCCATTGCCCTTAGTTCTGTATGATCAACAAGTCATTAATAAGGTAAGGAACTTTTAATAAATAAAAGTTTTAATAAAAAGAATATAATCTAGGCTTGTATAAATTTTTATTTAGGAAAATAATTTGATTAGTGATCATAATAAATACAAAAAGTAATCAATAATACTAAAATAGGTAGCATGGCTCTAAAAGGAGTCCTAGGGTCCTACGTAACATGTTCGAGTATCAAAAAGTGGGTCCGGAGGGTTACGGAATTATTTTTAAAACAAAAATGATTTTTAAGGTTGTCAAAAGTAGAATAAATAATATATAATAAATTATTTAATGAATAAAATATGTCGAGATTAACAACATACCATCTTTAGTATGTAAAGAATCTAAAAAAATATTTTGGGAATTTATAAAATGGTTTATAAGGTCGCAAGGATTTTTCGTTTGAAAACTTTTGCAAGAAATTAAATAAATAATTAATAAATAGATAATAAAATAAAAAAATATGACGTTAACAAGTTATGATCTTTGAGGTGTGAGAAAGCTAGGAAAAATAGTTCGGGGTCGAAAACGGTGTTCGGGATGTCGAAAAATCAATTCGAAACGAAACTGGACGAACCGCAAGGTTGGACCGGGTTGACCTTGCGGTGGAGCACCTCACCGCGAACTCGCGGCTGGTTCTTGCGGTCCGCAGGTTGCGGCCGCAAGTTTTCGTTGTTTTCCATTGTTTGGTCACGGTTTCGATGCATGGGGCTACGGGGCTATTGGGTTATGCTTAAAAACATTAAATATACTTAGAGGAGTATTCGGAATAGATTATAGTACCTTGGTTTGATCGAATTGATCAAAAATCGAATCTTTGATCGTTGGGGAAGATGACTTCGGTTTCGGTCGAGGGGGTACCTTGGGATTGAATTGAGGCTTGTTTGGTGATGCTAGGAGTTGTAGGAGATGATCGGATCTATCAATTCGGGTTTCGATTGGTCGTGGCTATGAAACCCACTTTTCTCTCTCTTTCTTTCTCTCTCTAAAACTCCATGGATTGGAGTCCGGTTTCTCTCAGATTTCTCTCTCTCTCTGAACTGGTGGAACGTGGGGAATGGCGTGGTGTGCCCTAGGGTCGGGGTTAAGGGGTATATATAAGAGAATTTTTTTGATAAGGGTGATAAAATTGTGTTCTAATGGAATTCTAACTCTTGGTTTGGAATATGGACGAAAATAAGGTTAGGGAGGAAGTAGAGACTGAGTAGGAGTAGGAGAGGGTGAGATGGAAGGAGTTATAATCATGTATGCAATAAAAAAAAATATGAAAGAGATAAATAGGATAGGATAATTATCTAATAAGGAAAATGAATTTTATTTAAAATAATAATAATAATAATAATAATAATAATAATAATAATAATAATAATAATAAGACCTAATAATATTAACGCTATTATTTATAAAAAAAAAAAATTGGGTCGAAAATCCGGGTTGTTACAAGTAGCATGTCACTAGCTATTGTGAATTTTTTAGAACGCCTTAAGCAACTATATTGGAAGCGAGCTAAAAATCGGATAAAAAACGATTCATCATGGAAATCGACTATAGCCCCGTTCAGCTAAATAAGCCAACTGACTTTTTTTTGTTGTTGTCTTTATTCAATTTTTTTTCGTATTTGTTAGTTTTTCGTCAGTTTTTTGAGGATTATTGCATTGTTATGACGATAGGAATTTAAAAAGTAAAAAATTATGATCGAAATTCAATTTTTTTAATAAAGAAGAAAAAATTGGCTTATTGGCTTGTTTTTGTCTTTATTCAAAAAAATTATGTTTCGATCATAATTTTTTACTTTTTAGATTTTTCTTGTTATGACGATGCAATAATCCCAAAAAAATTGACGAAAAATTAACAAATACGAAAAAAATTTGAATAAGGACAAAAAAAAAATAAATCAGTTGACTTATTTAGCCGAATGGGGATTATGTCGTGAGGGCCCAAAAGAAAAAGAATTCAATTCATGTAGTCGATTTTCAAATTATGAAAAAGCGATATTGAGAGAGAGAGAGGGGATGGGGTCTGGTTGATTAAGGTAGTAAAATATAGGTTTTTAAAAAAAAAGATAGTATAAAATACAGAAAGCAACTCTAGGAGGGAGGGAGAGAGAGAGAGAGAGAGAGAGAGAGAGAGAGAGAGAGAGAGAGAGAATTTGGATGATTTGGAGTGGGGTCGGGGGGGGTGTGTCCGGGGGGGGGGGGGGGGAGGGAAGCAATTTCCAGGTCAGGGCTTTTTGTTTATGGGAGAGGAGAAGAATGCACGAGACTCGAGAGAGGGGAGGAGATCATATTGAGGTTTTTTTTGTTAGTGGATTATGTTCATGACTTATTGGGTCATTTAAGTTGATCCAATTGATACCCAATTAAGACCCAATAATAGATGAGTTAGATGGGTTGAGACCCATTCTAACTCAACTTATAAATGGGTTGGGTTGGGTTTATTTTTTGGTACGTGGGTTTGGGTTTACTAATGGATTTGGGTTCAATTTGCCACCCCTATCCAGCACCCCTCCACCAATTTCACCATCACCACAACCAGTATAACTGAAGATGACCTTAGGCTAAGATCTCAGTGGCCTAGCCATTGGGCTGGCCCTGCATTTTGTATTGGAGATATACGCTGATAGCCAATTCCCGAGTTCCCACAACTCATGTCTCGTACGAACCTTTCGTATCACAAAACCATTACGATTGCACCCTCGTGCCATGTACGCCACAATCTCCTGTCTATACCTTTGGCCACGGAGCAAGAAGAGATTTTGGTGGAGGCCCGCCGCGATATTAACGTCCACATCGTTCTTCGGATTTTCGTGTATGGGTGAAAGAGTTTTCCTTAATTAGCTTGTGACAATTGAGAGCAGAGGATCACCGTGACACCGACGAAATTGTGGACAAAACTGGTAATAGACTACACATGCATTGTGGAGATTGTTTGAAGCATCCAACAGATCAAGAGAATTATAATGGTTGGAACTTAAGTGTTTGTTCCATTTTAAGGTATCAGATTCAATTCTTCTTGCCAACAACTCTTGGGGCCATCTCACCCCACACGTAAGCGTGTGAAACAGCCGTGGGAAGGGTTGTAGGGATTAGTCCGAGGTGTGCGCAAGCTGGCCCGGGACACCTGTATTACCAAAAAAAAGAGAGGGTCGAGTGAATTGAATGGAATATGGTTGAGATGTCTCCTCATCAGAATAAAAAGCTAGGGGACCTGATCGCTTCTTGTCCCCACCTCTGTGTTTACTTCCCACAAACTCTTTCTCCTTCTGAACTGAAAACGTGACAGTGGAACTAACAAGAAGCAAGCCCCCACACGAGATTTGAAAATCGCACTTGGACGGAAATTCAAAGAAAGCTGTAAATTCAAGAAAGCTAATAACACTGTTATACCCATTGTGACCAAAAGGCCCTCAGCAACACATTACAAAGACTTTTTGCATAGCATAGGGAGGTGTTGTGCGGGCACCGTGTTGTTGCACATCCGGGCCATCCGTTCGGTAATCCAACGATCGAGATTTCATCTCGGTAATGAACGGCTCGGATGCTCAGATGGTAGAGATGAGATTTAGACTATTGGATTGCCGAACAGACGACCCGGATGTGCATAACGCCTGTGCACTGTGCCGCACAGCACCATCCCCGCTGGCAAATAGGAGTATTATTTACCCCTCTAGTTCGGGGCATGATCGAATAAGAGAATCAGCATCTCCACAACATATTGTTAGAATTACTTATTTACCATTTTATATATAGACCTACAGTATTTTTATTTTATTTTATAACTCAACTGCCCGAGCATGCTTACACGCACCTCGACTAATTCTGAGAACCAATCACGTCGTCTACTATCGGGAGCCAAATTAAAGCCGGAGCAAATGTCCTGTACGGGCTGGTCTTGAAAGAGTTGATGGCACCTTAGTGGTTTCGAAAAACTATTACATATTCTTGATTTTTTCGTTGTGAAATGAATATACAAGATTGTAAACATCTAGCTTACAAATGACCCTTCTTCTTTTTTTTGGAAATTGTTGAGTTTGAATAAAAAAATACTTCAATATGTACGATAATTTTTTTTCCCCTTTTGTAGTATTATACAATTTGTATTTACATACTCTCATATCGTCTTTCATATGCTGCAAACTTTTCCGTAACTAGTAGAAAGTCTACTGGCACAATAGATCTGTGCACAGATCGCGTTGTGGGATCCACTAAGGGTCTCATACAAATAATCCGAGCCGTTCATTATGTTTAAAGCATTTTTTCAAGTGCCCCCGCTAAAAATTAGCTCAATCCGACACCTATAAATACTTGATCTAATCGTCTAACTTTTCATTCTCTAAAAATCCGAATGAAAAGTTAGATGATTAGATCAAGCACTTATAGGTATCAAATTGAGCTAATTTTTCGCGGAGACCCTTGAAAAAATGTTTTAAACAACAACGCGATCTGTGCACAGATCTGCAGTGCCAGTAGGAAGGTTCTGTAACTAGAATTCCACGTCCGTCCCTCTGTGAGACTGTAACGGTTTGATATCGATCGACATGACCATAGCAATATCACAAGCTCTGTTTAAGATTTAACAAAATTACCGTAACAGGGGCAATTTAGGTAAAAAAAAAAAAAAACCAACCTCTTACATTACCTGTCAACTTTGTTGTCAAGTTGACCGTTGAGATGTTGTGTTCATCCTTTAAATCTCCCGCCCCCCCTCTCTCTCTCTCTCTCCAATTCCAAAGTTGTTGCTTGAAGATACGGAAAACCAAACAGAAATATAAGCACGAGAGTAAAGGAGGAGGGGAAGAGGTGGTGGAAGCTGAGACACTCTTCAAGTGTCCAACAACCATTAGGTAACCCATCCCCGGTTAATTTCTTTTGACATTTCCTTCGATTTGCACATCTCTTTCTCTCTCTTAAAAGCACTTAAAACACCGAAAGTCTCACTACCCAATTCGCGAAAGTTGAATAAGAACAGAACCCATTTCTTGTCTTGAAGAGAGACAAACCACATACCAGCTTTGAAGAGATGAGATTTGCGATCGTTCCAGTTCTCTTCTTTCTTGTTTTCTTCTACAATGGAGGTAAACCTTTTTACTTTCTCAAGCTTCGTAATTCGTTGGATTGTTTCGATTTTGCGTTGTTTGCGCGATTCTTTTCTGATTGTTTCGAGTGCAGATGCGTATGATCCCTTGGATCCAACCGGAAACATAACGATCAAATGGGATGTCATGTCCTGGACCCCTGATGGCTATGTGGTTAGTGCCGCCCCGATTTCATTAATATATTTCTTTGTCGTTACAAGCTCATTGTTATTCGAATTGAACTGTTTCGGTCTCGATTTCTACGATATGTTGAAATATATATATATATCCCTTCTAATAAGGACCACCTCATTTTAATAAAATGAGGACCTCCCTTTTCCGATTGAATTTTGATGATCCGAGCCGCTTAATGTGTTCAGAACGTAATTTTAAGGGTACCCGCCCGCGTGAAATCAGCAAAAAAAAAAGACCGGGAATAGCTTCATCCGAGCAGTTTTTATTTATTTTTTATCGAACGGTTCAAATAAAAACTGCTCAAATCAAGCCCTTCTCGGTCAATTTTTTTGCCGATTTCTTGCGGGTACCCTTAAAATCACGTTATGAACACATTGAACGGCTCGGATCATCAAAATTCAATCGGGAAAGGGAAGAAATGGGGTAGTCCTCATTTTAGGTCCTCATTAGAAGATTAGTGTGTATGTATATATATATATATATATGTGCGCGCGCGATCGCGCCCCTTCGGAAAAAGTGATTATGTTGAGCCTATGTCAATAAGAAACTAGTCTTGAGTGATGAATTGTTTATCACAGGGTCTAATAAGGAAGATGGATTCCACGGATACGGTTCTACAGTTCATATTGTCCTACTACTGATCACCTCAAAAGGCATCATATGATGTCTTCAAATTTCAAGAATCAAAACCCAAATGCCTAATCCCTACATTTTTCAAATTTCATCTGAAGACATTATATGATTCCTTTGGCACGTAAAATACGTTGATATAGTGAATAGGCTCTTACGCGTATCGTACCCAATTGTACAATATGTATCAGAAATTGTATGATTCTTGTGCTCCGCCGGTTCACCCCACAAAATACGAATCTATGCTTGGTGAATCAAATCAACTCGTACAAGTAGTATCATGTATCCTACGGTTTTGACAACAGAGGTTCAGGTCGATAACTATCTCCAGCTTACCGCTAGATCAACTCAAACACAATAACTACCTACGCGGCTACACTCTACTAGCTTACCACCTTAATCTTTGCATAATGTCGTCAACAGCCCAGATGATAATCGTGAAATCGTATTGGCAAATTGCTTCTTTACATTGTTTCTTTTATTTTTATGTACATTGAATCAGTTTAAATACTTACGAAGTTCGATTTTATTCAGAATTATCCCAATTTACTGACTAAGGTTTTTGATGGCTTTACACCAGGCAGTAGTCACAATGAACAATTTCCAGATGTATCGACATGTCATGACCCCTGGTTGGACCCTAGGTTGGACCTGGGCTAAGAAAGAAGTGATATGGTCCATGGTAGGAGCTCAAACCACTGAACAAGGTGACTGCTCCAAATTCAAAGGCAACATCCCACATTGTTGCAAGAAGAGTCCTACTGTTGTGGACTTACTCCCTGGGATACCCTACAACCAGCAATTCCAGAACTGCTGCAAAGGTGGGGTGTTGGCATCTTGGGGCCAAGACCCTACAGCCTCTGTCTCAGCCTTCCAGGTCAGCGTCGGGGTAGCTGGTACTTCGAACAAGACCGTGAAACTTCCGAAGAATTTCACTTTGTTAGGTCCAGGACCGGGGTATACTTGTGGACCGGCAAAGGTCGTGCCTCCTACAAATTTTCTCACTGCTGATCTCCGGAGGAAGACTCAGGCTCTGAGTAAGTCTCCTCTTGTCCACGACTCGATGGTTTATGAATCTGGACTGCACAATGCAATCTTTTTGTGCCCGAAAATGCATTCGTGGTTTATGTAATGTACTTTCTCATGAATGCTATGTGTTATACCATACATCGAAACGACAATGTAAAAACAAAGCCATCACACAAGAAGATAACCCATAAGTCCACGGGAAGATAAGTTAGAATACCATTATCAAACAGGAGAGTACGATGAGCCTTCTGTGTTCTGTAACTCTTTCATAACGACCCTAGATTCCCAAAAAAAAAAACCCTTATATAGGAAAAACCTCTGCCATGAATTAGACAAAAACACCCTATCATAAGCAACAGTGGCTAACCGAATCAATCAGGTCGTGCAGGTCACAAACGGATTATCACCATAATCTGGTCGAATTCGAGACAACTGACAACACCCTAAAATGGTTTCAAAAAACTGCAAATCGACAACTTCTGCCATTTAGAGTTGTCCGTAAGGGGTAATCTATATAGGCAATACTTTTTCTCATACTTCTATGTTCATCCATTTGATTGAAAACTCTGCGTATTCTATCGTTTGTTGTCTGTATCACTTAAAATACGGGGCTGAGCTATTTCAACTCTTGTTTGCAGTGACATGGAACCTAACCTGCACTTATTCGCAGTTTATTGCCCGGAAACACCCTAGCTGTTGTGTCTCATTCTCATCCTTCTACAACGACACAATCACTTCTTGTCCTTCTTGTGCATGTGGTTGTGAAAACAAAAACAAATGCATCAAGTAAGCCACTCTCTGATACGTACGTATACATGTTTTTAAGTACAGAATCTAAACTATTGTTTGTGATCTAGGAGCGATTCCAAACTTCTTAGTGTGGTCGGAGTGAACACTCCAAGAAAAGATAATTCACCGCTCCTACAGTGCACTCATCACATGTGCCCTGTTCGGGTTCACTGGCACGTGAAGCTCAACTATAAGGAGTACTGGCGTGCGAAGGTCACAATAACAAACTTCAACTACCGGATGAACTACACCCTCTGGACCCTAGTTGCTCAGCATCCTAATCTGAACAACGTGACTGAAGTTTTCAGCTTTGATTACAAACCTCTCATTCCCTACGGGTCCATCAGTGAGTATCCCCCTACGATTATGATCTGTTCTCATACTATTGCAAAGGGAAGATATCAAGTCGAAAATACTTAACTTAAAACAAATGGAATTGGATATGCAGATGACACGGGAATGTTCTATGGCATGAAGTTCTTCAACGACATACTAATGGAAGCTGGCCCATTCGGAAATCTTCAGTCGGAGGTGCTACTTCAGAAGGACCAGAACACTTTCTCCCTCAAGCAAGGATGGGCATTTCCTCGGAAAGTGTACTTTAATGGCGATGAATGCATGCTTCCCCCTCCCGATACATACCCGTTCCTACCAAACTCTGCCCGTCAAAACATTTTTGGGTTCTCGACAGTGATCTACTCTATCATTATCTTGTTGATTGGATTCTGGTGAGTGTTCTCCTAAAGTCCAACGAGCAGAGTTTTGAAGCAAAGGGAATGATAACGCTAAGATAACAGGAACCACAGGTACAACAATTCAAATTTTCTTTACAGAGAACATGAGGAGCTCAAGTCATTCAGATATAGATTGATATGATGACTTCATGGATAGAAACACTATATATGATCTCCATGTAATGAGAGAAAGCACAATGTTAATCTCTTTGTACTGTTACAAGCACATGCACTTTCACCCAAATGAAGTCTTTTCAATTGCACAGCTGCCATTGTTATACTAATCAATAACAGAATATGTACAGAACGTACAGATAATAAAGCTAAAAGTGAAAACCACAAAATGCAACACAAATTCCGTATAATAGAACACTTCCCCCTGTATATGGTATTTTATTTTCATTACAATTATGACGACACTTGGGACATTGAGTACTTCAGACAAGATGATGTACTACCGTACAGTACTAAACAAACATTATAATGGTGCAAAAGAAACAAAATAGTAGTGAATTCACCACCAAAAGAAAAACTTAAGTTCTTTCCAATGGAGGCATACCCGATCCTACACTTCTTGATGGAAATCAAAGACAGACACAAGTACCCTTCAATCAGCTTGCTGTAGATTCTGGGGTTGAAAGTATACATAACAATTCTTTTGAAACTACAGAAGTTGTAGCTATTCTGGTGTGAAGATTCTTAAGCGTGTGCACAAGAGAGGGTTAAAGACAACAACAGAGTCAATAATAGAGTAAGCAAAGAGAAGTCTTTCCGGGGGCTGGTATTTGGCAAAAATGGGTAGGAATCAGGAGGCGGCATGACACAGTTATCACCGTTGAAATAGATCCTTCGCGGAAAAGCCCAACCCTTGTCAAAAGTGAAAGTTGAAGCATCTTTTCGGAAGAGTAGCTCCGACTGTACATTACCCAAAGGGCCAGCTTGCATGAGCAAATCATTATAGAACTTCACTCCCCATAGCATGGCAGTATCATCTGTTTGCAAAAAGAGAGTAAAAAGTAAGTATTTCCATTCTGCAGGTACAAGTTACTATTAACTCTATAAGCTCACAGTAATAACTTACAACTACTCCCCCCGTCCCATTTTGGTAGTCTTTTAGGAGTCCAAACTTTTGAAGAGGACATGCAACTCATGTCTTCGACTTTCAAAGCATTAATCCTACACTACCCTTTTTCCCTTATCATACACGTACAGTACTGATAACAACTTATGAAAAGAGTTCCAAAAAACTAAACTTTCTTTGACTTTTCAAAGATGACTAACATTCTGGGACATCCCAAAAAGAGGACTAACATAAGGGGAGTAATAACAATAAATTAACGCACCCACCAAATAGACCCGTTATAAGAAAGTAACTCAAATAGAATAAGAACATAAAAGAACAATGAGAGTTTAGGATCTCCACTTACTAATTGATTGGTAAGGATTTAATGGCTTGTAGTTAAAGCTGAAAAGCTGAGTCAGGTTGTCAAAGTTGGGGTGCTGAACAACTATGTTCCACAGGGTATAGTTCATCTTGTAATTAAAGTTTGTGATGGTGACCTTCACTCGCCAGTAATCCTTGTAATTGAGCTTAACATGCCAGTGAATTCGGATGGGGCACATATGGCTCGTGCATTGGACCAAGGGCGTATAGCTATTCTTGCTAGTAGACCCTGAAACAACTGAAGCTAAATATGGCGATTTAGGGCTGCAGGAAAGGAGAAGGCAAGGGGAACCATGTTAGAGAGGCCAGAAAGAAAAACAATAGGAACACATCAGAAGATTGAGAAGGGGAAAAAAGTCAGAAGAGAACATACTCTACACAGCTCCCCGGCTGAGTTTTGTTGTTTTGACAGCCGCACGTGCATGTTGGACAGGGCACTATTGTGTCATTGTAAAAGGATGAGAGCGAAACACAGCATGTAGGAGTTTTCTGAGCCAGGAATTGCGAATATGTGCACGTAACATTCCATGTCACTGTCATAAGATTGAAATTGGGTAAATTCCCCTTATCTGAAGACTGCAGCCATCTCATGTTTCTCAAATATCAACACAAAATAACATGAACTCATGAGAGCTAACCAACAGAAGTTTGGATACAATAGGTTTAGTACAGTAAGCACACAATTGCAGTCCAAGATCAACAATGTGTGAAGTTCCCCATGCTTCAGTATTTGATTTACCGATCAAGTAGATACTACTAACATCATCTGGCTCTTCCACGAATTGAAAAAGAAGATAAATAGAAGTAAGAAGTGTCTACTATCGATAAAAAACAACTTACTCATAGCCTGCGTGACTCTCCTTCCATCTGAGGACACAAATTGAGTCGGTTTGACAATTTTTGCTGGACCACATGTATAGCCGGGCCCTGGTGCTCTCAAGGTGAAGTTCTTGGGCACTTTCACTGTCTTGTTAGTGGTCCCAGCAGCCCCAACACTAACCTGGAATGAGCTCGCGGCATTTGCTGGATCCTGAGCCCACGAGTTAATTACTCCCCCCTTG
The DNA here is from genome assembly GCA_018127125.1 of Rhododendron griersonianum. NCBI lineage: Eukaryota > Viridiplantae > Streptophyta > Magnoliopsida > Ericales > Ericaceae > Rhododendron > Rhododendron griersonianum. Next base: position 7,641,157 of record CM030797.1, on the reverse strand, counting down.
CAGCAGTTCGCAATCTGCTGGTTGTAAGGGGTTCCTGGGAGCAAGTCCACAACTGTTGGACGCTTCTGACAGCAGTGGGGAATGTTACCTTTGTACTTGGAACAATCTCCCTGTTCAGTTGTTTGGCTTCCGACCATGCTCCAAATAACCTCCTTCTTCGCCCACGTCCAACCAAGTGACCACCCAGGAGCTTGTATATGCCGGTATTGCTGGAAATTGAACATGGTGACAACCGCCTATCCAGTCACAATATGAGAGGCTAATTAGGGTCAAGCCATAGAAGAAATACATGTTCAAGAATGCCTATTTCTATAAATCAGGTACTATGGTGGGATCAAGCATTAATAAGTCATACACCTTAACCTCTTAGTGTCAAGCTAAGGATAACTTTAACATGAAACAGGTTCTGCAAAACTGAAAACCTTGCTAAATAAGTAGGAACATTTTTATTACGTGAAGGAGCCTAAATCAGGATTTACAAACATCTGGAAGTGCACTTTGGGATGAATGTAGAACTGAAACAACAAGAGAATATCAAAAGGTCTAAAGAATCAAAAGATTGATGCAGTTTCTCGCGAAAGCTCATGCTCAGGAAACTTGAAAGCACAATCCAAATTGCCAAAAGCTCCAAAAACTCGATCGGAATAGTTGAACTGATCATATTAAACAGTACATGCGAAAACATGTATCATACCACATACAGCCAGTAATGAGTGATGTGGCAGACTTGACAGATATAGATACACTGATGAAAGAAATGTTTTCTTCTGAATAGGTGTCATGCATACATGTCCCTGCACATGCAGTAGCTTTATAGTAAGGAGGAAAATGGTGGCAAATACTTACAAGATAGCCATCAGGAGTCCAGTTAATGACATCCCACTTGATTGTGATATTACCGGTTGGGTCAAGGGCATCATAGGCGTCTGAAAGAACCACCAGTAAATTCAAGTTAGAAATCATTGCACTAGTACAAAACAATCATGCTTTGAGCATAATGGCAGGCATGAATTATTATCCGAAAAAATGGGAATCAAAGACCACGAGAAATCAAGAAAAAACAAGTTGGCCTATATCATCATGAATCACAAGAAGAAAGGCAGAAAACACAGATATTGACAATCGTAATGACACATGTTTCCCAAGTATTGCTGAACTATGTGCAATCTTGGTAAGAAACCAAAAAACCTTTAACCAAGAAAGATCATGTACAGTAGAAAAAAAAATGCATTTGCAGTGGAGGAAAGGTAGTGTATTTTCAATACAAGAGAGTCAGGCATCAACCTACTGTGCATTTCCTCGGTACCAATTTCAATTTCAGGTATTTTTTAAATTACACAGTGCCTACAAACAGATCTTGTAACCTTGGAGGCAGTGTAAAAGAATTTAAGAAAGGAAAAAGGGAAATAAATAAATAAATAAGTCAAGTGGGCACATTAAGCATGTAGTTAGGCATCAATAAAATCCAACATCTAAATCATTTACAAAATCAAGATCAGATACAAAAATAGAAGTAAAAAACTAAAGTTATAGTAACAAAAAGGGGAAAGCAGGAGAGAAAACACATTCTATATGGCTTTCTTTCAAGGATCTAGAAACATTCTTCCAATAAATTACGATCTATGTTTATCTAAAACACACAAAGAAAGTTAATGAATGCCTAATAAATATGAGCAAGAAAAGTAACACTACTTGAATTAATATTTTCCCATTTTTCTAAGATTCCAATCTGAGATTCCCCTAAACCGTTACTGTGACTTCCAAAAGATACCCAGCAACACAAAATAAGAACAACCTTGAACTCATGTCAAATCAAGGGAAACCCATTTCCAGAAACTTCAATTCCATAACAAATTTGTCAGCTTTCTTAAGAATTTTAGCTTATGTCACTCAATTAAGCCTCAAGAAGCATTGCAAACGGAAAAGAGGAGTGAATCGGAGTAAAAGAAGCCATACCCAATATAGCGAATAACAAGAAACAACTACCCAAATGGAAGATTTGTAAAGAGGCCAAACCCAATATAGAAAATAACAAGAAACAACTACCCAGATGAAAATTTTGGAAGATCTATAGGAAAGAGTGAAAGTAGAGTCCAAACCTGTAGAAGGGAAGCTGAGGAAGGAAAGCAAGAACAAGACCACAATGGTCCAAGAAGTCAACTGGGTAACTGATCTTGAGTCAAAATCCATTCTTTCTTTTTTTTGTAGCCAAATTGGTCGGATTCCGGCCGGTTGATCTGTGCCTGGTTGATTTCTGCCCAAGATCTGCGCAACACAGCGCAGAATGTCGAGAGGGAGAGAGAGAGAGAGAGACTTGAAAAGTAATTTAACAGACACTATCGGCACTAGATTTTAGTATATGATAATCCCTCGATCTGGGTTTTCTTTTTTTTCTTTTTCTTTTTGTGACATCCAGCTTACATTCTCAATTAATTTCTTTTCTGATTCGGTTAAAAATAGACCATCCCCTCTAGAAAAAGCGAGTTCATAATAAATAATTTTTTATGACTCAACACCAAAAATTGAATTCGTATCAATTATGCGAAAAGCAAACTCATGGAGTAACTACTGCCCTCGCTATATGGGCTGTCCGTAGGGTGTGAAATACGCTCATATCCAGCTCACATATTGTTGTTTGATTTGGAGAGGGAAAATAAAATCACATGATGATGATTGCTGTCGGTGTTGGAGAGAGTAGCTACACAAGTGAAGAGTGTTTTGATGACAGACGAATGAAGGCCGTTCATCTTATGTGATTAGCAACGGTAATCGCGTTGACTGAGGCAACGTCCAATCCGTGTGAGTTGCTTTCGTGGAGCTCACTGGTAGGAGATCTTTCCCCCATCACTTTTTTTTTTTGTTTTTCTAGAGCTACTAATGGCATGGGAATTGAAAGAAAGAAAATAAACAATAGTAGATGATTTTACGCCAAATGGGCTTCTTTTCATTTTAAACTTCTTTATAAGAAAATATAAAGGAAAATGTTTTAGGTGATATGTGATTTTTTTTCTATTAATTGGTCAAGATCAAGAAAAAAAATACATTGAAATTTTTAAAGTCAAAAAAATTACTCCCTCCGTCCAATTTAATTGTTCCTAGTTCTATTCTAACTGGATAAAAAATTAGTTATATCTTTAAAACAATAATAAATTTTATATTTGATATGGATCTTGTTTGATAGATCTCGATTAGTTTTATAATACAGTATTTTCTAAATCACATAAAACATTATAAATTATAAGATATAATAAATTGAAATTGAAAAGTGGCATGAACTCCCAAAAAGTATAATTAAATTGGGACGGAGGGAGTATTAACTAAATAAATTACACAAAGATCGAGAAACAAAATTATGGTAACTTTTTATTAATTTTCTATAAAAAAAAAAAGGGAATATCTCTAAATTATGTTAACAAGTTTTTAATTTATTTTACACCAAATTAAAAATCTCAGTGAGTCTTTAGTTGAATTTTCTTCAAAAAAAATTATCCGCATAAGATATTCATATTTTAGTCTGAATGTAACCGTATTTTTTTGTTGTTGTAATGGACACAAAAATTGGGGATTGTAAAGAATATTTGGTAGTGTGATTTTCAAACTATTTTTTGCCAATATTTTATACATTAGTAGGGGACTAGCGGGGTAATTAGTGAGTTAGTCTACAGGGGGTCTAGAAAGTTGTCCATAGCCCTAGACCTAAACGCCTCTGCCAAGACTCGAGAGGGACCAGAGGATAACCGTTGGGCTACAAGCCCTTCAGTGTGTGATTTTTCAACTTTGTTGTGTAAAATCTCTAGTACATTTTATAGAAAAAGCTAGAACATCAAAATCATTTGACTGCTTTAATACAAACTCTTAGCAAATGAGGTGGTTGTGAATATTTAACCATTAGAGCTAAGAATTTGCATCTTTTTATTTGTACGGTTGTTGACGACACATATATACTATACAATAAAAACCAAGCAAGGCAAGTAATGGGATGTGCGCGTAGTAGCTTAAATTTAATGAAGCTGGCAATGGTTTTTTAATCGGAGAGTGATTTTTGCACTTTTTAAACTGTTATCCGCACTCTCAAGGGGAGTGCGAAAATCAACTCCGTATTGATTTTGGCACTTTCCTAAGTTAAACAATTTTGATTGAAAGTGCGAAAATAACTTCATTTTCCGCACTCCCCTTGAAAGTGTAGTAACAATTTGAAGAGGGCGAAAATGACTCCGCTTTTGAATTTTGTTTTTATGCTTCTTCTTTTTTTGGTAAATGTTTTTGCCCAAAAAAACATTTGGGTAATGTTTTTATGCTATTTGGTAGTGTCGGTGCGAGAGAAAGGACAGCAAGACTTCTGAAAGTAGAAGATTTTTGGGGTATGAATAGGGCCCACTTGATAGTGAGAGGACAACTAATATATGGTTGTGTCTCCACCACATTTTTTGTCAACAGAAAGTCTACGGCCACCGAAGCCAAAATGCGGTGGCCGGCCACCATATGTTGTGAGGGTTTATTCTGGGCCCCACACGGATGATCCAAGCTGTTCAATAAATTTTTTTTTTAAAACCGAGTGGGCTATGCAATAAATCAGCTAGATGCAATGTGTGTAGGTATTTGGATCAAGCTTTTCATCTTTGGAAAATTGAAAAACCAATCTTTCCATTTTTTTCGATTTACCAAAGATGAGAAGCTTGATCTGAGCACCTACACATATCGGATTGAGCTGATTTTTTGCGTAACCCACTCGGTTATCTTTTTTAAATTATTGAACGGCTCGAATCATCCGTGCAGAGCTTGGAGTGGGCCCCAAACGGCATGCAGTAGCCGGCTGTCGCATTTTGCCTTCGGTAGCTGTAGTCTCTCTCTTTTGTCAATTAATTAAATCCATAAAATAATGCTCATTTTGATTTAAGAGCTTCTCCGGCCTTTTTCTATACCTACCAGTATTAAATTGAGATAAAACAGCAAGTAGTCTAGTCTAGTGTAGATCTCATTAGTAAAGACTCCATTAATCGCATGATGTTTAACTTGAGAGAGACAAAAATAGAATTCTAAGAGTATGTACAGTATCTTTGTTTTTTTATATTTATTTATTGATGTGGAACTTTTTAATTTGTTTTTTTAGAAAAGAAAGAGTAGATTCTGACAGTCATACATGCCGATTCATTGATGCACGGGATAACAAGGAAAAAATTCTAACTGATTTTTTTTTCCAGTCCCCGTGCATCAAACGGGGAGAAACTTTTGTGTATCCCCTCTGATCCATTTCTCATTTTTTCGGCCATTTTCCGATCATATTTTGATGATCGGCTCCGTTCATTTTGTAGAGTTCGGTGATAACCATATTCATACCACAAATTGTGTTCATTGGATTTTATTTGATAAATGATCAGCACGCGTGAATATTGAAGAAAACCAAAATTGGGTCCAAAAACACACTAAATTGGAACCCAGTTTTTGGTTTTTTTGCGATTTTCACGTGTTCCGATCATGTATCAAATAAATTCCGATGAACGCGATTTTTGGTATGAATAAGGTTCTCACCGAACTCTACAAAATGAACGGAGCCGATCATCAAAATGTGATCGGAAAATGGCCAAAAAATGAAAAACGGACCGAAGGAGATACCAAGGAGCTTGGTATCCCCGGGATACACAAAAGTTTCCAACAACAGAAAATTGGGCTAAGGTCCAAAACAATGGGCCCGAGAAGGCATGTAGTCCAGCTTAAATTTTTGGGGCTCTTACTGGCCGGGCCTTTTTTGTTTGTATCTATCCGTTCAGGCCCAGTGCATGACATGCCCATCCCACATAAGTCCTGTTTTAAGTCAACTACCGAAAATACCCCCTCCTCAGTCTCACCCTCACCCTCACAGATCTTACTCTCTCACGCACACTCTTTCTTCCGCCGCCTCCTCAATACTCCCCACCTCCACCCAAAACCCTACCCCTCCCGCCCTTCTTCTTGACCCTCCTTGACGACGGCGGCAGCGAGTAGATTGGGCCGCTGAGGATGCTACGCACGGGGAGGAGGAAGTAGAACTCCTTGTCGTCGATTTGCAGCAGGTCTTGGGAGTCGAGCTTGACCGGAAGTGTGCCGGGGAGGTGCAGCACCCCCTCGACGATATCGAAGCAGCCGTTCTTGCATAAGATCTCGAGGTTGAAGCGGCGGCGCGTGAATCGTACGAGATTCGTGCGTGGTGGCGGGAGATATTCATGCAGCCGCCGAGGTAGGAGAGGTCGACGTCCACTGTGGACTTTTTACTGTTGCGGTCGAGGACGATTAAGTAGGTCTGCGTGCTGTTCTCGAAGTCCTCGCCCAAGAGCTTAAAAGCTTAGCTAAATGCTACTCCAGTTTTATCTAATTGAAGATCCGGCACACATTAATGTCCCTCTTTTTTTTTTCTGATCCGCCACTAATATCCCCCTTCAAGAGACAAATTTTTCTCTTGAACCATAGAGTTTTGAGTACATCGGCTTACCGATGTTTTGTATATTGGTAGATCCGTTTTTCAAATCCATCTTTGATACTGCTAGTTTATGTACTGTACTTGTTTGATTTTGTTGTTGTAGAATCTGCTTCAGATCTTTATCTATGAATGTGCATATTGAGGGTGTGAATTGTGCAAATAAGGTGTGAATTTGGTGTGAATTTTGCATTTAGGGGTGTAAATTGTGTTATTTGAGAGGTGCAAATTGTGTAATATGTCGACACAGCGTGGTTGTGAATTCTGAAAAATGGGGTGTGAATTCTGAGAAAAAATGTGAAAAGGGCCCTTTGCAGCTCTAAGAATTCACATCTCTCAGAATTCACGTCTTCAAAAATTTTGGGTGTGAATTTTTGAAAAGAGGTGTGAATTTTGGGGATTGTAAATTCTATAAATGGGTGTGAATTCTGAAAAGATGTATGAATTCTGCAAAGAAGTATGAATTCTGAAGAGGGTGTAAATTTTGAAGGGGGTGTAAATTCTGCACAGGGGTGTGAATTCTGAAAGAGGTGTAAATTCTGAACAGGAGTGTGAATTCTGATAGCTGTTTGATTGTTAGTATTTGTTTTGATTGGAAAATCACAGAGAGATATTGCTTCTTCATCGAGAATTGTTGTAATGAGTATAATCCTTCATTCGACTTTTGAGAGAGAGGGAGAGAGAGAGAGAGAGAGAGAGAGAGAGAGAGAGAGAGAGAGAGAGAGAGAGAGAGAGAGAGAGAGAGAGAATTCACACCTAAAATCCACTTAAAATTTGTAACAAAATGAGCTAAATTGAGCGTCTGCCTTTGGGAACCTCATTTTGTGAATTCTTGCAAACGGGTGTGAATTTTGGATGGGGTGTGAATTCTTGGGGGTGTGTGGTTTAGTGGTTTCATTTTCTTATTGCAGAGAGATTTGATGGTTTGAGACAATTAAACTGTACAAAATGCAGAATTCACAAGTCCCAAAATGCAGAATTCACATGTTCAAAAGACAGAATTCACCCTTGGATCCAAGGGCGTGAATTCTGTAAAGGCATGTGAATTTTAGGGGGTGTAAATTCCTGTAAACGGGTGTGAATTCTGTGGGGTGTGAATTCTTGGGCGGGGTGTGAATTCTTGGGGATGTGAATTCTGCGGGGTGTGAATTCTGTGGGGTGTGAATTTTTGGGGGTGTGAATTTTTGGGATGTGAATTCTGTGGGGTGTGAATTATTGGGGTGTGAATTCTGTGGGGTGTGAATTTTGGGCGGGGTGTGAATTTTGGGCGGGGTGTGAATTCTGTGAGGTGTGAATTTTTGGAGTATGAAAAGTGCTAGGGGTAAAATAATAAAAGCATCTTCAAAAAGGGTCTAGATGGGATAATACTTTAAAAAAGGGTTTGCATGGAACCCCATATAAAATTTGGGACCGGCCAGGAATTTCCCCTAAATTTTTGTACAGTGTCAGATCCATCAAGGCGTTTTTTCTAGAGTCTAAGGTCCACGAATTGACAAAACTACCCTTCTTTATTTAACCTTTACTATTTGTCTCTCTCTGTCCCTTTCTTCTGCGATTCGGCCCCATGAACGCCAGTGGCAACGCGATGGTCGATTCAAGCACGGTGGATGTTTCATAACATTTCGATCGGGTCGCCAGACTTCAAAATAGTTAGTAGAAGGTGCTATGGAATTGAGAAGAAGTTGTTTTGTACAAATTAAGAAAGATCTGTGGGTGTTGAAGGCATTTTGGTGGTCGCCGGAAGTTAAATGGTCTCCGTCGAGGCTAGTCGGCAATTGGTAGTGGTTGATTTCCATGATTTGTGCGACCCCATGGATCTTCTGCTCTTCACGGCGAGTCGCACTTCTTCAAAGCCAAACTCATTTTTGACATTTACTCCTTTTCCTCAGACTTGAGATAAAGATGGAGGGGTTTTGGAATTTTGTAGGTGGGTGAACAGTGCAATAATGATCCAAAAGGAAAGAAAAAAAGTACGAAGTATAACTTTTTAGAGATACATACTACTGTTTTTAGAGAGATCGTTCAACTACTGCTATAATATCGAGTGCAATGTTATTTTAATTCTTTATGAGTAATATGTTGAATTTTTTGGGTAATAAAGAAAATAGATTGGACAAATAACCATATTTATTAATTTTATTGGGAATAGAGATGATTATATAAAGCACTCAGATAACGTTATTTGTTGATCGTTTTGGGATAATATAGTTTAAATTAGACAAATAACCACATATGTTACTTTATTTTCTATTAGTGGGTGCAGATTTTGCATTGATAACCTTATATGTTGATTATTTGACAGAGTATAAAGTTTACAGATAATTATATATGTTGACATTATTGCTATTTGGAATAATAAAGAGTATAAATTCGGATAGATAACCATATCTTTTAATTTTATTGAATTTGTAAAGTGTATAAATTTGCATGGATAACCTTATCTTTTGGAAATGAGAGAGCCTTTTTGTTGGCTTTATAGCAATTATACCCATGGAGTTAGTATCCATATCATATTTCATACGAGTATAGTGGTAATGAACAATCTTACTTTCATGTCATCAACTATTTTGTACTGATATAGTTTTTTGGTTCTTTTCTAGAAGATACAAATATTTGACTTGCATAAATAACGTAATCTATTTTTTTTCCTATTTTGGAGAGAAAAAATAGACATATAAAGTTATTTGTATGTTTTGTGTGACACATATAACGTTATCTGTTTATTTTTATTTGTGTTATTACGATGACAAAGTAACACATATAATGGTATTGTTTGTTCTATGTCGCACACATAACGTTATCTATTTGTTCTATGTCACACATATTTGTGTTATTAGATAGATAACCGTATTTATTGATTTTATTACGATTATACATAGCACATAACCTTATGTGTTGATCGATCTTTTAAAATAATACGAAGTATAAATTTAGACAAATAATCATATTTGTTGGTTATATTACCACCTACTACTTTGTAAAAGATAACCTTATCTTTTGGTCATTTTTGAAATAATACATAGTATTGATTTGGATAAATAATCATATTTGTTGGTTTTATTTCGATTTAGGATTAAAGAGAGGATAATTAACTTTTTTTTGTTTCGGACAACAAAGAGTATGAAAAATGGACAAATAACCATATCTGTTGGAGAAAAACTATACAAATTGATTTGTATTTTAGTTTGGTGTCACACATAAACAACTTGGATATAAATTTTGTCTGTGAAGTCCAAAAATTAGGAGATATCGACCTATTTAGCCTGGGTTAACTATTCTCTTAAGGGCTCTGTCCAAATCACGAAGAATTACTAATACTACAGATTTTTCAGTTTTCCACTCATGCTTAATGCTAATCAGTAATCACCAAATAAGAGTTCTTTTTCAGGTTTACTTTTATAAGCCCAAATTCAATCTAAATGTGGGACACACCTAGCACCTCTGTGTCCAACGGAGAAGAATTTGTAGTTCACTTTAAAACAAGGAAAATTCCGGCCAAACACCCCCAGCTGCCTTCTTTCCCCTGTATATCTACATCTCAAATCGTGGGCGTCAAAGCTTCGAGGAGGCGATGCGAGACCTCAGCTTCGAGAGAGCTTGATTGTCACCCGCGCCGGCCCTAGCTTCAGATCCGAGAGAGAGAAGACCGACGTCTCGTCGGAGAAGAAGGCAACCACCGACGAGACTGCTTGATTGGCGCTCCGACGACCTCGATCTCATCAGTACCAGCGGTTAGCGCTCCTCCTCCACCCTGATAAGAACCAATTTACCTTCGCCTTCGCTGCATTCCGCCTCGTATTCGATCATGAGCGGTTTTGAATGGCTCCGTCTGATTTGAGGGTACTATAGAAGTGGGACAAAATGTACTATTTTGACTGGTTTCTCCTTCTGTTTTTTCATGAGGGTATTTTTGGAAGGTGGAAGCCAAATGTCCTAGGGCTTGTACAAAAAAAATTGATGTCCTTATTATGGTATAAACCCCTATACTATGGACTCCTGGCCAAAGCTCCCTTCTAACAAAGGGGTAAGACGCCGGTTCCATATTTATTGACAGTAAAGCACCAAACCAACAATAGGGATTAGGGAGAAGTTATTCCATACTTGGGAGGGAATTCTGCCAATGTTTGGTTACAGGGAATTATCGGTAGAGGCAGGGCTTCTCACACTTTCAAAAGCACAATCCAACTTTCAAGGGGTCGGTTTGCTTTTACCTATTATGATAAATAAATAAATAAAAAATCGAATAAGAGGATTAGATCATAACTAGTAATAGTTTAATTGCTTTTTTTTGTTGTAAAAATTATCTAGAATAATAAATGAGTAGATAAGCAAGGTTTAACCAAACTATTATTTTTATTTCCGCACAGTTAATTTACTTATTTAAAGCAATAAACAAAAAAAATGAGGTGAATCAACGTCTCCTTCGTCCACTAACGGAGAGAGTTTTCCTTGGGTCTGCGTAGGGTTCTATCTAGGTAATTTAAATCGTTCATTACATAAGACCATTTGAGTGAAATATTTGTGAAAAAGATCATTTTTTTCATCCCCGTATCTCTTAGATGATAGCCTCTTCTTTTTTTTTTGGGAAGTCTCGGCCCTAAGTAGATGCCCTATTAGTTGTATATGTTTGCCAAAATTACTACTAGATAGAACCCTATAATCTCTTTTAACTATATATTTTAGAGAATTGATTTTGTTAGTCCCCTTTTCTCTAAAGGCACTCACCTTCTTTCACAAAACTAATCATCTTATAGTGACACAAAGGGAAGTGCCGTTAGAGAAAATGGGAATGGCAAAAAATCACTCCTCATATTTTATTAGATGATTCAAATATGTTTGGAGTTGAAAACCAGAAGCTAAGAAAATAAAAATATGGTGCTTTTAAAAAATATTTAACCAAAGACCAAATGTGCTATTATCCCCCGCCGAATGTGGAAAACGAACATGCTCTTTTCGTCTGTATTTAATTGACTCAAGGTTTTTTTATTTTTGTTTTTGACCTAAACTGAAATTAGATAGTACGAACAAATAAAAATGGGCCTTTTGCTGGACTCAATAAAATGGATTACACCTAATACATTGAGTACCAAAAACTGGTACCGTAGAGCGGTGATCAAACTGCTTATCTTAACAATCAATGGCTCGGATCTTAACCGAGTAATGGACGATTCAGATTTGTATGCGCTCAGATTCAATCCGAGCTGTTCGTGCCGAGATGGACGGCCGGATTGGCCGCTTTGCACCCGCTCGGCACGGAACTGCTCGGCAGCAATCCCAAGTCCCAAAAAATGAGCGCTTTCAGATCTAGGGATTGGAGCCAAAGCAGCCGCTTCGCCAGCCTCCTCTAAAGCTGGCTCTGCTCCATGATCCTATAGGGCAGGGTGACCTACAAATGGCTCGTAAAATCAGAGCAATAAAGTAGCCTCGCGTTAGAATTAGAAATTTAATCAATTGAAGAAAGGATTTTAGAGTTTCCATATTCAGGGAATGAACTCCACTTCCCCGGACTGCCCGTCATTTTGTAGTCGTCGGGAAGATCATCCAACAAAAAATGGGAAAATGATGGCCAATGACGTGTTTTGATAATTAATATCCGTCAAGGACATTTTCAGCATTAACAAATGTTCTTAACTTGTCCTTGACGGATATTAATTATCAAAACACGTCCTGGGCCGTCATTTTCCCATCAAAAATCAGGTTGAGGGGACATTGTTTGTTATACGAACAAATCGCGTTTCTGAAGAAAATAAACATTAAAATGGACTGGAGTGTAGCTCAATAGTTTCGCTTTTGGATATGCAATTTCCCTTGGGCGTGCTGTGATATGCTCTGCGTTGGCGGCGCTCATCTCCATACATTTCGAACTTACCCATGAGTCTGTTCCCCAGGTGTTTGATCAATGCTCGAGTAAAGTCTGATTTTCGTACCAGAAATCATAGTATAATTTTTACCGGCCATTGAAGATTTAAGTGCTGTATTGTCCTGAAGAGAATTTTCTACTCTAATTCAGGATGCGTTTTTTCAACTTGTTGCGCATTTCATCGCATGGCCAGTGCAAAAGGTCACGGAATTTGGTAACCTGATGACGAACTTGTCTGGGAGCCTGCGACCGAAGTTGGGTCCATATCATGGATTCCTGTACACGAGATGTATATAGACGAGAATACCTTGACGACGCTCTCTGGTGCAATAATAACGCTTTTATGGAAGCATTTGAACAATGATGGGATCCATATGGCTTTTTAATCAAGAAAAAAAGAGGAAGGAGATGATGATTTTGGCACTGAGTTTGATGAGTAAGCAAGCTATTAGTATTACATGGAAGACAGATGAAGAGGGTCCTAATGTCATGTTATAGCTATGCCATATTGCTTAAACGCAGGGCAAGATTGATAACAGAACAAACGATGTTGTGCTGGATCGAAATTCCCTGCTAGTGTTAGAGATGCTTTACTCATTCTGAGAGAGCAAAGGGGTGTTAGAAATTCTCTCTCACTTTAAGCTCTTTATTGCTTGCTACCTTTGTAATGGCTGGCATAATTTAGAGGAGATGATTCGAATACTGCGGGAGGAACTAATTATTCAAATGAGACACATTCCAATTCTCTTGATCCTTGTGTGCTAATAGTGACTTCACTGTTACTCTGGTTATAAGCTTATCACCAGCTCCAACCCTTCCACTTCCAGTTTGAATTGGGACTGGTTATGGAAGCTCAGTATTCATCAAAAACTAATGGCTTCCACCTGGCTATGCTTACATGGTAAGATTCTCAGTTTCTGATCACTAATCTTCAAAGGTCCACTAAAAGTATGACCCGAGACCCCCCGTTGTACTAGCCTCCTAGGTGTAACAACGAGGTTGAAGATCTGAAAACAAATTGGTCTAACTTCCCTAATTTGCAGGTCCCAAGCGAAGGTGTTTCAAATCGGATGAAGCGGTTGGATTGAGAATGCGGAAAGAGCTAGCAGTCAAGATAACCTGGCAGTGCCTTGGAACTCGGTTTTTTCTTGCTACTTGAACGAATTTGGAGAGAGAAAGAATTGAGCGTGAGAAATCTCTCATCTGATTTCATTAACAGAGAAAAGGGGAATATATACATCCCTACAATACAAATGACTAAAGTACCCTTTTGTACAAAGAATCTAACAAATAGCACCCTAGCTAAGACAAACTAATCTACTGAGACATGTCTCATTACATGTTAGCCACTACAATCTAACACTCCCTCTCAAGTTGGTGCATAGATATTGATCATGCCCAACTTGGAGAGGATACGATGAAATACCTTACTACTAAGACCTTTAGTAAACACATCAGCTAATTGGTCCTCGGATTTCACATAAGGCATGCATATTACACCACTGCTCAGCTTCTCTTTGATAAAGTGTCTATCAATCTCTATATGCTTTGTCCGATCATGTTGAACAGGGTTATGAGAGATATTGATAGCAGCCTTGTTATCACAGTACAGTTTCATAGAACTGTGATCAGCAATTCCCAAATCATGCAAAAAAGTTTGAAGCCATAAAAGCTCACAAACACCATGTGCCATGGCTCTGTACTCAGCTTCTGCACTTGACCTCGCTACCACAGATGGCTTTTTGCTTCTCCACGTAACTAAATTCCCACCAAGGAAAGTGCAATAGCCCGAGGTAGAACGTCTATCATCAATAGCTGCCTAGTCTGCATCAGTGAAGGATTCCAACCTCAAATGACCATGGTTTGAAAACAAAATACCTTTGCCCGGAGAGGATTTTAGGTACCTCAAGATACGATAAACAGCATCAAGGTGAGAAGAACGAGGGTCATGCATAAATTGACTGACAACTCCCACCGCATAAGAAATATCTGGACGTGTGTGGGATAAGTATATCAAACGACCCACAAGTCTCTGATATCTTTCCTTATCCGCATGCTCTCCCACGCTACCAAGATGATGATTGACCTCAATAGGAGTGTCAGCGGGCTTGCACCCCAGCATCCCTGTCTCCTCCAAAAGGTCAAGAATATATTTCCTTTGGGAAATGAAGATCCCTTTCTCGGATCTAGCCACCTCCATGCCAAGAAAGTATTGCATCGCCCCCAGCTCCTTAATTTCAAATTCCTTGGCAAGAAGAACTTTAAGCATCTGAAGCTCATTCACATCATCACCTGTCATAATTATGTCATCCACATAAACTATAAGGATGGCAATCTTACCATCACTCCTCTTGGTGAACATAGTATGATCAGCATGACTCTGCGTGTATCCAAGTTTCAACATAGCCTTGAGAAATCTGTCAAACCATGCTCTTGGTGATTGTTTCAAGCCATAGAGAGCCTTCTTCAACCTACACACCTTGCTCTCAGTGGTAGAGGAAGAAAAACCAGGTGGTATATCCATATACACCTCTTCTTCCAAATCACCATGAAGAAAAGCATTCTTCACATCAAACTGTTGAAGTGGCCAGTTTAGAGTAGCAGCACAGGACAACAAGGTGCGAATAGAGTTCATCTTGGCCACTGGAGCAAAGGTTTCTTCATAGTCAATGCCATATGTCTGAGTATAGCCTTTGGCAACCAATCTTGCCTTGTACCTCTCAACAGTGCCATCAGCTTTATGCTTAACCGTGAACACCCATTTACATCCCACTGCATTCTTTCCCCGAGGAAGAGACACTAACTCCCAGTGCCATTTTTCTTCAAGGCCTTCATCTCCTCTACCATAGCTTCATTCCACTTAGGAATTGCAAAAGCTTCCTTCCAACCCGGTGGAATAGGTATAGAAGAAAGAGAAGAAAGAAAGGTAGAGTACGAAGGAGACAGACGAGAATATGAAACAAATTGCGAAATGGAATGTTGGGTACATAATCGAGCCGGCACTTTATGTGTACGAATTGGCTTTCTATGAGCAATAGGCACATCAAGATCATCAAAAGGAAGGGATATAGAGGAAGGAGATTTACCAGGAGACTCAGCTGAAGCGTCAGGAACTGGAACTGGTGGTGATGATTGGTACTGTGGTAATGCACCAGGTTGGCCCTTTTTCTTGCGAGTGAAAGTTTTTAACTCAGGTCTGTCCAATCTTTCTCTTGCATCTGGCATTATTCTTTCTCTAGATTCAGGTTCCTCTCTCTCCCCTTCAGGATTACTAAGGCTAGGAGAAGCCTCCTCCCCCTCACCAATGTTCTCCCCTGTACCAAAATTCTCCCCCTCACCAACAGTTTGTTGAAATGACCACAAATCAAAACCACAAGATGTCAACATCTCTTCCCCTCTAGAACTCTCCCCCTGAAGAGATGAGGACGAGAGAGGGTAAAAGGGTTGGTGTTCCCAAAAGGTGACATCCATTGAAACAAATTTCTTTCGAGAAAGAGGGTCATAGCAATGATACCCCTTTTGAGAGGGGGAGTAGCCAAGAAAAACGCATTTACGAGCTTTAGGATCTAACTTTCCACCGGGGTGGTGAGGAGCATGCACATAACAAACACAACCAAAAATCTTAGGAGGAAGAGTAGAGACCCGAAAGTTACCAGGAAGGAAATCCAAGGGAGTTCGGAATTGAAGAACACTGGATGGCATTCGATTAATAAGATAAGAGGCTGTAAGGATAGCCTCGCCCCAAAAATGTTTAGGAACATTCATAGTAAACATAAGAGAGCGAGCCACCTCAGCCAGATGCCGGTTCTTCCTTTCCGCAACTCCATTTTGCTGCGGCGTATCTACACAAGTGGTTTGGAAAAGAATACCATGGCCATCAAGATATGACTTGAAGGGACCGTTCATATATTCAGTCCCATTGTCACAACGAAGTATCTTGATGTTGGTATCAAATTGTGTGTGCACCATCTTATGAAATGACTGGAAGCATGAGAAAACTTCACTTTTTGCTCGAAATAGATACACCCAAGTTATACGAGAATGACAATCAATAAAGGTAACAAAATAGCGATAACTAGAAATAGAGGTAATGGGGGAAGGACCCCAGACATCAGTGTGGACAACCATAAAAGGAGAAGCACTTCTCTGATGAACAGGAGCATAAAAGGAACGTCTATGTTTTGCAAGTTCACAAGCTTCACAAAAGAACCTACTTCTAGAACATCGTTTAGTTAAAGTAGGGAAAAGTTTCTCTAAAATACCAAAGAAGGGTGGCCAAGTCTACGGTGCCACCGATGCAATAGAGGAAGAGCTGAACCCGTATCCGCCTCAAGGGCATGACCCAATGATAAGGGTGTAAAAGAAGGACAAGGCACAGACTCCAAAAAATACAGGCCATCCTGAGCTCTACCGGTACCAATCGTCTTTCCTGTTTCCAGTTCCTGAAAGACACAATGAGTGGGAAAAAATGTCACTGAACAATTCAAAGATTGTGTGAGACTACTAACAGATATAAGATTAGTAGTAAAATTTGGAACATGGAGAACGGAAGAAAGAGGTAAGGTAGGTGAGCAGCGAATGGAACCTTTCCCTGAAATAGCAGATAGGGATCCATCAGCTACTCGTACTTTGTCCTTACCAGAGCAAGTAGAGTAGGAATAAAAAAAGGATGAGCAACCTGTCATATGGTCTGTGGCACCAGAATCGATTATCCAAGGAATAGAGATAGAAGCTGGAGAAATATGAGCTTGTATACCTGAGTTGGCAGAGTGGGAGGAAGTAGTGGAATTAGAAGCCATAGAGGATGGAGGACCTTGGTTACTCATTAGCCGCCTGAGAACTTGCATCTCTTCGGGAGAAAAAGAATCACCAGTATTAGATATAGAGTCACCAGCAGACTCTGTGGCATTGGCATAAGAGCGCACAGAACCACCACTACGACCACCTCGGTGTCCCCGTGAGTTAGGTTTACCATGTAACTTCCAACAGTATTCCTTGGTATGACCATTTTTATCACAATAGTCACAATGGAGTGAGGCTCGATCAACCGAAACACCTTTGGCCTTCAACTGGCTCTGTCCTGTTTTACCATCCCGTGGAAAGGGAATAGATACCAAGGCTGAGTGATCTGGAGTGGATGCCATCAAGGGAGGAGCCATAGAATTTCTGCGAGTCTCCTCTTGCTGAATACTTGCATAAGCCTCGCCAAGAGAGGGAAGAGGGGTACGACTCAACACATGCCCACGGTGCTGATCATAATCCACATCAAGACCTGCCATAAAGTCATAAACACGATCTTTCCCAACCATTTGTTGGAAAGCAGCTGCATCAGTAGCACAAACAGGCCGATAACTTTGATAAAAATCAAGTGCCTGCCAGAGCCCCATTATCTCTGCATAATAGTCAGCAACTGGTCGATTGTTTTGCACAACGGCCTTGAGTTTCTTCCTCAACTCAAAAATTTGGGCGTCATTCCCTTTTTGAGAATAAGTCTCTGCCACGGCATCCCAAACCTGCTTTGGCGTATCAAGATACATAAAGCTATTCTGAATAGTAGAAGACATCGAATTAAACAGCCATGTCAAGACCAAGGCATTATGATTGGTCCATTTTGTGAGATCTGGTCCCTCCGTGGGTTTCACCACATTCTCAGTAAGGTAGTTTAGGAGACCCTTAGTGGTGATAGCCAATGTAAACGCACGCGACCAAAGTAGATAATTGGAACCATCTAACTTGACGCGGCAGATATCCATCGGAGTGTTGTCAAGAAAAGGACTATAACCCATTCCACTGTTTGAACTAGACTTACCAGTTCCTTCATTTGAAAATGGATTCTCCTCTGACATATTGAAGGCTCAAAAACAGTGGACTGCCGACAAAAGAAGTTGCACAACTGAACAATACAAAACACAAATCACTGTTCAATTTCATCAAACGACACATAAATAGTGGGTTACTAGTAAACTAACCACATGCTTCGAAACACATGAAAAAAGGGACCTCGGATAACCAGGCCCAGTCACTTTCAGAAGCAAAGAGGCGGTAGCGGAAGCTTACAGAGATGATCAACAGCAACAAACATAAAGAACGAGCACATACCAGATCTTGGAAGCAATAGGCAGCAGAAAAAATACCCAATCGGCACCAGAAAACACTCAAAACGAGTCCAACCGGAGGTAGAAAGACCTCAAACGAGAACAACCTGGGTTCGCCGAAGTTCGCCGGAGGTCGCCGGTAGTCGGCGAGAGTCCAGGTGGGAAAAAGATCCGGTGCCCTAGATCGTGATGCTCTGATACCATGAACGAATTTGGAGAGAGAAAGAATTGAGCGTGAGAAATCTCTCATCTGATTTCATTAACAGAGAAAATGGGAATATATACATCCCTACAATACAAATGACTAAAGTACCCTTTTGTACAAAGAATCTAACAAATAGCACCCTAGCTAAGACAAACTAATCTACTGAGACATGTCTCATTACATGTTAGCCACTACAATCTAACACTACTCTATGGTTTATTTGGAATGCAAAAAAGTCTTTGAAAATGGTCATTGGTGATTCTCCTAACTGCATTCGGCTCATTCACACATATAGAGGAGATTAAGGAAGCATTTAAGCCTCGTCTGATAAATGGGTGTTTTTCAGGTTGTGGGAAAATGAAGCTCTATACTGATGGAAGCTCCAAAGGAACCCTGGGAGTGCTGGGTTTGGTGAAGTGCTGAGAGAAGAAAGAGGCCTTTGGGTGAATTCTCCTTGGGCTAAAGGTTGTTGCAGAGCATCAAATGGACAATATTGAGCTTGAATCAGATTCTGATGAAGCTATGTCAAGATTATTAAAGAATATCCAGCGCCTAATTCCCTCGTACCTTTCCCTGGTGGGGGAACGCAAAAGTCTGGTTGCATAGCTAGGAATCTCCATTATGCACGCCCTTGTAGACGGAAACAAAGTCGCGGACAAGCTTAGCCAAGGGGGTTCTGTGCAAGATTTCGAGTGAGTCATGGCCATTATCCCTCCGAAGGGTATCACTGGGATGTTCACCGTGGATTTGGCCAGTGTGGCCTTCGAAAGAGAATGATCCTATTTGTAGTTTCCTATTAAGTTTCTTTTGTACCAAAAAAGAGAACCTTCCAACTGAAAAGATAAGGATAAAAGAAAATAAAAGTGTTTAAGGTTTTGGTCTACCTTTGATTAGAGACAGAATTTGGTTTGCAAGTCTAAGTGTTTAACCTCTAGCTGGCTTTTCAAGAACAGCAGAGAAAAACATCTCATCACCTTCTTTATCCATCTTCGGCACCACCCTCCACAGCAGCTTTCTATACCCAAGTCTGTTGATTTCATCCAAGTACATGTTCAAATCTTCCTTCTTACAAAAGAAACGGTCCACCCAAAGGATCCCATTGGGACGGAGCACCCGGTCCCAATCAAACAACACAAATTGGAGGAGTTCCATCCCTATCCACCCGTCGAAGAACAATGTAGAATGAACAATGTCAAGTGTATTGTCAAAGAAAGGCAGTCTTGAGCCAATGGAGATGTACAAAGGAAGTAAACCCCTTAATGCTGTCACCTCATTAAACGGTGCCCCTAAGTTTATGGTACCCGAAGCAATGGTTACATTTTTCTCCTTCATGATCGCAGCAAAAGTGCCGGTTGTAGGGCTGAAATCAAGGCCGATTTGGATCTCCCCTGGTTTCAGACTCAGAACTTCATCAACTGTGAACTCTGCTGATTCAGACTCATTGGTTGGAACTTCCCAAGCTCTCTTCGACAGATCAAAGCAATCAGAACATTTGTAAAAGCCTCTTTTGCCTATCGTTTCATGCGAAACGAGACAGGAGTAGTCTTTGCATTTATATTTGTTCCATAAAATGTTTACATCACTTGGGTTAGTCCAAAGAGAGGAGTTCAATGGAAGTGGCTTACTGAACATTTTGGGTGATTTTGAAAAGCACCTTCTTCTGGGTAGTGGCTCACACCCACCAAGTAGAAGCTTCTGAGCTAAGTCCCAATCATCTGGGCACGGACCATAGAGCTTGTAAGCCATGTACCGGTCTACATCCGATGCCATACTTGTACAACCAAATCCGACAGATGGATTAACTGCTTCCAGCCCAAGGAAGTTTTTCTTCCCACTAATCCTGTTTGGTTTGGGGGAAACATAGCTTTGAATCTCAGCAGAGTTGAAGACTTTCCCACGTGGCAACCCTTGCTCTTCTTCGCTTTCCTCGGGCTCGGTGAGATCTTCATCGACATTGCTCGTTTCGTTCCTGCCAGAAGCATCGACGCGAAAAGCTCGTAGACTATCTGCTAGCTTGTCCAAGGATAAAGCAATGTGGAGAACCTGTTCTGAGAACTGGGATATTGAGTTTGGTTCTGTGTTTCTGGAATGGAGCTGTCCTAGGAGTATTCCAAGTTGGTTCTGCAAATGGGAGATCTGGGTATGAATGGTATAAGGCACAACAAATTGGGCATCTGATTTGCTGTTGATGGCAAATTTGAATATGAGGTTAGGGTAAGAGACTCTGGAATTGAAGATAATGATTATGAGGGTGGTGATGAAGAGAAAAAGACCCGTCATTCGAACAGAAAGGCCTCCTGGGATGCATTTTGATGGCTTGGGACTGCTTTGTTTCTGCATTCCTAAGACTGGTTTTTCTTTGGCTTTGCCTTTTAGACTCTCAGGTAATTCTCATCTTGATTTAGATCTCACTTATTGAGCAGTTGACTTAGGAAATGAGTTCAGATTGTTTGCTTATCCCTAGGTGCCTTTTCTCATTGTTTACTTCTTGTTTTTGCCTTGGAGAAATGCATAACTTAAAGTGAAAGCATCTTGATCTTTGAAAAGTTGAAAATAAATGTTTAAATAAGCTGCATTCTACTACCACTCACTACACATTTTGAATTCCAGCCCACATCCTTCTTGTAATCTCACAGTGAAGTAACATCGTTTGTTATTTGCAGGGGCCTACTGGACCAGGTTGGGCCGACGATGCCTAAATATATCTGCTCGAACTGATCTGCTCGGGCAGAATGTAGGGGCCGACACAAGGGGGTGTCCGGACCCCTGCACAACTCCGAATATTCTCACTAGGTATTAATTTCGGACCGGCATAAGTGAACTCTTTAATAAGTAAATATCAAAATTGAATGGCTTGAATTTGACTTTATCAAACTTGTCCCATTACCTTCAATTTTCAAAGGAGGTAAAGAGGGCATTAAAACAGTGCAACAATGTTGTCATTTTGACATTGTAACAAGTCAAAAAATAACTTTAACAAAATTATTCTTGCGACCAACGGTGAATTTGTTCTCCAAGTGAAGTAGTAGCCTACTGGTAGGAGTATGCATTTGACAGGGATTCAAACCTCACTAACTACAAATACCAATATACACCATGTAATCTCATATGAGTTATTTGGGCTACGTCCCATTTGAGTTGTTTGATTTATCTGGTCATTTTGGCCTCTTAGGTGTTGGGCTTGTCCATTGGGGTGTCTCCTAGGTTGGCATCTTGCCAATCTAGGGATTGGATCTCGGACTGGGCACTTTGGTGCCTCTCTCCTTACTCCTGTTGATCTTTGTAATTTTTCAAAAATTAATGGAAAAAATCGCCGTTCAAAAAAAAGAAGAAGAGACAATGATTCAAATCTCACCAACTACAACCCTTAGCTTTTTCTAAAAGTTATTATTTTGTCATTATTCAAATTTTTTCCGCGTTTGTTAGTTTTGCGCCAACTTTTTGAGATTATTGATTCGTCTCGATGAAAGTCCATACCACATAAACAGTCTTCTCCATCCCACCCCAATGAAAGTCCTATTTTCCCGCTTTCTCCAAATCAACCAGTCCTCATTGAATGTATAAAAACAAAGGCGCTATAATGAGAGAATTGCTCGAGCCACTTTGCAGAAGATAGTGAGTAATATAGCAATCAAAATAGCAAAACAAAAGAATACATTCAGGGAATCTAAGCAGAGCAACAAATCTTACGGTTTAAAGTTTAACCAATTGTATCTCCTTCCCAATATAAGTTGAAACCAAGGTTCAATAGCAGATATGAAGCCCACAATTACATAGGAAGCAAACACAGGTACAGACAATAAAAATTGAAAATAGATATATGTCCATTGTCCAAGACCTTGAAATTGGCTCCTTTCACACTTTTCAACAGATATGCAAACCTGAATAAACTGCTTCATAGTTCCACGGTGCTTGAGTAGAAGACTATAACGAAGAACTTTCAGAAGCTGATTGGTACACCTTATCACGTTCGTCTTCTTGACTAGCAACGGGTAAATGCAGCACCATCCTGGTTAAACTAAATCAACTCGTCTCTTGAATGACACTAAGCTCTCTGAGTATGGAAAAACTTGTGTAATACATTGTAGTCCTTGCAAATCGCATAACTGTTTGTATTCTTTTATGTCCCCTGTACTAAGGTTGTATGACACAATTTGTCCATTTTTGCACCCAGTCAGAAGAACCTCGCTATTTGGCCGAAATGTAAAGGGCTTGTAACTTCCTAATAGGGGCCCAATAGTGTACTTTTTAGTCCAAAACTCCTTAACTCTGTATTTGTCCATTAGCCAAACGTCAAAGCATGTCTCTCCTACCTGGCTCTCATACTTTGGCACAACGAGGGCAATGGAATCATCCAGAAGACAAAGAGTAATACATAATTCAAAGCCAACGCCGACGGGCAAGGATCTTTGCTCGAACGATCCTTCAACCGTGTTTAAGACATCAATAGCACAGACCTTAGTCGAAGCAACATAACTTAGCCAGTAGAAAACCCCATCCAATGACGTGGAAGAATGATCACAAGATCCGAACTCATGGTTGGGCACCGTAGCAGCGATTTCTTTCCATGAGTCTGTACTCATGTCATAGATCTGAATTTTATAATCAACGGGTGTGAGTTCAAAGTCCATATCCACTAAAAAATCATGGATAGAAAATTCATAGAGGGTGGCGGCCCTGACCACTATATAATCATTGGTTTTGGAATCAAAAGCAAATCCTACATAATTAGTATACCAAGTATGATAAGGGGGTTGAGGGAGTAGCCTATATTCTCTCGTTGCAGGGTTGTATATCATGATATTCGACCTCAACATCTCGGAGAGACACATGAGGCCGTTACAAGAGCCATGGATACTGAAAAAACTAAGGTCTGGCCTCTCGGTGAAAGAGAGATCTAGATGTTGGATTGAAGTTTCGTCGGGTAATAAATAAACGAACCAATGGTGGGTAAAATTGTTGTCAGTGCGAACAAGCGAGATGCAGTCGTGGGGTTGGGCACGGGTGTGGTGGAGGGAGATGAAGCTGGGGTTTCGGATGAGAGAGTACCAGTTTTTGGAGACTGATTTGCATCGAAGAAGGGATTTTGCAGGGAGACGAGATAAGATCTCCATCAACACATCTTCTGTCAGAAGCTCCATCCCTTCAATCGCCGTACCCTCGTTCTCCATGTTTTTTTGGTGGGGAGGATTTGCCATGACTTTCTCAGCACGACTTCTTTTTTCCCTTTCTGTTGATGCGGCTGTTTTTATAGCGTAGAAGTTGTTCGAGTTTGATTAGGATACGAAACAAATTGACAAAAAGTAAATTTAATGAACGATTTTAAACATTCTGAAGCTCGACTCGACTAGAGTTCGTTTGAAAATTTAATGAACGAACTTTAACATTCTGAAACCCGGCTCGATTCGATTCATTTACAAACTTTTTTTTTTGACAGTCAAAAAGGGCTAGAGGGGGCAACCAGCGTAGCAACTCCCCTTGGGCGTGACCATAGGGGCTCCAAACCCGCCTGTGGAACGTCCGGTTCGAGCCATAGCTATCGTCCGGAAGGACGGGCCGTCACCACGGCGCCACCTTAGTGCACAGTTGGCAAAGAAGCCCCCTCCCTGGTCCACAAAGCGGGTTCGAAATTAAGCCATGGGGCACCACCGGAAATTTGCACAAAGTGCCTCCGGGGCCTCGAACCTGGGCCTGTGTTGGGGAGAGGTGATGCCCTTTGCCACCTGGGCTACCACCTCGGTGGTATTCATTACAAACTTAGGGAGGGGTTAATTGCTCTTGGGACTCAGGGATGGTGTAGTGCAGCACCGCACCGCACCGCAACGGTTTAGGGCGACCACAACTACAATAAAGCTATGGGTACATATGAGAATATACATACCATGTACATATGGGTTTTGTGGAGCCCATCTTGAATTTCATAAAAATGATTCGAACTGTTAATTATTTTTCAAATATTTTTTATAGAGCCCCGTAAAAAATTAGCTCAATCCGATATCGGTAAGGATTTTTTCTGAATTAGTTAGGGTGAAACTACTTAATTGTTCAGTTTTGTCCCTGCACAGTCCGGAAAAAAACACACGGTGTGAATTCTTTTCGGCCTTCCGCAGCATCTCGAGGTGGGCAGTTTCTAAAGAAGGAGAAGCGTTTGAGTGCAGCTGTATACATGCAATATATGATTGCTAGATGTACAATCGCTGAACCAGCTTTCGCATCGTCGCAAGCATAAAAAAATTGAAGAAATCAGCATCGACGAACGAGCGTCGATGACGATCTCCTCCGTCGATGGCGGCGGCAATAACGCGACGAGTTGAAGAAGCTCCGAGTCTCCCAGTTGAGGCGTGAGGTGGAGCGGCATGACGTCTCGATTGAGTAAAAATTATTCGAATAATTTGAGATCCTGAGTTTTTTTTGTTGAGATCGGAGCCAGTAGAAGACAAGGGCGGTGGCGATGAGGAGGGCGTTGCGGTGGCTGAGGTGGTTGGAGGGGCTGCAGTGGTCTCGTACTTCGAGTAGATGTCCATGAGGAGGAACTAGGAAGAGGCAGAAGGGGACGATGGAGAGGAAGGGCTTGAGGAGGAATGAGGGTATTTGGGGAAGATCACTTAAAACGGGGCTTATGCGGGTAGGGTTTGACGCGGGGTGGGTCTGGATGGATATGCGGAGACAAAAGAGGACCGGCTAGGAAGAACCCCAAGTTTATTTTTTTATGAAAATCAGACCCACTTATGGATCGATAAGTGGTCACTAGTTTATTGAGTGGATGATAACCCCAATGGACTAGTTGATTTTATTGTATGACCCACCACGGTGTGTGGTGCACTTTGTCACCGACCGGAGGTTTCCTGGGCTATCTCTGGAGGCCTAGCGGCGTTGGGTGTTTCAGATGTTTGGTGGCCGTGGGCGGCGGTGTGATGGTGTTTGATCTGGTCTATCTGGGTGGAGGCGACGGGCGGTGGTGTGGTGGAGATGGAGGTGTAGGTAGATTTTTCTAATCTCCATTTTGCAAGGGTTTTTTCAAAATCGATCGGCTAAGATGGCGGTCAGATCAGTTCGATTTCTCTCCGGTGGTGGCGAGGTGGTTGCGGTCCCCATGGATGGGTTGATCTTGGTCGTCTTTGTGTGCCGAATTCCGGTCGGCGGCCTTTCTGAGCTCTCATTCGGGCGAGGGGCCGGCAGTTCGTCTCTTCTGGTTTGATGTTGCTCTGTTGAAGATCATGTTGTTGCAGGGGATTGTTCGGTGATGGCAGATGGTGGTTGTGGTTGGCCCTCAGGCCCTGACTGCCTCGACTTTCACTTTCGTAGGCTGGCTCCCGCCGCTGATCTCTACATCTAGGAGAGGCCGGCTCGGCTTAACTGCGAGGTTAGGCTCTGGTGGATTGTACAGTGGTGGCTATCGGTGTAGTTAGGGTTTTGTGGGATGATTTGGGTGGGCCGGTCCAGGTTTGGGCAGGGTCTTGGGTGTTTGGGCTGTCTTTGATTAAAATGGGTTTGGGTTGAGCTTAATGTTTTTTTTCTGTTGTGAATCCTGATAGACCTTTGGGTGTTTTGGATTTTGCCCTTGTGGTGTATTATCCAACTGTTTGTTAGATCCCCTTCTCTTTTTCCTGTTTCTAATAAAATTCATCTTTTGCTGATAAAATAAAATAAAATTATTGGAGTATATGAAAACAAACTCCACAACCCACCAAGTTTTGAGTACGATTGCCGCACGGAAGATGACGATTGACGCAAAAGTAGAGAAAATGTAATGCTGTTGGCGCAGGCGGGAGAAACTCTTGGTTGTTTGAATAATAACGGTGGGTCCCAGGGCTTCCGTTCGGTGTACGGGAGACATACTGTTATTTTCTGTTATTTTTTATTGTATTTATTTTTGGCAAAAGTACATAAACATCCCCTCAACAATCATTTTTTCTCAGGAAGATCCTCTCACATTTAAAAGCGTTCATACAGACCCCCTCAACTAATCTCCGTTACCTAAGTGACACCCTTCCGTCTCTAAACCGTTTGCGATCAACTCCCTCATCCATAAATTGGACAAAAATACCCTTGTTGTATTACATACATACACCCTCTTTAAACCCTTCTCTTTCTTTCATCTACAAACAGACTCCAATCAAAACCCAAAATCAGCAAACAGATCTGAAACTTTAGTTCATATATATATATAGGGGCCGGTTCCACCCACACAATTAAAAAAAAAAAAACTCAATCTCAACCATTAAAATCAATGGTTGGATTAAAACTTAAAAGGACTGTATTCTACTCCCCCTCTCAATCACAAGTAATCTCTCCCTCTCCATCTAAGCTATTCTCTCTCTCTATACCCTAACCGACTAACCACTGGTTCCGGTGACCTTTTTCTCTCTCTCCTCCAATACATACACACACACTCTCTCTAAAGAAAAGTTAAAAAAATAGTGATGGGAAAAGCAACACAGCAGCTGCCGTCGACTGCCACCACCATTCTCCCCGACTTCTCTTCTCCCACACCTCTCTCCTTTCCCTCGTCTTCTTCCCTTCTCATTTCTTATTAGCAAAAGAACCACCATGACACCTGCCGTCGTCACGCCACGGTTTTTGCGCTATTTTTTTATGGTTATATATAGAAGGTTCTCTTTAAAATGATTGATGTAAAGAAAAAAGAAATTATATAAAACGAAAAATACGATTAGAACAACGACTGATAGAATAAGGGTATAATATAAATGTTAAGGGGTCTCCGTGGAACAAAGTGATAGTTGAGGGGGTGTTTATGTACTTTTGCCTTATACAAAAAGGGTATCTTAGTCATTTCCTCCATTCCGTTAACAAAGTTAGCATTTTTTTCATTTTTAGTAGTTGATGGGGTCTGTATGGGTACTTTTAAATGTGAGGGGGTCTCTATGAAAAAAAGTGATAGTTGAGGGGGTGTTTATGTACTTTCACCTTCATTTTTTCTACTATAAGAGTAATTGAATCTTGTGACTTGCTCTGTTCGACGCTTTCCCTAAATTTATTTTGGTATTTTTTTTGTAAATAGTAATAATTTCGTACCATTCGGTTCCGAAGACATCTATAAAAACATCTAAAAAAAATATTTCATAGTTCCCAATCAAATTTTGATGTTCCGAGTTACTCAATGTGATCAGAACGTGATTTTAAGGGTACCCGCAAGAAGTTAGAAAAAAAATGACTGGAAAGGGCTTGATCTGAGCAATTTTTAGGTCAGATTTGATGAACAGTTCAATTAAAAATTACTCAAAACAAGCATTTTTCGGCCATATTTTTTGCTAATGCTAATTTCTCGTGGGCACTCTTAAAATCACATTCTACACATATTGAACGGTTTGGATCATAAAAATTTGACCGGGAACTATGAGATTGAGATTTGGGGTGTTTTTTTAGATGTCCCTGAAACCGCCCCATTTTATCAGTATGTTAAAGACAACTCATTCTCCTTAAAAAAATTTATGGGATTTTCGGGATATTATTTACTTTCCAAAATAAGTTGTTTAGCTTTTATCAAAAAAAGAGAGTAATTATTCAACTCAACAAGAGAGATTGAGAAAGTATAAAAATATAGATCAAATAAAAAAATACATATACGACAATAAGACAAAAGTACCTATTGTTTCTAATTTTTTGCAGTGATTTTCTTTCTCTTTTTTTTCTTTTTTTTTTTTTGCTTTTGATAGGTTTTCTTTACTTTTTAGACTTCTATCTCGTTGAGATGAATGATTAATTGAAAAAGTAATGTGAATCTAACAACTAGCCACTAAAATCCTTTCCTATGTCCAAAAAAAAAAAAACTCGTAGGGCTTTCATGTTTGATGAACCGGAATCCCTTTTTTTTTCTTTTCTTGACTAACTGAATCTTGTGAGACTGTAATTACAACCGACCTACCCACGCATGCTAACTAAGGGGGTTTCGGAACAACCAATTATTCAACACTTTCGGAGTATCATGTGGTATTGCTATGTGATACTCCATAGAAATGAAATATCGCCACTAAATCATGTGGGTCATTCCTTATCTCCTAACCATCCCAATAAAAGTGGATGATAGTGTGTCCCTACCGAAAAAAAATTCACAACGTAAATGGTTTGAAGTACCACGTATGCAACACCACGTGATACTCTGGGAGGCTAAATAATTACCCGTTCGAAACCCACCAGTGGTTTTCCCTTCAACTTAGTATCGTATATTTTGGATGTTATTTTGTCTAAAATGTAATTTTGGAACATTTTATCTATATGTTGAAGACAGCTCAATCTCCTTGAAAAATTTCTTTGGCATTTCTTGGGTATTATTTACATTTCGTAATTTATCGTTTAGCTTTACATCATAAATTCTGAGATTAATTATTTGTATTGGCAAAAGGGAAAAAAAAAATATAAAAGGTAGACCGAATATGAAAAAATTTAGATAGTACGAAACTAAAGACGAAAATACCAGATGTTTCATATCTTTTGGTCTTTACTGAATTATAAAAGGGAGAATGCACCTTTTTAGAGATGTGTCAAGGCACAATAAGCTGTTGTGAGTGTCATTTCGGCTCATCCCATGTCTACTAGTTTGATTCAAAATGCTCATTTTTTTCGATCATTGAATTAATAATGTTTGTCAAAAAATCACATAGATTTGACATCAATAGTTACACTATAAGCGATTCAAATCAATTTCGGAGCCTAGAATCGGATGCAGAGTCGATTATCCGAAGCTGTTCCATGTCAAAAGATCCACCTTCTGATATGGCAGTTTTGGTACAAGATTGTGTATTAATTAGCATTGAAGGATTCATTTCAGTTGCGTGAATTTAGTTTTGTCAAACGTGATTGTAATAGGGCTGCACATGCTTATGCAAAGAAAGCCCTTTCTTGTACCTTGCCTACATAGGGTTCTCTCTCTCTCGATGTTTAGACGTTTTTCCGCCTCTCAGATTAATAAAATATTCTCCCTTTTGTCCAAAAAATAAAAGGAGCCTGGAATGGCCCGAATTGACCCTCACAACAAAGGCACAACAAGCTGATCACCCGAGCCGAAAATCAAGGGGTAATTAACTTGGACTTAATCTGGTTTTTTACAGTTTCATAACTAGAACAGAAGAACAGAACTCGATTGCAAACTGTTCTAGTTAATGTTGTCAAAGTGATTGTCCTCTGAACCAAATTTACATGGCATACATGAAAGTAACCTCGATGGTAAAACTTACAACAGGACTCTAAAGTTCCTCAACCTTCGTAGGTGCAGCTTCATCCGTGGTTTACTTGGCTAGAGCCGTCTGCTTGACCTCGTCCTTCAACTGTCTTTGACTCTCCAACTTCTCCCTATGCTTTATAAATGCCTTCCCTGTTAAATCCAATTCATCAGCGCGTGCAGCAGCAACTGGAAAGTAACTGAATGAAGACAACGGAAAAAAAAAAAACCCAGAACGAACTCATCTCAGTAAGACTTACGCAAAATAGCACTGATGGTTGCGATGCTAACGTGCTTGGAATCATCTTTCTCAAATTCCTTCAAAAACTTTTTAAATTCTGCATCATCCTCAAATTCAATCAAAATCTTGTCGAAATCATCTCGGGATTTCTTCTTCATTGCAGTGGGAAGAGTAACAGCATGTATGAAGTTCCGCATGAGATCCAACATGATGCCCCGATAATCAAGACTGGACTGCTTGTATCTTATCAACAGCCTCCAGCAATTACCCTTGATCCCTGTGATTTGGGCTTCATTTATGCAGAGCTGCAGGAAACGTTACAACTCAGTTGACAAGGACTAAGAATATGAATAACAAAAAATGCTTAGGTTTAACAGGAGAAAGTTATAACATGCATTAGGTTCATAACCGGGAAAATAATTGAAAAGAAGCACATTTGACACTCCTGGACGACTCCGAACATTGGCGTAATTTATCTTCAAAACAGATAATGTAAGGTGTAAATCTAGGATCAAATCTAAGGCTTCATTTTTTTTTATAGCTACCTCAAATAATGGCTGCTTCATTTTGTTCTGGATTGCCATTCTAATGGAAGCATCTTCTTGATCCTCAAATTCAGTCCTGTTCATCTCCAAACCACGGATTTTGTTGGCTTCTGTTCTTACTCCCATTGCCGCAGCCAATAGAGATTTTGTTGTGGGGAACATAGAACCTTCCTCTGCAGAATCAACATGAGATCTTACCATTTCCGTCAAGAGTGATTTATAACTTCGGCGGACATGCTTTCCATCTTGTTCTCTCTTCCGGAGTTCTTGTGCACAGACGACCCGACTCACTTGTAATGATTTGCACTGTACTATAAGCTCGGTTTGTTCTGTACGCAAACTTTGAATTAGGACAAATGCTTCCTCGAATCTCATAGGTACTTCCTTTCCTTTACATTTCATTAGGTTTTGTAACTCCAACCATTTCTCCTCTAGTTCTTCTGCAGTTGGAGACGTCGGAGGAACATCGAACAACCATTTGGTTAAAGCATAGATATCTGGTGGGACAGCAACTTGAGCATCCCTAATACTGCAAGAAGATGCAGAGCCATATTCAACCTCCACTCTTAGCAAACTATCATCCAAGGGACACGATGTTAACTTTCTCCTGCTTAAAAGAATCAGTCCCATATCAGCAGTATAAAAGGCTCCATTGGCAAGCAAGTTATCATAAACCTCTGATTCACCACCACCAGCAACAATCTCCGTAAACAGAAATGGTCTCATTTTCAAATCCTGCCCGATTTCCCCATCGTGCTCTTGCTCAATATGCTTCAAACACGGTTTGAAATCTTGAAACTTCTCATCACAATAGTAGTAGGGCCAGAACTTCCAAGTCTTGTTCTTCTCAGCATAACCTATGGCTTTCGAAAAAACCCTTTCTGCTGAGCCGATTTCCCCCTTCTTCTTGCGTAGTGAAGTGCAATACGCTTTCAAATCCCCAATTCTATGTTCAATCAACCCTGTCTTTTCCTCATCAGTAATCGCATAACAATAGTTCTTTTTGACATTCTTGCGGTTTTTTTTCCTGTGACTCGGATCTACAACTCTGTGAATCAGGTTTTTCTTCCAAAACTGTAACCGTGAATTGTGAAGAAGTATCATCCCTGCATTGCAGAAATGGTTGTTCGATTGACAACGCTCGTTCGTACTCTCTCAACGCCTCGTCCAATCCCTCAATTTCACCGGACAACTGGTCCAGTGCATGACTGTAGAGAGGCTCGACATCTGTCGAGTCTGGAGCATAGTTATTAAAAACCTACGATACACGATACGTATCCTATGATTTGTATTGTCTCCTCCGGAGAACGATACGTATCCCATCATGTATCCTTTTTTATAGAAATTCTATGATACGACCGCGTATCCTACGATTTATACGTGTATCATAATCCTGTGTGTATCCTACGATTACTTATTCGAAAAAGTCGGACCTTTTTTCAAGAAGCGGAACCCCAAATGCATTAATCTAAGCCGTTTGATCTTATTATGGCATCTTTCAAACCATTTGATAGAAATTCAACCTCAATGTAGGGCTTGTATATAAGAAATAACCATACTTCGATTGTATTTTTTCAGACTTTTCTTTTCTAACAAAGGGCACATAAAGCCTTAATGTAATAGGCCCCAGTTGAGAGACTTGAAATTTTGCATCTTAATTTTTTTTTAAGTGTAAGCATATATAGTTTGTTGGTGTTATTAGGTATATCTACTTTTTAATTATATATTAATGATGATTAACGTTGTCGAAGCATAAACTAAATTTAGTATTTTGACAAAGCTCCAATTGACAAAACCCAAATATAATAGATATTATCGAAAAAGATATAAATATCTAGTTTTTAGAAACTCTAAAATATCTAAGCTCTAGAAACTCTAGAATATCCTTGTGAAATATCTTAAGTTTTTTCGTGAGAATTAGTCCCATGTGTAATTCTAGAATTACCTTAAAGTTTGTGTTGTATGAAAATATCTTTGTACTAGAGACTTCCATGGAGTAGTACAAATGTCTTTATTATTCTCCCTCTTCCAAAAAAGTTTTAGTTCAAGTGCAATACGCTTTCAAATCCCCAATTCTATGTTCAATCAACCCTGTCTTTTCCTCATTAGTAATCGCATAACAATACTCCCTCCGTCCCTTTATTACAGTCCAGTATTCTATTTTGGACTGTCCCTTAATAAGTGTCTATTTTGTAAAGTTAGTGGGTAAAAGTTGATGAATTGTCTATTTTGTCCCTAAAAGTAGATTCCATTTTGAAAAGTTAGTGAGTAAAAATGTAATGATAATGGATAAGTAGGAAAAGTGGAGGAAAAAGTTGATGTGAAAGGTATAACGATGATGTCTTTTTAATAAGTTGGAGTTACGAAGCAGGACACTTAAAAAGGGACGGAGGGAGTAGTTCTTTTTGAAATCCTTGCGTTTGTTTTTCTGTGACTCGGATCTACAACTCTGTGAATCAGGTTTCTCTTCCAAAACCGTAACCGTGAATGGTGAAGAATCACCATCCCTGCATTGCAGAATTGGGTGCTCAGTCGACAACGCTTGTTCGCACTCTGTCAATACCTCGTCAATGTCTTCAACTTCACTGGACCAACTGCCCAGCTCATAGACGTAGAGAGCCTCGAACAATGTTGGGTCGGGCGTCAAGAAAACAGCGCGCCGAGCCGACTCGACGGCGGCTCTCAAGTGCTTCAGAAACAGGTCACCATCAGAAGTGCCAATTCTACAAGCTTCCAGATGGTGCATCTTACACTGGTACGAATGCACAAGGCTGCAGATTTCGTAATGGAGACACTTCTTGTTCATGAGCGCCACGGCTGCTACAATGTCCCCTTTCTTGTGAACTTCGATTGCGGCCTCGCATTCGGCCTTTATCTTTGAAAGATCATAGAACTTTCTATGTTCTTGATTTGGGGGTTGTTATCCAGTGGTGTTGCTCCGCCATGATCGGCGGCGGTTTCGGGCGACAGTGGGGGATTTCTGTTGGTGTGAGCGGTGATTGCAGCCTGGCATTCGACTTTGGTCGAGGAAAGTTGATCGATGATCTTGCTCTGGGTTGCTCTGTTCTTGTTACCACGACCCATTGGAAGGATCCCCAAGAATTTCTTTTGAAGAGAGAGAGAGATTGTATTTCTGTTGTTTTTGGGTAGGTGGGAGAATCCGTTGTTGTTTACACGGTAACCATGTTTTGAATAGACCATTCTACCCTTCTACTAAAACGACGTCATTTAGCTCCTCAAAACCTTTACTTTCTCCCTTATTCTCTCCACTGGAATGTAAACTCCTCCCTCCCCCCTCTCTCTCTCTCTCTCACTACAACAAATTCTAGTTCTTGCTACAAAATTAATTCCTACAAAATAAATTTTGTCACAATAGGTTCACTTGTTGTGACAAAATCTCATTTGGTAACATCAAGCAGCAGAAGATGGAGTTATTGTGACAAAATCAATTTCGTTGCAACATTTTGTCGCAACAATTATGGCGGGAAACTTTCCCTCCAGCGGAAATTGGATTTTGCCACATAATAATTTTGTCACTATAAGTTTGTCAAAACAAAGGTTTATTGTTGAGATATCGTGACGACATCGTTTGTAACAAAAGAAAATTATTCTTAGACCGAATATGAAAAAATTTAGATGCTAGTCACGTTTCTTGACCTAATGAGTCAATATTCATAAACAGATTCATAATGTGCAATAAGCGCCCATTTTGCTCGAGCAAAAATTTCCTGCCTTCAATATTTTGCTTGAGTGAAATGCACATCTTCAATTATATTGTTTCCTTGTTCCCACTTTCCTTTCCTCCATGATTCCAATCTTTCCAAACCACAGAATAAATTCGCCCTCTTCAAATTGGAAGGAATTGATTGATTCCGCGTGATTGTTGGGAGACTGACAAATAACTCGATCTAATTGCTTGATATTCCGTCCACAACAAATTACAACTCAATAATCAAATAAGAGCAATTACACAGACGAATGTGTTTTGACCGCATGCCATTGACAAACAAAAATATTTGCCTTTATAGTTTTTACCTATTCAAGGGTTTTCCACGTATATCTTTGCGTTGTGGGATTGTTTGTTTGCATAGTTTTTGCTAGTTAGTAAAACTTAGTGATTCGGATTCATATTGCTAGGGTTTTTACGGATTATTAGGAACAACTGTGCTATTCACATACACAAATAGAACACAAATCGCGCACAGATTTTGTGTGGGGCCCACTCTGGGTCCCACACAAACAATCCGAGCCGGTCATTAATTGTAAAACATTTTTTTAAGGTCTCTCATGAAAAATTAGCTCAATCCAATACCTATAAGTACTCGATCCAATCATCTGATTTTTTATTTGAATTTTAGGATAAAAAAAGTTAGACAATTGGATCATGCACCTATAGGTATTAGATTGAGCTGATTTTTAACGGGGGCCCTTGAAAAAATATTTTACATTTAATGAACGACTCGGATAATTTGTGTGGGACTCGTAGTGGGCCCCATACAGAGTCTGTGCGTGATCTGTGTTCAGTTTGTCTGTGTCAACAGACTTATTGTATTAGGAAACCCTGATTTTTCACAAATAAAAGGTCTTGGTGTAATAAACAAAAGAATAACAAAACACAATTTGCCCTAACCCTGTTACCAGTAGCAACTCCAGAGGCGCCGATAGTCAAAGGAGAAACCGAATCCAGTCTCCTCTCGTCGCCGTTGCCGATCATCTCTCTCTCTCTCTCTCTCTCTCTAGTCCACTTTGGTTTGTTTTTCTAGTGAACAAATGATGGATTATGTTTCCAACAGAAATATTTTTTAAAAAAATGTCAAATTGCTCCCGCCTAGGCAGACTAGGCGCTTGGCAGTGGGTCACTGCCCGATTAGAATCAAGCACCATTTTGAACATCGCTCCTGACTAAAATCAAGCTGTATGCATAATTGATTATACTCCTTAATGTTTTGAGTACTAAGGTTGTCTGATGACACCATGCATCTTGCTATCGATGTGCCTCACCGAAAGAACCTCAACATTTGACTGAAATCGCATTGCATCGTGACGTCCTAAGAGGGCTACAGTAGTGCATTTTCTAGTCCACGACTCTTTAACTCGATCCATATTCATCTATCACCATATGTCAAAGTACGTCTCCACTTGGTGATGTTCAGAGTCCAACAAAACAAAGGCAATGAAATACTTCAGAAGGCAAAGCTTAGAAGGTTCGGGTACAACAGCGTCAGTTTTTCTCTAGTTATCAGTACTAGGGCGTAGCTTTGAACTTTTCCAGGAATAGGCGTGCTAGCCTTGGGATCAAAGATAAACCCTAAATAGCTTCTATATCAGTAGGGCTGCTCGCGGTTCGGTTTGGTCGGATTCTTAGGAATTCGAGGACTGAACCGCTAGGCACTGTTTTTTCAAAATGAAATCCGTGTCTAGACTAAAAGTCCTACGGTTCGGTTCCAATCAAATCCATGATTCGCGGATCGGTTTCGGTGGAAGGTAATGAAGCTAGAGGGTTAAAGCAAAAAAATGCCAAAGCTAATAACAAATGCGGAAACCCAATTCTGATTAAAACTGGATGCTACAATCGTTGTATCCCATTCCCATCTATATGGAGATAAACAAATAAGGAACTATTTAGGCTCCTCTACCAAAGCAAAGATACTTGGTTTATTAAGCACAACCCTTCTCTTAAAAAATACCAATGTTCTAAAAGTCGCTAGGCTCTAGTCAGGTGGTCGGCCACCTTTGAGCTTCGAGGCCTAGTAATCGGCGATTAATGGGTGCATAGCAATTAGTAATTGGCGACTAATCAGCGTATATCAATTAGTCAGATCAAGTCGGATAGGCTTCGCCAACAAATTAATCGCCGATTAATTCCGATTTTTTAAGAACACTGCAAAATACATGGATTTATGTTTCGCAAGAGGGTGCACTAAGTAATCGATTCAGATTGTGGCAGCTTGATAGTGTTCTACTGTGACCTACAAGAGCATGTACAAGTGGGTGTACCCTTACTGTGTGTAGGTATATATATATATAAGTACTAGCATAGATGTTTTTGTACGAATGCAAATTTTTTTTTTAAGCCTGAAACATGACAAGGCCAAAGATAATCTCACCTGTATTAAGAATCCACGGAACATAGAAGAGCGCTTATCTACTTTCAATCTTCTTAACAAAGAAGGGCCAAAAAGCAAAACTGGCATGAGGACCAAGATTTTGTCCTACCAGCTCGTACTTTTGAATGCCATTTCCTTATGATATGTCTGTCAAACTAGGGGAAAAGGGAAAACTAAAGAAAAAGGAAGCCATATCACATAAACAGTCTTCTCCATCCCACTACAACGAAAGTCCTATTGTTCCGCTTTCTCCAAATCAACCAGTCCTCATTGAAAGTTTAAAAACAAAGGCGCCATAATGAGAGGCCAGATTGCTAGAGCCACTTTGCACAAGATAATAATATAGGTATAATAATAGCAAAACAAAAGAATACATTCAGGGAATCTAAGCAGAGCAGCAAATCTTACGGTTTAAAGTTTTACAAAATGTATCTCCTTCCCAATATAAGTTAAAACCAAGGTTCAATATCAGATATGAAGCCCACAATTAGATTACATAGGAAGCAAACACAGGCACAGACAATAAAAATTGAAAATATCCATTGTCCAAGACCTAGAAATTGGATCCTTTCACACTTTTCAAAAACTGCTTCATAGTTCCACGGTGTTAGTGCTTGAGTAGAAGACTATTACGAAGAACTTTAATTAATTAGAAGCTGATTGGTACGCCTTATCATCTCCGTCTTCTTGACTAGTAACGGGTTAATGCAGCACTATCCTGGTTAAAACTAAATCAACTTGTCTCTTGACAGATGCTAAGTTCTCTGAGTATGGAAAAACTTGTTCTATATATTGTAGTCCTTGCAAATCGCATAACTGTTTATATTCTTTTATGTCCCCTGTACTAAGGTTGTACGACACCATCTGCCCATTTTTGCACCCAGTCAGAAGAACCTCGCTATTTGGCCGAAACCCAAATGGACGCTGATTTCCTAAGATGGGGCCCAATAGTGTACTTTTTAGTCCAACACTCCTGAACTCTATAATCTTTCATTAACCACACGTCAAACTGCGTCTCTTCTAGCTGGTTGTCATACATTGGCACAACAAGAGCAAGGGAATCATTCAGAAGACAAATATTAGGTCGCGATTCAGAGCCAACGCTGACGGGCAAGGCTCTTCGTTTGAACGATCCTTCAACGGTGTTTAAGACATCAATAGCGCATACCTCAATAGAAAAGTCATAACATAGCCAGTAGAAAACCCCATCCATTAATGTGGAAGGATGATCATAAGGTCTCAATCTATGGTTGGGCACTGTAGCAGCGATTTCTTTCCATGAGTCTCCACTCATGCCATAGATCTGAATTTTATGATCAATGCGCGTGGGTGTTTCAAAGTCCATAATTTTATGATCAAAGGGTTCAAAGTCCATATCCACTGCTTTCGAAAATTCATAGAGGGTGGCGACCCTGACCACTATATAATCATTAGTTTTGGAATCAAAAGCAAACCCTACATGATTTGTAAGCCAATTATGATAAGGGGGTCGAGGGAGTAGCCTAAATTCTCTCGTTGCAGGGTTGCATATCATGATATTCGCCTTGAACCACTCGGAGAGACACATGAGGCCATTACAAGAGCCACGGATCCTGAAACAACTAAGGTCGACTGGCCTCTCGGTGAAAGAGAGATCTAGATGTTGGATTGAAGTTTGGTCGGGGAATAAATAATAGAACGAATGGTAGGTAAAATTGTTGTCTGTGCGAATGAGCGAGATGCAGTCGTGGGGTTGGGCATGGGTGTGATGGAGGGAGATGAAGCTAGGGTTTCGGATGAGAGAATACCAGTTTTTGGAGACTGATTTGCATCGAAGAAGTGATTTCACGGAGAGACGAGATAAGATCTCCATCAACATATCTTCTGTCAGCAGCTCCATCCCTTCAATGGCCGTAGCCTCGTTCTCCATGTTTTTTTGGTGTGGAGGATTTGCCAAGACTTTCTCAACACGACTTCTTTTTTTCCTTTCTTTTTTTGTAGTATTCAATAACACGAGTTGATGCGGCTGTTTTTATAGCGTAGAAGTTGTTCGAGTTTGAGTAGGATACTACAAATTGAAAAAAAAGTAAATTTAATGAATGATTTTAAACATTCTAAAGCTCGATTCGATTCGACTCAACTCAAGTTCGTTTAAAAATTTAATGAAAGATATTTAACATTCTGAAACCCGGCTCGATTCGATTTGATTCGTTCACAAACTTAGGGATGGGTTACTTGACAAGATTATGAGTTGTTGTTTGTTGTTGTATTTCTGTAAGACTCTTTTTTGGGGCCTATAATCGCTTTTCTATTTTCAAATGCAACTGCTCTTGGGACTCGGGATGGTGTAGTGCAGCACCGCACCACACCACAACGGTTTAGGGTGACCACAACTACAATAAAGTTATATATGGGCACATATGAGAATATACATACCATGTACATATGGATTTTGTGGAGCTCACATCGGGTCCTACAAAAATGATTCGAACCGTCCATTATTTTTAAAATATTTTTTATGGAGCCTCGTAAAAAATTAGTTTAATCCGATATCAATAAAGATTTTTTCTAAATTTGTAAGGGCAAAATTACTTAATTGTTCAGATTTTTCCCTACGCATTCGATCCTGAAAAATCTTTACTGATATCGGATTAAGCTGATTTTTTTACAGGGCTCCATAAAAAAATATTCAAAAAATAATGGGCGGTTCGGATAATTTTTGTAGAACCTGATTTGGACCCCACAAAATCCATATGTACATGGTATACATGGTATGTACAATGCATTATGTACCTATAGCAGTACTCCCAAAACTATGTTGTTTTGGCCGGCCTGGTTCAAACTTCAACGTTGTAAGGTGTTTATCAGGCCCACAATAAGACAATTCAAATTGCTTATTTTGTAGGTCTTGTTGACATTAGAGCATCTCTAGTGGGTTGGCTAAAATTAGAAGGCTATATGAATTTTTTTTATGAAAATAAGACCCACTTATGGATCAATGAGTGGTCACTAGTTAATTGAGTGGATGATAACCCCAATGGACTAGTTAATTTTATTGTATGAAAACAAACTTAACAACACCCCCTCCAAAAAAAAAAAAAAAAAACCTAAAAGAGACGAAATGAAGTCTTTAAATAAGAAACGTAAGCACAGACAACTTTTTTTTATTGACACAAGTAATATTTTATAAATAGGAGAAAGGAGAAAGAGATTTCAACCAAAAGTTGTAAAAATACAGCCAGTTAGGAACAAAGCCCAAATACTCCTAGTGGGACAAACCTATAACACCTATGGGTCTAAAATACCCAGATCAAATAATGAACTCAAAGAAAGACTAACCTAACAAAGTGGACGAGTCCAAGTCCAAGAAAACCCTAAACCTAATCTTCTATGCAGATTCAGATCTACGCCGTCCACCTGCCACCACGACCAATTTCCGACAGACCACCACCACCACCCCAGGACCTCTGGAAAATAACCCGGCTGCCACACGCCAACACTACCGGAGACAACTTAAGAATAGATTCTACACAGATTTTTTTCGGGCCCGCCTCGGGTATCGCAAAGATGATCTGAACCATTTAATTTTTTAAAAATATTTTCTTATGCATTCTTGTATAAAATCATTTCAATCAAATATCAGTAAGAGCTTTTGTCAAAATTCGTAGGAAGAACCAGTTGATCAGTTTTCCCTATGAATTTTGAAAAAAAAAGTAATACCCGCTAAAAAATGGGAAAAAAATGACGGCCAAGGACATGATGAGAACATGATAATTAATACCCGCTATGATGATGATAATTAATGTTGAACATTTTTAATGCTAAGGAGAACATTTTGGTGGGTATTAATTATCAAAACACGTCACGGGCCGTCATTTTTCCTAAAAAAAATTGAGCGATTTGGATTATCTTTGCAGGCCTCGAGGTGTGCCCCGGAAAAAAACTGTGTAAAATATGTGCTTTAAGTGTTCTGTGTAAGTAGATTTTTCGTTTGAAATATTGTTGCGTCAAAAAAGCAACTTCCTTTTTTTTTTTTTGACAGTCAAAAAGGGTGGGAGGGGGGCAACTTCCTTTTTTGTGGGAACAAAGATGAGGTTGGGAGGGATATTTGGGCCCAATTTACAAATTAAAAAACTGATTTTTGAGTTTTAAGGATAAAATGTGAGGTTTTCAAAATGTGGTTGCAACAAAAAATAGTCCTTCTCTGCATGGAAACAAAATTGAAGTACATTGGGAGGGTTTTTCCAAAATGAAGGATTAATACTATAAAAATAGTAATTTTTCAAAATACATTTTTTTTAGGGATTCCTATAAGAAAATCATTTCAATCGGGAACTGGTTAGGCCATCCACAGTGGTATAATCAAAAGCCAATTGTTTTTAAAGTTAGCAATGTTGGTGCAAAAGACGGCTCACAATGGTATAATCAAACTTAGCAACATCCTTAGAAATAATCAAATTTTGGGCTTTGGATAACCAAAACGCAACCTTTTTCAATAATCAAAATTTGTGGACTCCACACTACATAAGTTAACTAGTTCCAAAATTTGTATACACGCGTATTTCAATTGGTATTTTTTTCTTCTCTTCTTCGCCTACTTTATTTCTTCACTTCATCCACAAACTATTTCTTTTTCTTTTCCTCGTAAAGTGAAGCTTATATCTCTCGATCATCTACAATTCAACCCATCATCGCTGGATTAAGGTATTTCACTTTTCTTTCCCATTTCTATTTTTTTCCCCAAAAAAAATTCATAATAAGAGGGAAAAAAGTCACCGATTTTTTCCCAAAATTAAGAGAGGGAATCGATATATTTTTGCCAATAAAAAAAACGTAAATGAAGGGAAGTGAATGGTAGGAAACAGAGAGGGAGAGATAGTGAAATTGTAATGGACCCTTATTTTGGTTATGGACTAGAAGTGACCATTGTGAAGCTCAACATTAATTGTTAAGCTTAGCAACCTCTTAAGTGAATAATCAAAAGCTGATGTGTCAACTTTTGGTTATCCTTTTTTGATTATACCACTGTGGATGGCCTTAGGACTTTTTCAAAATTCGTAAGGTAAACTGACTAGTTCGCCTTACGAATTATGAAAATGCCCTTACCGGCCAGTATCTGATTGAAATAACTTTTTACAAGAATGTTTAAGTCCATCCACAGTGGTATAATCAAAAGTCAATTGTTTTTAAAGTTAACAATGTTGGTGTAAAAAATGGCTCACAATGGTATAATCAAACTTAACAACATCCTTAGAAATAATCAAATTTTAGGCTT
This sequence comes from Rhododendron griersonianum, assembly GCA_018127125.1. Classification (NCBI taxonomy): domain Eukaryota; kingdom Viridiplantae; phylum Streptophyta; class Magnoliopsida; order Ericales; family Ericaceae; genus Rhododendron; species Rhododendron griersonianum. The sequence goes on along the minus strand of CM030797.1, from coordinate 7,599,220 downwards.
TGGATAACCAAAATTAGCAACATTTTTCAATAATCAAAATTTGTGGATTTCACACCACATAAGTTAACTAGTTCCAAAATTTGTATACACGCGTGTTTCAACTGGTATTTTCTTCTTCTCTTCTTCGCCTACTCTATATCTTCTTCATTTTACCGACAAATTATTTCTCTTTCTTTCCCTCCAAAAGTGAAACTCATATCTCTCGATCATCTACAATCCAACCCATCGTCGCCGGATTAAAGTATTTCACTTTTCTTTCCCGTTTTTATTCCCCCCAAAAAAATAATAAATAAAAAATTTCATAATAGGAGGGAAGAAAGTCGCTGATTTTTCCCCAAAATTAAAAGAGGAAATCGATATATTTTTGTAACGCCCCGACTTTTCGGAAGCAAAATAAAATAATTTCTTAAGAAAATTTTGCTAAATAAATATAATTTTCCAAAATAAAGGTCTATTACAATCTCAAAATAAATTTACCGATTCAAAATACATTAACTTCAGAGCTGACTCTAGACTTGATACGAATCCCAAGCATACTCGATCCCTATTCCTGATATTCTTTCTGTGTCGAACTGCACCATCGTTGAATCCCTTCCATTGAATCCTGCGCCTTCTGGCAAATTGATCGCCGAAGCAATCGATTTACCAGGATACAGACGTATCCGTGAGTGATAAATCACCCAGTAGAATAATCTAACCCAACTACCCCTCTTACCATACAACTAGCAATCAGCAGAATAAACATGGTACGAAGAAATAAAACAGAGATATTTCATATCAATTAGTTTATTACTATTCATTAACCTGACGTGTGATCTAAGATCTCACCGCGAGATCTTTCCTCCCTCAACCACTAGCCATGCTCGGTCCCATGGGATCACTTTATTTTGCTGTCGCGGATTGCACCTAAGTTATGTACTCAGTGTGTATCCCTCTCAATACAACAAAAGAAAACTTACCATGCCTGAATCACGACTAGGGTTCGCCTATCTTATAAACCACATCACAACCATTCCACAATCATCACTGGACACCCGCCAGTCTATCAATTCATCACTGGACACCCGCCAGTTTCAATCTCATCACAATCTCATCACAACTCAAAATCACGCGTGCATGCAATCTAAAACAAAAACTTTTCCAATTCATCCATTACTTATCATCGTCTAGGTGATTTCTATTTCGCATACCACCCCATGTCTCTAGGATCCAATCTAACATATCATTCAGCAGTTGGAAATAATAATTAAGCAAACAGAATAATAATTGAAATAAACAATATGCATTGAATCACATAACCTTTTATGAATGGGCCGTTGCCCTTAGTTCTGTATGATCAACAAGTCATTAATAAGGTAAGGAACTTTTATTAAATAAAAGTTTTAAATAAAATAATATAATCTAGGCTTGTATAAATTTTACTTAGGAAATTAAATTGATTAGAGATCATAATAAATACAATAAATAGATAATAACATTAGAAATAATTAGCATGACCTTAAAAAGGTTCCTATGATTCTACATAGTGGAATCGAGTGTCAAAATTGAGTCCGGAGGGTCGCGAGATTATTTTTAAAAATAAAAACGATTTTTAAAGTCGTCAAAAGTAGAATAAATGGGTAATAAATTATTTAATAAATAAAATATGTTGAGGCTAACAATATATCATCTTTGGAATGTAAAGAATCTTAAAAAAAATAGTACGGGAATTTATAAAATGGTTTAGAAGGTCGTATGGATTTTTCGTTTGCAAAATTTATATGAAATTAAATAAATAATTAATAAATAGATAATAAAATAAAAAAATATGAAATTAACAAGTTATGATCTTTAAGGTGTTAGAAGTCTAGGAAAAATAGATCGGAAATCGAAAACGATGTTCGGAGGGTCGCAAAGTCGATTCGAAACAAAATAGTCCAAACCGCAAGGTTGGACCAGTCAACCTTGCGTCTGAGCAGCCGGCCGCGAGGTTTGGCCTGGTGCTTGCGGCCCGCACCTTGCGGCCGCAAGGTTGCGTCCAGATTTTGATTTTTTTGTTTTTCGGCCACGGTATTGATGCATGGGGCTACGGGGGCTATTGGGTTATGCTTAAAAACATTATATATACTTAGAGGAGTGTTCGGGATAGATTATAATACCTTGGTTTGATCGAATTGATCAAAAATCGAATCTTTGATCGTTTGGGAAAGATGACTTCGGTTTTCTTGATCGGGAGACCTTGGGCTTAAATTGAAGCTTGCTTGGTGATGTTAGGAGTTGTAGGAAGGGATTGGAATGGGTAATTCGGATCTCGGTTGGGTTTAGAACACAAACCCGCTTTTCTCTCTCTTTCTTTCTCTCTCTAGAACTCCATGGATTGGAGTCCGATTTCTCTCCAATTTTTCTCTCGTTATGGACTGATGGAACGTGGTGATTGCTGTGATATCTCCTAGGGTCGGATTAAAGGAGTATTTATAAGAGAATTTGGATGAGGGAGGAAAGTTTGTATTCGAATAGGATTCTTTTTTTTTTGGGTCTTGATATGAACGAATTATGGACGAAAATCCGGTCAGGAGAGAGGTAGAGATTGAGTAGGAGTAGGAGATAGTGAGATGAGAAGAGTCATAGTCATGCATGCAACTAAAAAAAATAAAAGGATTAATTAGGATAGAATAACTAATTTTTTTGTAATTATCTATTTAAGGAAAATAATTTTATTACTACGATTAATACTTTTTAAAAGATATTATTAAAAAAAAAATTGGGTCAAAAATCCGGGTCGTTACAACCTATCCCCCTTAAAACAATTTCGTCCTCGAAATTAAAGTGTACTTTTAGGAGGAAACAGATTCGAATAATTGGCGCGTATAGTATCCGCTCGTTCCCAGGTTGATTCCTCAATTCCTCGATGTCACCAAAGGATTCGGACGAGTTGAATGGTTTTGCCTCGAATGCACTTCTCACTATAGTCTTGGATCTTCACTGGCTGTTCCTTGTGTCCTCGCGTTCCCAAGATGATTCTTTTCGTTCTTGGTATCTCCATAAGACATTGACTATTTTGATCGTTCGCCTCGGGTAACTTTTTCTCCATGATCCTAAATTTTGCCGGTTGCTCTTTGATGATCGTTTCCTCGTCTAGTGTGACTTCCTCTCAATTGAGTACATGGGTGGAATGGGTCATATCTTTCCGCAGCGTAGAATCGTAAAAGACAACGTGAATTTTGGCGATTTGCGGTTGTAAAGTTAGGCGATATGCAACTTCTCCAATTTGCTCCAAGATCTTAAACGTACCAATGTGGCGAGGCGATAACTTTCCTTTCTTGACAAATCGGGCCCACGGCGCGGTTTGAACAAAAAGTACGTTGAAAGTCTACGGTCTCATCTTCTTGTCGGCATAGTTCTTTTATTGGCTTCGAGCGATCGGGAGTCGTCAACGTATCTCCTTCCTTGGTCAGTTCTTGAAAGTTTGGTCTCTATCTCTTAGAAGGTGGGTACTTTTCTCTCAAAGAAACGAGAGGATTACAAGAATTTTTAAGAGGTTCAAACATGAGTCAAATGTTCAAAGGTCAAAGCACCAAAAAGAAAGTACGAATAGATCCCCTTCTGCGAGTCGAAGTACTAGTAGTTTGAGTTGAGTTGGAGCACGAGGACAACGAGAATCAAGTTAACCGAAGTCATACTCAATGATGATTTGGAATTGAAGGATTTCATCATTGGAACAGTGCTGATAAAAAGATTTAACATGCGAGTGAAACAAACAAGTACTTGGTCTACCAAACCTTGCACTGGAATAAATGAATAAAGGTTCTCATAAGAAATATTGATCTATCGATAGGTTTTGAAAGATTACAAAGTCCAACGATGAAATCGAACTAGATATTTATTTTGCAACACGTTGGCCAAATGCGTTTCAAAATAAGCATCTAACTCTAGTCATCATAGAAAATATGGGGTACAAATGAAAAATAAGCAATGGCTTATGAGTCCATTCTTAAAATAGAACAAGAACTGATAGGATGATTATTTAGCTTAAAGAAAGCGAAGCATAACAACGATCTGTGCCCTCAAGAACTAAACAACTTCAACATTGAAAATTGAACGATGTTTACGGAATTTGAGTTTTGTAAGATTGGACACAAGTCTTGTTGTGATATCAAAAGAATCAAAGGTTGTGGATACCTAATAGTGCACTGGTCAGAATAAATGAGGAGCTAGTCAGAATAAATCAGGATTGCTCCAAACTGCAGTATTCAATGGATCGGAAAGTTTAGACTCATAATTGAGTAAACTGTTGACTTTAAATCAAATTAAGTCAAATTAAGAAAGGCTGGAACAAAACGATCAGTAGGGATACCCAACTCACAAAAGGAAAATGTCACGAGAGTTAGGTACTTGGAATAGACAAGGAGTTCAACGATTTGAGCTTTAGTTGAAGTTGCAACTCTAACAATGGAGAGTCATAATGAAGGTGATTTTAAGAAGAGTCACGAGAGGTGCAAAAACAGCGGAAGGTTAGAATACAATCAATCGAATGAAAAAGAGGATTAAGATGAATGATCGTCAGTAGTTCTCCTATCCCCCTTAAAGAAAAACATATAACCTCCCTCAAAGAGAATGGTCACCGCTTTCCCAATTATTCACGATCTTGAACTCTTCTCGATCTGTTTGAACTACGATGGTGTCGTCGTCGGATGTAGTTTGCATGGTATATAGTTGGTTGACGATTGCGAATCTCTGACAGCATCATGCTTTTATTCGTCGATCTACTATGTTGAGGAGTCTACGATGCGTGAGGTTGGGGTGTCGAAATAGTCGAGGTGGCAATCGCTTGTAGAAGTTGCATAACCTCCATGTTACTTGGTTTCTCATTGGGCTTCGTGTTGCGTTGACCTCGAGATTGACGTAAGCACGTTGATGACGTGGGCGGCGTTTGGCATTAGGGTTACACGTATTGTCCTTACTGGTGAGGTTGACAAAATGACCGTAGAAAGTGGCGTCGTTGACCTTTGGTACCAATTTTGTAATGACTGCTCCACGAGGTTAGGTTTAGAGTCTTGAGGGTTTCTAAATATCTGGTTCTCTCAAGGAAGTGTATGCAATAACGTTCTCACACAGATCATATCCTATTTTCGATCGTTATCTGCCTAGAGAAAGGAAATTCTTCTTCGACAGGTACTCTATTCACGGAGTAGTCTCCTTCGACAGTACCTTATCCTCCATTGTCGAGATTTGTCTCTTCATCTTCTTCATACTAAGATTCTTTGTCTCATTTGATCGACCAACTAAATTATGAAAGGAAACGGCTGCTCCATCGCTTTCTTCTGGTCAAAGTCAACGTTGATTTCGTAATTTCTCGGAGTCTGAGTCGCAGCAGGTAAATAAATATTTATATGATATACTTAGGTAAGATATCTCGTGGTATTAGGTACGGTAAGCGTTTAACTACTCGGATTTACACTATCAGAATGTGGTCTACCCAATCTACCCAAGGCCGAGTGTTGAACCTATGCTCTGATACCATTTGTAACGCCCCGACTTTTCGGAAGCAAAATAAAATAATTTCTTAAGAAAATTTTGCTAAATAAATATAATTTTCCAAAATAAAGGTCTATTACAATCTCAAAATAAATTTACCGATTCAAAATACATTAACTTCAGAGCTGACTCTAGACTTGATACGAATCCCAAGCATACTCGATCCCTATTCCTGATATTCTTTCTGTGTCGAACTGCACCATCGTTGAATCCCTTCCATTGAATCCTGCGCCTTCTGGCAAATTGATCGCCGAAGCAATCGATTTACCAGGATACAGACGTATCCGTGAGTGATAAATCACCCAGTAGAATAATCTAACCCAACTACCCCTCTTACCATACAACTAGCAATCAGCAGAATAAACATGGTACGAAGAAATAAAACAGAGATATTTCATATCAATTAGTTTATTACTATTCATTAACCTGACGTGTGATCTAAGATCTCACCGCGAGATCTTTCCTCCCTCAACCACTAGCCATGCTCGGTCCCATGGGATCACTTTATTTTGTTGTCGCGGATTGCACCTAAGTTATGTACCCAGTGTGTATCCCTCTCAATACAGCAAAAGAAAACTTACCATGCCCGAATCACGACTAGGGTTCGCTTATCTTATAAACCACATCACATCCATTCCTCTATCATCACTGGACTCCCGCCAGTCTATCAATTCATCACTGGACACCCGCCCGTTTCAATCTCATCACAATCTCATCACAACTCAAAATCACGCCTGCAGCAATCTAAAACAAAAACTTTTCCAATTCATCCATTACTTATCATCGTCTAGGTGATTTCTATTTCGCATACCACCCCATGTCTCTAGGATCCAATCTAACATATCATTCAGTTGGAAATAATAATTAAGCAAACAGAATAATAATTGAAATAAACAATATGCATTGAATCACATAACCTTTTATGAATGGGCCGTTGCCCTTAGTTCGTATGATCAACAAGTCATTAATAAGGTAAGGAACTTTTATTAAATAAAAGTTTTAAATAAAATAATATAATCTAGGCTTGTATAAATTTTACTTAGGAAATTAAATTGATTAGAGATCATAATAAATACAATAAATAGATAATAACATTAGAAATAATTAGCATGACCTTAAAAAGGTTCCTATGATTCTACATAGTGGAATCGAGTGTCAAAATTGAGTCCGGAGGGTCGCGAGATTATTTTTAAAAATAAAAACGATTTTTAAAGTCGTCAAAAGTAGAATAAATGGGTAATAAATTATTTAATAAATAAAATATGTTGAGGCTAACAATATATCATCTTTGGAATGTAAAGAATCTTAAAAAAAATAGTACGGGAATTTATAAAATGGTTTAGAAGGTCGTATGGATTTTTCGTTTGCAAAATTTATATGAAATTAAATAAATAATTAATAAATAGATAATAAAATAAAAAAATATGAAATTAACAAGTTATGATCTTTAAGGTGTTAGAAGTCTAGGAAAAATAGATCGGAAATCGAAAACGATGTTCGGAGGGTCGCAAAGTCGATTCGAAACAAAATAGTCCAAACCGCAAGGTTGGACCAGTCAACCTTGCGTCTGAGCAGCCGGCCGCGAGGTTTGGCCTGGTGCTTGCGGCCCGCACCTTGCGGCCGCAAGGTTGCGTCCAGATTTTGATTTTTTTGTTTTTCGGCCACGGTATTGATGCATGGGGCTACGGGGGCTATTGGGTTATGCTTAAAAACATTATATATACTTAGAGGAGTGTTCGGGATAGATTATAATACCTTGGTTTGATCGAATTGATCAAAAATCGAATCTTTGATCGTTTGGGAAAGATGACTTCGGTTTTCTTGATCGGGAGACCTTGGGCTTAAATTGAAGCTTGCTTGGTGATGTTAGGAGTTGTAGGAAGGGATTGGAATGGGTAATTCGGATCTCGGTTGGGTTTAGAACACAAACCCGCTTTTCTCTCTCTTTCTTTCTCTCTCTAGAACTCCATGGATTGGAGTCCGATTTCTCTCCAATTTTTCTCTCGTTCTGGACTGATGGAACGTGGTGATTGCTGTGATATCTCCTAGGGTCGGATTTTGAGTATTTATAATAGAATTTGGATGAGGGAGGAAAGTTTGTATTCGAATAGGATTCTTTTTTTTTTTGGGTCTTGATATGAACGAATTATGGACGAAAATCCGGTCAGGAGAGAGGTAGAGATTGAGTAGGAGTAGGAGATAGTGAGATGAGAAGAGTCATAGTCATGCATGCAACTAAAAAAAATAAAAGGATTAATTAGGATAGAATAACTAATTTTTTTTTTTGTAATTATCTATTTAAGGAAAATAATTTTATTACTACGATTAATACTTTTTAAAAGATATTATTAAAAAAAAAATTGGGTCAAAAATCCGGGTCGTTACAATTTTTGCCCAAAAAACATAAATAGAGGAAAGTGAATGCGCGAGAAACAAAGGGAGAGAGAGAGAGAGGGAGAGGGAGAGGGAGAGAGAGAGAGAGAAATTGTAGTGGACCTCTTATTTTGGTTATGAACTAGAAGTGACCATTGTGAAGTTTAATATTGCTAAGCTTAACAACCTCTTAAGTGAATAATCAAAAGCTGATGTGTCAACTTTTGGTTATCCTTATTTGATTATACCACTGTGGATGGCCTATTAAGAAAATATTTTTAGAAAGTACCCGATCGAGGCGGGTCCCGTAAAAATCTGTGTAGAATACGTGCTAATTAAGTTGTCTATGCTCATAGCACAGTTCTATTTCGAAACCTCACATTTTATCACCAAAAAAAAAATCAGAAAACTGCTTTTGTATTTGAAAATTGGGCCCACAAAATTTAATGACTACATAAATGGACCAACTTATGTAGTCCATTTGGAGCTAATTTTTGCCCGTTCACTAGGTAAAATTTAAAGTCATTCTCAATATTTAGAGGGTCCATTTTCACTAGTTAAAAACAATTTATTTTGATCAATCACCTATAGGCTTCAACATAAATGATATTTTGTAAATAATTTTTGTGTTCAGTTACCTATCGATGTCCTATTGAGATAAAGTTTGTCAGGAATACTTTCTCATCAAACCATGCAAATATGATCTTTTGCAATATCATGACTCACGTTGTAAACATTATTCTGTTATTGTGTTTGTGTTCATGTATGCTAGTTCATACTGTTTAGATTTAATTAGTTTGTTGTGTTGGATTGTATTGTCCCCTATTGGAAAATCCGGGCTTGTTTGTTTAAGGGTCTCCAAACTTCCGTGCACGGTTCCTAATAATTTTTTTTTTCTCTCCACTCATTACTTTTAAAATCTTTCTCAAAACCCAAACTGAACAGGTTATGTCTCATGCTTTTGTGTAACCACACAATTAGTTCATGGTGATAAAGGTAAATATGCGGGGATGTAGTAGTTTTACAAGAAAACCCTTATTTTTTGGGTAATTTTTTTTTCCAATAAAGCACAAAAAAAAAAAAAGAATCCATAGGGCATACCAGTCCCAACCAAGGACAAGAATGGCTTCACATAGCAGACAACATGCAAACAAACCAACAACAGATACACAAAAATGAAAACTAGGAGGTAAAAAAATACTAAGTGGGATCCTCCAATCTTAGGCCAAGAGACTAGATGTGTTATCCTTAACTTTCACCTTTCTCCAAGAGCACAAACAAGCATGGACTGCTGCCTCAATCAACATAGACAAAGCATCAGCAGTCATGCGTATGTTTCTGTTAAAATATTCTGCAATTGCTCTCCTTCCACCCCCGGTAAATCGTAGCAGCCGATAAAAGCTTGTATACGTACGAGATAAAGAATTACTTCCTCCCTTACGAACAGAAGACCAGTGCACTTCCCTACTCAACCTTATTGGCTGTGTCTGAACTCTATTCCTCCTTAGCAAAGCCTTCTAGACTTGCTTGGAATACGAACACTCACAAAAATAGATGCTCATCATGAGACTCTGCTTGAGTTTGACAGAGAAGGCACCCTTTTTTTGTAACATATGAAACAATATGCTGCAGGAACGAATACGGAGCACTATGTACAAAAGCAGAACGAGCCATATACGGCATTCTTGATTTTGTTCTCTTTTACAGTTCTGAATAGTCCGTTGGAGCTCCGATCACATTAGATACGAAAGTATAGTAATTAGAGTACTTGGTGTTCGGGAGCCAATTACTTTTAAATTAACTCTTTTGAATTTTGGGTACTGAATTGAAGATTACAGATTTTGGAGTTATGATGAGAATCTCCTATGTTTGGCTGATATGCAAAGAATAGTTTTGCAGAAGAATTTTGTGATTGAAAATATATAATTAGAAATAATCCTCGGAGGTGATTTTTGGATTCTGCATTGGTTTTTAGATCTTGAGATTCTGCATTTTTTCAGTTCTTTTCTCAGTAAAATTTACTCTCAAACACCCAAAATGCCTCGCAATGCAAACTGCATAGCAAGGGCGGCCAAACACTCCCTACTTCTTAGAAGTTTCTTTTCTGTCTCTTTTTTCTTGAGTTGTGAATACGTGTCTAGGGAATGGGCCCTTGCCCTTTGATTTTCAAACTAGGGGGTTGAGAAGAATTAATTTTTTATTTTTGGATGTTGCAATGAAATTTTTCTAAAGGACAAAATTTAAACTTCAGCCACAGACTAGTAGTGCTTGACAGCTGACTCTGAAAGGAGCTCGTTTCTGGTCTTCTCTATCCCTTCACGCTTTATTTAAAAAATGAAGTTGAGATGAAGTAGAAGAAGCAAAATAAGAGAAAAAAATATGAAGATCTGTTGTTGAATTGACTGGGTTAAAATGGAGAAAAAGGGTTTCTAAGATGGAATCTTGATGCAAGGAATTTCAGGTAAGCTGATTAATTAGACGAGTTTATATTTCTAGTTTTCCATTTTCTTTAGGTGAAAACTGCAAGTTGAAAAGTTTTTGTTGGTTTAAACTTTGGGAAAAATTAGTCCAAGGTTCGCGAACTAGATGTGCAGATCCAGTTAGTTTAGGTTCGTTAGTTTGCATTCAAAATTATCTTAATGTCCGACTTGATCTCACGAGGTTTGACTTTGTAATTGTTCGCTCCCGCTCCCGCTTCGTGCTACCAAGACCACACAAGCTTAAATCAGCAGACTTGTGCTTATAAACTCGATATACGAATAAATTGAATATGATGTTTACATATCACTGCAGATTTACAGTATACATGTACGGAACAATTCTGTTAAGTTCCCTATTGTCCTAAAAGGTAAAAAGTTTAGCTATTAGGAAACGATTCCCAGAAACCAGTAATGACGCGTACAGATTAGACAACAAAAATTGCAAAACCCTACAAAGCGGAATTAGGGTTCTACCTCAACTCCCTGCGACACGAACGCTAGTTGAACTTGTTATAGCACGCCTTGCTCTCTCTAAGCCTGCCTCTATTTCGTGAATAATAGAAAAACGTGTATCTGACCTAGAGAGCATAACGTGTATATATAGGGCCACGATAGGGACCTAAGGTTTAATAAGTTTGGGCTCCTAGTGTAAATAAGAAAACCTAATCCCACCCGGATTTTATTTCTTATTTCACTAATTATAATTCATCCCACTATAGAATTATAATTGCACTCCTGTCCTTATCTCAATTATATTACGAGCTCCATGATATAAATACTTATTAGTCTCCCCACGTTAAGATTACAAATATCCGTTGATTAAATTAAATTACTAACAGGCGCAACCATTGACTGATCACAGCCCACCATCTCAGACTCTAGCAAAGAGCCACCTCAGTTGCTACTTAAAGTCTTACAGCAGATTGAACCATCTATACTTTCCTGCCATTGAGAAATATTTTTTTTGGATGTTGCAATGAAATTTTTCTAAAGGACAAAATTTAAACTTCCCACAGACTAGTAGTGCTTGACTGCTGACTCTGAAAGGAGCTCGTTTCTGGTCTTCTCTATCCCTTCATGCTTTATTTAAAAAATGAAGTTGAGATGAAGTAGAAGAAGCAAAATAAGAGAAAAAAAAGTGAAGATCTGTGGTTGAACAGACTGTGTTAAAATGGAGAAAAAGGGTTTCTAAGATGGAATCTTGAGGCAAGGAATTTCAGGTAAGCTGATTAATTAGACAAGTTTATATTGTTCTTGTTTTCCATTTTCATTAGGTGAACACTGCAAGTTGAAAGTTTATGTTGGTTTAAACTTTGGGAAAAATTAGTCCAAGGTTCGCGAGCTAGATGTGCTGATCCAGTCAGTTTATGTTCATTAGTTTGCGTTCAAAATTATCTTTGGGCTAGCTTAAAGGGGCAAACCCAGTGCACGAGGCTTCTGCTATTGTGAGGTTTGGGGAATGGTTGATGTATGCCGTCTTACCCCTGCAAGTAGAGAGGGTGTTTCTGTGACTCGAACCCGTGACCTCCAAGTCACAATGGAGCAACTTTACTGTTGCGTTAGGTGCACCCTTCATCTTTGGGCTAGCTAATGTCCTCTGATTTTAACGAAAGCATTTGTAAGGTGAAAATTGCACTACTATAAATAAATAAATAAAAGAGAGGTGAAAATTGCACTGCTATGTAGTTTTGTTCCTTCTTTCCAGAATAGTGTTTTGGCATCAAAAGAGGCGGCTCCATGATTTGAGTTCCGCGGTGACAAAAACGTATAGAAACTTTTGTGATACAAAACTCTATGTAAACTAAAGTTTTTTCATATTAGTAGGGGAGCGCCGCCCATGGGCATCAATATGTTATGTTATGATAGATTTGTTGATACATACATAATTTGTACATCTCTTCTAGATTCGTTTACGGATAGATTCTGTCCTAGATCGAATCTTCAAAAATCCACCCCATCGTAATTGAGCCAATAAATACTGATAGTCTGATATGGATTCTAGAGAATAACATTTACCTAGAACGACTTGATCTCACGAGGTTTGACATTGTAATTGTTCGCTCCCGCTCCCGTCCCTACTCCCGCTTCGTGCTACCAAGACCACACAAGCTTAAATCAGCAGACTTGTGCTTATAAACTCGATATACGAATAAATTGAATATGATGATTACATATCACTGAAGATTTACAGTATACATGTACGGAACAATTCTGTTAAGTTCGCTATTGCCCTAAAAGGTAAAAAGTTTAGCTGTTAGGAAATGAGACTAACAATGTATATCATGCTATCTAGCAGATTCACCGTACTATTATCGAATTTTTGGTTGAAATATTTGTTCTACCTCGTAGCACCGGTTACTGCTGATATTATGGGGTCATAGGCACCTTTGGGTTGGCTTTAAACTTCTGATTCTTACATCCTTTTTGCGCCAGTTCTTTGTCTTGGTCATGTTTAATTGTTCCAGTTTCTCTCTGCCTTAACAGATTTTATTATTGAGCTCATGCACGCGGCAACCATTGAAAAATCACAGCCCACCATCTCAGACTCTAGCAAAGAGCCACCTCAGTTGCTACTTAAAGACTTACAGCAGATTGAACCATCTATACTTTCCTGCCATTGATAAGCAGCTCCTTAAGTTCTTCCATCCGTTTGTTGTCATGATTCCCTCTTCATTTCATTGCATAACAGCCAAAATCATGTCGACGTGCTATGCTCTTGTACTAGTTCTTGTCCCTCTCTTCTTCTTCCTTCCTCATATCCTCAGTATTACGGTTAAAATCCCCATGCCTTATGCCCCTGTTGATAACCTGGCCATTAACTGTGGTTCTTTGGGCAACTCAACCACCCGGGATGGCCGGGGATGGACTGGAGATATCGGCTCAAAGTTTTCTCAGTTGCAGCCAGGAAAAAGTAAGTCAGTGACCTCAAAAGCCTTCCACCAATTTTCTGATGCAGTCCATCCTGTTCCATACATGACTGCTAGAATCTCTCGTTCTCAATTCTCCTATACACTTAAAGTAAATCCAGGCCAGAAATTCATTCGCCTCCACTTCCACCCAGTGTCATATCCCGGGTTCGAAAGATCCAATGCCATTTTCACAGTAAAAGCTGGCCATTACACCCTGCTTAGCAACTTCAGTGCTTCCCTGACCGCAGATGCTTTGCGGTTGAGATCTTTTGTTAAAGAATTTTGCTTGAACGTGGGTGAAAGTCGAGCCTTAACCATAACTTTCTTTCCATCTCCTAGTACTCCTTCTGATGCTGCGTATGCTTTTATCAACGGAATAGAGATCGTCTCCATGCCTACCAGTCTTTATTACACCCAAGGCAATGATCCCGGTCCCTTTGTCGTTGGCCAGAGCTATCGATTCTACATTGAAAACAGCACCGCACTTGAGACGATTCAGCGTTCAAATGTTGGTGGGAGCTCAATCTCATCCGTTGAAGATTCTGGTATGTTCCGGGAGTGGTCTGAGGACTCAAATCACCTGATGTATTCTAGTGTTGTACCAATAAGTACGACCGTTCCAATCAAATACACTAGCATACCCACATACATAGCACCCCAAAAGGTTTACCAAACAGCCTGGTCAGTGGGTCCAACCAAACAACCCGGCCAGCTGTACAATTTTACCTGGAAAGTGCCTATTGATTTGGGTTTCAGATACCTCATTAGGCTCCATTTCTGCGAGCTTGAATATGCGATAAAAGATAGTGGCCAGAGGGAGTTCTGTATCATCATAAATGAGCAGATAGCTGAGGCTTATGCCGACATTATCGAATGGAGTGGTGGAATAGGAGTTGCAGTGTATAGGGACTACGTGGTTAAGATGGAAGGTGATAGGATGGAGGGTAAGCGGGACCTGGTCATAGCTATACGACCTCGCTGCCGTGGTAGCAGAAGTAAACATGCTATATTTGACCCAATTTTAAATGGGGTAGAAGTATTCAAGTTGAGCAATCTTGAAAATAATCTGGCTGGTCCAAACCCTGAATGTTTAGCAGATAGCCGGACATCCAAGGCTCCAAAAACGGGAAAATTACCATTATCATACAAAGGTGTGAAGGTAATTGTAAATGGGTTGATAATTGTCCTTACTCTTTTGAACATCGTTGTTCACCAGCTATATATTTGGGCAGAAAACTCAGGCAAGAAAACCACCTCAAAATTGTCCCCAAAGGAGATTTGTCGTCGTTTTTCACTCGCTGAGATGCATTTGGCAACCAACAATTTTGACGATGCATTCACCATTGGTTGTGGCGGATTTGGTAAGGTGTATAAAGGGATAATCAATAAAGGGGCCACTATTGTTGCCATAAAGCAGCTGAATTCCGCGTCCAAGCAAGGGGCTCATGAATTTTGGACTGAGATCAAGATGCTTTCCCAGCTCCAGCATACTCATCTCGTCGCTCTAATTGGCTATTGTGACGAGTGCCAAGAGATGATGCTTGTGTATGAGTATATGGCTCATGGGACCCTTGCTGATCACATTTACAAAATTAGAAGAAATGATAATGGAATTTCTGGTCTAACATGGGAGAAAAGGCTCAGTATTTCCATTGGTGCCGCACGTGGATTAAATTACCTTCATATGGATACCAATTTCAGAGTCATACACAGGGATGTAAAGAGCACAAACATTCTGTTGGACGAGAACTGGGTAGCTAAGATTTCAGATTTTGGATTGTCAAAAATGGGTAATACAAGCCAGTCTAGAAGCCATGTTAGCACAAATGTAAAAGGCACATTTGGGTATTTAGATCCGGAGTATTTTTCAACACGAAGATTGACCAGGAAATCCGATGTTTATGCCTTTGGGGTGGTACTGTTGGAAGTGCTGTGTGGGAGGCCGGCAGTGGATATAAAACTCGAAGAGGAGCAACGCAGTCTTGCCCTATGGGCCCAACATTGCATTAGAGAGGGAATAGTTCATCAGATCATTGATCCACATTTGAAGACACGAATCTTGCCTAATTGTCTCAAGTTGTTTGTGGAAGTTGCCATGAAATGTCTACATAATTACTCAAAGGACCGGCCTACCATGGATGATGTGGTGCGGAGCCTTGAGCTCGCATTGGCAGCACAGGAGAGCTCAATTTCTTGTACTAACGAGGCTATCAGCATTGATGGTGGGGCAGACAACGGGCAAATTTTTGATGCTGATGTGCAATGCCTGGAAAGCCCCATTTATGGGCTGGACAATACACCTCTGTCTGTAAAAAGAACCAAATTAACAATCACAAAGTTGGTTCAGAGCATGGTAGTTACATTTAAAGGTAAGGATCTGCAGAAGAAGAAGGCCAAAGATCTCGGTTCTGATTCGCCTGGTGGTGGATCAACTTGGTGGTGGCAGTGGAAACCCTCTACACATAGCACCAAAAAACCCAATGGAAAACGTTTGCCACCACTGCTAGAGGATCTATGCCGTCATTTATCCCTAGCTGAAATTCAAGCGGCCACCAACAATTTTGATTGCAAACTCAGTATTGAGCATGGTTCAATTGGTAGATCATATAAAGGGTATATTGACAATGGACGTCTTGCGGTTGTGATCAGAAGGTATGAGCCAGGATCACATGAGGCATGCCAATGTTGGGATAATTTGGAAATCCTTGCAGAGCTCCGTCACATCAACCTGCTCTCTCCAATCGGATACTGTTGTGACAAAGGAGAGATGATCCTAGTTTATAATTACTTGGGCAACGGATCTCTGCACGATCATCTCTTTGGAATGCACACCGATCCTCTTCCATGGAAAAGAAGGCTTGAGATTTGCATTGGAATTGGACAAGGACTACAACACCTCCATGCAGGTACGAGGCACGCAGTAGTCCTAAGTGTCAGGGCTTGCAATATCCTGTTGGACCATGATTGGGTGCCTAAAGTTTCATCAGATTTGGATACATTCTATGTACTGGAACCTAGCAGCGTGTCAACTATTGAGGCTATTGTGAATGAGAAATTTGATGTATACTCGTTTGGTGTGGTGTTGGTGGGAGTACTATCTGGTTTGAAGGCCTGGAGTAACAACTGGCCTTCAGAAGACTACCGCATACATTGCATGGACAGGAAGTGCATTGATCCCTACTTTCATATCGGGGAAGAATACTTCAAAAGTTGCATGGACAGGAAGTGCATTGATCACATCATTGATCCCTACCTGATGGGGAGAATTCCACCAGATTGTTTTAGGGAATTTGTCAAGTTATGTTGGAGTTGCCTGCTTAACCAGGGGATCAAACGGCCGTCAATGGCTGATGTGGTGGGGAGGCTCCAACTTGTACTGCAGCTGCTGGAGACTTCAGATGATCATATACAATTTGGTGGCGAATCCGAGGGTTACACAATAGAAATGTCACACAAGGAGGTGGTTGCTCAGGCTTACCATAACGCCCTGTTTAATGACAGTGAACCCTTTCTCATCGACAGTGATTGGTTCGACCCGAATGCCACTCAAATGAGCTTCCCTGATCCAGTTAATCTGTATGAGATGAGCTGTGCTACTTTGGATGATTCTGATTACTGTTCAAGTAATCTAGCTCGCTAGCACCAAATTCAAACGACGAAGAATGAATCACAAAACAGTCTGAAAAGGGCTTTCCACAAATGCATGCAAAGTTGTGTAGCTGTAGTGGAATGTGTTCTTCTGATTGTTTGCTTTTCCTTTGCAATATTCATGCTTGTGAGATGTATTGTGTGTTCTGTGATTAGTGTAATGTTGGAAAGTAAAATGATCCCATGAATTACTGATTCTATTCGTTTAGAGAACGTAGATACAGTTTTTGCAATATTTGTTTCCTTAACGGGTTTGTTGTCTCTGATTTAATTTCCATTTAGACTCTACATCGGTTTTTCATTATGTTTAATGAAGTTTTCGTATATCCACGGAAGAGGAGAAAAAATCAAACAAAGATGATTTGTCCCTCACAATTTGATTACATGGGATTGGCTCTAAATGTGCTTAGGCAATTCGTCAAGGTTGCAATGATTTGCTCATTTGACTGCCAATGGAACAGCAATACATCAAGGAAGGATGTACAGGAGAGCCTCCAATTCACACTGTGGCTACAGGAGACAGCGTAAAAAAAAAAATTTCGATTTTGTTAGTGCACCTTTGGATGGTAATACAATTGAGAGCTGTTTCCTTCACACACCTTACATGATGGGCGAAAAAATGCACTTACCGGGATTGGTTAAAAATCGTTTATTTTTCACCCACCATGTCAACAAAATTGTTTCATGTCAAATGGAGGTAGCCATGCTACTATTTTGATGAACAGCAGGTTGTGGTCCACTACCTATTATTGTCCTAAGGTAATGACTTCGGTGTCTCCCTCGGATTTGGAGACACCGTAATTATGGCATAACAAAACCATTGTTAGCATAACCGAAACCCATTAGGAGCATGACCAAACCATAATGAGGCATAACAAAACCAGTAAGTTGCATAACCAAACCGACGGACCAGATTTTGCCACGCCAGAAGTTTGACCAAAAGTGACCGGTCAAAGCGGTAACTCCGGCCGGTAAAAAGTGGATGTATAACGAAAACCATTAAA
Source organism: Rhododendron griersonianum (assembly GCA_018127125.1). Taxonomy (NCBI): domain Eukaryota; kingdom Viridiplantae; phylum Streptophyta; class Magnoliopsida; order Ericales; family Ericaceae; genus Rhododendron; species Rhododendron griersonianum. The sequence goes on along the minus strand of CM030797.1, from coordinate 7,581,292 downwards.
GGGCATAACAAGAAACCCGGGAAGGCATAATGCAGGAATTGATTGGCATAAGAGTTTCCAAAAAGGGCATAACACAAACCCCATGTGGTCATAACAAAACCATGAAATGGCGTAACTGTTGAGTTATGCCAACATTGGAGTAACGGAAACCATTGAAAAGCATACCAAATAACCACGGTTAGCGTAACTAAAACCATACAAGGCATAACGAATAACAGAACCACAGAATAGTATAACGGAAACCACTGAAGGGCATGACCAAAACGACATGTGAGCGTAACAGTACGACCTGACCACCAGCCCCGCCCCTGGTCCCACCTGTCGGTTCCGCCTGACCGCCTGCACGCCTGTCACCTTTTGGTAATTGTTTAATTTTAATTCTCAGATTTTGAACCTCGGTTTAACCCCGGTTAAGTGGGAAAAAATGTTAAAATGTATATGTGTTTTGCGAATATGTTGACTAGTAAAATGTAACGGACCTCAATAAATTATTAATTTTAATAATCAAGTCCGTAGATTCGGTTGCTATTGGTTATTTGGTTGTTATTTGAAATTATGGGCTACATCCAGTTTATTTTGGTTGATGAAGCTCATCGATTTGTACAGAAATTGAACATAAGAATGATAACTTATGTTCGATAAAGCTTGTAACGAAAAGCCATTCACTTTAATTTTGGCAGAATGATGTAATCTCTTGTACGCACAAGATAGACGGTTTTGATTTTGAAGGAATAGAAAAAGTGGTCATTGAGTTTTGAACTATAGGACTATAATACCTACGTAAGCATATAATGTGTTATGATCATGTGGTTGCTGACATCCGATTATCATAGAAGTTGGTGACAAACACTTAATTGATAAGATGTGCAATCTGAACGATTTAGATCGGTCCGCAGGAAAAAATATTGAAGACTTTCCTTGAACATTTATATGTCCAACCTTATAGTTCATGAACTAAGGTATTTTGCTTTAGTACTCGTATGATCGAAACACAATGACAACGATCGATACCGTCCATATTGTTCGGTTTTAGTTGGTCTTGTAATTGTTCTCTCAAATTTTATGGTGTACTTGGTTTAGAATGCACCATTATTCGGACGTAGATTAATTATTAGAATGACATTTTACATTTGATGAAGTATGTATTGACAAGAGTTAAGTATATTTTTCGTCCCATGTATGTTGCTGTAGGAAAATCCCAAAAAAATAGAAATGACCTATTAAAAAAAAAAATTGGACCACGTGGACTAACTATCCCCGCCGAACTTGAGGGAGAAAAAGGTTGTCGTTCCCCCCAAAAAAATTTTCTCGAACTTCTCAACCCCAATCTTCCCCAGCACACCACCTGGTCTGTCCTCTACTCCTCTAACCGCCTCAAACCCGTCAATCTTCCCCAGCACACCACCGACTCCCTCCTCAACCCCTCAATCTTCCCCAGCACAGGAGCGATTGGGTCCTTCACAGTACAGACGCCTCACCGCCATCACCATCCACGCCGACGCCGACGCCGCGACCATCTGCACGACGCCGCGACCATCCGCCGTGAGGACCATCTCCAGACGAAGTGATTTCGCAGAAGCTATTGTGACCTAACTCTATTTCCATCCCCTCACCACTGAACCCATTCAGAAACGAAGTACCTAAACTGACGATCAAGCCAAAAATTCCCCAAAACCTCAACTCTCCACACCATTGACGGCTTTGAACTGTCCGCAGCCCCCACCGACATCACCACGCATACGAGTCACGATGACAGACCAGATCGTTGAGACCCCTGCTTTCAAAGGGAGGGTGCCATCGGCCTTCATTCTATATAAGTATTCTTTGTTCATGGAAATTAAATTTATTTAATGCTGATTTAAGACTACTTATGAATTTTTTCGATGCCAATGTGTGACTACTACTTTTTGCTTGTGCAAGTAGCAATGAAGTCATAGCAAAGCTAAAAGACGCAGGGACCATAATAACAAATCAGGTGAAATAATAATCGATTAACCGTTGTGTTATGTTTGTTTGACCTTCTTTGATTTGTTTCAACTGAACAAATTCTGATGTAGTTCCATGTACTTGGTGTAATGTTGTTGGTGACGAATGACAAAAGTTGCATGATTTGGTATGTATTGCAGACGAAGAGGGACATTGGTGAGCAATGGAAAAGGCTGTCCAATGAGGAGAGACAAAAGTACAAAGATTTGGTTGAGGTGGCGAAAGAGGAAGTTGCGAAGCATAAAGATTTATTCCCGGCAGAAACGAAGGAAGTAAAAGTGAGTACAAATTGTTCGAAGTTGTATAAGTAGGTGAACATTATTTGACCTGATATTGGAGTGCCCTTGTAATTATGTGCCTATGTTTTAACATTGTAGAGAAAGCCACAAAACCGTATCTCCTTGAAGTCCATTGTTGGAATAGTGAAAAAGTTAAGTGTAGATCAACGCCGCGCAGTTGAGGAAATTGGGTTGGGTGGAATCTTACAATTGAGGTGTACGTTGATGAACCATGCGATATGTAAATGGTTGGTTGGAAAATTTGATCCTGTTTCTCGAGAACTAACTGTTCATGGACGTACTTTTGTTGTCAATGAGTCCGATGTTCATGACTGCTTGGGCATTAATGCCCAAGGCAACGTTATTGACTTGGAGGGGATTATGTCGGAAGCATGTGAAGAAGTATGTGAAAACCTAGGAATGAGGAATGGGGTGGTCCAACTAAAAGAGCTAAGAGAGTATTTGGACAAAACTGAGGAAGTAAATGATGTGTTCAAGAGGAAATTTGCGTTGTATATATTGGGATGCTTTTTATGCCCAAACACAAAAGCGGGTGTTAGTCGATCCCTTGTCAATGCAGTTACTGATGTTGAGGCAATGGGCAATTCTAATTGGGCGAACCTAACCCTACATTTCTTATGTAAGGGTATACAAGAACAACGTCATAAGCATCATGTACAACCGACTGGTTGCCTATTCCTTTTGGTGGTACGTATGTGTGATTATGCATTTATGGTGTTTATATGCAGTATAAGTTTTATTTGACTGTGGTTATGTTTTGGTTATGCATTATTCAATTGATCATCGCACAATGTAGGTTTTCTACTTGGAACGTGTCTCTCCAATTGTGAAGCCTTCCATTCGGAAATTCCCCGCATTGGTTATTTGGGGTGATGCTGAAATGAAAACCGTGTTGCACCATTTTGACAAAATAGGAGGTTATGATATGGAGGGGGTGGTGGTGCATTTCACAGAGGTTGGGGAAGGACGTGGCAATCAAGGTGGTGGTGTGTCCCATATTTCAAGTACCGATGTAAAGACCATGACAAGTACACTTGTAATTGTGGCAGGTCTTTTGCTGAGGCAAAATATGTTCATGGCAAAGGTTCTTGGGACTGAATTTCAGAGTAATCCGCACGGAGAAAAGGGTGAAGGAGTGGACGTAAACAATGTCCAACTTATGGGACAAGCGGCAACCCTCCTCAAGGGATTACATAGTTCTCAAAGTTCACCACCCACCGTATTTGAAATCCCTGATCTTGCGATGAATGAATCGAAGGGCTTGTCAACGAATCCTAGCCTTGGTAGGGACATTGGCTTAGAAATGCCGGCGCGGTCTAAGCTGGAAGAAGATATGGGCGAAGAAATTGACTTGGACCCTGTCCACCCTTTTGCGAATTCCTCTCCCCAAGTAACGGCACAAAATCTAAGTAAAACCCCAACAACCAATTTGTTCAATACCCCCCAACGAGTGGTTCAAGAATCGAAGGGCCCTTCCACTCGAAGTGCTGCAAGAAGGAGGATACAAGTGGACGGGGACGAGGATGTATGTTCACCTTCACCGGTGAAGGGGTTTAGGTCGCTTGGAGGATTGAGTAGAGGTCGGAAAAGGAAGTTGCAAAATGGGAACCCTGCCCCGTCTGTTGGTGGTTATGAAAATGTGGACGTGCATAAGGAAGAACCGCGGTTGCGCCAGGCTGATCAGTTGAAGAAAAGCCACTTCCAGCGTTCCCCCTTTACCAAGGATGGTGTGAAGAAGAGGAACCCTCCAAAGAAACAACCAGTCAAGGAGAAATTGGACAACGTGGATGTGAATGTTCCCACTGTGTGTATATTTTCCCCATTTACATATATTTTCTATTTACCACCTGAGGTCTCTTACATAGTTTTTGCTGTCCAATGTAACAGTTCCGTGGACGGTTTGCTTCAAAGAAGGGTTTGCAATCTGTTGGTGTTGAACAGTTTCCTCCAAAAACCATGGTTAGTAGTCATTCCCAAATATTCTCTACACTATTGTACTGATGCTAACCTTTACTTCCTTCCCGTTCGTATATTGTTAAGGCATATATTGAAGAAATGGCGGACGATGCAATCAATGCAATGAACCCAACCTATGAACCTTTAACTGACCATGAGGCCTTGTTCACGGAGTTCATTTTTGATAATCGTGATCCAGCTAATGGGTACATTTTTTTTACCATGCCTGTATATGTTGTTTTCTGATGTCAACTCAAGTACGATGGTCGTTTAATCGAAATCCTACTTGTAGGGAATCTTATGTGCACCTGAAATTGTTTGGCACCGAAAGATTATTCGCAACCCAATTTGAATTGTGCAGCTTGAAACCCCGAATTTGGATACTAGACACGGTGTGTGTCATATGATTTTCTCATTTGCTTAAAGTTGAACTTATTATTTTGTTATGATGTTTTGCAAATTTGTCAAATGTGGTCTTAGAATATGATGTACCGTATGATGTATGGTTGGTAGATTCTAAATTTGGTTGCCGTGCAAATGACAAATGCCGAAAGGTTGCAATATCCGGACAAGCGGCACTTGATGTGGTATTTGCCGGTGACTGTATCGGTGAGTTTAATAAATTTCCCATTTCTTAGTTGTACTTGTACTACTAGTTTTCAAGCTAATAGCGTCGTTCATTTGCAGAGGCATATATTAGACAATCCGAACATGACAGATTGTGATGTCAAGAAGTTATGCGATTGTTACTTCGGAGATACAAATTTTCTGGTGACATTCGCTCATGCTCGATGGTAAACAAATACAAGTTCCAATAAGTTAGTAGTACATAAATTATATGTTATGCTTTCAATTGAAGGGGAATGATGATTGTTTGCCTTTGGTCGCAGATATACATACCAACTAATGATCGTGGGAGCCATTGGTTTTGCATTAAAATAGACATTGGTATTCGGATGGCCTATATTTTTGATTCTAAGCCCGCAAGTCGATCCAATAGCTACCGTAAGAAACTGACAAGGGCACTGGTATGGCGCACCTCGCATAGACCATGTTTTATGGTATGCCTGATTTGTATTCTAACAACTTGTTTTTTCGATTAGCTGGAGGGATTACACCGCGCGTTGGTCTTCCAATATGGAGACCTCTATCCGTTTGATGTGACAAAGTTTAACATTGCAAATGTTCAAAGGCAACCCATGCAGCAAGATACGGACGGGTAATTTTTGAAACATATATGATTGTCTACAATGTGGTAGTTGGCTTTGTAGTCGTTTAATTCAATCGTGTCTGCACATTTGTAGGTATGATTGTGGCCTGTTTGTGATAAAATTCATGCAAGGGTTTAATTACTCATCAGGTGTACACACGGTTAGTACTTGTACTTTGGCAACCATCGTAATGTTGTGCTTCTCTGGTTGTGTTAGTGTAGTAAACGTAAGCTACGTTTTGGTTTTGTAGATGGACGATACTGAAAGGCCAAGGTTGTTGCTGGAATTGTGTGGTGACGAAAATAACCGGGATGCGTTGGAGGTGATGAACAAATTTGAGGCATGGAAGGCAGGAAGAGGTACAACTGTGTTTATGTAACAATTATCCTCTGCACGACACCTCCCATTGCTCATTGTTTGGAGTAGTTTGAAAAAAACACGGCGTCTGTCATACCACAAGAACGTAACTTGACTTTTCTATAACTATAAATCGTACAGACCATGTGAACAGCCAAACATAGGTCATAGGTGCGTCATTCGCGAACGTAACTACGAATTTAGTGTAGTACTCTGTGCTCTATAGTTATTTATTGTTCAAGTGTCCTGATACAGCTTTGTTTATTGATGCATTATTTGTTTATTGATGCATTATTATGTCAGAGTTAATTGTGCAACGCAAATGCAAAGTAACCTTGCTTATTCATTTTGGGGGAAAACTAGTGGAAACACCTTTCAGTTATATTGGTGGCCAGGTAGGACAATGTATGCCTATTAGTGGTAGAATGTCCTATTATGAACTCCGGGCTGTAATCAATGAAATTGGGTGTTCCAATCTAGTAAGGTTAGTTTACCAAGTCACAGCAACTGATGGAGAGATAAGGTTACTTCGGATTGACGGAGATGTGGCTTTGGCTGAAATGTTTGACCTGTATGGGCGAGAGGCTCAAATACATATTTATTTGGATGACCCTTTATGGTCAGATGACAGTGAAAGTGAACGGGGGATACCAAACATAAGTGCACAACACACAACTGGTCAAGGAAGGCGACGGGGTGGACAAAACACAACTGCCAGAGGAAGAGGACGTGGTAGGGGACGAGTTGGTGGTACAGGAAGAGGAGGTGGTATGGGAGCTACTGTTGCAATAGAATCTGGAAGTGGCCAATATGTCCAATAAAGAGGTATCATTTCAACCAGCAATTATTACCAACATTTGTTTTATGCAATTCATTCAAGTACCAATTACGTAACGTATACTATGTTGTACAGTTTACAGGGATGGGGTGCGTCGTCCATTTGTACAGCCATGCATTACATGGTATCCAACTGCGAAACAGACAAATGGCTACCTTTCAATCTATTTTGAGTCCTCTGGGGGTTTTCAGAGTTGTGACAATGTTATCCACGTAAAGGTGTTTGAAATTCGTTGTGTACAAACAAGACAGGAACTTTCATATTATGTGGGAGGCTAATATTAAACAACAGTGTGACCATGAACGTCCATTACTTTGGTATTTGGGTAGTCAAGTGGAGTGGGAGTTTGTCATTGTTGTTTGCCTGGAAGTAGTTGGGCTAGATTGTTCTAACGTTTTGCACGTACCCAATATTGGAAATACTGTAAGTACAAACAAGACAGGAACTTGCCCAGTCCATGGGAGGGTAAAGGGTACGAATGTGTACATACGTAGTGTATGACTTTTGGTTGGATTTGCAACTGGACTGACCTGTCATTTGTCGGACTAGTTTGACTGGAAGTAGTTCGCCTGGATTTAACCAAAATGTGGTTTTCATTGTCATGACTTGGTTTGACTTAGAATCGATTTCTCTATTGATTGTCCGCTTGTAAGTATTGTAATACTAAGTATTCACCTACTGATTGTGGGGTTGTAAGTACCATGATAATTTGTTCATGATATGAATATTTCGTAAATTTTTTCGATGCCTTGTATTGTTAACATTGTCCAACTTGTACTGTAAATTCCATCCACTTGTGGGAATTTGTCACACATTTCAAAATCCGTGTCTTTCATTTTGCCGGAATGCTATACAATGGCATTGACGGAAACGTATGAAGACAAACATTTTAATGATACATATTGACCCATATTGAATCCGTTTCGCCTCAATAATTAACGTAAACAATAAAGTTAGGACTATTGAAGAGCAATACTACGAACTAAAACATGGTTTGACTTTGTACATTTCCTGGGAAGTCTACATATTTTTTTGTGATTGGCTTTTGTACCAACTTGGTATAACGTAAACACCTAACTGCATGGTACATCATGCATGCTTTTTAGGTAGCTTTTTATATAGCAGTGCAGGGGCGAGCAGGGCATTCGGTTTGGTTTTGTTCGTCTAAAACCATACATCATTGGAACCAGGAACGTATTTAGGGGGACATCAGTTACGGAGGGGAAGGAATATAGAGGGACATGACTGTAGGTATACTCTTACAGAGGGACACGACTTACGAAAGGGAACGAGATCGTTTCAGTTGTCACCACCGATTGGAAGAGAAATATTTCGTAACTGCTTCCCACCTTTCCAGTTCCCAAACACCCCCCCCATCTTTCCACCTGCCATCTGGGGTGGTGCATGTCATATATAAATAATACTCCTCCCCCCTCGCTCCCTTTACTCCTCTTCCTCAACTCCTCAACTCCTCTCCCTCAACTCCTGTATCCGTCCTTATATTTTTTCAAGATTTCTTTGTCGTGCTGTCCCATGGATAACAAAACAGGAAACATATCAGAGTCCTCCACAGATATTAGTGACTCAGAGACCAACGACTACAAAAAGAAGCCGTATGACGATTTGAAGACAGGGAAATACACGGTCAAAAATCGAGATGGTTCACTCAGGTGTCCGTTCTGTCCTGGAAAGAAGAAACAACAGTTCAAGTACAGGGATCTTTTGCAACATGCTGCTGGTGTGGGTTCAGGTGCGGTGTGGAGAAAGCCAAAACTGAAGGCCCAACACCTTGCTTTGGTCGATTACCTGACCTCTGACCTAGCAAACGAGGCAGAGGGGTAAGAGATTACGAGGTTTGATGTGGGTTCTTCTACGTACTACTTAGGTTCGTATGGTTTGTTGGGCTGTGTAGGTATGTTTATGTTTTGGGTACCTTATGTTTTTTGTTTTGATGTGGACAATGTTTGGTTATTAAGGGTAATGGTTGGTTGGTTTGGGTGTGTGTGTAGTAGGAATGTGTGGCTGTTGTTTTGTTGATGTTTAATGTCAGTTGTTTGGTAGTTGTTTTTCACCTGTTTTGTTTTGATTGAATGGACAGTTTTGTTTTCCCCTGTTTTTTCCCCTGTTTTGTTTTGATTGAATGGACAGAGTAGTCCGACTATGTTGAAGGTTTTGTAACAATGTGGATGTATTCGGAGTACTCGTCGATGTATTATGAACTACTCCCTCCGTCCCAAAATGCTTGTCCGGTCCGCAAAACGGAGTGCTAAAAATAATACAATTTTTGCAAGAAAAAATCAAAAGTTTTTTAACAACTTACTAGATATCAATGAGTATTTTTAATTTATGAAAAAAGTTTGAAATTTTTCTTGAAAAAATTCAAACTTTTTTTAACACTCCGTTTTGCGGACCGGACAATCATTTTGGGACGGAGGGAGTATTTGTTTGGTTTCGTTTTAATTTACCTTTACATTACATTCCATTCACGTACAAATTGTTGCGTTGTAAGAATGACAATCGTTTGAACTGAAGATAGGTCGATGGTTGATGTTTTGATTTGAACATTGTCAAACTCCCTTAACTCCTCCCCCTTATTACCTCCACTATTATCCGGAAAAATTTTTCAAACACAATCCAAACAAACCATTTCATGACCTTGCATTACATTAATATTTGGAACAAATAATTTCGGACGGAGGTAGTACATAAATATACATACGTATTGAACTTATAGTCCCACCGTAATCGTAATTGGGGAAACAAAAAGTGTGTATGGGTACAGACAGTCGTTACACATTTTCTACATAGATTTCTTTTTGGGGCCCACTACGGACCCTCCCGCACAAATGATCCCATCCGACCATGAAATGTAAAATATTATTTCTAGGGCTCCTACAAAAATACAGCTCAATCCGATACTGTTGGGTGTTCAATCCAAGCATGTAATTTAATTTCTCATTTTGATTTCAGGATATGAAAAACTTAGATGATTGGATCGAATATCTGTACGTAGTGGACGCAACTGAATGTTTGCGAGGGCCGTTGGGAAAATGTTTCACATTTACTCAACGGCTCGAAACATTTGTATGGGACCCGTAATGGGCCCCACAAAAATTGGCCACGTACTCCTGTATGAAATATGTGTACCATTGTGTTTGGGGTTGTGGAATGGGGAAACTTCGGTCGTACTACTCCCACATCCACCAACTGTACCCCTACTGGATCACTGAACAGTTTCCCGCCGGAGAACATTTTAATGAAATTTTGAATTCTATCCCCCCCCCCCCCACTTATAAATAAATACCTGTTTTGTACCTCTCTCTCTCTCTCTCTCTCTCTCGTTTTACTCTCTCTCTCTCTCTCTCTCTCGTTTTACTCTCTCTCTCTCTCTCCGCGTCTTCAAGAAAAGATCCCCAAATGTCCTGTTCGAGCAGTAATCAGAGGGGTGGTGATGGTGACGATCCTTTCGGTCCTCGTTATGACCCAACGACACCCAACTGTGATTGTGGGATGTGGGCAAACTTGAGGATTGCAGGGCCAAACTCAAAACACCCGGGGAGCTTGTACTATACATGTTCAAAAAGAAATGGAAGGTGTTTATTCTTTAGGTGGTGTTTGCCCATATCCCAAAACGTTGAAGTTAGTACGACAGACGGGAGCCATGTTGCTGTTCTTGAAACAAAGGTTCAGATGCTAGAAGACCACGCTCGGGTCATGAGAACTATAAATCGTGGATTGGTTTGGTGTTTACTTGCTGCAATCGTGGTCATATCTGTTGTTATTATGATCGGTTGACAAAGTATAACTACTGTGTAGTTCGTAACCCAAGTTCCATTGTCACTTACCGTCACGTTATGTATGCCCGTTCAACTGTATTTTGTACTATCCTTATTTTATATGCATAATGTTTGGAACACAATGCTTTTACTTACCTCTCAGTATCCATACAGGCTTGGCGCGCATTTTATTATACACGGACCGTCCGTATAGAATTTCTAATTTCTAATATTCCCATGTTCGTCAATATTTTTCATGTAATGTTATTGCAATGGGATTGCAATACGTAATGTAATTGAAATATGTAATGCACGATGAGTAAATGAATAGCAGGCTTGGGCAAAGTCACCTACAAAAATGACTAACCAAGATTACATTAATAACAATTCAATATTACCCACCACTTATGGTAATATTGTCAATGTCAAACGCAAATACTAAAGTATATAGGCAAATAATCGTGATGGAAGTGATGATCCTTTCACAGTTTCACTAGTGACGACGTGACTATAATTCCAACACCGGAATAGATGGTTTCCCATCATCTACCTTGACTAGCTGGCAGCAATCACCTTATTTTACTGATGACAAGCCTGGTAGATATGTTGTTGTATTCCCGAAAACCTCCCATTTCGACAATAGCAACCCTTGCTCCAAAGTAAATGAATGTTGTCCCAACCCACACAAGCCAATAAAACAACTTCAGTAAGGGGAGATGAAGAGAAGGATACGAGGCCATGGTTGTATGGGGTTCGGTCATGAGAAACAACCCTCATCCCATACTTATAGTGAGTGGCATATGGATAGGGGGAGTAAGGGGGCGTTGGGGTAAATAAGGCAAACTTGCTCATTTGTTGTCCTTATGAAAATTGTTTCCGTATCACTTGGCTTATCAGCATTTTATTGGGGGATGATTGCATCATCATTTCAAGAGGAATCTAATAAGTACGACATTTGATAAGCCAAGTAATACGATAAAATATTTTAATAAGGACCAAAAACAAGCCACTTTGCCTTATTTAGCCGAACGGCCCCTATATCTGAAACTGCGAATTATTGAGTGACGCTCAGTTCACCCGCGAATAATTGAGTACAGGTGGAATTTTTGGGTCACGTGAACTACATGACATAACTAGACGACGATGTCTTAATCGATCGGTCATTCGGTCATAGGGGAAATAGTGATTTTAGGCCTGCAATTCGACAAAGCTGCATGTGGAGGGAGGCATGCTGTAAAAATGCATGTGGGTTGGGCCCATTCAGTCACATCGGTACCGTCTAAAGGATAGAAAATATGACCACAATCCTGCCTATTAATACCATCGGGAAGTTTGGAGTTTGTACACTACAACGCCTCTCTATCTCCCTCCCTCTCTGACGCTCTCTCTCTGTCTACAAGACCATACTATTACGGCCCATCAAAGGCTTTACCATTTGTCACTGAAACCACACACAACCCCATACATATCCATCCATAGGAGGCCATTATAGTATAATAAGTAAGTTTGATATGGTTCTGGGGTGGTGATCCGTAGTTGGACCATCGTAGTTCTCATGTCATATCACTTGGACCATCGTAGTTGTCATGTCACGTGCCCTGTTCAATCATAACCATAAGGTAAAGTAAACTCTCCATCCCATACTTATTTTCATTTTGCTGTTCCCAACTTATGCAATGAAGGAAGTAAATAACAAGGTTTAGTTTATTTTGGTATTTTTATGTCATAGTACTCGTTCCAACTCACCTGAAAATCGAAAAGCCACTCAGGTGAATTTACCTTCCCAATAGAGGGTCATATTATGTCAGGTTAGTGTACAAACAGTTGGATACCCATCGGTCAACCGCCAACCCATCGGTCGTTCAATCGGTCTTAGGCCTTACCCCTTATGACGAACGTGGCTTGGTCAGAAGCACAGTACTCAGAACTGTGGAGAGGTAGAATATTTCAGAGTAAAGGACGACCACACACACTTCATGTGGAAACCGTCTCCCCAACCACTAACTAAACCAAATCCAACCAAATCACTGTCAAAACAAAGGCACCCCTAACTATGTCCTTAGGCTGTCCTTATCCATCCAAATTCCCGACTGATTTCTAACCCCCCTTACTCCATTTGCATGGTCCATTTTGTTTTCGTATATATACATTCATTGTTGTAAATTTGCTCTCTATCTCTGTATGTTGATATCGTAACATTATACTATAATGCAGGGTTTGGTTAATTGTGGCACGTGACATACTAGTAGAGAAGGGATGGTATACGTAGTGATTTGCTCCATCATGGGATTACTGCTGAGGTCCTCCCGAAGACCCCCCATTTGGAGCATACATCATAATTTCGAACACAAAGTTTTCAATATAGGCGTGAAAACTTTGAAATCCCTTTATTTAATAACTTATATGTGAGTTCAGGATTTACGAACGGATTCGCATGACGCTGTATTTATCCAAATTGAAGGATATTGTTGAAATATGTCATTTGACAATCATATGACTGCAATTATGAAGCGGTACACCTATTTATTCTAATTCGCAACATTTGACTTAAGGATTTTCCAACTACTTCGCATGAACCTGTAAGTCCTATCGATGTGTACGGAAAATACGTTGACAGACATAGAACTTAGGACCTACAACGACAACCGATAACCCAATCAGTCATATATAAGGTCAAACGAAGATTGGGAAGTAAATAATAAAAATTGCTCACGGCATATGGTATGTTCTTTCTATGATATGCAGAATCTGTCGTTATATACCTTTATCGTCGTTATGGACGTACTTGGTATTACAAAACTTAAAAAAATAACCTCGTTGCTATTTTTGGGTACAACAAAATCCTTGCCTTTAATTTATCCTCTGTTGAACTGTTGAACTGTAAATGAAAATATCCGAAAAGCCAAAATCTGTGATTGCCGGACAATGTTTTTTGTATGTACTCAGTTTTCATGATTTCTGAAAATTACAGTCAAACACGATATTATAAAGGTAATTATAAATGGCCAAGAACTGGACCGGACCGGGGAGTTTCCAAGCACAATTACGGACAAACCTAGGGATGAACACAAATGGACTTGTACCTGTTATAACACAATTGAAACTGCATTATAAAATTGCCAGACAACCCAGATGTCACCATCACTATATCCATTTTAGGGCTATCACAGTAACACTGCAATAAGCATGGGGGCTATACTAACACCATTCAACAATATACGACCTACCACAATCGATCACCCAATCAATCACATTCTATATACTGACAGTGGCATGTACATATACGTAAACAACCACACACAACAATCACAGCGTTCTGAACAACCAATAAAGGTGCACGAGTACACGTGCACCATGTCAACAAAAGTTAGTCATTACATTATCACCAAACTACGCAGAAGTTTACGATAACATCCGAAAACCATAACAAAACGAGATCATAAATGAACATTAAGTCATAATCACCTATCCTGCAGATTTGTTTAGTTCAACCTTACCACCATCCATGCACGACATAGACATAGTACAGAATACGAAGTACCCAACATAGTCCAAAGAACGAAACAACAAAAGTTCTCACTTACGATTAAGTTTAGTTCAGTCACAAAAGTTATGAGGCCCGTCTGCATCATTCATCAGAATAAGGAGAAGGAGGGCACACAACACGCTGGACGTTTTTCAACATTGCATTGAACTCGTATTGATTTTCAAGAATAGATTCCAACAAATCTTGAATGCCTTCCAGAGTTGCAGGGTTCTTAGCCTTCCGATGCAACTTACTCTGCCCTTCGGATTTCCCAATCGTACCACGACCTATAACTGTAACTTCTTTTCCAAACTTGTCCTGCATTAGGTCAGGTATTTTACGTCCCTTATGCACAAAACCAGTCAGCAAGTGGCCAAGAGGAAGGGATGCTTTCGGATGGTTGTTGGACCATGCTTCATATATTGTGTCCCACCATATACTTGCAATATCGGGCTTGAACCCATTGTAAACCGCATGGAGCAACATCGCCTGGTTAGCATTAAGCTCCCGGCGTGGGGACTTAGGCTTCACATTCCACCAAAATATATGGTGGAGGAGCACAAAGTCTTTCTTCAAGCCATTCAAAAGGATGATGGGATTGTCGTCGGCTGGCCAACTACCATGGCACAAGGTGTTCCAGATGTCATGCACACTTGGGATTTCAACCCCAGGAAGATATGGGTATTGTTTTTCTGTCTCAAGAGGTCGCTTTATGTTTTTATATTGGGCCAGCCTGTCCGGAGTTACTTTAATAATATGGCCCCGTACTTTGGACACCAATACCCTTTTCTCCTTGTCAATGTTGAAGGGATCTATTCCGACAAAGAACTCCCGGACCAGGGTCCAATTCGCCTTCCCTCTATACGTGCAAATAGGATTTAATCCCAAATCTTTCAACAGGTCAGGAATGCACGTTATTTTCTTCAACTTCCCAATCGCCACACTCCTCTCCTCAATTACTGGGCGTGATACAAAGTTCGACAGGTTTGGCAGCTTGATTGCACCCTCACTCTCACTCTCACCATCACTCTCACCATCACTCTCATCATCACTCTCACTCTGACCATCATTGTCACCATCATTCTCACCATCACTGTCACCATCACTGTCATTGTCAGCATGGGAGATACTAGTACTCATATCCTCATTGTCACCACCAGAGGGGACATTCAATTCGTCGTCATCCCGACCATCACTGGATTGGTCCACTGATAGTGCTGCAAGTCGTTTAGATCTTCGTAAAGAAGGAGACGAAGCCGAATCAAGATTTTTCCTTTTCGTAGACATAATTGCAATATGCTGCAAAACAAGCACATCATACAAATTTAATCAGTCCAAATAATATGTATGTGAACTTTTGGCTATCGAAAACTAGTATAACAGTTCATATTCCAAACAAATGAAACATGATATTTCATATGTAAAGACAAACTATTGTATCGTATGACATGCAAGTTAGGTATAGGAAACGGATGGCCAAATATGAGTTGTTTGAAAATCTGAACATATGATATACCAATATTCAAACAGAATAAAACTTACTAATTCAACTTACTAAGTACCACTACTACAACACAAATGTAAAAACATTCAGGATACTTGACATTATTACAATGAGGCCTTACATTTACATGTTACACAAACAGTACACTTTTACATTAACTTCTTCGAAATAAAAAAAATTTCACTACATAGGAAGGTCGTCAATTGGATGCCTGGATGACAACTTCGGACATGTCCTCTTATCGTGACCTCGGCACTTGCAATTGCTACATTTCCTAGGATTTGGATAATGTTGGGCAGATGAGTTCTTCCCTGGGTTGCCTTTGGTCTTCACCACAAGTGGATCACCCACACCAAATAATAATTGGCCATTGCTTGCTTCACCAATGTCGGTCTTGTTGTCCTTATTGTTTTCCCTCTCCCAACGCTTCCTCATCCAGGATGTCATTTCGTACTCCGCTTCCCTAGCATCTTCAAAAGAGTCCTGCCCGTGTGACGCATAAAATGACATCAAATTGTAACCCGAACTCAATATCCCATACCTAGCCGTCTGGGCTGCAGTGCGACACATTTGGCCAGGCTGTCGTTGTTGGGCCACAGGCCGAGCACACCTTGTCCATCTTCGCATGACTAAACTCGGGGGAATGGTCCGTAGGTGTTCATATTTCATGACCACAATCATGTGGCAACAAGGCAGACCAAATGACTCAAACATCATGCAAGAACAATTCATTCTGCTTTCCATTGCATAATACTCAACCATCCAATTGGACTCTGGATGGGAGTACATTTCAATGAAGTACAATCGACGCTCCACCTCATCAACACGACGCGCCACAATCAATGCAGACGTGCGCTGTATTTCATCCTGAAACAATCTGAATATGTATTGTGTGTACACCTCAGTTCCGTTCTTCTCTAAGGTTTTCAATTGCGTTATCAATACAGGGGTACTGTGCTCCGTTGATGTCTCTGCCCCTGCATCGGCAATTCGCATCCTAGCCAGACCTCGATGGTACTGTTGGACAAATTCAAAAAGTCGTAACCTTACTTTTAAGAACTGATTCATATAAGAGTTCATACCTTCACATCGCTGAGTTGTCCTCATCCCGGCAAAGAAATGGCCGAGGAGATATGCCTCGGCCCATCTTTTCCGGTCCCTATACATCTCTACCACCCAAGCATTTGTCTCTACTCCATAGTGTGAAACCATGTCAGCCCAAAGACTCTCAAATTCTTCAACCTCACATTCCATTTGCATCAACTTGGTAAAGTCAGATACAAATCCCGGCATATGAACATTTTTTGCTGCATTTCGCTCCAAATGCCACGAACATAATCGATGCCTTGCATCTGGGAAAATTTTCCTAATTGCATTGCGCATCGCCAAATCACCATCTGTTACCACAGAGATCGGCCGTTTACCATTCATGGCCTCCAAAAATGTTGCAAGCACCCAATTGTACGACTCCTCTGTCTCCTTCGACAACAACGCACACCCAAATATGGTCGTCATAAAGTTATTACTGACTCCCGCCAATATGACAAATGGCTTCTTGTAAGCATTGGTCCGATATGTCGTGTCAAAAACTAAAACATCTCCGAATGCAGCATAATCCATCTGAGACCTCCCATCTGCCCAGAAGAGTGTCTCCAACCGGTCCTCCTCATCAACACTATACTTGAAGAAAAATTGCGGATCATTACTTACCTGTGCAGACAAGTATCCCAGTGCACCCTCAGCATCCCCGTTTCTTATTTCTTGTGTACGCTGCCTATGCAATTTGTTGCGCAAATCTGAAAAAGTGAACCCAACATTTTGGAATCCCCCAGACTGACTTGTCATATAGTCCATAATTTGGGATGGCTTCATGCCTACATTCCGCATGGCCATTAATTGAGCTACATCTGCATCACCCACGTGTCTGTGAGATCGAAGAAAGGGAACACATTGCTGTGCTGCTAAGGGATGGTTGTGGGTACTCACAAACTCGACAACAACATAATTTTCGATGGTATTGCTCATACAACAGACCCGGAATTTAGCACCACAACCAGTTCTTGTTTCTGCTCTATGACGTCGTTTCCGATCAGTGCGTTCTAAGTGCTTCTTGTTTCTTTTACCTTCCCTAGAACAAACCCAAGCCCTCCACTTTACATACCCTTCATTGCCCCTATGTGGTTTACTTTTATGTTTGCGTACACTAAAACCCATTGCCTTGGCATACGCATTGTAGAATAGACCAGCCTCTTCCTCAGAAACAAATTTCATTTGCACAATCTCTATATCATTCAACAAACGAAGACTATCATCTACACTAGAAACTGACCCTTCCCCTTCCCCTTCAACATCATTACCTCCAAAGTTATTACTGTGCGAATCTTCCGTACTAGGCCCAGAGTCTGACTCAGAATTGGATTCCCAATCATACGACACACCATTGCTGTTGGTACTCCTATTGGGAGTGTCCATCACACCTAAATAATAAACCACATTGCCACAAGTTTTACTCCACTTGTTCGGGTTAAATACGTTGCATTCACATGACCTGTAACTAAAGTGATCAACAAACTTGTATGGACGCAAGCTCCAGTCCAAAGAATTGGATACAATCACAACAAAATCATTTATCAGTTATGACATACATTGAATGTATTTCAGGAATCGTACGCAAAACACCATCCCATGAACCTAAAACCGTAAATATGCCAAGTAGGTGGTACACACCACAACCAAATAACTTAGCCCCACACCATGTACTACGGCTAAGCTATGGCTGTTCTGGACGAAAAAATTAAAACTCCATACTACTACTACTACATACCTTTGAATCACATAAACACAGTAATCAAATGTTTAAACCAAAGTACTACCCAAAGTACTACCTATTACAAAAACTTTTACCACAACCCCAACCCACAGATTCTCAATATCTTATCTACCAACCACACAATTCTTCCAACATACACCAAATATTTGTATCCCTTCACTGACCCACAAACAACAGATGCTGACAAATATACCTCTCAAAACATGAATCCAGCACATGCAAAACACAATACCACAACAACAACAACAAAACCCTAACTTCCTGACTCAATGGCGACAAGGTTCCAGCATGGGCAGTACAAAATAAAAGATCAGACGTGAATGTTGTTTTTCAACAAATACGAACAAGAAGATCTAGCGGGAAAATATATGCGCACTCAAACAACAAAAATCGCGACTAAAATAAATTCATTCCAACAAATACACCTACGAGATCTAACACAAATTATCACATTTCAACGAATAAATATTTACCCAAACTCAAATATTCGGTTTCGGTTTCAGGTCCGCGAGATGTGTCGCCCTTCTTCTTGTCGTCGAACCTGGGCTGCGGATCTAAGGCGTTGCTGATGGGGTCGGCGTCGTTGGTGTTGCTGGTGAGGGCGGCGCGGACGTACACGGTCGACGTAAGGTCCGACGGAGCAAGAGAAGAGGAGGGACAGAAGAGGAGTGGGATGCGAGATAGAGATGATTTAATGCTCGTATGTATCCGTGTGGGATAAAGGAGTCGTGCAGATGGATGGACTTGTAAACATGGAGGAGATGTAGAGAATAATATTCTTAACCGTGGTTAAGGTAGTGGGGGTTGGAGGGGAGTAATAAGGGTTTTTTTTTTTTACCGGTTGTTTAGGTTACAAGTTTGTTTTGTTATACCTCAAGTTACACATTCACTGGATTTGGTTATGCTTTCAGTGGTTAACGTTATGCTTCCAGTGGTTTCCGTCATACCATTTCTTACGGTGTCTCCAAATCAGAGGGAGACACCGAAGCGTTACCCTTGTCCTAAAAGCAGCTCTTCTGCCCAATCATTCCTGTTTGGACTATCAGAAAAGAAATTTTTTCCATGTTTAACATCCATGTTTGGACTATCAGAAACGGAGGTAGGCATTTTTTCATTTTTAACATCCATGTTTTTACTTTCTTGGGAGGTTAAGCGTAAGTTCCGTGTCTCCAACACTCGAACTCAAGAACAAAAGCTACTGGTAAAATAGCTAGAAGTCAAATACTTAGGTTGTACCCAGATGGGGAAAATGTCAATGGAACAGCTCCAAGTTAAAGATAACAAATCCAATTGGGCTACGGAAAATGGAGTAGACCTGTGGGAGTAGGCAGCACCAACCTGCGAAGCTTGACTAATGTGAACTGTCACATACAAACGTCTGCTTTGTCGCTCTTCGTCTGCGTTTGCTGCAGAGAAATATAACACTCCTTTAATCAGATGGGCTGGTCAAAATAAACTATCGTGGCTAATGTATCAAAGAACAATAGTGTAACATATACTAAAAAAATTAAATACACTTTATAAAGTAGATACAATATAAAGTGACAATCGTTGTGTGTCTGGGTGTTTTACGCTGCGTGATTGTGTCTGAGAGTTCGACAATGAGAGAGAGAGGCACCTGCAAAGAGTTGGGATGAATCTGGTCCTAGAGTTATGTCTCTATCTGTGAGTGTGAATCGATTGACTTACGTCTCAATCAGTGTACCTGTCGAATATTGTTAGATTGTATAGGCTATCATGTAATGAGACATGTCTCAGTAGGTTAGATGGTTTTAGCTAGGGTGCTATTTGTTAGATTCTTTGTACAAAAGGGCTCTTTTGTCATTTGTATTGTAGGGTTGTATATATTCCCCTTTTCTCTGTTAATGAAATCAGATGAGATATTTCTCACGCTCAATTCTTTCTCTCTCTAAATTCGTTCATGGTATCAGAGCATAACGATCTAGGGCACCAGATCTTTTTCCCACCTGGACTCTCGCCGACTACCGGCGACTTCCGGCGAACTTCGGCAAACCCAGGTTGTTCTCGTTTGAGATCTCTCTACCTCCGATTGGACTCGTTCTGAGTGTTTTTTCTGGTGCCGATTGGGTATTTTTTTCTGCTGCCTATTGCTTCCAAGATCTGGTATGTGCTCGTTTTTATGTTTGTTGCTGTTGATCATCTCTGTAAGCTTCCGCTACCGCCTCTTTGCTTCTGAAAGTGACTGGGCCTGGTTATCCGAGGTCCCTTTTTCATGTGTTTCGAAGCCTGTGGTTAGTTTACTCGTAACCCACTATTTAGGGGGCGTTTGCTGCACTTGAACAGTGATCCCGGCCCTTTTCTGACAGTACAACGTCTGTTGTGTATTGTTTCGGTATTATTTGACGTTACTCGGTTGTGTTTTGTATTGTTCAGTTGTGAAAATTCTGTTTTTCGGCAGTCCACAGTTTGTTTTTGAGCCTTCAATATGTCAGAGGAGAATCCATTTTCAAAGGAAGAAACTAGTAAGTCTAGTTCAAACAAGTGGAATGGGTTATAGTCCTTTTCTTGACAACACTCCGATGGATATCTGCCGCATCAAGTTAGATGGTTCCAATTATCTACTTTGGTCGCGTGCGTTTACATTGGCTATCACCACTAAGGGTCTCCTACACTACCTTACTGAGAATGTGGTGAAACCCACGGAGGGACCAGATCTCACAAAATGGACCAATCATAATGCCTTGGTCTTGACATGGTTGTTTAACTCGATGTCTCCTACTATTCAAAATAGCTTTATGTATCTTGATACGCCAAAGCAGGTTTGGGATGCCGTGGCAGAGACTTATTCTCAGAAAGGGAATGACGCCCAAATTTTTGGGTTGAGGAAGAAGCTCAAGGCCGTGGTGCAAAATAATCGACCAGTTGCTGACTATTATGCAGAGATCATGGGGCTCTGGCAAGCACTTGATTTTTATCAAAGTTATCGTCCTGTTTGTGCTACTGATGCTGCGACTTTCCAACAAATGGTTGGGAAAGATCGTGTTTATGACTTTATGGCAGGTCTTGATGGGGATTATGATCAGCACCGTGGGCATGTGCTGAGTCGTACCCCTCTTCCCTCTCTTGGCGAGGCTTATGCAAGTATTCAGCAAGAGGAGACTCGCAGAAATTCTATGGCTCCTCCCTTGATGGCATCCACTCCAGATCACTCAGCCTTGGTATCTATTCCTTTCCCACGAGATGGTAAAACAGGACAGAACCAGTTGAAGGCCAAAGGTGTTTCGGTTGATCGAGCCTCACTCCATTGTGACTATTGTGATAAAAATGGTCATACCAGGGAATACTGTTGGAAGTTACATGGTAAACCTAACTCACGGGGACACCGAGGTGGTCGTAGTGGTGGTTCTGTGCGCTCTTATGCCAATGCCACAGAGTCTGCTGGTGACTCCATATCTGATACTTGTGATTCTTTTTCTCCCGAAGAGATGCAAGTTCTCAGGCGGCTAATGAGTAACCAAGGTCCTCCATCCTCTATGGCTTCTAATTCCACTACTTCCTCCCACTCTGCCAACTCAGGTATACAAGCTCATATTTCTCCAGCTTCTATCTCTATTCCTTGGATAATCGATTCTGGTGCCACGGACCATATGACAGGTTGCTCATCCTTTTTTGATTCCTACTCTACTTGCTCCGGTAAGGACAAAGTACGAGTAGCTGATGGATCCCTATCTGCTATTTCAGGGAAAGGTTCCATTCGCTGCTCACCTACCTTACCTCTTTCTTCCGTTCTCCATGTTCCAAATTTTACTACTAATCTTATATCTGTTAGTAGTCTCACACAATCTTTGAATTGTTCGGTAACATTTTTTCCCACTCATTGTGTCTTTCAGGAACTGGGAACAGGAAAGACGATTGGTACCGGTAGAGCTCAGGATGGCTTGTATTTTTTGGAGTCTGTGCCTTGTCCTTCTTTTACACCCTTATCATTGGGTCATGCCCTTGAGGCGGATACAAGTTCAGCTCTTCCTCTATTGCATCAGTGGCACCGTAGACTTGGCCACCCTTCTTTTGGTATTTTAGAGAAACTTTTCCCTACTTTAACTAAACGATGTTCTAGAAGTAGGTTCTTTTGTGAAGCTTGTGAACTTGCAAAACATAAACGTTCCTTTTATGCTCCTGTTCATCAGAGAAGTGCTTCTCCTTTTATGGTTGTCCACACTGATGTCTGGGGTCCTTCTCCCATTACCTCTAATTCGGGTTATCGCTATTTTGTTACCTTTATTGATTGTCATTCTCGTATAACTTGGGTGTATCTACTTCGAGCAAAAAGTGAAGTTTTCTCATGCTTCCAGTCATTTCATAAGATGGTGCACACACAATTTGATACCAACATCAAGATACTTCGTTGTGACAATGGGACTGAATATATGAACGGTCCCTTCAAGTCATATCTTGATGGCCATGGTATTCTTTTCCAAACCACTTGTGTAGATACTCCGCAGCAAAATGGAGTTGCGGAAAGGAAGAACCGGCATCTTGGCTGAGGTGGCTCGCTCTCTTATGTTTACTATGAATGTTCCTAAACATTTTTGGGGCGAGGCTATCCTTACAGCCTCTTATCTTATTAATCGAATGCCATCCAGTGTTCTTCAATTCCGGACTCCCTTGGATTTCCTTCCTGGTAACTTTCGGGTCTCTACTCTTCCTCCTAAGATTTTTGGTTGTGTTTGTTATGTGCATGCTCCTCACCACCCCGGTGGAAAGTTAGATCCTAAAGCTCGTAAATGCGTTTTTCTTGGCTACTCCCCCACTCAAAAGGGGTATCATTGCTATGACCCTCTTTCTCGAAAGAAATTTGTTTCAATGGATGTCACCTTTTGGGAACACCAACCCTTTTACCCTCTCTCGTCCCCATCTCTTCAGGGGGAGAGTTCTAGAGGGGAAGAGATGTTGACATCTTGTGGTTTTGATTTGTGGTCATTTCCCCCAACTGTTGGTGAGGGGGAGAATGTTGGTACAGGGGAGAACATTGGTGAGGGGGAGGAGACTTCTCCTAGCCTTAGTAATCCTGAAGGGGAGAGAGAGGAACCTGAATCTGGAGAAAGAATAATGCCAGATGCAAGAGAAAGATTGGACAGACCTGAGTTAAAAACTTTCACTCGCAAGAAAAAGGGCCAACCTGGTGCATTACCACAGTACCAATCATCACCACCAGCTCCAGTTCCTGAACTGAGTCTTCTGGTAAATCTCCTTCCTCTATATCCCTTCCTTTTGATGATCTTGATGTGCCTATTGCTCATAGAAAGCCAGTTCGAACACATAAAGTGCCGGCTCGATTATGTACCCAACATTCCATTTCGCAATTTGTTTCATATTCTCGTCTGTCACCTTCGTACTCTACCTTTCTTTCTTCTCTTTCTTCTATACCTATTCCACAGGGTTGGAAGGAAGCTTTTGCAATTCCTAAGTGGAATGAAGCTATGGTAGAGGAGATGAAGGCCTTGAAGAAAAATGGCACCTGGGAGTTAGTGTCTCTTCCTCGGGGAAAGAATGCAGTGGGATGTAAATGGGTGTTCACGGTTAAGCATAAAGCTGATGGCACTGTTGAGAGGTACAAGGCAAGATTGGTTGCCAAAGGCTATACTCAGACATATGGCATTGACTATGAAGAAACCTTTGCTCCAGTGGCCAAGATGAACTCTATTCGCACCTTGTTGTCTTGTGCTGCTACTCTAAACGGCCACTTCAACAGTTTTGATGTGAAGAATGCTTTTCTTCATGGTGATTTGGAAGAAGATGTGTATATGGATATACCACCTGTTTTTTCTTCCCCTTCCACTGAGGGCAAGGTGTGTAGGTTGAAGAAGGCCCTCTATGGTTTGAAACAATCACCAAGAGCGTGGTTTGACAGATTTCTCAAGGCCATGTTGAGACTTGGATACACGCAGAGTCATGCTGATCATACTATGTTCACCAAGAGGAGTGATGGTAAGATTGCCATCCTTATAGTTTATGTGGATGACATAATTATGACAGTGATGATGTGAATGAGCTTCAGATGCTTAAAGTTCTTCTTGCCAAGGAATTTGAAATTAAGGAGCTGGGGGCGATGCAATACTTTCTTGGCATGGAGGTGGCTAGATCCGAGAAAGGGATCTTCATTTCCCAAAGGAAATATATTCTTGACCTCTTGGAGGAGACAGGGATGTTGGGGTGCAAGCCCGCTGACACTCCTATTGAGGTCAATCATCATCTTGGCAGTGTGGGAGAGCATGCGGATAAGGAAAGATATCAGAGACTTGTGGGTCGTCTGATATACTTATCTCACACACGTCCAGATATTTCTTATGCGGTGGGAGTGGTTAGTCAATTTATGCATGACCCTCGTTCTTCTCACCTTGATGCTGTTTATCGTATCTTGAGGTACCTAAAATCCTCTCCAGGCAAAGGTATTTTGTTTTCAAACCATGGTCATTTGAGGTTGGAATCCTTCACTGATGCAGACTGGGCAGGATCAATTGATGATAGACGTTCTACCTCTGGCTATTGCACTTTCCTTGGTGGGAATTTAGTTACGTGGAGAAGCAAAAAGCAATCTGTGGTAGCGAGGTCAAGTGCAGAAGCTGAGTATAGAGCCATGGCACATGGTGTTTGTGAGCTTTTATGGCTTCAAACCTTTTTGCATGATTTGGGAATTGCTGATCACAGTTCTATGAAGCTGTACTGTGATAACAAGGCTGCTATCAATATCGCTCATAACCCTGTTCAACATGATCGGACAAAGCATATAGAGATTGATAGACACTTTATCAAAGAGAAGCTGAACAGTGGTGTAATATGCATGCCTTATGTGAAATCCGAGGACCAATTAGCTGATGTGTTTACTAAAGGTCTTAGTAGTAAGGTGTTTCATCGTATCCTCTCCAAGTTGGGCATGATTAATATCTATGCACCAACTTGAGGGGGAGTGTTAGATTGTATAGGCTATCATGTAATGAGACATGTCTCAGTAGGTTAGATGGTTTTAGCTAGGGTGCTATTTGTTAGATTCTTTGTACAAAAGGGCTCTTTTGTCATTTGTATTGTAGGGTTGTATATATTCCCCTTTTCTCTGTTAATGAAATCAGATGAGATATTTCTCACGCTCAATTCTTTCTCTCTCTAAATTCGTTCAAATATATTTATATGTATGTACTGTGTTTACATTTGCCCCTTATATTTTTTTACCTCTTTAAAAAATGAGAGATGCTACAACCACACCCAAAATCACACACCCAAATACACACCCTCTCACAAAACACAAGGGTCCCACACACACTACACAGTGTAGTGTGTGTGGGACCCTTGTGTTTTGTGAGAGGGTGTGTATTTGGGTGTGTGATTTTGGGTGTGGTTGTAGAATATTTGTTAAAGAATATCTTTTTAACCCCACCGTATCCTGAAAGTATCCCGACGTATCGTTCACAAAACCGATACATGTCAGAAATTAAAAACATCTCTATTATAAAACAGAAGGGTGTGGGGATAAATTGTTGCAACGGTTTAGATTTGTTTGATCAAGGGTTGAGATGCATTTTTTCACATTTT
Source organism: Rhododendron griersonianum (assembly GCA_018127125.1). Lineage (NCBI taxonomy): Eukaryota > Viridiplantae > Streptophyta > Magnoliopsida > Ericales > Ericaceae > Rhododendron > Rhododendron griersonianum. The sequence continues at coordinate 7,555,461 of CM030797.1, read as the reverse complement.
ATGGAAGTATCCACATTTGCCCATCATATTACATAAATGCCATCTACTCTCTCTTTCTGCGTGTTTCTTCCCCCACGGTGAAGAAAAGAAAGAAGGGGGAAAGCAATTCTCCTTGCTTCCTTTCTACGAGACTTTTCCTCTCTTTTTTCTCAATTGACTGTCTTTGGGGGAAGGGGTTCCCCCGGTGGACTGCCAAGCACCGGGACCATCCACTCCTCAATAGTCAAACCCCTCAGGAGAAATCAAATTGGGAGAGGTATTTTCTGTTGCCCATCATGTATTTGTTAAAATGCTCTCTTCTATTTTGTAGAGACTTTGTGGTTTATATTTATGGGTTTTCTTAACGTTGTAGAGACTTTATGGTTTATAGTGAAGTAGAGGGCACACTCCTCTTACTATCGGGCTTCTGCAGATTTTTTCCCCCTTTTCAAACGCAGCAAATATTTTTTTTATCTTCTCAATTCTGTGCTGAGTTGCAGATGATTGTCGCGGGGTAATCCTTTTTTCATATCAATAAAAAAATCTTTGCCGTTAAAAAAAAGGGTAAATTTTCAGCAATTTGTAGCTACCTAAAATTTTTATAGCTACCTAAAAATTGAAATAAACTTTTTTTGAGCCACTATCAAGATTCAAAGGGTAATTTCAATTCCAATCGGGGTGGGTAGTGCCGTAGGCACAGGTAAGCACTAGTCTCTATTATAAACAGAAGGGTGTGGGGATAAGTTGTTGCAATGGCTCAAATTTGTTTGATCCAAGGCTTGAGATGTATTTTTTCACATTTTATGAAAGTATCCAAAATTTGCCCATCATATTACATAAATGCCATCTACTCTCTCTTTCTGTGCGTTTCTCCCCCACGGTGAAGAAAAGAAAGAAGGGGGAAAGCAATTCTCCTTGCTTCCTTTCTACGAGACTTTTTCTCTCTTTTTTCTTAATTGATTGTCTTTGGGGAAGGGGTTCCCCCCGGTGGACTGCCGAGCATCGGAACCGTCCACTCCTCCTCAACAGTCAAATCCCTCAGGAGAAATCAAATTGGGAGAGGTATTTTTGTTACCCACCATGTGTTTGTTAAAATGCTCTTTTCTATTTTGTAGAGACTTTGTGGTTTATATTTATGGGTTTTCTTGACGTTGTAGAGACTTTGTGGTTTATAGTTAAGTAGAGGGCACACTCCTCTTACTATCGGGCTTTTGCATATTTTTTTCCCCCTTTTCGAACACAGCAGATATTTTTTTTATCTTATCAATTCTGTGCTGAGTTGCAGATGATTGTCGTGGGGTAATCCTTTTTTCATATCAATAAAAAAATCTTTGCCGTTAAAAAAAAAGGGTAAATTTTCAGCAATTTGTAGCTACCTAAAATTTTTATAGCTACCTAAAAATTGAAATAAACTTTTTTTAAGCCACTATCAAGATTCAAAGGGTAATTTCAATTCCAATCGGGGTGGGTAGTCGGGCAATCACTAGTGTAATTTAAATACAGGATACTTATTTTGCCGTGTCCGATACCTATCCGGTAGTATTTGGCACGTATCGGTATCTGATACGTACCCGATGGCCATACGCAACTAGTTTTGGAGTATCCATGCTTCATTGACTCCATTCATCCACAAATGCACCAACAAAGTCGACATGATTCCACTACATCATTCCTTGATTGATTGCTATCCAATTGGGGGTTCGATCTCCTTTGTCCCGAAATCATGTGCCTCTGTGTCGAGGGGTTTTCAGCACAGAGGATCCTGCTTGGTCCAATGGTGCTGATAAAATGCACAACTCACAAATTCCAATCATAACGTTAAGAGTCAACTCACAAATCTCGCAACGTTCGCCAAACAAATACTGCATAAACAATATTGACATTCTCTACATGAACCAACTAGGTAAGTCATAAAAATCGCGAGCTTCTTTACTTCTAATCATTCAAACACTTTTCATAGTACACACAATACAACTTAACACAAGGAGGCATAACCACGAAAGCAAAAGAAAATTTCTAGAACCACATATTCCTCCACAACTACACCACGAGTTGAACGAATTTAGAGAGAGAAAGAATTGAGCATGAGAATATCTCATCTCATTTCATTAACAGAGAAAAGGGGGATATATACAACCCTACAATTCAAATGACTAAAGTACCCTTTTGTACAAAGAATCTAACAAATAGCACCCTAGCTAAAACAATCTAAACTACTGAGACATGTCTCATTACATGTTAGCCAATACAATCTAACACTCCCCCTCAAGTTGGTGCATAGATATTAATCATGCCCAACTTGGAGAGGATACGATAGAACACCTTACTACTAAGACCTTTAGTAAACACATCAGCTAATTGGTCCTCGGATTTCACATAAGGCATGCATATTACACCACTGCTCAGCTTCTCTTTGATAAAGTGTCTATCAATCTCTATATGCTTTGTCCAATCATGTTGAACAGGGTTATGAGCGATATTGATAGCAGCCTTGTTATCACAGTACAGCTTCATAGAACTGTGATCAATAATTCCCAAATCATGCAAAAAGGTTTGAAGCCATAAAAGCTCACAAACACCATGTGCCATGGCTCTATACTCTGCTTCTGCACTTGACCTCGCTACCACAGATTGTTTTTTGCTTCTCCACGTAACTAAATTCCCACCAAGGAAAGTGCAATAGCCAGAGGTAGAACGTCTATCATTAATTGATCCTGCCCAGTCTGCATCAGTGAAGGATTCCAACCTCAAATGACCATGGTTTGAAAACAAAATACCTTTGCCTGGAGAGGATTTTAGGTACCTCAAGATACGATAAACAGCATCAAGGTGAGAAGAACGAGGGTCATGCATAAATTGACTGACAACTCCCACCGCATAAGAAATATCTGGACGTGTGTGAGATAAGTATATCAGACGACCCACAAGTCTCTGATATCTTTCCTTATCCGCATGCTCTCCCACGCTGCCAAGATGATGATTGACCTCAATAGGAGTGTCAGCGGGCTTGCACCCCAGCATCCCTATCTCCTCCAAGAGGTCAAGAATATATTTCCTTTGGGAGATGAAGATCCCTTTCTCAGATCTAGCCACTTCCATGCCAAGAAAGTATTGCATCGCCCCCAGCTCCTTAATTTCAAATTCCTTGGCAAGAAGAACTTTAAGCATCTGAAACTCATTCACATCATCACCTGTCATAATTATGTCATCCACATAAACTATAAGGATGGCAATCTTACCATCACTCCTCTTGATGAACATAGTATGATCAGCATGACTCTGCGTGTATCCAAGTTTCAACATGGCCTTGAGAAATCTGTCAAACCACGCTCTTGGTGATTGTTTCAAGCCATAGAGAGCCTTCTTCAACCTACACACCTTGCCCTCAGTGGTAGGGGAAGAAAAACCAGGTGGTATATCCATATACACCTCTTCTTCCAAATCACCATGAAGAAAAGCATTCTTCACATCAAACTGTTGAAGTGGCTAGTTTAGAGTAGCAGCACAGAACAACAAGGTGCGAATAGAGTTCATCTTGGCCACTGGAGCAAAGGTTTCTTCATAGTCAATGCCATATGTCTGAGTATAGCCTTTGACAACCAATTTTGCCTTGTACCTCTCAACAGTGCCATCAGCTTTATGCTTAACCGTGAACACCCATTTACATCCCACTGCATTCTTTCCCCGAGGAAGAGGCACTAACTCCCAGGTGCCATTTTTCTTCAAGGCCTTCATCTCCTCTACCATAGCTTCATTCCACTTAGGAGTTGCAAAAGCTTCCTTCCAACCCTGTGGAATAGGTATAGAAGAAAGAGAAGAAAGAAAGGTAGAGTACGAAGGAGACAGACGAGAATATGAAACAAATTGCGAAATGGAATGTTGGGTACATAATCGAGCCGGCACTTTATGTGTACGAATTGGCTTTCTATGAGCAATAGGCACATCAAGATCATCAAAAGGAAGGGATATAGAGGAAGGAGATTTACCAGAAGACTCAGCTGAAGCGTCAGGAACTAGAACTGGTGATGATGATTGGTACTGTGGTAATGCACCAGGTTGGCCCTTTTTCTTGCGAGTGAAAGTTTTTAACTCAGGTCTGTCCAATCTTTCTCTTGCATCCAGCATTACTCTTTCTCCAGATTCAGGTTCCTCTCTCTCCCCTTCAGGATTACTAAGGCTAGGAGATGCCTCCTCCCCCTCACCAATGTTCTCCCCTGTAACAACATTCTCCCCCTCACCAACAGTTGGGGGAAATGACCACAAATCAAAATCACAAGGTGTCAACATCTCTTCCCCTCTAGAACTCTCTCCCTGAAGAGATGGGGACGAGAGAGGGTAGAAGGGTTGGTGTTCCCAAAAGGTGACATCCATTGAAACAAATTTCTTTCAAGAAAGAGGGTCATAGCAATGATACCCCTTTTGAGTGGGAGAGTAGCCAAGGAAAATGCATTTACGAGCTTTAGGATCTAACTTTCCACTGGGGTGGCGAGGAGCATGCACATAACAAACACAACCAAAAACCTTAGGAGGAAGAGTAGAGACCCGAAAGTTACCAGGAAGGAAATCCAAGGGAGTCCGGAATTGAAGAACACTGGAGGGCATTCGATTAATAAGATAAGAAGCTGTAAGGATGGCCTCGCCCCAAAAATGTTTAGGAACATTCATAGTAAACATAAGAGAACGAGCCACCTCAGCAAGATGCCGGTTCTTCCCTTCCGCAACTCCATTTTGCTGCGGTGTACCCACACAAGTACTTTGGAAAAGAATGCCATTGCCATCAAGATATGACTTGAAGGGACCGTTCATATATTCAGTCCCATTGTCACAACGAAGTATCTTGATGTTGGTATCAAATTGTGTGTGCACCATCTTATGAAAAGACTGAAAGCATGAGAAAACTTCATTTTTTGCTCGGAGTAGATACACCCAAGTTATACGAGAATGACAATCAATAAAGGTAACAAAATAGCGATAACCAGAAATAGAGGTAATGGGGGAAGGACCCCAGACATCAGTGTGGACAACCATAAAAGGAGAAGCACTCCTCTGATAAACCGGAGCATAAAAAGAACGTCTATGTTTCGCAAGTTCACAAGCTTCACAAAAGAACCTACTTCTAGAACATCGGTTAGTTAAAGTAGGAAAAAGCTTCTCCAAAACACCAAAAGAAGGATGGCCAAGTCTACGGTGCCACTGATGCAGTAAAGGAAGAGCTGAACCCGTATCCGCCTCAAGAGCATGACCCATGGAGGAGGGTGTAAGAGATGAACAAGGCACAGACTCCAAAAAATACAGGCCATCCTGAGCTCTACCAGTACCAATCGTCTTTCTCGTTCCCAGTTCCTGAAAGACACAATGAGTGGGAAAAAATGTTACTGAACAATTCAAAGATTGTGTGAGACTACTAACAGATATAAGATTAGTAGTAAATTTGGAACATGGAGAACGGAAGAAAGGGGTAAGGTAGGTGAGTAGCGAATGGAACCTTTCCCTGAAATAGCAGATAGGGATCCATCAGCTACTCGAACTTTGTCCTTACCAGAGCAAGTGGAGTAGGAATCAAAAAAGGAAGAGCAACCTGTCATATGGCCCGTGGCACCCGAATCGATTATCCAAGGAACAGAGATAGAAGCTGTAGAAATATTAGCTTGTATACCTGAGTTGGCAAAGTGGGAGGAAGTAGTGGAATTAGAAGCAATAGAGGATGGAGGGCCTTGGCTACTCATTAGCCGCCTGAGAGCTTGCATCTCTTCGAGAGAAAAAGAATCACACACATCAGATATAGAGTCACTAGCAGACTCTGTGGCATTGGCATAAGAGCGCACAGAACCACCACTACGACCACCTCGGCGTCCCCGTGAGATAGGTTTACCATGTAACTTCCAACAGTATTCCCTGGTATGACAAGTTTTATCACAATATTCACAATGAAGTGAGGCTCGATCAACCGAAATACCTTTGGCTTTCAACTGGCTCTGTCATGTTTTACCATCCCGTGGAAAAGGAATGGATACCAAGGCTGAGTGATCTGGAGTGGATGCCATCAAGTGAGGAGCCATAGAATTTCTTCGAGTCTCCTCTTGCTGGATACTTGCATAAGCCTCTCCAAGAGAGGGAAGAGGGGTACGACTCAGCACATGCCCACGGTGCTGATCATAATCCACATCGAGACCTGCCATAAAGTCATAAACACGATCTTTCCCAACCATTTGTTGGAAAGCAGCTGCATCAGTAGCACAAACAGGCCGATAACTTTGATAAAAATCAAGTGCCTGCCAGAGCCCCATTATCTCTGCATAATAGTCAGCAACTGGTCGATTGTTTTGCACAACGGCCTTGAGTTTCTTCCTCAACTCAAAAATTTAGGCGTCATTCCCTTTTTGAGAATAAGTCTCTGCCACGGCATCCCAAACCTGCTTTGGCGTATCAAGATACATAAAGCTATTCTGAATAGTAGAAGACATCGAATTAAACAGCCATGTCAAGACCAAGGCATTATGATTGGTCCATTTTGTGAGATCTGGTCCCTCCGTGGGTTTCACCACATTCTCAGTAAGGTAGTGTAGGAGACCCTTAGTGGTGATAGCCAATGTAAACGCACGCGACCAAAGTAGATAATTGGAACCATCTAACTTGACGCGGCAAATATCCATCGGAGTGTTGTCAAGAAAAGGACTATAACCCATTCCACTGTTTGAACTAGACTTACCGGTTCCTTCATTTGAAAATGGATTCTCCTCTGACATATTGAAGGTTCAAAAAATAGTGGACTGCCGAAAAACAGAAGTTGCACAACTGAACAATACAAACACAAATCACTGTTCAAGTGCAGCAAACGCCCCCTAAATAGTGGGTTACGAGTAAACTAACCACAGGCTTCGAAACACATGAAAAAGGGACCTCGGATAACCAGTCCTAGTCACTTTCAGAAGCAAAGAGGCGGTAGCGGAAACTTACAGAGATGATCAACAGCAACAAACATAAAAAACGAGCACATACCAGATCTTGGAAGCAATAGGCAGCAGAAAAAATACCCAATCGGCACCAGAAAACACTCAAAACGAGTCCAACCGGAGGCAGAAAGACCTCAAACGAGAACAACCTGGGTTCGCCGAAGTTTGCCGGAGGTCGCCGGTAGTCGGCGAGAGTCCAGGTGGGCAAAAGATCTGGTGCCCTAGATCGTGATGCTCTGATACCATGAACGAATTTAGAGAGAGAAAGAATTGAGCGTGAGAATATCTCATCTCATTTCATTAACAAAGAAAAGGGGGATATATACAACCCTGCAATACAAATGACTAAAGTACCCTTTTGTACAAAGAATCTAACAAATAGCACCCTAGCTAAGACAATCTAAACTACTGAGACATGTCTCATTACATGTTAGCCAATACAATCTAACACGAGTAAGCTTCTATTTTGAATTAAACCTTTGTCTTCTGTTTAACTATTCATTCTTTGCTATTTAAACTTGGTTCTATCGAGCTAGATTACTTGAATGATAATCAGAATCACCCAAAACATTGTCTGAAGCATCCCAACTCATCTCATTTGTAACAAATGGCCCACAGAAGCTTGTTGCATTGGGATCCATGACGATGTAATCCCTGTCAATGAACAAGGGATCGTTGTTATTGAATAAAGCATTGTTGTAAGCCCGAATGACAGCTTCCTTGAATGACTTCTCCGATTGATCATCATTGGATGCACCACTGAACTGTGCATGATCCCCCGAAGTTTCCAGCAGCTCTAGCGTGAACTCGAGCCTCCTTACCACGTCATCCATCGATGGCCGTTTGTTCCGTTCATGAAGCAAGCAGTCATTTACAATTTTCGCAAATTCACGGAAACATTCAGGCGTCACTTTCCCCATCAGATAGGGGTCAATGATGTGACCGATGCATTTCCTTTTCATGCAACTTTTGAAGCAGTCTACCGAAGTCCAGTGACCGCAATGCAGCATAGGGTTGAGGGCTTTGTAGCCATAAACCACATCCAACAATACCACACCCAACGAATACACGTTGGATTCTTTCATCACCCCATCTGATGCTAAGTACTCTGGTGCATAATATTTAGCGCCAACAAGCGTAAAACTTTCGTCAGCAGTTGCCACATTGCTAGGAACCAGTACCTCGGGGTACTTTGAACCCGTATCACAGGGAAACCATTTGATGTCCAACGGGAATTTGGGAACCCAATCATTGTCCAACATGATCTTGTTAGTGTTTATTTCGACATGGTGGGTTAATATCTGACTCAAACTGGAATGCAAGTGTTGTAGCCCTCGTGTAACACTGATGCAGATTTCAAGCCGTTTTTTCCAGGGAATAGGATCGCCATCCATTCTAAACAGATGATTACCAAGTGATCCATTGCCCATGTAATCATATACAACGATCATCTCACCTTTGTCATTGGAGTATCCAACCGGAATCTGGACATGATGGAGCTTCTGATGGACCTCCTTGAGTATTTCCGTGATAGGCCTACAAGAATCCTCCCAATGTGAGCTTGGTATAAACCTTCTGATGGCAAACACAAGAATACTGTCGCCTATACAGCCTTTATATAACTTGTCGAAATAACTAGGACCTCCAATTATGAGATCTTCATCGAAGTTATTAGTGGCTGCACGAATTTCAGACAGTGAGAAACGACGCCATAGGTCCTCTAGGGCTACCATACTTTTTTTCCTTTGGTTTTTTGGCACTACGCGTAAACGGGTTCCTCAACCACCACAATGACCCACCCCTGTTGTCCTTATTCGTCTTCTCCCTCTTCAGATCCTTACCCTTAGCTGTAGCTGTCATACTTTGAACCAACTTTGTGTTTGTTAATTTAGTTGTTATGCTAGACAGAAATGTACAGTCCTGCTCAAACATGGGGTTTTCCATGCGCTGCAAATCAGCACCATCCAAGCATACAATCCCAGTTATTTGATTGATTTCTGCCCCACCAATGTTGATAGCCTCCTCTATACAAGAACTTGATCTCTCTTGTGCCGCCAGTGCAAGCTCAAGGCTCCCCACCACATCATCCATGGTCGGTCGGTCTTTTGAATAACTATGTAGGCATTTCATAGCAACTTCTGTGAACAACTTAAGACAATGTGGCGAGATTTGTGTCTTCAAATGGGGATCAATGATCTGATGAATTATCCCCTCCCTTATGCAATGTTGGGCCCATAGGGCTAGGCTGCGTCGCTCTTCTTCGAGTCTCATGTCCACTGCCGGCCTCCCACACAGCACTTCCAATAGTACCACCCCGAAGGCATAAACATCAGATTTCCTTGTCAGTCTATGGGTTAAGAAATACTCCGGATCTAAGTACCCAAATGTGCCTTTTACGTTTGTGCTAACATAGCTTCCAGAATGGGTCGTGCTGCTCATTTTGGACAATCCAAAATCTGAAATCTTAGCAACCCATTTCTGGTCCAACAAAATGTTTGTTAGATTGTATTAGCATCATGTAATGAGACATGTCTCATGTGGTTAGAATGTAGTAGCTAGGGTGCTATTTGTTAAATTCTTTGTACATAAGGGCACTTTAGTCATTTGTATTGTAGGGCTGTATATATTCCCTTTTCTCTGTTAATGGAAGTAAGAAGAGAGGATTTTCTACGCTCAATACTCTCTCTCTCTAAATCTGTTCATGGTATCAAAGCATGGTTGCTCCTATTTTCTCATTGCTTTCGTTTGCTTCCGCTGTTCCCGGCGAGTCCTTTTAGACTCCGGCGACAAGCTTCTAGACTCCGGTGAGTCCTTCTGATGTCGCTAGCCACCAACGAGCTTTTTCCTGCCATCTTGTGTCAGAACAGTGGTAAGGGCAATCAAGTCCCTGATTCGAGCCCTAGTTTGCTGATTCAAGGCCTGTTGAAGATCTGACGAACCTTCTTGTGTTGATTGGGAGGTCATACGACAGGACCTGTCCTTATCTGCACCTGTTCGATCAGATCTGTTCGACCAGATCTTGTTTCTCTTGTAGTAGCACAGTTGCAACACATCGGCACCACTGTTGTTGGTAGTTCTGGCCACCGACGATCAACGTCGACCTTTGCCAAACCTCCGACAGCCTCGCCCAGCCTCGTCGGATCTTGCTGAATTTTTCACCGGATCAAGCTCAGCCTCGTCGATCAACTGGGTCAGATTCGTTTTTTGGGTCTGGGTAATTTTTTTTTCTGCATCTATTGCCATTTTCGATCAATTTGGTGTTGCTTTTGCTGAGCTGTTTGAGTAGTAGTTCGCTGGGTTCTTTTGATTGCCCGTGAGTCGACATTTTTTGAACGTACAAGAGGATTTTTGGACTTCATCTATAACTTGCAATATAGTCTAAAGGGTTTGTGCCTCTATGTATTCGGGGTTTGCAGTTTATTGTTAGGGCAATTTCGTAGTCCCTGTTTGGGAGCTGTTTGGATTGTATTTGCCTTCCTCTGCCACTATTGGGTATCGTTCTGCACTATACGTACGGGATTGTTTCGAGCTATTTGGCAATTGACGGTATGTCGGAGGATCACAAGAATATTCCTGTTGGTACTCTTTCTCAGGGGGAGTTACAAACTCTCAGGCGCCTACTGGCTAAGCTTGATACTCTGTCTTCCATAGCTGCTATTTCCACTACCTCCTTTGCTCACACAGGTATCCAACCTAGTGCATCTATTGCCACTTCTTCTCTTCCTTGGATAATAGATTCCGATGCTACGGATCATATGACAGGTTGTTCATCCTTCTTTGACTCCTACTCTACATGCTCTGGTAAGGACAAAGTTCGAGTAGCTGATGGATCCCTGTCTGCTATTTCAGGGAAAGGTTCCATTCACTACTCACCTACCTTACCTCTTTCTTCCGTTCTCCATGTTCCAAATTTTACTACTACTCTTATATCTGTTAGTAGTCTCACACAATCTTTGAATTGTTCGGTAACATTTTTTCCCACTCATTGTGTCTTTCAGGAACTGGGAACAGGAAAGACGATTGGTACTGGTAGAGCTCAGGATGGCCTGTATTTTTTGGAGTCTGTGCCTTGTTCATCTCTTACACCCTCACCCTTGGGTCATGTTCTTGAGGCAGATGCGGGTTCAGCTCTTCCTTTATTGCATCAGTGGCACCGTAGACTTGGCCACCCTTCTTTTGGTATCTTAGAGAAACTTTATCCTACTTTGACTAAACGATGTTCTAGAAGTATGTTCTAGAAGTAGGTTCTTTTGTGAAGCTTGTGAACTTGCAAAACATAGGCGTTCCTGTTATGCTCCTATTCATCAGAGAAGTGCTTCTCCTTTTATGGTTGTCCACACTGATGTCTGGGTCCTTCTCCCATTACCTCTAATTCGGGTTATCGCTATTTTGTTACCTTTATTGACTGTCATTCTCGTATAACTTGGGTGTATCTACTTCGAGCAAAAAGTGAAGTTTTCTCATGCTTCCAGTCATTTCATAAGATGGTGCACACACAATTTGATACCAACATCAAGATACTTCGTTGTGACAATGGGACTAAATATATGAACGGTCCCTTCAAGTCATATCTTGATGGCCATGGCATTCTTTTCCAAACCACTTGTGTAGATACGCCGTAGCAAAATAGAGTTGCGGAAAGGAAGAACCGGCATCTGGCTGAGGTGGCTCGCTCTCTTATGTTTACTATGAATGTTCCTAAACATTTTTGGGGCGAGGCCATCCTTACAGCTTCTTATCTTATTAATCGAATGCCCTCCAGTGTTCTTCAATTCCGGACTCCCTTGGATTTCCTTCCTGGTAACTTTCGGGTCTCTACTCTTCCTCCTAAAATTTTTGGCTGTGTGTGTTATGTGCATGCTCCTCACCACCCCGGTGGAAAGTTAGATCCCAAAGCTCGTAAATGCATTTTTTTTGGCTACTCCCCTACTCAAAAGGGGTATCATTGCTATGACCCTCTCTCTCGGAAGAAATTTGTTTCAATGGATGTCACCTTTTGGGAACACCAACCCTTTTACCCTCTCTCGTCTCCATCTCTTCAGGGGGAGAGTTCTAGAGGGGAAGAGATGTTGACATCTCCTAATTCGTGGTTATTTCCCCCAACTGACAGTACAGAGGAAAATGTTGGTACAGGGGAGAATATTGGTGAGGGGAAGGAGAACATTGGTGAGGGGGAGGAGGCATTTCCTAGCCCTAGTAATCTTGAAGGGGAGAGAGAGGAACCTGAATCTGGAGAAAGAATAATGCCGGATATAAGAGAAAGATTGGACAGACCCGATTTACAAACTTTCATTCGCAAGAAAAAGGGCCAACCTGGTGCATTACCACAGTACTAATCATCATCACCAGTCCTAGTTCCTGACGCTTCAGCTAAGTCTTCTGGTAATTCTCCTTCCTCTATATCTCTTCCTTTTGATGATCTTGATGTGCCTATTGCTCATAGGAAGCCAGTTCGAACACATAAAGTACCGGCTCGATTATGTACCCAACATTCTATTTCGCAATTTGTTTCATATTCTCGTTTATCACCTTCGTACTCTACCTTTCTTTCTTCTCTTTCTTCTATACCTATTCTGCAGGGTTGGAAGGAAGCTTTTGCAACTCCTAAGTGGAATGAATCTATGGTAGAGGAGATGAAGGCCTTGAAGAAAAATGGCACCTGGGAGTTAGTGTCTCTTCCTCGGGGAAAGAATGCAGTGGGATGTAAATGGGTGTTCACGGTTAAGCATAAAGCTGATGGCACTGTTGAGAGGTACAAGGCAAGATTGGTTGCCAAAGGCTATACTCAGACATATGGCATTGACTATGAAGAAACCTTTGCTCCAGTGGCCAAGATGAACTCTATTCGCACCTTGTTGTTGTTACGGCCTAACATTTTTTTTTTTATTTATTAAATTAATTTTACGAGTCACTTCTTAATTGGGTGTTGTGGTCGGATCCTAATTATTTATTTTACATGCATTATGGGCATAGTTGTTATTATTATAGTTTGAGGGTATAGGTATAATTATTAATTACAATAGTTGGTCTATATCAGTTGGATACGTTAATTATCAAGTCAGCTACAAATTAGAGGTATTACGTTGGTGGGCAGTTTTATAAAGTTACGCTTGAAGTAGAATACCACAACAGACTAGGGTTTTATCTTTTGAGAGAATATTGAAACGAGAACTTCTGATTTTTCGAGAGAGGAGGCCGCAGACTTTTGGTGATAGGCTGATTGGGATCGGGTAAGCGACTGTTGACACCTTTATTTTTGTTCTCTCTTTTTCCCCATTCTTTGTTGTACTTGGTGAAGTTGTCTTTTGGAATGTACGGTTCGGTGGGTTAATAAGATCGTAATTCGGTGGGTTAATAAGATCGTAATTGGGTTCCATTCTTTTGGCATTATTAGAGTCTTTTAATACTATGGATATGGATATGGAAATATGGATCAGTAGTGGAGATGCTGTGTATGATGTGGGTGTGGAACCAAATGTCAAGAATGGTGCATGGCGGTGTGTGGCGTGGGAAATATTGGCGGTCGTGTGGTTTGTGCACGTGGATTGGAGGCATGAGTTTGGGTTGGTAGTCTTGGTGTTTACTGTAGGATAGTAATTAGAATTAGGCTAATTTTATTTTATTATTTTACTCGTACGTAGGCAGTATCCCGTATTTACGTAGTGTATATTTGCACAGCTGGTCATTTCGTATTGTTTTTGGTTCAGGTTAGCATCTTTTGTGTGTTCGAGTCGCACTACTTTGGACCCAGGTGAGTGGTTAAGCATGTTATGTATTTTCGAACTTCCCCATGTCCCTTAAATTGTTGTTTTGGAAAATTTATGATTGAAATTGGAAACACATTGTTATATTTGATTATATTAAATTGGCATGCGGTATCGGTGAAACCACTTGTTGATCGAATGATCTTTTGGTGAGAACTTTGTGGATACTGATGGGAACATATTTTGGAAGTCCAGGGAAATTAATCCTCTGTGTGCGGGTGACTCTGGCCATTAGGGAGGAGACCGGATTAGGCCGGTGACCCTAATGCTCAACGGTTGTTCTTGACCGGATCATTCTTAGGGAAAAGTTCCACGGGCTGCCTACTCGTGGTGACTCTGAGTTTCGATATTGGATCCAATTTTGAGAGATTTATTCACTGGCACTTGGTACTATTGATTTTGGTTGTGGTTCCCCATTGTTGTTGGAGATTGGATTGTGATCACCATTAAGACTTATCGGATGATTCGTTGATTGGATTAATTGTTATTTTGTTGTTGCCCGAATGCCAACTTTATATTGACATGGTAAATTATTTTGATCCCTGTTTCAGAACTTTATTCTAATAGACATGCTTTGCCATTCACTGAGCTCGTCAGCTGACGGATTTATTCCAACTTCTATTTCAGGCTAGTCGGGGATTTAGGCAAGGACTCTGGTGGCATCTCGGGGACTTCTTTTAGTTTGACCTCCTTAGGGTGTCTCATCATATTTTTATTTTATTAATCGCTTCCGCATTTGAAACATTTGTCAGTTACTGAATTCTTTTTATTATTGGTGGATCATTTGGTATTATTTGGTTCGTGGGATGTTTGTGCCCCATGCTTTTGTCTGAACCTTTTTGGCTGATACTGTTTTGAATAAAATTTACCCAGTGATTCGAAGCTTTGGCATTTAATTTATTTTCTTTTAGGCTGCGTGTTCCATGTGTTAGTCTCATGGTTCACGGCCGGTCACTTACCATTTCGGGGTGTGACAATTGTGGTATCAGAGCCAGGTTTAAAAAAACAAAAAAAACTTTTGCATTCGTTTTCTACCATGTTCATCTAGTGGAGGTCCGAGTCCCCAGAGTCCTACTGTCATTTGTAAGAACTTTAGTTATTTGATGTGCTTCGGTGCCGCATAGTATTATGGAGATAGTAGTCATTCAGTGGGAACACTATCTTTCTGTAGACTTTGAATAGGGTGTTGGGGGAGAATGAGGCATATGTGATTTTATTAGTTATTTGGATCGTCGCCCTTATTTTACACGTACGTTGGTCACGCAATGTAGTGGGAGTATGATATTGAATCTTAAGAAGTATTGGTGGTAGTACAGTTGGAAATTGACTTGAAGAATGTAACTCAGAGGATTGCTTCAATTTGGTATTGATGATGAGCTAGCTTAATTGTGTGAGGGTGTGCCAAGAGTTTCTTACTTGAAGTACTCGGTACATCTCGAATAGTCTTGAATTGTTATTGTTTGATTGGTCCTTCGTTCCTATGGTTGAGATCCAGGTAGAGATTTGGTTATGTTCTATTAGGAGAAGTCAATAATTATGCTTGTGTGAGGAAATACCCAATGGATTCCTTGATGTTAATTAGAAGTTAAATACCCTATGAATCGATTGACATTTATTAGGAGATCAATAGTGATAAGAATGATGAGGTCCAATGTTTCATTGTTTTAATCTGTTTATTAAAAAAAAAAAAAACCCTCAGACGATCCAGGTGAATAAAATAAAGTGGGAGTAGTTGATTGTTCAAGTTTTGGGTTTGTCTAATTGTAGTAGTAGTTCAGTTTGGAGAGCTTGCCAATGGAAAGGTTTTGATGAGGTTCCGACCGCTTATTTGGTAGTGATCATGCAATGGGCTATGGCTATATCAAGATGTGAGTACCTGGGTTTGTAAAATTATATGGAAGGTTGATTGTCATAGAGTAAAGTTATGGAGTGTACCGGTGGTGATTTGAGAGTTAATGTATTACGTTATCGCTGTAGTGAAATTAAAGAAAGGTTAGAAAGAGAAAATTTGAATGGGTAAACCTATGAGATTAGAGGTTGTTGTTGTGCCGTGGGTGTAAATATGGAGTATTATTGACTTGATCGTTGATAGTTTTGAAGTTCTTAAGTTATTGATCCTAAGGTTTAAACTCTTACTTTTGGGGATAATATACCGACATGGTTTTGAGATGACAAGAGGAAATTATAATGCAAATTTCAGTGGTATTAAATTTTGGGTTAGTGCATGGAGTTAGTCTTTAAGATGTGAGGTGAATTTTAGAAATTTGGGGCAATGATGTGTATTATATGTTCTTTTGGGAAGTGAGAATAGAGGCTAGTTAGTTTGATTAATTATTAGTTTTGAGGACACCATTCAGTTTGAGTAATTGAAACTGACAAGGGCTGTAGATATGTGTATAATGACCCTTGAAATTTTTGGGATGATTCAGTGGAGTAAAATCTTGTTTATACTTCAGCAATATTATTGTTAGCCGTTTTGAACTTTGGTTGAGGTGAATAGATTAGATTGTATTTATTGACTAATTCTGCTCTTGCCACCATTGTTGAATATGTGAAATAGATATGAAATATATATGGGAGCCTTGGTTGTTACCTAAAATTTTAATCTGGATTTGATAATTTGTTTGGACTTTCGTGGAGAATTATTTGAGAATGGTTCAATGAACCTATTTGGACAGTCTGGTCACCATAGGACTTGTGATACTGTAATAAATATCAAAAGCTTTGAGGTCTAAGGAGTTCATTAGTAGGCTTTGAGTTTTTGTGAGTAATGGGATTGAAGTGGTTCATTGTTGAGGATCAATCCTTAGAGCTTGGCTTACTTGGTTTGAGCGATAATTATTTTGATTCTTTCCTCGGCTTCTAATTCTAACCGTGATTGATTAGTTGGTAGATTATCTTATTTGTTAGTTTCAAGTTAGTTCCTTTTAGGTGAAGTTGGAGTACTGTATCAGGGAGATTTTTGTGGAAGTATTCCTGTTGGTTCGTAGCTATGGATGGTAGTAAGACGTCATGAAGACTAATATGGATTTTGAAAACTTGACTGTTATGAGTTGGATGGGAAAGAAAATTTTGATAGCTAGAAATGGAATATTCAATCTTGACGTATCACTTGAATTAAAAAAAAAAAGAGAGAGAGAGAGAAGATTTGGGGATCGATGATGTAGGTAGTTTATAGATTTAGTCTGTTTGGGTTAGTAGTTTTTGTGATAGCCATAAAAGTTTGTTGCAACAGATATTCACTCATTGGTCATTTTGAGTTTAATGAGTACGCTCAGCTTGAGTGTGGTTAGTGTCTTGGAAAACTAAGAATTGGATTTTCGTATGTGATTTGGTACAGTCTGATTGGTGCTTTATTAGGTGTTCAATAGGATAGGAGGATGCACTATTGTTTAAAATATTAATTTTGGAGTTTGGAGAATATGGTAGAATTGGTTATGATGGTCCTATTTGAACATTTCATTAGTATTTTGTGCTATGCTTTGATTGCCTATTAAAAACTATGTTGGTGTGTAATGAAGAGGTTAATGAGATGAACCATTGAGATTTTGGAGTTTTAGAAGACATGATGACATTGGTTAGAATAATCCTTTTGTTTGAATTGCACTATTGATGCCGGATTTTCCGTAAGGGTGGTCCACTTGGAACAAGATATCTCACTTGGATGGACTAATATTAGACATAATGAGGTAGTAACTATTGATGGTTGGCAAATTTTTGGAAATCTTGGATATTCGAGATGTTCAATCTTATGGAGGCATGATTCTTTTCGGAGTTTCAAATAACTGCATACATTTCTTTGATCTTGATGTGAGTGATATGGAGTTGCTAAGAGATTATAACTCTTACATGAAAGTCGAGTTTGGAGTTTGTAGTTGATTGGCTCACTAAGTCCGTACATTTTATTGATATTAACATGATATATGCATTGGATCGTTTGGCGCGGTGGTATGTTAGGGAGATTGTTAGATCCCATGGTGCACCTATATCAATTGTGTCAGATTGTGATTCCCATTTTGTATCTGAATTTTTTTTGGGGTACCTTATAGGCAGCGATGGGTACTCACGTACTTTTTAGCACTGCTTACCACTCGTAAAATGATAATCAAAGTGAGAGGGCTATATAGACTTTGGAGAATTTATTGAGTGCATGTACCTTAGAGGAAAAGAAATTAAGATGATCGATTGTCGTTGATGGAAATTGCTTACAATGACAGTAACCATTTGAGTTTGGGGGGTTGCTCCATATGAGACTTTGTATAAGCGGAGGTGTAGATTCTCTATTTGTTGGTATGATGTTGGAGAAAGGCAACCTCTGAGATTTGACTTGGTGGAGGATACGAATAAAAAAAAAAAACTATTCGGGAAACGTTTGCAACTATTTAGAGTAGACAGAAAAGTTATGCAGATAATTGTAGGAGTGATTTGGAGTTTGCGATAAAAGATATGGTGTTTTCTTAAGGTGTGCCCACGGAAAGGAGTTAATCGATTTGCAAAAAAAAAAAAAAAAAGAAGTTGAGTCCTCACTATATTGGGCCGTTTGAGGTTTTGGAAAGTATTGGTAAGGTGGTTTATCGTTGGGCGTTGTCACCTAGTTTGGCTAAAGTACATAATATTTTCATGTGTCGATGTTGTAGAGGTATGTGCATAGTCTGTCCCATGTAATTGATTATAAAACACTTCATGTTCGGAATGATTTAACCTATGATAAGCAACCCGTTTAGATTCTGGAAATGAAGGAGAAGGTGCTTCACAATAAAACGATTCTATTGGTAAAGGTATTGTGGTGCAATCACACTGTTGAAGAAGCTACATGGGAGTGTGATAAGGTGATGCGCAAGAAGTAACCATATTTGTATGCATGAGGTTAGTAAGCAATTTCGAGGACGAAATTTATTTTAAGGGGGGAAGGATGTTACGGCCTAACATTTTTTTTTATTTATTAAATTAATTTTACGAGTCACTTCTTAATTGGGTGTTGTGGTCGGATCCTAATTATTTATTTTACATGCATTATGGGCATAGTTGTTATTATTATAGTTTGAGGGTATAGGTATAATTATTAATTACAATAGTTGGTCTATATCAGTTGGATACGTTAATTATCAAGTCAGCTACAAATTAGAGGTATTACGTTGGTGGGCAGTTTTATAAAGTTACGCTTGAAGTAGAATACCACAACAGACTAGGGTTTTATCTTTTGAGAGAATATTGAAACGAGAACTTCTGATTTTTCGAGAGAGGAGGCCGCAGACTTTTGGTGATAGGCTGATTGGGATCGGGTAAGCGACTGTTGACACCTTTATTTTTGTTCTCTCTTTTTCCCCATTCTTTGTTGTACTTGGTGAAGTTGTCTTTTGGAATGTACGGTTCGGTGGGTTAATAAGATCGTAATTCGGTGGGTTAATAAGATCGTAATTGGGTTCCATTCTTTTGGCATTATTAGAGTCTTTTAATACTATGGATATGGATATGGAAATATGGATCAGTAGTGGAGATGCTGTGTATGATGTGGGTGTGGAACCAAATGTCAAGAATGGTGCATGGCGGTGTGTGGCGTGGGAAATATTGGCGGTCGTGTGGTTTGTGCACGTGGATTGGAGGCATGAGTTTGGGTTGGTAGTCTTGGTGTTTACTGTAGGATAGTAATTAGAATTAGGCTAATTTTATTTTATTATTTTACTCGTACGTAGGCAGTATCCCGTATTTACGTAGTGTATATTTGCACAGCTGGTCATTTCGTATTGTTTTTGGTTCAGGTTAGCATCTTTTGTGTGTTCGAGTCGCACTACTTTGGACCCAGGTGAGTGGTTAAGCATGTTATGTATTTTCGAACTTCCCCATGTCCCTTAAATTGTTGTTTTGGAAAATTTATGATTGAAATTGGAAACACATTGTTATATTTGATTATATTAAATTGGCATGCGGTATCGGTGAAACCACTTGTTGATCGAATGATCTTTTGGTGAGAACTTTGTGGATACTGATGGGAACATATTTTGGAAGTCCAGGGAAATTAATCCTCTGTGTGCGGGTGACTCTGGCCATTAGGGAGGAGACCGGATTAGGCCGGTGACCCTAATGCTCAACGGTTGTTCTTGACCGGATCATTCTTAGGGAAAAGTTCCACGGGCTGCCTACTCGTGGTGACTCTGAGTTTCGATATTGGATCCAATTTTGAGAGATTTATTCACTGGCACTTGGTACTATTGATTTTGGTTGTGGTTCCCCATTGTTGTTGGAGATTGGATTGTGATCACCATTAAGACTTATCGGATGATTCGTTGATTGGATTAATTGTTATTTTGTTGTTGCCCGAATGCCAACTTTATATTGACATGGTAAATTATTTTGATCCCTGTTTCAGAACTTTATTCTAATAGACTTGCTTTGCCATTCACTGAGCTCGTCAGCTGACGGATTTATTCCAACTTCTATTTCAGGCTAGTCGGGGATTTAGGCAAGGACTCTGGTGGCATCTCGGGGACTTCTTTTAGTTTGACCTCCTTAGGGTGTCTCATCATATTTTTATTTTATTAATCGCTTCCGCATTTGAAACATTTGTCAGTTACTGAATTCTTTTTATTATTGGTGGATCATTTGGTATTATTTGGTTCGTGGGATGTTTGTGCCCCATGCTTTTGTCTGAACCTTTTTGGCTGATACTGTTTTGAATAAAATTTACCCAGTGATTCGAAGCTTTGGCATTTAATTTATTTTCTTTTAGGCTGCGTGTTCCATGTGTTAGTCTCATGGTTCACGGCCGGTCACTTACCATTTCGGGGTGTGACAGTTGTCCTGTGCTGCTACTCTAAACTGGCCACTTCAACAGTTTGATGTGAAGAATGCTTTTCTTCATGGTGATTTGGAAGAAGAGGTGTATATGGATATACCACCTGATTTTTCTTCTCCTACCACTGAGGGCAAGGTGTGTAGGTTGAAGAAGGCTCTCTATGGCTTGAAACAATCACCAAGAGCGTGGTTTGACAGATTTCTCAAGGCCATGTTGAGACTTGGATACACGCAGAGTCATGCTGATCATACTATGTTCACCAAGAGGAGTGATGGTAAGATTGCCATCCTTATAGTTTATGTGGATGACATAATTATGACAGGTGATGATGTGAATGAGCTTCAGATGCTTAAAGTTCTTCTTGCCAAGGAATTTGAATTTAAGGAACTGGGGGCGATGCAATACTTTCTTGGCATGGAGGTGGCTAGATCTGAGAAAGGGATCTTTATCTCCCAAAGGAAATATATTCTTGACCTCTTGGAGGAGACAGGGATGCTGGGGTGCAAGCCCGCTGACACTTCTATTGAGGTCAATCATTATCTTGGCAGCGTGGGAGAGCATGCGGATAAGGAAAGATATCAGAGACTTGTGGGTCGTCTGATATACTTATCTCACACACGTCCAGATATTTCTTATGCGGTGGGAGTTGTCAGTCAATTTATGCATGACCCTCGTTCTTCTCACCTTGATGCTGTTTATCGTATCTTGAGGTACCTAAAATCCTCTCCAGGCAAAGGTATTTTGTTTTCAAACCATGGTCATTTGAGGTTGGAATCCTTCACTGATGCAGACTGGGCAGGATCTATTGATGATAGACGTTCTACCTCTGGCTATTGCACTTTCCTTGGTGGGAATTTAGTTACATGGAGAAGCAAAAAGCAATCCGTGGTAGCGAGGTCAAGTGCAGAAGCTGAGTACAGAGCCATGGCACATGGTGTTTGTGAGCTTTTATGGCTTCAAACTTTTTTGCATGATTTGGGAATTGTTGATCATAGTCCTATGAAGCTGTACTGTGATAACAAGGCTGCTATCAATATCGCTCATAACCCTGTTCAGCATGATCGGACAAAGCATATAGAGATTGATAGACACTTTATCAAAGAGAAGCTGAGCAGTGGTGTAATATGCATGCCTTATGTGAAATCCGAGGACCAATTGGCTGATGTGTTTACTAAAGGTCTTAGTAGTAAGGTGTTTCACCATATCCTCTCCAAGTTGGGCATGATTAATATCTATGCACCAACTTGAGGGGGAGTGTTAGATTGTATTAGCATCATGTAATGAGACATGTCTCATGTGGTTAGAATGTAGTAGCTAGGGTGCTATTTGTTAAATTCTTTGTACATAAGGGCACTTTAGTCATTTGTATTGTAGGGCTGTATATATTCCCTTTTCTCTGTTAATGGAAGTAAGAAGAGAGGATTTTCTACGCTCAATACTCTCTCTCTCTAAATCTGTTCAATGTTTGTGCTCTTCACATCCCTGTGTATGACACTTAGATTGGTGTCCATATGAAGGTAATTTAGTCCCCTTGCGGCACCAATGCAAATACTGAGCCTTTTCTCCCATGTTAGACCAGAAATCCCATTATCATTTCTCCTATTTTTGTAAATGTGATCAGCAAGGGTCCCATGAGCCATATACTCATACACAAGCATCATCTCTTGGCACTCGTCACAATAGCCGATTAGAGCGACGAGATGAGTATGCTGGAGCTGGGAAAGCATCTCGATCTCAGTCCAAAATTCATGAGCCCCTTGCTTGGACGCGGAATTCAGCCTCTTTATGGCAACAATAGTGGCCCCTTCATTGATGATCCCTTTATACACCTTACCAAATCCGCCACAGCCAATGGTGAATGCATCGTCAAAATTGTTGGTTGCCAAATGCATCTCAGCGAGTGAAAAACGACGACAAATCTCCTTTGGGGACAATTTTGAGGTGGTTTTCTTGCCCGAGTTTTCTGCCCAAATATATAGCTGGTGAACAACGATGTTCAAAAGAGTAAGGACAATTATCAACCCATTTACAATTACCTTCACACCTTTGTATGATAATGGTAATTTTCCCGTTTTTGGAGCCTTGGATGTCCGGCTATCTGCTAAACATTCAGGGTTTGGACCAGCCAGATTATTGTCAAGATTGCTCAACTTGAATACTTCTACCCCATTTAAAATTGGGTCAAATATAGCATGTTTACTTCTGCTACCATGGCAGCGAGGTCGTATAGCTATGACCAGGTCCCGCTTACCCTCCATCCTATCACCTTCCATCTTAACCACGTAGTCCCTGTACACTGCAACTCCTATTCCACCACTCCATTCGATATTGTCGGCATAAGCCTCAGCTATCTGCTCATTTATGGTCATACAGAACTCCCTCTGGCCACTATCTTTTATCGCATATTCAAGCTCGCTGAAATGGAGCCTAATGAGGTATCTGAAACCCAAATCAACAGGCACTTTCCAGGTAAATTGTACAGCTGGCCGGATTGTTTGGTTGGACCCACTGACCAGGCTGTTTGGTAAACCTTTTGGGGTGCTATGTATGTGGGTATGCTAGTGTATTTGATTGGAACGGTCGTACTTATTGGTACAACAATAGATTCCATCAGGTGATTTGAGTCCTCAGACCACTCCCGGAACATACCAGAATCTTCTACGGATGAGATTGAGCTCCCACCAACATTTGAACGCTGAATCGTCTCAAGTGCGGTGCTGTTTTCAATGTAGAATCGATAGCTCTGGCCAACGACAAAGGCACCGGGATCATTGCCTTGGGTGTAATAAAGACTGGTAGGCATGGAGACGATCTCTATTCCGTTGATAAAAGCATACGCAGCATCGGAAGGACTACTAGGAGATGGAAAGAAAGTTATGGTTAATGCTTGATTTTCAACCACATTCAAGCAAAATTCTCTAACAAAAGATTTCTTTCCCAAAGCGCTGGCCGTGAGGGAAGCACTGAAGTTGCTAAGCAAGGTGTAAGGACCAGCCTTTACAGTGAAAAAGGCCTGGGACCTTTCAAAGCCAGGATTTGACACTGGAAAGAAGTGAAGACGAACGAACTTCTGGCCTGGGTTGACTTTAAATGTATAGGAGAATTGAGAACGAGATATTCGAGCAGTCATGTATGGAACATGATGGGCACTATCAGAGAGTTGGTGGAAGGCTTTTGAGGTCACTGATTTACTTTTGTGTTGCTGCAACTGGGAGAATTTTGAGCCAATATCTCCAATCCATACCCGTCCGTCTGGCGTGGTTGAGTTGCCCGAAGAACCACAGTTAATGGCAAAGTTATCAATCGGGGCATAAGGTGCAGGGAAATTAACCGCAATCGTGAGACTAAAATTAGGAAGGAAGAAGAGGAGAGATATGAGAGCTGACATAGGAGAACGGTGCATTAGCATGGTTTTCGGTGTTACACAATGAAGCGAATGGGTAATTGTGACAATAGAAGGGTGGAAGAAGTAAAACAGCTGCTCGTCAATGGCACGAAAGTGAGCCCCTGATAAAAGATTGAGTACTCCTTCCCAGAGTCAGCAATGGTGGACTGCGATCAGCCAATGGTTGTGTCCTACATAAGCTCTGCACAGGTAGATGAACTGAGATAAAGAAAACATAAACACGACAAAGACTGGAGCAAAATGGATATGGATAAGTATCAGAAGATCTGAAACTTGAAACCAACCAAAATGTACAACATGACCCCTTAATAACTCAGAAAAAACAGTTCTGCGAGTGGAGCAAATGCATAAGCAAATTCGTGTTGCTAATGGGAATTCTTTTACGTTGAAGTGAAATATTTTTGCAGAATACAATTGAAATTAAATTTGCAGTAATGCTCTTAAGTAGCTAGGTGGGGCTCTGAAGTAGCAGAATCTCAGCACTAATTGTAATTGACTAAGATGAAATCAGCATGCGTATTCCGCGATATTGTAGCCTGTGTTTTTAACTGCATAAGCACATATATGGTAGTACTGGAAGGGTCGAACTTTCAAGGCCGATATGAGGCTGGGAAGAAGTAGAGGCAGGTGAAATATGGGTCTGGTTGGCTGAGAAATTTATAGAGGAACCGAGAAAGAAAGATCCTAATGTTGAGGTATGGGCCATATGGTTTTGGATCTACCAAATTAGAGATACTCAAATTAAAGAAGGTTTTTGAGCTCATGGGTTTTCCATTCACAGTCGTCAGTCCAAGACATAGCATAATTTATCCCAATATCCCCCAATCCAATCCATCACTTGCCATCTACAGGCACAGGATGGGTGTTGTGATAGCATCCTAAGACGCGTCAAACTATTTCCTCATCTTGAAGCATGAAAACACATGATGTGCATCAGAGCAAAGTCCTCATTATGATGCGACAGAACACACGTTGTGCAGTAAAACAACATTTGACACACAACACCGTGTTGTCGCCTGTCACGACACTGGACACCGACTCCAAAGTCCAAACCCGTTACAAGAAACCACAAAAACAAGAAACGAGAAATGATACCGGCCAAGAAAGGCTCGTGCTTTTTAGCTTTGACTGCATGAGATCAGAAATTTAGCAATGCGTAGATCAAGAAGGGGTTGTTGGTGCAAAAGTCGTCGTAGCCGATGAAAGTGGATAAACAGAGATGCTTCAAGTCACGTTACTATGTCGCTGTCCTTAAGACGATATTCGCCCCCACCAATTCAAGAGAATTCGGTGTGCACCGGGTTACAGCGAAGCCGCCTCCAAGATAAAATGAAGCCCAGTCTCCAACTGTTGTCTAACTGCGTTATGCACAAACGAAGAGAGACCCGAATACCTTCGGATTTTGCGAGCCCGCCAAGAATAAATGTAGGAGATAATTCTAGAGAGAAATAACAATTAGAATTCATCTAATTTTCCGTCCCCTTTGAATTGGTAGAACCCTTTGCCTATTTATAGGCATAGATAGTGACCGTTGGACAAAGGTTACACCTCTTTGATTAAATGAATAGTCATGTCTATTTATTCCACCCCAATGGTCACACCTTTTGGTCCAGTAATGTCTATTCATTTAACCTGAATAGACACACCTTTTGTACTTAAATCCAATATTCACGTCTATTCAATTAACCTGAATAGTCATGCCTCTTGGATTAAAACCGTTCACCAATATTTATATTTAATATCCATTAAATATTTTGGAAATGTTCCAACAATCCCCCACCATTTTCAAAATATTGAAAATACAACTTGTTCAAGCCCGGAAAACTTGTGCATAAATGAAGGTATCTTACGATTTGAACCATTCACTTAGTGAAGACACATCAAAGTTAGTCGGAAGAGCATAGTAGACTTGTCTTTGAACTAGCAATCCTTGTTGACTAACCGGACACGTCTCACACACAAATTTTCTTCTCCTTAGGTAATTCATAAAAGCCAACCCATGTACTGGCCTTGGGTCTATATCTTGGTTTCATGAGTGCTCTAAAGTCAAAAGCCCCCGAGACCTATAGGAAGCGGCACCACCTCCACACTCATATAGGTAGGATTTTGTCGGTGTTCCTGTAACTACAACACAAAAATCCTATTAAGAACTAAGTAGTTCACCCTCTTGTTTTCTTCATTACAGTACCAAGCACTTTACCTTGGGATGGATCAATTTAAAAATTAAGTGCTTACAATCACGACATATGGTGTACTTTGCTCATTGAACTCAAGACTTGAGGTATGGCTCAAGCGTTGAGTCGAGTTTCCACCAGGAGTGATTAAACTAATTGGGCTAAAAACCCCATCCCTTTTGATGTTTGCCACATCAACACCCTTGCAAGAGTAAATAAAACCATTGCCTTGAAAGCAATATTTTCCATAGCTATATTACCAAAGTTTATGACATGATTCACTTGTCCGGACAACCATCATAGTCATAACTTATCAACCCTCTTCCTTAAGTGACTTACTGAGAAATAAATCCATAACAAAATACCATGTCACTCCATCTCATCGTTAAATCCTTACTTAAATCTAAGAGAGAAAACCCCCCACAAAATAGACTTACTATTTATCCATGGTATTTATGCTTCAAATATATCAGGCGCCTTTGTATCCATCATAACTAATGGATACCAATTACAAGCATATAAACCAACTCCACCAAATAAACTAATTTGGATTTAATTAACTTGTGGGCCATAATTGTTTGGAACAACTATGCAACCAAGATAATAGGAATTTTCCACTCCACTCCATATCTTTGTTTAATCTCCAATATACACAGGAGAACATGTGACCGAAGGCCACATTATCAACATTCCGTCCAATGAAACAACGTTTCATGTAATCCCCACTTCTAGGAAAGTCAGGACTCTTCTTCCAAACACCACACCACTTTATTTAACCTCCAATGGTTACACCATTTAGGTTAAATCCAAAAGCCACACTTTTTGGGTAACACCCACTGGTTAAGTCCTTAACCTCCACATAAATACATTAACATGTATATCATATCAAAGTGTATCTTGGCAAAGACAAATTAAAGAAGAGCCACACCGTCTGTTTTAATTCCACATAAAAACAAATCCATTCATTTAAGAATTTTCAACATTCACCATTTTGTTTATTTTATGCAAAGAACATGCACATAAAGCTTACAAACTTATGATGGTATGTTCAAATTTGGAAATGGCATCCAAATCGAAGATATGAAAATTACATATCTAGCATTTGCGTAAAGCAAAAACATTCGAGATAATTTTAAATAGCCACCGATTCGGTTAAACCACCGACCACGTGTCCAACCGTACTGTAACCTTGTACTTATCCCAACACGTTATCTGATTCTTGATTAAGGTCGTCAAACATTGCTCATTGAAAACCACATAACACAATTCCGTGTTACTGAAACACCACCATGACATAATTACCATGTCAGGTATCACATCTCCGATAGGCCACAAAAACCTTGGCTATAAAAATCTATCTGAAATCTTATCCATGAATAAAACCTTGTACCCATGCATATAAACAAAACATTTTATAAATATAACCGCTGCATATGCACGGACACCATGGATGACATTCAACTCCTCCGCAATGGTCCAAAACCGAAACCATTCAAAACGGTGCAACAATTCAACCATTAGTCAAATAACAATAGAAATCATTGATTCACATGAACAGAAATAACCTGGGGAAATCTACTAATCCATCAGATCTCATCAAAGGTCTGATACATGCATAGCAACAAAATCTCCATGGATATTAATGGAGCAATGCAACAATTAGATAATATTAAATCTAATTAATTAATACTTCACAAATAATCAGTCTCGAAACCATGTGAATCTTATCTACTGCCATGATTGGCACCGTCCGGTATGGCCATGTAAAAACAAATTTTACTAAGTCACAAACTGTTAGACTACAGCCCGTTCTATTTGTTTACCCCAAACGGTGCCACACATACAATGGAAGCCTATCCATTACATCTGTAATGCACAAATTTGAAATGCATGCAATACAAAGATTTCCTAATCCATTAGGTACTGATCAAATGCAAACTGACTAATCATGCTCTTTGCAATTCCCATCAGTACGATAATCCACAAAACAAATTCAAAGGAAAAGAAAAACGTACCCGTTTCTGCATTAGTTTTGTCGTGATAAAATAATTCAATTTACCACACCCATTTCTGATGCAATAACAAATCCAAAGCGAATTCGTACAGTTTCCTGATTGTGTCTCCTTCGGCCCGCTCTACCATCATCAAAGATTGAAAACTCACAGTATTCTCCAAACACATATCCGTCTTCGTCTTAAGGACCCGTAACGTAATCAATCCACTTTCATTTTCCGGAAGATATCGTCTTAAGATTGTTGGTGCAAAAGTCGTCGTAGCCGATGAAAGTGGATAAACAGAGATGCTTCAAGTCACGTTACTATGTCGCTGTCCTTAAGACGATATTCGCCCCCACCAATTCAAGAGAATTCGGTGTGCACTGGGTTACAGCGAAGCCGCCTCCAAGATAAAATGAAGCCCAGTCTCCAACTGTTGTCTAACTGCGTTATGCACAAACGAAGAGAGACCCGAATACCTTCGGATTTTGCGAGCCCGCCAAGAATAAATGTAGGAGATAATTCTAGAGAGAAATAACAATTAGAATTCATCTAATTTTCCGTCCCCTTTGAATTGGTAGAACCCTTTGCCTATTTATAGGCATAGATAGTGACCGTTGGACAAAGGTTACACCTCTTTGATTAAATGAATAGTCATGTCTATTCATTCCACCCCAATGGTCACACCTTTTGGTCCAGTAATGTCTATTCATTTAACCTGAATAGACACACCTTTTGTACTTAAATCCAATATTCACGTCTATTCAATTAACCTGAATAGTCATGCCTCTTGGATTAAAACCGTTCACCAATATTTATATTTAATATCCATTAAATATTTTGGAAATGTTCCAACAGGGGTCACGAGTCACAACATTATACATTGAAAACAGGACACCCATATGTCCTCCAAGGATATTTAGGCACAATTCAGAAAGAAGATCTTAGTGTAATTGTTGTAACGAACGCTATGAATGAAGCTAAGAACGAGAAATTGAATACTAAACAAGAAATCACAAAGACACAAGATATACGTGGTTCCCCAAGATGGGTACGTCCACGGGCGAGGAGAGAGAGGATTCACTAACCAACGTGAAGAAGAGATACAAAGAGCCGGCTGTAATCCGTAACTCTAGAAAGGCCACAATATGAGAGCCCAAAAGATAATCTATAGAAGTCCCCCAAAAGCCCTATTTATAATAGGCTACAAAAACTGGAACAACATAATTAACCTATGTGGGACTAAAGAATACAAGGCATTCCTAACAATTCTCCACCTTGACTTGAATTCCACTGAACCAAATCACCAAATATAGCTTTCCCCTTCTAACCTCTCACTCGCCAAATGCCCCCGAGGGGCGATCAACTGCAAATACCTAGCAAGCCCAAGCAATGCTTGAACTTGGCAACCGGAACCGGTTTAGTCAACATATCTGCTGGGTTATCTGCCGTACCCACTTTCTTCACCTCAACTTGCTTCTGTGAGATGATATCCCGAACGAAGTGATACCTGACATCGATATGCTTGGTCCTTTCATGATACATCAGATTTTTAGTCAAATGTATAGTACTCTGCGAATCACAAAATACTGAAATCACACTCTGTGAAAGACCAAGCTCACAAAGCAAACCTCTCATCCACAATGCCTCCTTCACACCTTCAGCAATGGCCATATACTTCGCTTCCATAGACAGCGCGACTGTAGGCTGTAAAGTAGCTTTCCAACTAATGGCACTTCCGGACAGAGTAAATTCATAACCTGTCAGAGACCTCCTCTTATCGTTGTCACCTGCAAAATCCGAATCAACATAACCAACAGCATGATCACCAGAATTGGCAATCCCAAACAATTGACCAACACTTGCAGTTCCGCATAAATACCGTAGTATCCATTTCACAGCCTCCCAATGTGCCTTTTCTGGACGCCCCATATAACGACTAACGACACTAACTGCATGTGAAATATCAGGACGAGTACATACCATGGCGTACATAAGGCTCCCAACTGCGCACGAATATGGAACCTGAGACATATACTTCTCCTCATCCTCCGACTGTGGTGACAACTCAGCTGAAAGTCGAAAGTGTGCCGCCAAAGGGGTACTGACTGGCTTCGAGTTCTGCATGGCAAAGCGCTCAAGCACTTTAAGTACATAAGACTTCTGATTCAAAAATAATTTGCCAGCTACTCGATCTCTGCAAATCTCCATACCCAAAATACGTTTTGCCGCACCCAAATCTTTCATCTCAAATTCACCACCTAACTGTTGTTTCAACCTGTTGATTTCTGATACACTCTTGGCAGCAATAAGCATATCATCAACATACAACAGTAGATAAACAAATGAACCATCTGGAAGTTTTCGAAAATACACACAACTGTCATACTCACTCCTAGAATATGACTGGCTTATCATAAAAGTATCAAACCGCTTATACCACTGCCTTGGGGATTGTTTGAGGCCATACAAAGATTTACGAAGTAAATAAACGCGATCCTCCTTACCAGAAACAATAAATCCCTCAGGCTGACGCATATAAATCTGTTCCTCAAGCTCGCCATGCAAAAACGCAGTTTTGACATCAAGTTGCTCTAACTCAAGATCATAACAGGCAACAATAGCAAGTAAAGTGCGAATGGAACTATGTTTTACAACAGGTGAAAATACCTCATTGTAGTCAACACCCTCTTTTTGGCTGTATCCTTTCGCCACTAGCCGAGCTTTGAACCGAGCGTCTTCTACCCCTGGAATACCTGGTTTGCGCTTGAAGACCCACTTGCACCCAACAATCCTCTTCCCTTTCAGCGGTTCTACTAACTCCCATGTCTGATTCTTCTGAAGAGACTCAATCTCCTCATTCATAGCAACAAACCACTGTGCAGACTCAGTGCTCGAAACAGCTTCCGTATAGCTGGAAGGCTCCTCATACTCAACTGTCTCAGCAACTGATAAAGCATAGGCCACCATCTCAGAATAAGCCGAATACCTTTCAGGAGGCCGAATCTCCCTCCTTGGCCTATCTTTAGCAATAGTGCGTGGTTGCTCAACTAACGCATCAACCTCTGTGTCTGAACTCTTGAACTCCTCTTCAATTGGCTTCTCAATGTGCTTCTTCCCTGAGTCGGAAGATTCACTAAAAAACTCCACCTGCTTTGGAACACTCTGTTCCTGAACTGTATCATCAACCTGCTTAGACCCCTTAATCAAATAATTTTCATCAAAAGTCACATCCCTGCTAATCAAAAACTTCGAAACATCAGAGCACCATAACCTGTACCCTTTGACACCTGCTGCATAACCCAAGAAAATACACTTCTTGGCCCGTGGCTCCAATTTACCCTCATTCACATGAGCGTAAGCTGGACACCCAAAAACACGCAACACAGAATAATCAGCTGGATGACCTGACCATACCTCAAATGGAGTCTTACACTCAATAGCAGTTGACGGAGACCTGTTCACCAAATAGCATGTCGTGGAAACGGCTTCAGCCCAAAATTCTTTGCCCAATCCGGAATTGGACAACATACAACGTGCCTTCTCCAAAAGAGTCCTGTTCATTCGTTCAGCCACACCATTCTGCTGAGGGGTTTTTCTCACTGTGTGATGCCTCACAATGCCCTCATCACTGCAGAACCTATCAAACTCGCCAAGACAAAACTCCATACCATTGTCAGTTCTCAAACGTTTTATTTTCTTACCAGTCTGATTCTCAATCAAAGTTTTAAACTGTTTGAATGTATTAAAGGCGTCACTTTTATGTTTCAACATATACACCCAAACCTTACGAGAGAAATCATCGATAATACTCATAAAATAGCGAAAACCACCTTTAGAAGTTACCTCTGCGGGACCCCAAAGATCTGAGTGAAAATAATCCACTGTGCCTTTGGTGCGATGAACAGC
This sequence comes from Rhododendron griersonianum, assembly GCA_018127125.1. Taxonomy (NCBI): domain Eukaryota; kingdom Viridiplantae; phylum Streptophyta; class Magnoliopsida; order Ericales; family Ericaceae; genus Rhododendron; species Rhododendron griersonianum. Next base: position 7,523,489 of record CM030797.1, on the reverse strand, counting down.
TGTACTGAATTTCACCCTGCACTGCTTGCCGTAGATACAATGCTCACAGAAATCCAGCTTCTCAGTTTTCTGGCCACATAGCAAACCCTGTTTGCTCAAAACTGTCATCCCCCTCTCGCTCATATGCCCAAGGCGCATATGCCACAAACGAGTCAAGTCTGAATCTGAAACCTTGGATGAAGCAACCGTTGCTGCAGCACCTAGAACTGTACTGGAGTGAATAGAGGTTACCACGCTTCTGACCCTTCATCAGTACCAATGCACCCCTCAAGACTTTCAAAACTCCACCTTCACCGAGGAATTTGCAACCATGAGAATCAAGAGCACCTAGGGATATAAGATTTTTCTTCAAATCTGGAACATGTCGAACCTCAGATAAAGTCCTAACAATACCGTCATGCATCCTAAGCTGAATCGTTCCTGAACCAACAGTCTTACAGGCCATGTTATTGCCCATCAAAGCTGTACCATTATTGACAGTGTCATAAGTAGAAAACCACTCGCTATGAGGACACATGTGGTATGAACATCCATAATCCATAATCCACTCGGTATTAGAGCGAGAATCGCCCTCTGTAATTGATAACACATTATCTGACTCATCTAAACTTTCAGCAATTCCAACATTTCTTTTACCCCTTTTTGGTCTTCTTTTTTTTCTCTTTGAGTTTTAAACACCCCTTTTTCCAGTGGCCTAGTTTCTTGCAATAATTGCACTTTCCCTTATTCTTACCTGATTATTTGGATCTTTCCCTATTACTTGACTCCTCCCTTTCTGTCGTTCTTCCCCTAACGAACAAACCCTCTGCATTCGCATCACCCTCACCTAACACCTTTTTCCTCAATTCTTTCGAATAGAGACTGGCCTAAAAATCCTCCATGAATATTGTGTCTTTGCCATACAATAGGGTGTAACAAGATGCTCATACGAAAGCAGTAAAGAACATAGCAAAATAAGGGCTTGGTCCCCATCCTCAATTTTACTATCAATATTTTTCAGATCCATGATAATACGATTAAACTTGTCTAAATGATCCTTAACAAGTGTACCTTCACGCATACGAAATGCATAAAGACGTTTAAGATATAACCTGTTGGTGAGCGACTTCATCATGTATATGCCTTCCAACTTCAGCCAAATTCCTGCTGCTGAAGTTTCTTCTTCCACCTCGCGAAGAACATCATCTGCCAGACTCAACCGAATAGAACTCAGAGCTTTGGCATCCGTATCATCCCAATCTTCCTCTTTGATTCCAGAACTAGTCTTGCCTGACAAAACCTTGTGCAATCCTTGTTGGGTTAACAGAGCCTTCATCTTTACTCTCCAAAGACTGAAACTGCTGCTCTGCCCATCAAACTTCGCAATCTCGAATTTAGCCGCCATAGCCACAATCGGAAACGAAACCCTAGTTTTTGCAACCTAAAGCTCTGATACCAGTTTGTTGTAACGAACGCTATGAATGAAGCTAAGAACGAGAAATTGAATACTAAACAAGAAATCACAAAGACACAAGATATACGTGGTTCCCCAAGATGGGTACGTCCACGGGCGAGGAGAGAGAGGATTCACTAACCAACGTGAAGAAGAGATACAAAGAGCCGGCTGTAATCCGTAACTCTAGAAAGGCCACAATATGAGAGCCCAAAAGATAATCTATAGAAGTCCCCCAAAAGCCCTATTTATAATAGGCTACAAAAACTGGAACAACATAATTAACCTATGTGGGACTAAAGAATACAAGGCATTCCTAACAGTAATCAACCAAATTAGAGGCTCGGGTGAAGGTTTTGATGCATAAGAATTTTCCCATTCGACTATTTTGACTCCGTGACAGAGCAAAATCTGTGCCACTATCCAGAATCCATAACTGGCGACGGTGTTGTGAAAGCACCGTGCTACGCATCAAAACATATGGTATGCATAGAACTCAGTTTTGATGCCCAGCACCATTCTGCCACAGGACCAGCCCCAAACCCGTTCAAGAAACCCACCAAAAAAGAGACAGAAGTTGATAGCCCGATAACAATGGCTAAAGATTTCTTTCAGGGACGGACGCGGGGTTCAGGGTTGTATGCTTGGGTGGGCAAACGTTATAAAATAATAATAAGAAATATATGAATGGAAATGATTTTGCCAGTACAAACTCTTGCTAAGAAGATTATCATATTTATTTTCGATCAAACCTATTCAATTACTAACAGATGATCATCTATAATTGTGACTGCATACAATCTTGTGCACTCCTATCACCACTTTCAAATGCAGAATATGATTTCAAAAAACAGAAAATTAGCCTAAGACTCCAAAAGTAGGTGCCTAAAATCACATTTAGTCCAACCTAAGTTTTCGTAATGTGTAGAGTCCATTAATGAAAATACTCTAGAATCTAGAGTCCGTGAAAAGACAAAATTGTCTTTAATGAAAGTGCCAACTCAGCACATGGGAATCCTTGGACACCGGCGCCTTTCATTGTTACGGACGGACGAAAAAAAAATTGACCGTTCCATGAAATGATAAGTGTAGCTTCTCTCTCTCTCTCTCACTCTTATTTTTCTCGCACGTGCGCACCTCTCCCTCTCGCGCCTGACGCGTGCCCCTCTTTGCCTGTCTGTTTCTCTCTCTCTCTCTCTCTCTCCACTTTAATTGACTTGTCAGACTTTCAACAAAGTATAACATTTACATTTAACTTAAATTATTTTTGTCCTACTCTATTTACCATTTCAAGATTCTATTTTTTTTTTTTTACAACAAAGTGGTTGGGAAAGGAAAAGCTGAAGATTAGACTAGACTTTTTTTTTTTTTTGGAACAAATAACCATATCTGTTGAGTTTATTAGTTTGATTGTACAAAGTACAAATTTACATAAATAATCTTATTCCGTTAGTCTTTTGAAAGTGAATAGATTTGGATAAATAATTATATCGGTTGGTTTTATTGTGATTATACAAATTTAGAATTCTCAAAAATAACCTTATTTATTGCTATTAAAAAAAGGAAATTGATATTCGCGCTCCAAGGAGGGCTACAAAATTTCATACTCCTAAATAATAAAGTAATTTGTTTGGCAATATCACAAAAATAAACACAGTTTTTTAAACAAAAAAAAAAAAAAAGAATACTAATATTAAAAAATTTCGGCATAACTTACCTACATCCACAAATAAAGTATTACGTTTGTTTTTTGGGTAACTGTGAGTAAACAATTATAAATAAATAAAACATTGTTACAAAAAAAAAATTACCTTCACATTTTTACAACAAAAAATTGGCCTACAGTAAAAAAAAATGAAACACATATGTTTGTTTGGACAAATAACCTTATTTGTTAATCTTTTGGGATAATAGATTTGTATAGATCACTAAATTTTTTGATTTTATTGCGATTATATAAAGTACAAAATTTGCAGAATAACATTATCTATTGGTCTTTTTAAAAAAAGTACATTGCATGAATTTAGATAGATAACCATACATGTTATTAAGATTATACAGAGCATAGATTTTGTAAAGATAACCTTATCTATTAGTATTTTTAGATAATACAAAGTATCGATTTTAAAAGATAACCATATATGTTGATTATTGCAGTTATACAAAGTACAAAAACCGCAAAGATAATCTTATCTATTAGTGTTTTTTAAATGATACAGAATTTATATTTGGATCAATAACCATATTTGTCCATTTTATTATAATAATACATTTTACGTTATCTGTGTTTTAGTTTGGTGCCACACATAAAAAAAACATATAAGATTATCTGTGTCCTTTATGTGCCGCTCATATGTTATTAACCTTATATGTTACTATTACTCTAAAATGATAGAATAACAAAAATAAAGTCTTCCAATTTTTTTAGAAAGTGATGACGTTAAACAAGCAGAAAAATTAAAAAAAAAAACAGAAAAGACAAAGTTCTTTAAATTTTTTATTTTGATCCTAAGAAATGGCAAAGTTACATTCCCTTTTTAACGAAACTGATGATGAAAGCAAAGTCTCCACACTAGGCTCTCTCTCACAGTCAAAATAATACATTTTCATTGATTATCAACCCATTCAAAAAAAGAAAAGACCATCGAAGACCAAAGTAAATTGACGAACAAAGCAAATTGATGAACAAAGCACCATCAACATCGTCAACAAAATCACTTCGCCGGACAAGTTTTACTAATTATCGGAAACACTTTGACGGACACCAACGACCACCGGCGAGTCTTGACGGTCCTTCCATGTTCTCTGGTGAGCCTTTTCGAAAGCACCAGAATATTGAGAGATAGATCAGCTCCGGAATCGCACGATCGGAACCTCGCCGAACTTGGACAATCAACGCTGTAGCTTCTACTGTCACTGGGAACCATAGTCGTCATTTTCACAAGGGGCTTGACGAAACCGCTTTAGGATTGCGCCCCTTCATGTTTGGTTTAAAAGGGGATAGTTTTGGAAGGCGGGGGGAAAAATGTTCTGAAGGCTCGTTGAAAATTTTTGATGTCCTAATTACATCATTAAACCCTATTGTATGTACATGTCCTTCTGGCCAAAGCTCCCTTCAAAAAAATACAACCATTTCTTGCTACAAATAGGATACTTTTTCAAAAAACTCTTGGTTAGGCTGGTGTAAGATTGTTCCAAAAATATGTTCGGCGAACGAAGTTATATAGTTTCAAAGTTTTTGAGAAAAAGCCTACTGGAATTCTCTTATAGAAATTTGAAACTAGGGTAGAGTGGTCGCTTGGACTCATCCGCGTCTCGGTCCGTCTAGCTATCTATTATACTAGCTAGATCACAAACTTTAATTGAGCAAAAGGGGGGCAATAAACTTGAACCTACATAAACTTTCCAACATGCAACTTTCACTATAACAAAATGGAAACAACAAAGAATGACAATTTATCTGATGCTTAAATTTACCTGAAATTCCTTGAATTAACATTCCATAGGGGAAAAAGAAAACCCCTTTTCTCCTCTTTTCAACAAAGCAGTTCAGCCACAAAGCTTCACTATCACTATTTTGATTTTCCTACAAGAAGAAAAACGAAGAAAAATCTAAGTTAATGTAGAATATTAGAAACAGAAGAAAATCACCGATATTTCTGTCTCTAAAGTACCTCAAAAAATCTACTATTTTGGAAGCAGAGGGTTCTCGATAATTTTTTTCTTTTTGTACATGATTTGTTTTTGCTGTTGCCTCTTCCACTTGATGTACTTGTTCCAGGGTGGACGCGGAGAAGACGTGGACGACGAGGTCGTTCTTCCAGAGTCAAGAATGGCTGAGTAGAGAGAGTGTTTGTTCCATGCGGAAAGAAATCTCAGAGAAACTTCTTCGAATTTAATCAAGAAAATGATGGCCCAAGACGTGTTTTGATAATTAATGGATGCCAAGAACATTTTCAGAAATAACAAATGTTCTCAACATGTTCTTGTCGGGTATTAATTATCAAAACAAGTCCTGGGCCGTCATTTTCCCAATTTCATCTCTTTATTCTTTAGTGTCGGACCCTTCTCTGTGGAAATCTTGAGGGCAATGGCCCATTTCCTTGACCCATGTTCACGTAGCTAGCTATAGTATTAATCATGATATGGACGGATGGCTAATTGCACCACCCCAACGCCCCCCCTCTATCTCTCCGCCATGGCGGGATTAGTGATGCCAGGAAAATTATATCTACATTTATGTAGTTATGTGAACACCAGTTCGGAACTGGGGATCGTGTTATGGCATTCGGATTTCGGGACTGTTATTTCAACAATTAATGGTTCAGATAAAAACAAAATTTTATCCGTAAAATATACTTATTTATTATGGGTCAAAGTTAAAAAACATATATTTATAACTATTGATTGCCGAGATCAACGGTCCGGATGTGCATAGCATCTCCCCCGGGTTCTTTCTGATACGACCAGTAGTAGTTATGGAGCCAATAATGTTAGGACAAACACTCTACCGCAACACCAACTACACCCGCCTACGTTGCACTGTATGCCAATATTGATAGGGAAACGACACTCTACTACAACACCAACTACACCGGTCTTTGTAGCACTGCTGCATTCATGGTGGTTGCAAAGTAGTTGTTCCACTAACAACTTTTTTCACTTTTTTAGTTTTGTCCTTATTTGAATTTTTTTGGCTCTCGTTTGTTTTGCGCCAATTTTTTTTTGACTTTCGGAAAAATAAAATTCCATTGAACTTGCACCTCATATTTTTTCCCGGAGAGATGGATTTGAGGAATTATGGCAAACAACGGAAACATGATACTACTATATGTTATCCAATTTACCTAAAATCCCACATGCATCGCGTGTATTCTGAACTCTAGTTCTAACCTCTCCACCCTGATCTAACCACCCTGATCTAATAAGCAGATGGGATCTGGGCCAGAAGCGGGGAGGCCTCGTATAATAATTAAAGAGATCGAGAAACCATGCAATGCTGATTTGTTATTATTTCCAACATGAATCTCTGAATGCACCGAAATAATTAATCAAGGGTTCACGTCTATACACGTGTGTAGTGTGGTGGCGCATGGTTGGGCCTGCCCACCCTATTTGTTCCATGATGTATGGGTCTATTAGCCAAGATTTTTACCCAATACAAAATAACACGAGCACCTAGTGGGGTATTTTTATGGGGATTCTATCAGTGTAGGATCCCTATTCAAGATCACTGCAGTTCTTTTTCACGCGGCTGTAGGACCAATTACCGCCCATAAGGGGGGAGGCGGGGGAGCTGCTGTCCCTTTAAGGGGCAGCAGCCTGTTGTCCCGGTCGAGCGGGGCTCACTCCGGTCTCGCTCCAATGATAAAAGAGGTTTACTTCGTAGAGCTCGTCGAGTAGATCGAACAGGTGTACCAAAAATTAGCTCGATCGGATATTATTAAGTGCCTGATCGGAACACATATAACTTGCCAATAATGGGTTTTAGTGGATTTGATCAAGTGTTTTGGATCCATTCTTTTCAAGATAAAACTGTTTCGATCAGGCTCTTAATGATATCCGCTCAAGCTGATTTTTGGTACACTTGTTCTACTCAACGAGCTCTACGAAGTGAACGTTTCCGATCATCAAAGCGAAACCGAAGCAGATCCCATTCAGCTGGGACAGCAGGCTGCTGCCCCTTAAAGGGACAGCAGCTCCCCCGCCTCCCATAAGGGGTAGGGTAGGGTAGGGTGGGTGGTACCGTTCAGATTGCAGCCAATCTTCTTAATTGTGGGTGGGCCGGGCTTAGAGAGAGTTTCCCACTAACAATTTTTTTTCCCCGGACACCGAATGGGCACAATACTATTTGTGGGTGTTCCGTGTTCATGTGTACGTCCTGCCTCTCATGTGGTTGTGTGTTCAAATCGTGTGATTTAGAATTTATTTAACTATATTGTGGAAGAAAAAACTTAGTGGAAATGAAATTTAAACCCTCGCCAAATGAAGGGCCGGGCAAGTTCGCGGAACACAAATGTATCCGAAACCGTCTTATATAAGATCACACATGCATCTTGTCCCACAACCAGAACATATTTATGCGTACCTAAATAAACCCGTTAAGCTACACATAACTGAAAACCCAAAACCGACACTTTGAACTCAAGCCTTCCCTCCCTACAACTCCACAGCATCCATGTTTTCTTTTTTCCTTTTTCCTTCAACCGAATCCAGTTATGGTGGCCGATTTCTTCCGACCACCATAACGACCCGACGCTTGTGCTAAAAAAATAAAATAGAGAGAATAGTTTCCATGTTTGCAACGGCTCGCATAAAGACCCTCCGGTTTATACGGTGCTCTCCATTGTTGTTCACAAGCTTGCTCGACGAAAAGCTTCAATGAGATATGGTGTTTCAATAACTTAATGAGAAGAAGATATTTTGGTAATTTTCTTTTTCCAATCCGTTCCGTGCTGTGAATGTTAGTGTTTTTTAATCTTTTTTGGTACTTTCATGCGTTTATTTTTGTTATGATTAGTTCATCCAATGTGTCGAATTAGACCCACTAAATTAGGCTGTTTTCGAAATTGGAAAGAAAAGTGTCAGACAGAGTATAGTTTGGATTTCAACAAAGCGTTCAATCAACAAATCCTACGGATCTTGGAAACTAGGAATCACAAAAACCACACAAGTACAAAGAACAATTGAAGAAAGATAGGACTCACAGATATACGAAGGTCGAAAAATGTGTCTGCTCCAGGGAGTCAAACCAGTTCTCTATATTGAACCAATGGAGTAGAAATGACTTTCTCTCTCAACAACTACATCCGTTCCGTCTAAAGTCTGTCTTGACTTCCAAACCCTAAAAACAAAATAACATTTGCATAATAGAGTTTACTGTACGGGTGCCTGACCGTGCGGATGCAAAATACTGCGAACTTTCTACAGCCAAGCATCTAGACAGTTGTGACCCCTGTCCGGACAAGGTTGCCCAAAACTGGCTTCACACCTCAACAAGTATTTGGTGGATGTGTTTGGGAGCAATTGTTTCCATTGGATTAGTGTCAGCAATTCATCGCGACATAATGGAGGCATTCTATTTTTTCTGCTCTGATGCCTCAGTGGCCTGAATGTAATGCATTGTGTTTGTTCTTTTTTTTGTGTGTGCCAATATTGTATACATCAGCAGGGGTTAGCATGATGTTAGTAGGTTAGTTCACAAAGGGTTTCAGAGGCTATCCATAGCCCTGAATCCCAAACACCGATGGGGCTCGAACCCTGGCCTCCCACACGGGGAGGACCATGAGATGCCAATTGGTCTAGAGCCCAATATGCATGCATTGTGTTTGTTCAAACTTGGGAATTTAGCATTGAAATAATGGAGTTAGGAATTAGCACATCTGAATGCATATTGGTTGGGTTTCTTCTATGAATTGAAAGAGGACATTTAATCAACGTTTATGCTTTATTGTATGGCAATGAAAGAGGCAATAAAGGGCACTTCTTGTTCATGGGTTGTGTCATAGCAGATCTCTGAATAAGATTGGTTCGATGCTTGGTCGCCTCTCACAGCCTAAGAAGCACGTGTATGGCTATATCGATATGGCGAAACCTAGTACAGGTAGGTTGGGTACAACAATAACAATTAGAGATTTTTACCTCTAGATTTTTACAACAATAACAATTAGAGGAGACCTAGTGGGAATAACTACTTTCTATTTTCTGGACCTGGAGGTAAAAAGCCCTAACCATTTATATCTTTATAATTTGAAGGATACACTTAATGATACACTTCAAATAAAGGAAATAGCTAAAAGGGGTGGTCAGGTAGGTTGGGTATATCGATATGGCGAAACCTAGTACAGGTAGGTTGGGTACAACAATAACAATTAGAGATTTTTACCTCTAGATTTTTACAACAATAACAATTAGAGGAGACCTGGTGGGAATAACTACTTTCTATTTTCTCGACCTGGAGGTAAAAAGCCCTAACCATTTATATCTTTATAATTTGAAGGATACACTTAATGATACACTTCAAATAAAGGAAATAGCTAAAAGGCGTGGTCAGCGTGGACAATTAAGAGTTCAACATCAAATAACAATTTAATACCAAACTTAAAATACTCCCTCTGTCCCAAAATGGATGAGCATTTGGACTCTTTTAGCTGTCCCAAATTCTTTGTCCATTTTGAAACGTACAAGGCACAAAACCATTGGTTCTCCACCTTTGCTGTTGTCTCACACAAGTTATTCAATCAAAAGGACAAAATGAGTAAAGATTTAGGGGTATTTTCTTAAAGTTATAACTTAAAAAATGTAATGCTACTTATGTCTCCTAAAATGGTAATCCATTTTAAGAAGCTATGGACGAAAATCTTTTATTCTACAATCATGAGAAGCGTAGAAAAAAGAAATCTTATCAACTTAGCTTCAAATTAGTTTCTATGGTTCAATCTACTTCTTAGTCTTGAGGTTGTCTTCTCAAGAACTTCTTTCGGGTTAGTTAATGCAGTGAGAACCAAAGCAAACCAAAAGAGGGGACCTAGAGTACACCCTTGTAAATCCATAGAAGCAAGAGAAGAACTTTCATAAACAAAAACCAATACATACCATGAACTGAAGCTTGAATGGTTCAATTGTCCGTGTAAATAAATGGACATTTATTGGAGGATATTGCAACCGTGCTATAAGGACTTGCTGATTTAAACCACTCCATTACAGCAAATTTTTATGTTAAGATCAATCTTGTGCTACCGTGCTAGATTACCTGAAAGATACGTGGAATCTTCCAAACTCGTAAGAATCATCCCATGGCTACCTCCTTTACCAGGGATGTCAAGTATTACACTACCATCAGAGAACTGGTTGTGAGAACGAGGGATGGCCTCATGGGGCTTGTTTAGCCAAGCCTCCTGCAGCTGCAGTGCACACCACAGGCTACCTACCACAGCATCCATCGATGGACGTTCAATCCCCTCTCCACGCAAGCAAGTTTCTGAAATCATGACATATTCCTTCAAACATTCAGGTGCTATTGTATCAACTAGGACCGGATCAATGATCCTATCAATGGTACCCATTTGAACATTAGTTTTGAACCAATGGACTAAATTTACCTCAGCCTCATGGCCCTCATCCCTTGTGATAACCATTGTCTTCCTACCACAGAGGACTTCCAGTAAGATGACCCCGAATGAGTACACATCGGTTTTTATAGTTAATTTTGAACTTGCAAGGTACTCCGGATCCATGTATCCCACATTGCCAGCGACAAAGGTGCTACAGGTAGCAGTCGATCCATTGGTAGGTAGCACAATGGAAAACTCTAAACTTGAAAGTTTGGCAGCCCAATTCTCGTCCAACAGAATACTGGTTGGCTTTAGGTTGTGGTGAATGATTGTCTGTTTGGTACCCGTGTGTAGGTATTGCAGTCCTCGTGCTGCACCTATGCAGATCTCAAGACGCTTTTCCCATGGAAGAGAACCACGATTGTCTCCATACAGATGATGGTGGAGAGATTTGTTGACCATGTACTCGTACACAAGAATCAATTCGTTTTTGTCATTGCAATATCCAACTAAAGGGACGATGTGATGGTGACGGAGCTGGGATTGCACCTGGATCTCAGCTGTAAACTGGTCCAGGTTCCTTTCTCTTGATTTCCCTTCTTTCCACCGTCTAATCGCCACCTCAGTACTTCCCCTGTCAATAAGACCTTTATAGGCTCTGGTATAACCAACATCTCCAATCGCCAGATTCTCATGGAAATTGTTTGTTGCTGCTTGAATTTGTGCCAGCTTGAAACGTCGGTATAGCCGAGCAGCAGAGACCTTAAACGGGTCCCTCCGCAACTGCCGGGGAAATTCATTCCCAGAACCATACCTTGAAATGGCATGGTTCTTCGACATCATCGCCAAAACTATACCGTGAGCTGGTATGCATGCACAACCCATAATTACCTTGCTAACACTTTTCCTACACTTCGGTATGTTGCCATATGATACCAATATGTGCTCGAGCCTGCCTTCCACTTCAGCCATCGTAGGCCTTCCTTGTGGATGTTCGTGCAAACATTTGTTTGCAACTTTCACAAATAGCTTCAGACACTTTGGTGGTATTTGCCCCCTTAAATAGGGGTCGATGATCTGATCATGCATTCTCTTCTTCATGCACTGTTGAGCCCATAAGGGTAAACTACGTTCCTCCTCATTGCTGTCATCTCTCATATCCACTGGCGGCCTTGCACATAACACTTCAAATAACACCACACCAAAGGCATACACATCCGACTTCTTCGTTAGTCTATGAGTCAAGTAGTACTCTGGATCCAAATAACCGAACGTGCCTTTAACATCTGTGCTAACGTGGGTTTGCGTGGTGCCCATTTTGGACAACCCAAAATCTGCAATCTTAGCGACCCAGTTTTCGTCTAAGAGAATGTTTGTAGTCTTGACGTCCCTGTGTATGACACCCTGCTCAGTGTTATGTAGGTAGTCCAGTCCGCGAGCAGTATTGATGCAAATTTGAAGCCTTTCCTTCCAAGTGAAATGACGAGTATTAGAGTTACCTTTTCCACGGATTCTGTAGAGATGATCCGCGAGCGTCCCGTTGGCCATGTATTCGTAAACAAGTATCATCTCCTCGCAGTCATCGGAGTAGCCAATCAGAATGACAAGATGAGGGTGCCGGAGCAGGGAAAGCGTCTTGATCTCTGACCAAAACTCTTGTGCCCCTTGCTTGGACTCCGTATTCAGGCGCTTAATGGCAACGACAGTAGCTCCATAGTTCATGAACCCTTTATACACCTTACCAAATCCGCCTTTCCCAATGAGCAAAGCATCATCGAAGTTGTGGGTCGCCCATTGTATCTCAGCAAGTGAATAGCGACGGCAGGATTCCTGGCCAGATTGATTGCCTCTGTCGCCAGTTGACATGTTTATGAGTCGTCTTGGGACCCTATAAGTTTATGAGTCTTGGGACCCTATAAGGTGAATGATGTGGTTGAGTTACTGGAAGAACTGCAGTGAATTGCAGTTGGGACAAGATGATGAAGGAAGATGGAGTGAAGATGAACACGAAAGGGGAGATGATAATTGAACTAGAAATTTATTTTTGGTAGTGTTTGAGAGAGACTGGGGGAACATAAGAAACGGACCGCAATTGGCTTTTTACTCAGGTCAATAGCTGTGGGCTGAGTGGAAAATTGTATTAAAAATATTTGACGATGGCATGCCAGGCACTTTTGATATCCCCCGGGAGAAATTTTTCGGTGACTGGTACGTGGGTATATTCCACGTTGTACCTGTTCGGTACATCCGGACCATTCAATACATTTTTGGACAGCTCAAATTGAAACCCTCTCTCTCCTCTCACCCCAACACTTTCTCTCATTTTTCTCTCTCCGAATCCGAGCCGTCCAAAAACGCAATGGACTGCTCGGATGCGCCAAGCAGGCACCACGTAATACCCACCTTGTTCTGGTGTAGCCAGAACCACACGGGCGTGTTTTCCTGCACGTGGCTCATCCGGATTGATGGTTGACGTTGACCTTTGGAAAATTGGTTTTTATGGATCAATAATTCTTGTACCACATTCACACTCACATAAGTGTTTTTGAAGAGTTGAGTTTTGTTCACCATCCACTTAAGAGGGTGAACATTACCCTCATTCTTAATGATTGAAATAGTGTGAATTTTACCACAGAGTGATATCATGTTTATCAAAAAATGTATTGTAGGGATGAGATCTATATCATTTCAACCAATAAGAGATAGGGTAATATTGTTTATGGATTTTAAACTATGAATCCTTCGAGGCACGTATTTTAATCTATAAACAATTTGGAAAAATGTTAGCACCACAAAAACTTCACACTAACACATATACAAACTCTCTTATATTTACCATGGTTCTCATACATACTGGGGGTGTGTAGTTTGTGCAGGACCCATGGTGAATGTGGGAGAGTTTATGGTTCTAGAATGATTACAGATCCATGTAATCTGAATGAAAAATAGGAAGATTGGATCGAGCACCTATACATATCGGATTGAGCTGATTTTTTACGAGTTCACCCGATTTTTTTAAAAAAGATTATTGAATGACTCGGATTTTTCATGCAGAACCCGTCGTGGGCCCCGTGCAGCCGTCGGTGCCGTAGGTGGCGGCATTTTCGATGCGATAATATTGATAAGGGGGGAAATGTATTTGAATCCTACACAAACTTTTCAAGATGAGATATTAAGTATCACTTTGAAAAATTAGAAACAACACTAAATGACTGAATCTCTGATGATAGTTTACCTGAAATTCCTTGGATTAACATTTCCATCTCAAAAAAAAAAAAACCATTTTTTCAACAAAACGGTTGAGCCACAAAGCTTCACCAGAACTTTCTCGTTTAGTCTAAAAAAAAAAAAAAGAAAAGGAAGAAAAATCAAAGTTACTAATTGAGAGTTGGAAACATAAGAAAATGATGGTGCATTTCCGCTAAACTAAACAGACTAAATTCCATGTTTTCACGGATTTCTAAACAAATCATTCTTCTTACATACATCAACTATTTAACGACAACTGCTTAACTATTACTATTACCCTGTAGTCCATTTAGCTTAGCGAAAGTATATTCCTCAAGAACCTAAAAAGTACTTTTAATTTTGTTTAGAGTCAACAATGGCGGTGTAGGGAGAGAGAGTGTGTTGTTTGTTTCTTCTGGCAAAAAAAAAAAGGAGAAATCTCAGAGAAACTTCTTCGACTACATTTCTCTCTTTGATGTCGGGTGGGGGACCATGATGGTGATGATGATGATATGGATAGATGGCTACTTGATGAGGAGTCGAATTTTGACGTGATCGTCGCTGGAAAACAACACCAAACCCACCCCATCTCTCATGGCGGGGTTGGTGATACCAGGAAAAATATGGGAGCTGCTCCCCTCCATACCCCTTCACCACCATAACTCTCGAGACTCTAATTTTTATGCACTTTTACTTAATTGATGACATTGACAATAATCCCAACGGTTCATGTTTTAATTTTTGTTAACAAGTACTATGGAACAACTAACAAATCATATTTGTAGAACGTTGAAAGACGCACTAACTAATTGTGCTCTGTTTCACAAAATGGAGAAAAATACCAATAATAAATCACTATTTTTATGTCTTCTTTTTCTTCCTTTCTATTTGTTTTAGCTCTCATCCCTCAATAATACCTGTGGTCCTGTATCTTGTTTTTTGATGTAAAACACGTGGTGGCCTAATTTCATGATCAATTGGACCGGTCGAAACCTCAGAAGCCCAAATGCTGTTTAATTGCAAAATACTCGAAGGGGGAACTTCCTGGCCGGTTCTGTCTGGGTGAAGAATAGCCCACTAAGTCCTGTCCAAAGAGTCCATAGCCCAGTAGGTCCTTTTCATTATTTTGTTGACCAAAATACCCCTCGTAAAAATAAAGGCGATTGGAGAGAGACAAAAATATCACAACCACCACCACGCCACCATCACCAACACCATCACCACCACAACGCCGTCACCGCCACCACAATGACCACCACCACGCCGCCATCACCAACACCACCACCACCACCACGCCACCACCGCCATCACAATGACCACCACCACATCGCCACCACCACCATCACAATTAACAGTAATTTAAACATAAATTAACACTAATAATTTAGATAGAAATTAACACTGTTAATTGTGGTGGTGGTGGCGGCGGCGACATGGTGGCGGTCATTGTGGTGGCGGTGGTGGTGATGATGGTGGAGTGGTGGCGTGACGGCGGCGGCGGTGGTGGCGCTGGTTGTGGTGGTGGTGGTAGAGTGGTGGTGTAGGAGGTTGTATGAGTTCATTTGTTTTTAAACGGGGGTAAAAATGTAAAATACACTTCACAGGATCTATTAGGAATTGCACTCTATAGAAAAAAGGATCTAGTAGGCTATGAAATTGAAAAATAGGACCGACCCAGAATTAACTCAGGGGATCGAAGGGGAATTGGCAATTTTCAGACGAGCTCAGATCGGGTCCAAACTTGGTGTGCTGACTTATTTTCGCGCTCCGGTCAATACTCATGACCCTAAGTTTATGACTGATGGTGTTTTTTGGCCTAATTCTTTCGCTTAGGCCTTCAATTTTCGTTTTTTGCCGTTTTAGAAAACTTTTGATTCGTTAATAACTCTTAGACCATAATTTCTTATTAGTTGATTCTTTTTGGGAAAGTCTTGTTTTTCTTTCCCATTTTCAATTTTAGGAAAAGCCCCAAATTTTGGTACTTTTTATTTTCCGACTTTATTTTTAGGGTTTCGGGCCTATATAAGGATTGTAACCTAATGTTTATGCAACTTTTAATCAATAAAATTCAGATTGTGTCTCTTTCTCTCGTGAACTCGAGTTTATCATTCGTTTGATTAATACGCATCTCTTTGTTAATTCCGCTGTGTCATATTTTTTTCAAAACACCATAAAAAGATAACAAAGTTTGTGAATATTACTACGATAAATGAGGACCCGATTATTTTCTGACTCTCCGGCACTTCCCCAATTTTTCCTGCTCGACTCTACCGCGATAAAGAATGGGGTGAGGACGGGGTATGGTAAATACAACTCTGAGTCTCCGACCCGCCCCATTTCCATCGCTAGACTGGCATTTTTTTTCAATCACATTTGGTGTGGGTTCCATTGTAACAGTATGTGTGTAGGTCTCATACCTCATGTTAGTGTTTGAGTGTAGGTCCCGCCTCTCATGTGGTTGTGTATAAGTATTTGTGGGTTATTGTGTTTGATTTAGAATTTTTTTCAATTAAGTTATGAGTTATGTAGATCGAGATTTGAACCCTCGCCAAATAAAGTGTTAACTGGACAAGTTCACCGAACACAAATGTATCTGTAACGTCCTATGTAGATTTTTTTGTTGTAACGCTTTACACATGAGAGACTGTCTATAGACCTAAACTCCAAACTCGCCTCTCGAAGGGCTCAAACTCAAGCATCCGCTCAGCTGGTTAGTGGACGTCCTATGTAGATCAAACGTGGATCTTGTGCCACAAGTAGAAGTGTAGAACATATTTATGTGTGCCTTAAAAAGCCGTTAAGCGACACATAACTGAAACCCAAAACCGACACTTTGAAAGCCTTCTCTCCCTCCAACTCCACCAGTTATTGTGGCCGATTTCTTCACGACCGCCATAACGACCCGAGGCTTGTGAGAATAACGAGAAAATTGCTTCCATGTTTGCAACGGCTCACATAAAAGACCTTCCAGTTTATACGGCGTTCTTCTCCATAGTTGTTCACAACCTGCTCGACGAAAAGCTTCAATGAGATGTGGTGTTTCAATAGCTTAAAGAGAAGAAGATATTTTTGGTAATTTTCTTTTTCCAATCCGTTCCATGCTGTGAATGTGTTTACACCCATTTTTGGCCAAAATTAAGAAAATGATAGAAGAATGGCCTTGGAGGTAGTTTTAGGCCTTAAGAAGCCTTGTAGATCGGCCACCAGAGGAATTGGGCCGATATGAATGCTAAAGGACCAATTGAGCTTGCAAAGGTTTGAAACATACAAAGGCCTAAGATATCTCTTCCATAAAATTAGGCCTAATGCTGGCCAAGGTCTTGAAGTCGACCCACTAGGCCTGAGCACTTCATCTAGGCCTAGCCCAACTCTAAGAAACGATAAGGCCAACAAATAGGCCCAAATCAATTAAAGCCTGGGTTTACTCACCAGGCTTGGGCTCAGAAGGCTTACAATGGACTAAGGCCTGTCTTGCACCTCAAATTCAAGCCCAAGTATTCGGTGGGCCTGCTTCTTAGAAATATTGCATATGGGCCTCAACTAGCAGAAAAAGGCCTTAAATTGCTCACAAGTAGCTCAAAGGCCTAGAATGTTCTCAATAGGCAGGTCTAGGTAAGCTGATTACAAACAGCTCGAGGTCTGGATGGCCACCATCCTTCAACAGGCTTGGGACACATGGCAGCCATGCATGGAGACATCCCAAGCAGCTCACAAGCAGCTGCAAGCAGCTCGAAGGCCTAGAATGTTCCTACTAGACAAGCCTAGGTAAGCTGCTTACAAGCAGCTCAAGGTCTGGGTGGACCCCATCTTTCAGCACAAAGCAGAACCAAGGACAGGTGGCGTGCATGCAACCCTTGGAGCTGCTGGAGGGTGACTCACGCAGACCTAAGCAAGCTGCTCACAAGCAGCTCACCCAGGTCTGGTTGATCTTTTGTTTCTAGAGTCTTCTCCCAAAGCCAGCAGGAGTTGAGGGCCCACAAGAGGTAAAAGGCCCAATAGAGTGTAGGAAAGGCCTGGGAAATTCTTGGTGGGCCCAGAGGGAGTCCATTCAAGCAGTAGCTTGAGTGTTGAAGCAGCTCAGAATGGCCTGGATGCTGCAGAAGCTGAGATTCTTTTTGCCCTTTTACAGAATTTTATGCAAAGGGGAAGGGTTTCTCAGGCCTTTGCCGTTTTCTTGGAGTAAAACACACGTTTTGGTCAGAGAATAGCTCTTCATTGGAGCATTTTGAAGCTGCTCTAGCCCAAACCTTTGCTGAAAGGCCACATGGTAGCCATGCATTGGAGCATTTTGAAGCAGCTCAAGGCCTGTAGCTCCTATAAATCACAGTTTGGGAGGCCTTGCCAAGGGTCCACGACCAAACAAGCCCAAGGCTTATTCAAATTACATTTCAATTATCATTTCCAGCAAATGTCTTTATCTTTTAGTCCAATCTAGCCCAGCCTAGGTCTTATCTTTCATTTCCTTGTACCAATTTCATTAAACCGTTAATGAAGTTCTTTTAATTTCATCGCACCTTGTTTTCTTTCCTTTCCATTTTCTACACGATTAGGAAATTCTAAGTCCTTATCCCGACAAGGCAAAACCACGAACCACATACGGCCTCACCCCTTAGGTCGTACGCAATCGCTCTAGAAGAAGTCAGATCTGAGGCATCCAGGCCTTAGCACGAAATTGAACTGCAATCCAGTCCTGGCACACCCGCACAAGGCCTAGAACTACACTTGCTCGCTGTTCCTAGGCCTGTTGTTTTTAATTTGGAAACAAACAGAATGTTAGTGTTTTTTAATCTTTTTTGGTACTTTCATGCATTTATTTTTGTTATGATTAGTTCATCCAATGTGTCGACTTAGTCCCACTAGGCCACTACATTAGGCTGTTTTCGAAATTGGAAAGAAAAGTGTCGACATAGTATAGTTTGGATTTCGACAACGCGTTCAATGAACAAACCCTAAGGATCTTGGAAACTAGGAATCACAAAAACCACGCAAGTACGAAGAACGATTGAAGAAAGATAGGATACATAGATATACGAGGTTCGACAAAAAATGGCCGTTCCATCTAAAGTCTGTCTTGGCTTCTTAACCCTGAAAACAAAATAACATTTGCATAATAGAGTTTACTGCGTGGATGCTTGGCCGTGCGGACACAAAATACTGCGAACTTTCTGCAGCCAAGCATCTAGATGGTTGTGACCCCTGTCCGGACAAGGTGCTCAAAACTGGCTTCACACCTCAACAAGTATTTGGTGGATGTGTTTGGGAGCAATTGTTTCCATTGGATTAGTGTCTGAAGGTATCCATCGTGACATAGTGGAGGCATTCCGTTTGTTCTGCTCTGACAGTGGCCTGAAGGTATCCATTGTGTTTTTTCTTCTTTTTTTTTCCCCCAATATTGTATACATTAGCGGGGTGTTAGTAAGTTAGTTCACAAGAGGTTTCAGAGGCTATCTGTAGCCCTGAATCCCAAACGCCAACGACGTGGCTCGAACCTGGCCTCCCACATGGGGAGGAGAGCCCAATATGCTTTGTGTTTGTTCAAGCTTGGGAATTTAATATTGAAATAATGGAGATAGGAATTAGCACATCTGAATGCTTATTGAGTGGGTTTCTTCTATAAATAGAAAGAGGAGATTTAATCAACGTTATGCTTTATTGTATGGCTATGAAAGAGGCAATAAAGGACACTTCTTGTTCATGGCTTGTGTTGTAGCAGATCTCTGAATAAGATTGGTTTGATGCTTGCGCTTCATTGTCACCTCTCACAACCTGAGAAGCACGTGTACAGTTATGTCAATACGGCAAAACCTGTACTCGATACGGCAAAACCTAGTACAGGTAGGTTGGGTACAACTATAACAATTACATCTTTATAGTTTGAAGGATACTGTTAGATTGTATTGGCTTAACTTGTAATGAGACATGTCTCAATTGGTTAGATTACTTTAGCTAGGGTGCTATTTGTTAGATTCTTTGTACAAAAGGGTTCTTTAGTCATTTGTATTGTAGGGTGGTATATATTCCCCTTTTTCCCTGTTAATGAAATCAGAAGAGGAATTCTCACGCTCAATTCTCTCTCTCTCTAAATTCGTTCAGATACACGCAATGATTACACTTCAAATAAAGGAAATAGCTTAAAGGCGTGGTCCGTGTGGACAATTAAGAGTTCAACATCAAATAACAATTTAACACCAAACTTAAAATAATCCCTCTGTCTCAAAATGGATGACCATTTGGACTCTTTTTGCTGTCCCAAATTCTTTGTCGATTTTGAAGAATACAAGGCACAAAACCATTGGTTTTCCACCTTTGCTCACTAAGTAAGTTATTAATCAAAAGGACAAAATGAGTAATGATTCAAGGGTATTTTCTTAAAGTTAGGGGTATAACTTAAAAAATGTAATGATTATGTCTCCTAAAATTTTTAGAATCCCTAAAACGGTAATCCATTTTGGGATGCGAGGAGTACAAAAACAGAGTTTAATGCCATTAAAGTAAAGAACCTATGGACGAAAATCTTTTATTCTACAATCATGTGAAGCGTAGAAAGAAGCAATCTTATCAACTTAGCTTCAAATTAGTTTCTATGGTTCAATGTACTTCTTAGTCTTGAGGTTGTCTTCTCAAGAACTTCTTTCGGGTTAGTTAATTCAGTAAGAAGTAAGAACCAAAGCAAACCAATAGAGGGGACCTATAGTACACCCATGTAAATCCATAGAAGCAAGAGAAGGACTTAACATAATAGAAACCAATACATACCAAGAACTGTTGAATGGTTCAATTGTCTATGTAAATAAATGGACATTTATAGGAGGATTTTGCAACCGTGCTATAAGAACTTGCTGATTAAAGACTCCATTACAGCAAATTTTTATGTTAATATCAATCTTGTGCTATCGTGCTAGGTTACCTGAAAAATATGCGGAATCTTCCAAACTCGGAAAACTCATCCCACTGCTACCTCCTTTACCAGGGATGTCAACAATTACGCTATCATTAGAGAACTGGTTCTGAGAACGAGGGATGGCCTCATGGGACTTGTTTAGCCAAGCCTCCTGCAGCTGCAGTGCACACCACAGGCTACCTACTACAACATCCATCGATGGACGTTCAATCCCCTCACCATGCACGCAATCTTCTGCAATCATGACATATTCCTTTAAACATTCAGGTGCTATTGTATCAACTAGGACTGGATCAATGATCTGATCAACGGTACCCATTTGAACATTAGTTTTGAACCAATGGACTAAATTTACCTCAGCCTCATCCCTTGTTGAACGAATTTGGAGAGAGAAAGATTTGAGCGTGAGAAATCTCTCATCTGATTTCATTAACAGAGAAAAGGGGAATATATACATCCCTACAATACAAATGACTAAAGTACCCTTTTGTACAAAGAATCTAACAAATAGCACCCTAGCTAAGACAAACTAATCTACTGAGACATGTCTCATTACATGTTAGCCACTACAATCTAACACTCCCCCTCAAGTTGGTGCATAGATATTGATCATGCCCAACTTGGAGAGGATACGATGAAATACCTTACTACTAAGACCTTTAGTAAACACATCAGCTAATTGGTCCTCGGATTTCACATAAGGCATGCATATTACACCACTGCTCAGCTTCTCTTTGATAAAGTGTCTATCAATCTCTATATGCTTTGTCCGATCATGTTGAACAGGGTTATGAGCGATATTGATAGCAGCCTTGTTATCACAGTACAGTTTCATAGAACTGTGATCAGCAATTCCCAAATCATGCAAAAAAGTTTGAAGCCATAAAAGCTCACAAACACCATGTGCCATGGCTCTGTACTCAGCTTCTGCACTTGACCTCGCTACCACAGATTGCTTTTTGCTTCTCCACGTAACTAAATTCCACCAAGGAAAGTGCAATAGCCGAGGTAGAACGTCTATCATCAATAGATCCTGCCCATGCATCAGTGAAGGATTCCAACCTCAAATGACCATGGTTTGAAAACAAAATACCTTTGCCCGGAGAGGATTTTAGGTACCTCAAGATACGATAAACAGCATCAAGGTGAGAAGAACGAGGGTCATGCATAAATTGACTGACAACTCCCACCGCATAAGAAATATCTGGACGTGTGTGAGATAAGTATATCAAACGACCCACAAGTCTCTGATATCTTTCCTTATCCGCATGCTCTCCCACGCTACCAAGATGATGATTGACCTCAATAGGAGTGTCAGCGGGCTTGCACCCCAGCATCCCTGTCTCCTCCAAGAGGTCAAGAATATATTTCCTTTGGGAAATGAAGATCCCTTTCTCGGATCTAGCCACCTCCATGCCAAGAAAGTATTGCATCGCCCCCAACTCCTTAATTTCAAATTCCTTGGCAAGAAGAACTTTAAGCATCTGAAGCTCATTCACATCATCACCTGTCATAATTATGTCATCCACATAAACTATAAGGATGGCAATCTTACCATCACTCCTCTTGGTGAACATAGTATGATCAGCATGACTCTGCGTGTATCCAAGTTTCAACATGGCCTTGAGAAATCTGTCAAACCATGCTCTTGGTGATTGTTTCAAGCCATAGAGAGCCTTCTTCAACCTACACACCTTGCTCTCAGTGGTAGAGGAAGAAAAACCAGGTGGTATATCCATATACACCTCTTCTTCCAAATCACCATGAAGAAAAGCATTCTTCACATCAAACTGTTGAAGTGGCCAGTTTAGAGTAGCAGCACAGGACAACAAGGTGCGAATAGAGTTCATCTTGGCCACTGGAGCAAAGGTTTCTTCATAGTCAATGCCATATGTCTGAGTATAGCCTTTGGCAACCAATCTTGCCTTGTACCTCTCAACAGTGCCATCAGCTTTATGCTTAACCGTGAACACCCATTTACATCCCACTGCATTCTTTCCCGGAGGAAGAGACACTAACTCCCAGGTGCCATTTTTCTTCAAGGCCTTCATCTCCTCTACCATAGCTTCATTCCACTTAGGAATTGCAAAAGCTTCCTTCCAACCCTGTGGAATAGGTATAGAAGAAAGAGAAGAAAGAAAGGTAGAGTACGAAGGAGACAGACGAGAATATGAAACAAATTGCGAAATGGAATGTTGGGTACATAATCGAGCCGGCACTTTATGTGTACGAATTGGCTTTCTATGAGCAATAGGCACATCAAGATCATCAAAAGGAAGGGATATAGAGGAAGGAGATTTACCAGAAGACTCAGCTGAAGCGTCAGGAACTGGAACTGGTGGTGATGATTGGTACTGTGGTAATGCACCAGGTTGGCCCTTTTTCTTGCGAGTGAAAGTTTTTAACTCAGGTCTGTCCAATCTTTCTCTTGCATCTGGCATTATTCTTTCTCTAGATTCAGGTTCCTCTCTCTCCCCTTCAGGATTACTAAGGCTAGGAGAAGCCTCCTCCCCCTCACCAATATTCTCCCCTGTACCAACATTCTCCCCCTCACCAACAGTTGGGGGAAATGACCACAAATCAAAACCACAAGATGTCAACATCTCTTCCCCTCTAGAACTCTCTCCCTGAAGAGATGAGGACGAGAGAGGGTAAAAGGGTTGGTGTTCCCAAAAGGTGACATCCATTGAAACAAATTTCTTTCGAGAAAGAGGGTCATAGCAATGATACCCCTTTTGAGTGGGGAAGTAGCCAAGAAAAACGCATTTACGAGCTTTAGGATCTAACTTTCCACCGGGGTGGTGAGGAGCATGCACATAACAAACACAACCAAAAATCTTAGGAGGAAGAGTAGAGACCCGAAAGTTACCAGGAAGGAAATCCAAGGGAGTCCGGAATTGAAGAACACTGGATGGCATTCGATTAATAAGATAAGAGGCTGTAAGGATAGCCTCGCCCCAAAAATGTTTAGGAACATTCATAGTAAACATAAGAGAGCGAGCCACCTCAGCCAGATGCCGGTTCTTCCTTTCCGCAACTCCATTTTGCTGCGGCGTATCTACACAAGTGGTTTGGAAAAGAATACCATGGCCATCAAGATATGACTTGAAGGGACCGTTCATATATTCAGTCCCATTGTCACAACGAAGTATCTTGATGTTGGTATCAAATTGTGTGTGCACCATCTTATTAAATGACTGAAGCATGAGAAAACTTCACTTTTTGCTCGAAGTAGATACACCCAAGTTATACGAGAATGACAATCAATAAAGGTAACAAAATAGCGATAACCAGAATTAGAGGTAATGGGAGAAGGACCCCAGACATCAGTGTGGACAACCATAAAGGGAGAAGCACTTCTCTGATGAACAGGAGCATAAAAGGAACGTCTATGTTTTGCAAGTTCACAAGCTTCACAAAAGAACCTACTTCTAGAACATCGTTTAGTTAAAGTAGGGAAAAGTTTCTCTAAAATACCAAAAGAAGGGTGGCCAAGTCTACGGTGCCACTGATGCAATAGAGGAAGAGCTGAACCCGTATCCGCCTCAAGGGCATGACCCAATGATAAGGGTGTAAAAGAAGGACAAGGCACAGACTCCAAAAAATACAGGCCATCCTGAGCTCTACCGGTACCAATCGTCTTTCCTGTTCCCAGTTCCTGAAAGACACAATGAGTAGGAAAAAATGTTACCGAACAATTCAAAGATTGTGTGAGACTACTAACAGATATAAGATTAGTAGTAAAATTTGGAACATGGAGAACGGAAGAAAGAGGTAAGGTAGGTGAGCAGCGAATGGAACCTTTCCCTGAAATAGCAGATAGGGATCCATCAGCTACTCGTACTTTGTCCTTACCAGAGCAAGTAGAGTAGGAATCAAAAAAGGATGAGCAACCTGTCATATGGTCTGTGGCACCAGAATCGATTATCCAAGGAATAGAGATAGAAGCTGGAGAAATATGAGCTTGTATACCTGAGTTGGCAGAGTGGGAGGAAGTAGTGGAATTAGAAGCCATAGAGGATGGAGGACCTTGGTTACTCATTAGCCGCCTGAGAACTTGCATCTCTTCGGGAGAAAAAGAATCACCAGTATTAGATATAGAGTCACCAGCAGACTCTGTGGCATTGGCATAAGAGCGCACGCAGAACCACCACTACGACCACCTCGGTGTCCCCGTGAGTTAGGTTTACCATGTAACTTCCAACAATATTCCTTGGTATGACCATTTTTATCACAATAGTCACAATGGAGTGAGGCTCGATCAACCGAAACACCTTTGGCCTTCAACTGGCTCTGTCCTGTTTTACCATCCCGTGGAAAGGGAATAGATACCAAGGCTGAGTGATCTGGAGTGGATGCCATCAAGGGAGGAGCCATAGAATTTCTGCGAGTCTCCTCTTGCTGAATACTTGCATAAGCCTCGCCAAGAGAGGGAAGAGGGGTACGACTCAGCACATGCCCACGGTGCTGATCATAATCCACATCAAGACCTGCCATAAAGTCATAAACACGATCTTTCCCAACCATTTGTTGGAAAGCAACAGCATCAGTAGCACAAACAGGCCGATAACTTTGATAAAAATCAAGTGCTTGCCAGAGCCCCATTATCTCTGCATAATAGTCAGCAACTGGTCGATTGTTTTGCACAACGGCCTTGAGTTTCTTCCTCAACTCAAAAATTTGGGCGTCATTCCCTTTTTGAGAATAAGTCTCTGCCACGGCATCCCAAACCTGCTTTGGCGTATCAAGATACATAAAGCTATTCTGAATAGTAGAAGACATCGAATTAAACAGCCATGTCAAGACCAAGGCATTATGATTGGTCCATTTTGTGAGATCTGGTCCCTCCGTGGGTTTCACCACATTCTCAGTAAGGTAGTGTAGGAGACCCTTAGTGGTGATAGCCAGTGTAAACGCACGCGACCAAAGTAGATAATTGGAACCATCTAACTTGACGCGGTAGATATCCATCGGAGTGTTGTCAAGAAAAGGACTATAACCCATTCCACTGTTTGAACTAGACTTACCAGTTCCTTCATTTGAAAATGGATTCTCCTCTGACATATTGAAGGCTCAAAAACAGTGGACTGCCGAAAAAAGAAGTTGCACAACTGAACAATACAAACACAAATCACTGTTCAAGTGCAGCAAACGCCCCCTAAATAGTGGGTTACGAGTAAACTAACCACAGGCTTCGAAACACATGAAAAAGGGACCTCGGATAACCAGGCCCAGTCACTTTCAGAAGCAAAGAGGCGGTAGCGGAAGCTTACAGAGATGATCAACAGCAACAAACATAAAGAACGAGCACATACCAGATCTTGGAAGCAATAGGCAGCAGAAAAAATACCCAATCGGCACCAGAGAACACTCAAAACGAGTCCAACCGGAGGTAGAAAGACCTCAAACGAGAACAACCTGGGTTCGCCGAAGTTCGCCGGAGGTCGCCGGTAGTCGGCGAGAGTCCAGGTGGGAAAAAGATCCGGTGCCCTAGATCGTGATGCTCTGATACCATGAACGAATTTGGAGAGAGAAAGATTTGAGCGTGAGAAATCTCTCATCTGATTTCATTAACAGAGAAAAGGGGAATATATACATCCCTACAATACAAATGACTAAAGTACCCTTTTGTACAAAGAATCTAACAAATAGCACCCTAGCTAAGACAAACTAATCTACTGAGACATGTCTCATTACATGTTAGCCACTACAATCTAACACTTGTGATAACCATTGTCTTCCTACCACATAGGACTTCCAGTAAGATGACCCCGAATGAGTACACATCGGATTTTACAGTTAATTTTGAACTTGCAAGGTACTCTGGATCCATGTACCCCACATTGCCCGCGACAAAGGTACTGCAGGTAGCAGTCAATCCGTTGGTGGGTAGCACAACGGAAAACTCTAAACTTGAAAGTTTGGCAGCCCAATTCTCGTCCAAGAGAATACTGGTTGGCTTTAGGTTGTGGTGAACGATTGTCTGTTTGGTACCTGTCTGTAGGTATTGCAGTCCTCGTGCCGCACCTATGCAGATCTCAAGACGTTTTTTCCATGGAAGAGGACTATGATTCGGCCCATAGAGATTATGGTAGAGAGATTTGTTGACCATGTACTCGTACACAAGAATCAATTCATGTTTGTCATTGCAATATCCAACTAAAGGGACGATGTGAAGGTGGCGGAGCTGGTATTGCACCAGGATCTCAGCTGTAAACTGGTCTAGGTTCCTTTCTCTTGATTTCCCTTCTTTCCACCGTTTAATCGCCACCTCTGTATTTCCCCTGTCAATAAGGCCTCTATAGACTTTGGTATAATCAACATCTCCAATCACCAGATTCTCATGGAAATTGTTTGTTGCGGCTTGAATTTTTGCCAGCTTAAAATGTCGGCATAGCCGAGCAGTATTGAGCTCAAATGGGTCCCTCTGCAACTTCCTCATAAATCCATTCTCAGAGCCATACCTGGAGATGATATGGTTCTTCAGCATCTTTTTCACCAAAACTATACCTTGAGATGGTACGTGTGCAAAACCCATAATAACCTTGCTGACACTTTTGGTGCGCTTTGGTATGTTGCCATATGATATCAATATGTGCTTGAGGCTGCCTTCCACTTCAGCCATCGTAGGTCTTCCTTGTGGATGTTTGTGCAAACATTTGCTAGCGACTTCCGCAAATAGCTTCAGACACTTTGGTGGTATTTGCCCCCTTAAATAGGGATCGATGATCCGATCAAGCATTCCCTTCTTCATGCACTGTTGAGCCCAAAAGGCTAAACCGTGTTCCCCCTCAGTGTTGTCATCTCTGATATCCACTGGCGGCCTTGCACATAATACTTCAAATAACACCACACCGAAGGCATACACATCCGACTTCTTGGTTAGTCTACGAGTCAAGAAGTACTCTGGATCCAAATAACCGAACGTGCCTTTAATATCTGTGCTAACGTGGGTTTGCACGGTGCCCATTTTGGACAACCCAAAATCTGAAATCTTAGCGACCCAGTTTTCGTCTAAGAGAATGTTTGTAGTCTTGACGTCCCTGTGTATAATGCCCTGCTCAGTGTTATGAAGGAAGTCCAGTCCGCGAGCAGCATTGATGCAAATTTGAAGCCTTTGCTTCCAAGTGAGATGATGAGTATCGGTGTTTCCTTGTCCACGGATTTTGTAGAGATGATCCGCGAGCGTCCCATTGGCCATGTATTCGTAAACAAGTATCATCTCATCACAGTCATCGGAGTAGCCAATCAGAGTGACGAGATGAGGGTGCCGGAGCATGGAAAGTGTCTTGATCTCTGACCAAAACTCTTGTGCCCCTTGCTTGGACTCTGTATTCAGCCGCTTAATGGCAACTACGGTAGCTCCATAGTTCATGAACCCTTTATACACCTTACCAAATCCGCCTTTCCCAATGAGCAAAACATCATCGAAGTTGTGGGTCGCGAATCGTATCTCAGCAAGTGGATAGCGACGGCACAATTCCCCGGATTGATTGTCTCCGTTGCTAGTTGACATATTTATGAGTACTTTTGGGACCCTATAAGGAGAATGATGTGGTTGAGTTACCGGAAGGACTGCAGTGAATTGCAGTTGGGAAAAGATGATGAAGGAAGATGGAGTGAAGATGACATGAAAGGGGAGATGATAATTGAAAGGGGAACATAACATATGGACTGCAATTGGCTTTCTACTCTGGTCAATAGTTGTGGGCTGATCCATAGTCCATATACCTTTTATTTCCATGGGTGATTGGTCTTACAAGTGGAAAATTGTACTCCGTACTAAAAATTTGACTATGGCATTCCAGGCACAACTTTTTTTAAAAAAAAAAAAAAACCAGCAGTCCAGGCACAACAATAACAAAGAAGGTGCGCAGAAGGATCCAAAGAAAAAGAAACCAAAAGTCAAAAACCTCAAAGTGTCTCAACGCAAACGAGTGAAGATCACTGTACAATAGCAACCCAAAAACATCGTTTTGAGTTCAATTGCGAGGTACTAGTACTTGGCTGTTGATTTGCGGAATAATGATATCCATCATGGAAAATTCCCTTTGAGGTGGTTTCATGTACCTTCGTTTGCAAATGATGTCCTCCCTCCGTCCCTTTTTCTGAATGAAAAATGGGAAGATTGGATCGAACATCTACACTCGATTTTTGACGAGTCCACTCGTTTTTTTAAAAAAATTATTGAATGGCTTGGATATTCCTTGCGGGACGGCAGTGGGCTCTGCTCGGCCGTCGGTGCAATGTCGGTGAAGCCACCAATCATTTTCAATATTGACAAGGGGGAAATGTTTGTGAACCTACATAAACTTTTCAACATGATATTAAGTACTATCACCTTTGAAAAATAGAAACAACAATAAATAACTATTTTTTAAATTAAAGGTGATGTATTGTGAAAAAATGACTTGTCTCGTAAAATAAGAAATAAATACTTAAAAAAGTAAGAGCCTTAGCGGAACGGACCCTAAATATCTGATGATTAAGTTTAGACGAACTTTCTTGGATTAACATTTCCATCTCAAAAAAAAAACCCCCCATTTTTCCCTCTTTCAACAAAACAGTTGAGCCACAAAGCTTCACCAGAACTTTCTCCTTTTTGCCTACAAAAAAGAAAAGGAAGAAAAATCAAAGTTACTAATTCAGAGTTGGAAACATAAGAAAATGACGGTGCATTTCCACTAAATTAAACGAATTAAAGCTCATGTTTCCACAAATATTTAGACAGGTCATTCTTTTCACATACATCAACTAAAGAGAAAAATTCAAAATATCCCCCAACTTTATTCTAAATTTCAATTAGACTCCCAAGCTTTCAAAAAAATCAATTTTACTCCCAACGATATTTTCCGTTAATCAAAACGCCCCCTTCCGTCCAAATGATTAACGGATTTCGTTAAAGGCCTTGTTAAATAGTGTCCCGATCGAATTTCAATGATCCGAGCCACTCAATGTGATCAGAACGTGATTTTAATGGTATCTGAAAGAAATTAAAAAAAATGACCAGGAAGGGCTTCATCCGAGTAGTTTTTTATTGAACAGTTCAATAAAAAACTGTTCGGATGAAGCCCTTCCCGGTTATTTTTTTTGCTGATTTCTCGCGAGTATCCTTAAAATCATATTCTGAACACTGAATGGCTCAGATTATCGAAATTCGATTGGAAATGGGGAGGTGCAAACTGATCCAGATTTTGTTCAAGTTAGGGCGTCCGGATTTTGCTTTGGTCTGCACCTCCCCTTTTCCGATCAAATTTCAATGATCCGAGCCGTTCAATGTATTCAAAACATGATTTTAAAAGTACAAGCGAGAAATCAGCAAAAAAAATGATTGGAAAGGGCTTCATTCGTACAGTTTTTTATAGAGCTGTCCAAGAAAAATTGAGAACCATGAAACCGAACCGAACCAATCCATGATTTTTGGATTGGATCCGTGAATTAATAGTCCGGACACGGATTCGAAAATTGAAAAATTATGAGATACGGTTCAGTCCACGGATTTTCATTATCAAACCGTGGATTAACCAGACCGTGAAATATTTAAAAATAATAAATTAAAAATATATGTACATATATATATATATGTGTGTGTAATATTTAGAAGTTTTACCGATTGTTATAATTTTTTTCAGCAATTTTATCTTAATGTGATACTATATTGTAACAATATATACCCTCGGCGGGAAACTATATTGCATTACTAGAGGAAAATAATTCTCATGCGGTATATACTTACTCGTTCTCCTCAATAATGACAGATTGTAATGCTTGTTTTTTTTGGTGGCATGAATTTGTTATTTTTTGTTGGATTTGCAATTTAGTGTTTATGAGATGTAATCCGCGGAAAAAATCGAAACCGAACCGTGACTCACAGATTGGATTGGAACCGAACCGTAGGACTTTTGGTCCAGACACGGATTGTATTTTCTAAAATCCGTGTCTCGCGGATTAGGATTGGATCCAGACAAATTCGGACCACGGGCAGCCCTTTTTTTATTGAACTGTTCAATAAAAAGTTGCTTGAATGAAGCTATTCCCGGTCTTTCTTTTTTTTTTTTTTTCTAATTTCTTACAGGTACCATTAAAATCACGTTCTAATCACATTAAACGGCTCAAATCATCGAAATTCGATCGGGACGCTATTTAATGGGGCCTTAAACGAAATCCATTAGTCATTTGGACGGAAATGGGGTGTTTTGATTAGCGGAAGATAATGTTGGGAGTAAATTTGATTTTTTTGAAAGTTTAGGAGTCTAATTGAAATTTAGAGTAAAGATTGAGGGCATTTTGAATTTTTCCCTCAACTAAATACCATTTAGCGAAAACTACTTTAACTTAGCGGAAATACCATTTAGCGAAAACTACTTTAACTTAGCGGAAATGCACCCTACTAAGGTAGGGTGCCAGTAAAAGTTCTTTTTGTAAAAGTTCTTTTTTTTCAAATTTTATAATGAAAATGAAAAATAATTTTTTAATTTTTTTTGCACCTTATAAAAGATCTCAATGAAATCTATCAAACAAAATCCAAATTGGTAGGAAAATTATTTGCGTAAACACATGATTTTTGAGTTTAAAATTATCTTCGTTTGAAAAAAAAAACTTTTAAAGAAAGTGGAACACCGCCTAAATATACTCCTCAAGTTCCTAAAAAGTAGAAACTTTTACTCGTAATTTGTTTGACATGGGTATCACTACCTGGCGAGAGAGTTCTGGGGCAAGCAGAGGCCAGCAGGGGTGTAAACCACCCGAGCCGCACCGAGCTTTTAAACGAGCCTGATGCTCGAGTTCAAGTAAACGTTTTGAGCCAAGCGAGCCAAGTCATGAGCAGCTCGGTTCGTTTGCAGCTCTAGTAGAGGGTCTCCCGAGGGTTTTTCCTTCACTATTGCCACTCCCACTTCTACTTGTTCCATGGTCAACGCGGGGAAGATACGGTCGAGGTAGTTAATAGAGTCATCAATGGCGGTGAAGACAGAGTATTGGTGTTTGTTTCTTCTGGGAAAAAAAATCTCAGAGAAACTTCTTCGGCTTGGGGCCCTTTTATGTGGAAATGGCCCATTCCTTCCCTTGTCCCATACGTTCACATAGCTATTTCTCTCTCTCTCTCTCTCTCTCTCTCACCCATGGCGGGGTTGGTGATACCAGGGAAAATATATGGGAGCTGCTCCCCTCCATACACATCACCACCATTACCATAACTGTCAAGACTCAATTTTTTTTGCACTTTACATAAGGAAATTGATTTTCGCGCTCCATTTTTGTACGTAGACGCTCCACTTTGTATACGAAGTTACTAGTAACTTCACGTTGAAAGTGGAGCGCCAAGCGCCAAAATCAGTATCCTTTGCACAATTGATGATAATATGTAATCCGAACGGATCATGTTTTACGTAGTGTTTGTTAAAAAGTAATATGTGACAAATCATATTCGTAGAACGTTGAAAGACGCGCTAACTAATTGTGCTCTGTTTCACGAAATATGGAAAGTAAATTTTTTTAGACTAGACGTTTAACCTGCAGGTAAGAGCGTTGAGACCACAGCATGTTACGCGAAAGCAGCCGATTATAATTATTATGTAAACTTCATTGCTTTGATATAATAGAGGAAAATACCAATAAAAAATCACTATTTCTATGTCTTCGTTTCTATTTGTTTTTAGTAAAAACTTTTTACTCTCATCCCTCAATAATATCTCTTTTTTTTTTTCAAAACACCATAAAAAGACAACAAAAGTTCGTGAAAATTACTACGGTAAATGGGGACCCGATTATTTTCTGACTCTGGCACTTCCCCGATTTTTCCTTGCTCCGACTCTATCCCGATAAAGAATAGGGTGAGGAAGGGGGAGACGGTAAATACAACTCCGAGTCTCCTACCCGCTGCATTACCATCGCTAGACTGACATTTTTTTTTCAATCACGTTTGGTGTGGGTTCCATTATACTCCGTACTAACTTACACTAACATTATGTGTGGTCCCATACCTCATGTTACTGTGTGTAGATCCCGGCTCTCATTGCGTGTAAGTATTTGTGGGTTATTGTGTTTTAAAATGTGTCATTTAGAAATTTTTTTTTTCATTATGTTATCGTAGATTTAGCTTTGAACCCTCGCCAAATAAAGCGTTAACTAGACAAGTTCGCCGAACACAAATGTATTTGGAAACGTGCTATGTAGACTATCAAACGTGCATGTGTGGCTTAAAAAACTGTTAAGCGTAGGTCTGTCAACGGGTCGGATCCGACAGATCCGGATCCGATAAGACTTGGATCCGATCCGAATCCGATAAGACTCGAATCCGATAGTGATAATTCGGATCCGATCCGAAAAATTTGGATTCGATCCAAAAATCCAAATCCGATCCGAAAACTTTTTTACTTCAAAAATTTTAACCAAAAAAAAATACAATTTTTTTTTCAAAAAAAAAATTTATTTTCCAAAAAAAAATAAAAATTTTAAAATAAAATACAACTTCTTAAACATTTTTTTTTCAAAATAAAAAAATTATTGTTTTTTTAAAAAAAATTTAAAAAATTTATAAAAAGTTAAAAAATAAAAATAAAGTTCGGATTCGGATTGATAACGGATTTAATCCGATCCGAATCCGATTACCGAATTCGGATTATCGGATCGCTGTTATCGGATTCAGATTCGGATCGAATTTATTAGATTGGATCCG
Source organism: Rhododendron griersonianum (assembly GCA_018127125.1). Taxonomy (NCBI): domain Eukaryota; kingdom Viridiplantae; phylum Streptophyta; class Magnoliopsida; order Ericales; family Ericaceae; genus Rhododendron; species Rhododendron griersonianum. Next base: position 7,490,199 of record CM030797.1, on the reverse strand, counting down.
GTCTATTGACCGGCCTAGTTAAGCATACATAACTGTCAAGTGAAACCCAAAATCAGACACTTTGAACTCAGCCTTCCCTCCTTCCAACTCCACAGCATCATTGATTCAATATTTCCTTCTATACAATTTTTTTTTCCTTTTTTCCTTCAACCGAATCCAGTTTTGGTGGCCGATTTCTTCACGACCACCATAACGACCCGACGCTTGTGAGAGAAACGAGAAAATTGCTTCCATGTTTGCAACGGCTCACATAAAGACCTTCCAGTTTATATATATGGTGTTCTCCATAGTTGTTTGCAAACTGCTTGACGAAAAGCTTCAATGAGAGATGGTGTTTCAATAGCCTAAAGAGAAGAAGATATTCGGTAATTTCTTTTTCCAATTCGTTCCGTGCTTTGAATGTTAGTGTTTTTTAATCATTTTTTGGTACTTCAATGCATTTAATTTTCTGATGATTAGTTCATCATCCAATGCATCGACAACGTAGTCTCACTCCATTAGGCAGTTTTCGAAATTGGAAAAAAAAGAAGAAGTGCAGAGAGTATATTGTTAGGATTTCAAAAACGCGTTCAATCAACAAACCCTACGGATCTTGGAAACTAGGAATCACATGAACCACACGAATACGAAGAACGACTAAAGAAAATATAGGGCACACTGATATACGAGGTTCAACAACATGCCTACTCCTTGGAACCGCGTCGGTTCACTATATTGAACCAATGGAGTACAAATAACTTTCTCTCTCAACGACATCCGTTCCGTCTAAAGTCTGTCTTGACTTCTTAACCCTAAAAACTAAAGGGAAATGATTTTGGCACTCCCCATTTTGTCTTGGGAGTGCCAAAATCAATTCCATATAGGGATTGATTTTGGCACTCCCCATTTGTTAATGGCACTCCCTTTGATGGGGAGTGCCAAAATCAGCACCCAAACAAAATAGCATTTGCATAAAAGAGTTTACTGTGCGGGTGCCTGACCGTGCGGATGCAAAATATTGCGAACTTTCTGCAGCCAAGCATCTAGATGGTTGTGATTGCTGTCCGGACAAGGTGCCCAAAACTGGCTTCACACCTCAACAACTATTTGGCAGATATGTTTAGGAGCAATTGTTTCCATTGGATTAGTGTCGGCAATTCATTGCAACATAGTGGAGGCATTCCGTTTTTTCTGCTCTGATGCCTCAGTGGCCTGAAGGTAATGCATTGTGTTTGCTCAAACTTTGAAATTTTACATTGAAATAATGGAGATAGGAATTAGCAAATCTGAATGAATATTTGTTGGTTTTCTTTTATGAATAGAGAGATGAGATTCAATCAACGTTATGCTTTATTGTATGGGTATGAAAGAGGCAACAAAAGGATACTACTTGTTTATGGTTTGTGTTGTAGCAGATCTCTGAATAGTAACGTGCATTGCATCCTGATTACGCGTATCTAAGATCGGTTCGATGCTTGCACTTCATTGTCATCACTCACAACCCAAGAAGCACGTGTACGGGTACGTTGATACGGCAAAACCTAAAAATGTAGGGAACATGTAGGTTGGGTATAACTATAACAATTGTATCTTTATAATTTGAAGGATACACGTAAATGGTTGCACTTCAAATAAAGGAAATAGCTAAAAGGTGTGGTCCGCGTGGACAATTAAGAGTTCAACATCCATAACAATTTAACACCAAACTTAAAATACTCCCTCCGTCCCAAAATGGATGACCATTTGGACTCTTTTTGTTGTCCCAATTTCTTTGTCCATTTTGAAAAGTGTAGCACAAAACCATTTGTTTTCTACCTTTGCCGTTGTCCTTAACTAAGCTATCAAATCAAAAGGACAAAATGAGTAATGATTCAGGGGTATTTTCTTAAAGTTATAATGTAAATAATGTAATTATTATGTCTCCTAAAATTTTTAGGATCCCTAAAATGGTCATCCATTTTGGGATGGGAGGAGTACAAAACAGAGTTTAATGCCATGAACTTTTGGATGAAAATCTTTATTCTACAATCATGCTAAGCATAGGAAAAAGAAATCTTATCAACTTAGCTCCAAATTAGTTTGTATGGTTCAATCTACTCCTTAGTCTTGAGGTTGTCTTCTCAAGAACTTCTTTTGGTTAGTTAGTTCAGTAAGAACCAAAGCAAACCAAAAGAGGGGACCTAGAGTACACCCTTGGAAATCCATAGAAGCAAGAGAACTTCCCATAAACAAAAACAAATACATACCATGAACTGAAGCTTCAAAAATTTCTGTTTCTTCGCATTAGCACATGACGTGTGTGTGGGTGGGGGTGGGTTGGTGTTAGAGAGAGAGAGAGAGAGAGAGAGGCTGCCATTGAAGTATTTGCCTGCCTTACTGTACTGTGGTGGACTTGTTATCCGTCTTGATTTGGTGGCGGTGCTACCATGCTAGATTACACCGAAAAATTATCCGAGTCTATGAAACTCATGGAATCCGACCCACCTGAAACTTCTCTACTGACCATGTCAGCATTCCCAGTTCCATCAGATAATGTGCTGCTGTGATAACAAGGGACGGAGCCAACATTTTGCCAATTTTCCTGCAGCTGCAATGCAAACCTGAGGGAGCTGAGTATATCATCTGTCGATGGACGTTCAATCCCCTCATCACGCACGCATTTCTCTGCAACCATGACATATTCCTTAAGACATTCTGGTGCTATCTTGTCAGTTAGATTCGGATCAATGATCTGATCAACAGTACCCCTTTCAATATTAGTCTTGAACCAACGCACTAAATTCACCTGATCCTCATCCCGTGTCATAATCATAGGCTTCCTACCACAGAGGACTTCCAGTAAGATGACACCAAATGAGTACACATCAGATTTTTCAGTTAATTTTGCACTCGTAAGGTACTCTGGAGCCATATATCCTGCATTTTCCGCCACAAACGTAGTGGTGTTTGTACTCGATACGTTTTTGGGCAGCATTCTGGAAAACTCAAAACCTGTAACTTTGGCGACCCAATTCTCATCCAACAAAATACGAGTTGACTGCAGGTTCTGGTGAATGATTGTCTGTTTGGTGCCCACATGGAGGTATTGCAGTCCTCGTGCTGCACCAATGCAGATCTGAAGACGCCTTTCCCACGGAAGAGGTTCATTGTTAGTTTTATAGAGCTGATGGTATAGATTCCCATTGGCGACATACTCACATACAAGGATCATCTCATTCTTCTCGTTGCAGTATCCGATTAATGAAACAATGTTCAGGTGACGGAGATGGGAAAGCACCAGGATCTCATTCTTAAATCGGTCCATATTCGTTTCACTTGACGTCCTTGTTCTCCTTTTGATTGACACTTGAAGATTCCTGTGGGCAATATCGCCTACATACACTTTGATATCACCACCACGTGCTTTCACCAGTTGCTCATGAAAATTGTTCGTGGCTGCTCGGATCTCTGCTAGAGAAAAATGACGGTATAATTGGATGCCATTGCCCACCAATTGATCACTCTGAAATCGCTCTGAAGATCCTTTCTTAAAACTGCACTCCATCCGATTGTTCCATCCAGAATAAATACCTTTAGCTACTACACGTAGAACTCTATGTAACACCTTTGAGATTATACCCTTTCGCTTAGGTGAATTGCCTTGTGGATCCAACATGAGCACGAGGCTGTCAACAACTTCAGCCATAGTAGGTCTTCCTTTTGGATGATTATGGAGACATTTGTTAGCAACTTCTGCAAGCACCTTCAGTCCATGGACCGGAATTTCCCTTCTTAAAGAGGGATCAATGATCTGGTCAAGCATTCCATGCTTGATGCAGTGTTGAGCCCACAGGGCTAGACTGCATTGCTCCTCCTCAACCCCAAAGTCCATAGGTGGCCTCGCACATAACACTTCAAACAGCACCACACCAAAGGCATACACGTCAGACTTCTCGGTTAGCCTACGTGTCGAGAAGTACTGCGGATCCAAATAACCGAATGTGCCTCTAACCTCTGTGCTAACATGGGTTTGCATCTGGCTTGTGGTGCCCATTCTAGACAACCCAAAATCTGAAATCTTAGCTTTCCAGTTTTCATCCAACAAAATATTTGTGGTCTTTACGTCTCTATGGATGACACGTTTCTCAGTATGAAGGTAGTTCAATCCACGGGCAGCACCAATGCAAATGTTGATCCTCTTCTCCCAATTGAGATGATGAAAATCAGGACCATATCTCTTCCTACTCGTTTTATATAGAAGCTCAGCAAGTGTCCCATTGATCATATATTCGTAAACAAGTATCATCTCATCGAATTCATCCGAATAGCCAATCAGAGTAACAAGATGGGGGTGCCGGAGGGTCGAAAGTGTCTTGATCTCTGTCCAAAACTCTTTTGCCCCTTGCTTGGACTCAGCATTCAAGCGCTTAACGGCAACAACAGTAGTTCCATCGGCGTCGTTGATGAACCCTTTATACACCTTACCAAATCCCCCTCTCCCAACAACCAAGGCATCGTCGAAGTTGTTGGTCGCCAGGTGTATCTCAGCAAGTGAAAAGCAACGGCAAGAGTCCTCGGACTGATACACACCATTTGTAGTTGTATTCACTGGGTCCAAAGATGGCATATTTAGGAGCTTGTGGACCCGCCACCACCCGTTCAAATTAGATGATGGAATTACGTTGCTGGAAGTACAGCAGTAATCGCCTTCTATTGGCGATGATAAAACTATGATGACAAAGGAAGATGGAGTGTAGAGGGATATGAGAATTGGTCGATGAGAAAGGTGGACTCAAATCTTCCAGCAACGGTTCTACAACCGTGTCCTGTACTTAGTCAATATACCAGCTTTTTTAATTGGTGTGCTGTTTCCTCAATGAAATTCCGTTAGGATACTACAGATTTCCTTGATTTATATTAAACTATGAGTACTGATTTATAAAGTCAAACGATGCTCGACTATTTCCAACCTAATATTATATGCAGATTTCAAGGATTTGTGACAGCAGCTTGATTGGTGTTTTAGACCATGGAAACCATTTAAGAAATCTGCAGGCGTAGAAAAATCTTATTCTATTGTTTAATTATGTATTTGAATCGTCATTGATAGCTATCTTAATGTTTTCTTAATGAAGATAGCTTTCTTTGATGTTGCTTGGATAGTTGAATGTCGGAACCTGTTGAGCAGGAAATCTGATGAAAGTCAATTGATAATACAAATGCTATGTCTGCTTCGTTGTGTAAGACAGTGAAATTTTTGTCCCTGGCAGCGCAAAAAATCCTAGAAAAACAACTTTTGATTTGTCAGAGGGAGGACCTCTCCCTGGCTGTAATAACAAATCATATACTACAGTTTTCTTGCAGCAAGCTTCGTTTCCTTTATGAAGACTTCTTCTCAAGGCTTACACTCAACTTAAGCATTACATTTTGTGATCATAGCTTAAGAATTACATAGTCAAATTGAGTATTACATTTTGTTATTGGTTTCTTGCCAAATGGCAACTTCTCGGAGTACTTCGATGATAGGATGATTATTTGGTTGCCGTATTTATTTTGCTTTTATTTTTTATTTTTTTATCAATGCATGATTTTAGGTCTAAGTGCCGTAGTCTAGGATATTATGTCAGCCCATTATGCAAAAGTAATATTACAATTGCCTAAAGGCTTTGGAGGTTAGATCCCTTTGAAGTGATCTAGTTGGAGGTTCGATCCACTCGAAGTGATCAATTTCTCCCCTTTTCTCTTTTTCTATTAATTTTCAGAAGTGATCTTATCACACAACTGGGATCATGTTAGATCCTGTGTGCTAGTTTATCTGGTAATTACATTGGGAAGATGATCGTCTTCGTGGCACATGGGTAACCGGGGTCCTTAGGGAGCCGTTGGTCTGGATTTGACTCACCCACCTGCGCGATCCATTCTTGTAATGGGACACCAGATATGAAGGTTTTTGTCCCAGGCTCGCAGCTTTAACGGGGCTGCCATCTAGTGAACAACTGTATTGATCCCCAGATTAGTTGGTCCATTGGGAATGAGTTATAAGAAAAATCTTCTGTGAAAGGTAGTTTGTTTTCATCATGTAATGGGTTTCAGAAGTGAACACACCAGAAAAAAGACACACATACACACCAGAAAAAGAAAGAACTATAGTGAGAACAGAAAAGATCAGCTAAGACTATCAAGTATACCTGAAGGCTGAAACACACACACACACACACAAGAAGTAGAGGAAATAAAAAGATAAAAGAATAGTGAGAGCAGAAAAGATATGCTAAATAGTACTATCAAGTATACCTGAATACAACTTTAAATCAATTGAAATCTCGCTGCATAATGCTTAATACTATACAAAATATCATTAAGTCATCAGCAAAGTACAGGTGTGCCATCGTTATTTCTTGACATCTCCTGTGGTATTGAACAGTGATGATTGATAACTTGCTAGAATGAATTCACTCTCAAACAAATAAGGTGGAAATAAGCTCTCCAATGTCTCAGACATGTTTACCTTCTAAATTACCCTTCTACCCACTCTATGCATGCCACCCTTGTACCCTATTATGTATACCAGTATATGACATGGGAGTTGTAGCACACGTCTGAATCCATTTGATAAACTGCAAAGGGAACCCACGAAAACCCATCCAATTGAGTCACAAGCCTTTATGAAATCCACATTCATGTAACACTTGGACGCTTCACTAGTTCCGTTATAATCCGTAAGTTACTCTTGTGCCAGGAATAAGTTATCACTGATACTTCTGCCCCGGATAAAGGCTGATTGAACTTCCTTTTTATTCTTCAGGTAACACACTCCCCTAAGCCTTTTTGCTAGAATTTGGCTACGGGGCATTCAGATAAACAACGTGCTCGTGGCTCTCTAGTGTGGACTAGTGATACAAATAATCCCCAAATGTATTTCTATTTTTCAATCTTGTTTCTCGCTGCTGTATACATGGTTCATTTTAGTAGTAGATTGTTCATTGAGCTAAAAACAACATATTATTTTAGCAAGGGATGATAGCTTTCTATTCTGCATAGGTAATTTCATGGTACCAGTAAAAAGACTAGGAACTGAAGCTTGAATGGTTCACTTGTCTAAGTAAATAAATGGAAATTTATTGGAGGATTTTGCCACCGGGGAATAAAAACTTGCTGATTAAAGCCACTCCATTACAGAAAATTTTTATTTTAATATCTGATGCAGTGGAAAGTACACAAGCTAGATATCATAATAGCAGATGAGATAATTACTTGAATCCATGAGTAGCCCTTGAAATCCACAAGGAAAAGAGATAGAACCTCTTGAATTAATATTGATTGAAAAAGTTGAGTTGCCCTTAGGCTTACAATGTTGTTTTATTTATACTAGCTAAAGTATAAGGATAGACCAAACCTTCGACCTTTCCAACAAAGACCTTTAGACTCCTAAGACTCAATACAAAGAACTTAACTAAATGATCCTTCAACAAACTTACTTAATACCAACCTTGGAACTTTAAAAGAGACATTGAATAACTTAATACTTATTCTTTGACTTGTGACTCTCCAATTGCTCCATGAATGTTCAGCAACTTGTCCTACATCAATATCAATCTTGCGCTATCGTGCTAGATTACCTGAAAAATATGCAGAATCTTCCAAACTTGTAAAACTCATCCCACTACTACTTCCTTTACAGGGGATGTCAACAATTACTCTACCATCAGAGAACTGGTTGTGAGAAGGAAGGATGGCCTCATGGGACTTGTTTAGCCAAGCCTCCTGCAGCTGCAGTGCAGACCACAGGCTACCAACCACAGCATCCATCGATGGACGTTCAATCCCCTTACAACGCACACAATTTTCTGCAATCATGACATACTCCTTCAAACATTCAGGTGCTATTGTATCAACTAGGACCGGATCAGTGATCCGATCAACAGTACCCCATTCAACATTAGATTTGAACCAACGTACTAAATTTACCTCAGCCTCATCCCTTGTGATGACCATTGTCTTCCTCCCACATAGGACTTCCAGCAAGATGACCCCAAATGAGTACACATCGGATTTTACAGTTAATTTTGAACGTGTGAGGTACTCTGGATCCATGTATCCCACATTGCCAGCGAAAAACGTACTACCGGTAGCAGTCGATCCATTGGTGGGTAGCACAACGGAAAACTCTAAACTTGAAAGTTTGGCAGCCCAATTCTCGTCCAACAGAATACTGGTAGGCTTTAGGTTGTGGTGAATGATTGTCTGTTTGGTACCCGTGTGTAGGTATTGCAGTCCTCGTGCCACACCTATGCAGATCTCAAGACGCTTTTCCCATGGAAGTGGACTATTATTGGGCCCATAGAGATGATGGTAGAGAGATTTGTTGACCATGTACTCGTACACAAGAATCAATTCATGTTTGTCATTGCAATATCCAACTAAAGGGACGATGTGATGGTGACGGAGCTGGGATTGGACCTGTATCTCAGCCGTAAACTGGTCCAGGTTCCTTTCTCTTGATTTCCCTTCTTTCCACCGTCTAATTGCCACCTCAGTATTTCCCCTGCCAATAAGGCCTCTATAGACTTTGGTATAACCAACATCTTCAATCACCAGATTCTCATGGAAATTGTTTGTTGCGGCTTGAATTTTTGCCAGCTTGTAACGTCGATAGAGCCGAGCAGCAGTGACGTCAAACGGGTCCGTCCGCAACTTCCTGGGACGTCCATTCTCAGAGCCATACCTTGAGATGTTATGGTTCTTCAACGATTTTGTCCCCCAAAATATACCTTGAGATGGTACGCATGCAAAACCCATAATTACCTTGCTGACACTTTTGGTACACTTCAGTAGGCTGCCATATGATACCAACATCTGCTTGAGGCTGCCTTCCACTTCAGCCATCGTAGGCCTTGCTTGTGGATGTTTGTGCAAGCATTTGTTAGCAACTTTCACAAATAGCTTTAGACGCCTTGGTGGTATTTGCCCCCGTAAATATGGATCGATAATCTGATCAAGCATTCCCTTCTTCATGCACTGTTGAGCCCATAAGGGTAGACTGCGTTCCTCGTCATTGTTATCATCTCTTATATCCACTGGCGGCCTTGCGCATAGCACTTCAAATAACACCACACCAAAGGCATATACATCCGACTTCTTGGTTAGTCTACGAGTCAAGAAGTACTCTGGATCCAAATAACCGAACGTGCCTTTAACATCTGTGCTAACGTGGGTTTGCGCGGTGCCCATTTTGGACAACCCGAAATCTGCAATCTTAGCGACCCAGTTTTCGTCTAAGAGAATGTTGGTAGTCTTGACATCCCTGTGTATAATACCCTGCTCAGTGTTATGAAGGTAGTCCAGTCCGCGAGCAGCATTGATGCAAATTTGAAGCCTTTGCTTCCAAGTGAGATGATGAGTATTGGTGTTTCCTTGTCCACGGATTTTGTAGAGATGATCCGCGAGGGTCCCATTGGCCATGTATTCGTAAACAAGTATCATCTCCTCGCAGTCATCAGAGTAGCCAATCAGTGTGACGAGATGAGGGTGCTGGAGCGTGGAAAGCGTCTTGATCTCTGACCAAAACTCTTGTGCCCCTTGCTTGGACTCTGTATTCAGCCGCTTAATGGCAACGACGGTAGCTCCATAGTTCATGAACCCTTTATACACCTTACCAAATCCGCCTTTCCCAATGACCAAAGCATCATCGAAGTTGTGGGTCGCCCATCGTATCTCAGCAAGTGGATAGCGACGGCACAATTCCCCAGATTGATTGCCTCCATCGCTAGTTGACATATTTATGAGTCTTGGGACCCTATAAGGAGAATGCCGTGGTTGAGTTACTGGAAGGACTGCAGTGAACTGCAGTTGGGAAAAGATGATGAAGGAAGATGGAGTGAAGAGAGGAACAAGAAAGGGGAGATGATAATTGAGATAAAAATTTATTTTTGGCTGTGTTTCAGACAGACTAAGGGAACAGAGGAAATTGACTGCAATTGGCTTTCTCCTCGGGTCCATGGCTTTGGGCTGATCCATAGTCTATATACCTTTCATTTTCTTGGGTGATTTGTCTTATAAGTAGAAAATTGAAAAAAGATATTCAGTATTTGACTATGCCGTGCCCGGCAAGTGTGATATCGATCGATAGTTGACGTTTGACCTTAGGAAAATTGGTATTTCGTCCGGATTTTAATTCATGAATCCTGCTAGCTACGTCTTTTAATCTGTAAACAATTTGTTCACCCAAATGTAATGATATTCAACCGCAGCTTACATGCTTCTTGAGACCATGTCAATCATTCAAGAAAATTTGAAGGTCCACTTTCACCCCTGTGGTTATCGCCATGTGCGGATATCTCCCTCATGGTTCAAAATTGACCACATAACCTACTTGCGGTTTTGAAAATGTGCGGATAGACCCCCTGTCGTCATGTTTTCCATCCATATTAATGGAGGTGTATCTCACACACGCCTGTAGAATGTAATCTGAGTCGTTCATAATGTATTAAATAAAGAATAGAGTATCTCTGTAAAAAATTACCTCGATCAGGCATCAATAACCCAGTGATCTAATTTTTAGTAAATTCAAATTTGAAATTTTAATTTCATAACAAAATCGATTCGATCATGAGCTTTTCATTTTTTTGATTGACTTGAATTTTGGCATAAATGTAGTACTCGTCAAAATTTATAATATCAACGGTTTGGATTCAATTTTTTGGTATAGGGGATGGTGTAGTTAGATTTAAAAAAGAAGAAGAATCAAGGGACATGATGAGGGTATATCAGTCTTTTAATTTTGTGTCCGTTAATTTGGATGGAGAACATGACGGTAGGGGTCTATTCGCACATTTTCAAAATCACAGGTAAGTTATGTGGCCAATTTTGAACCATGAGGGGGGTATCTGCACATGACGATAATCACATGGGGTGAAAGTGAATTTTGCCCAAATTTGAAGTTGGAGAATTTTCTGTGTCTGGTGATTTAAATTTGTCTTCAGATATTGAATATGATAGTTCAACAGAAGATAACATTCTTTAAACAGAGAGAATGTTAAAAAAAATAAAAGTTGTGATGCAACTACAGTGATAAGTCCCTTATATTTATTTGGTAACGTATAGCGTAGGATCACAGCATAAGAAATACTGTTTTTTTTTTTTTCCTCCTTGTTTCTTCATTTATTTTGGAATCAGAGGCCAATGACCCATTCCCTCGGATTCAATCTGATGAGGGTTAGTTCCCCATAAAAAGCTCGTCTATATCTTATGGTCTTTAAACAAGTTGTTTCCTCTATTTGGACTTTTAGTCAATTTATGTGAGGAGAATAGCTCGTCTCGAAATCCATTTTTTGGTGGCCTTAGACTGTTTAGTCCGTTTAGACAATATGGGAAACTAAACCTGAATACTACAGCTAGAAAGTAAAAAAAAGGAGTTGGACTGATATGCATAAACAGCCTAAAAAACCAATACCAAAATTTCGAGAATTATTTCCTAGCACAACAGAGATAGGATCATAGGAATCTTGTTTAATGCACATCAATAAAAATGCCTCTCACTCCGAAAAGGACATAGCGAGTTCATTGACCTTTACCGAAGCCTTTGCGCAGATATGGTTTTTTTTCCTCTAGTGAAAGCCTACTTTCCATTGTGCCTACCAGCGATGCGCGTGAATTTACAAAATTCATCTGGAAGAAATTACGCCAGAGTTGATACAAGAGAAAATGAACATACGAAAAGGAAGTAAATTTTTTAAAGCTTGTAAAGTTTAGTTTAGGAATCCAATATAGAGTATGGTGTTTTTGTGTGTAGTATTATATTTTGATTTGCTATTGCAGTGAAACCGTTTGATTTCTTCTCTCTTTTTCCTATGCTGGAAAGATAATAGCTCAGATTTTCTTCCTTTTCGGTCCATAAATCATGTCTTTTCCCCCCCTTCTTTGCTTTATTAAATTGAAACTATTTTTCGTTATTAGTTTAGATTTGATCGAGGGAGGGGAGTGCGGCGTAGATTCTGTTATGATCTTCGCAGTTTTTCGTTGAACCCGTACCGTTGTGTCCAATCTGAAGTAGCTTAGGACACTACTACCCATATCTACTGTGCCACACGCGTTGTAGCTTTCAATTTTGTAGAGATTCCGGTATCGCTGGTTTTAACTCCGATTTGAACAGTGTTGGCAGGAATCGGAGGCGGCCATGGCCAGCTCTAACAAAATCCTGCCAATGCACCAGGCAAGTCTCGAACAACCTTAACTGTTACTTTTGGGTAAGTTAAACAACCTTAACTGTTATGCACCAAAAAACAGTTAAACTGCAAAACATTGTAACTCCAGAATCAAAAACATTAAACGCAAAGCATGCTTCTGCAGATACATCAACACTACTATCTCCTGTTAGAGATTTTCAAAACAATTAATGGGTTTTGGGTGGGATTTTTTTTGAAAAGGCTGCGACACCTTTTCACATGAGTCGTGACTTTATGTGAAGGGATGTGTTTACTTGTGATGAGATGTAATTGTTAGGAAGGGATGTGAAACATGGAGGTGCCTACGAGAGGCATGACCCTTCCTAATTAAATTAATGTCTACTAGAGACATGACTCTTCACAAAGGGTGCCTACAAAGAGGCCTGATTCCTTATAATTAATTGTCTTCAAAAGACATGACCCTTCGTAATTAGTCTCTTTAAAAGACATCACCATTCCTATTGTGTGTCTACTAAAGACACAACCTTCCAGACAAGGGTGCCTATTAGTTTATTAATAGGCCATTTGTAAAGTCATTCCTTACACCCAAAATTCCATATTGGATTGCTCTATCTCTACACACTATCTTCCTATAATTTTTGGCATACTGATATTCTATTATTCTGCAGAAATAGAATATCAGTTCTTGGTTCTTTTACATTTGCTTAGCGGATATTCTGTCTGTCTTCGTTTGTGCTAACACAAATAGAAAGAACCTAGAGTTCGGTTTCGTTGTATCTTGAAGGCGGATTTATTGTAACCCAGTGCATACCATTTGGTGGGGACAAATACTGTCTTTAGGATAGCGTTCTTCTAAAGCGCCTTAAATTGTTTCTACCATTCCAGATTCGAATTGTTTCTACCGTTCCTGATCTTTGAAGAGACGACGCCATCACATTCATCATTCTGAAGACCGGATTTCCAACATCTCCTTGTTTATGTTTTTGGGAGGACTTTTGAGATCTTTGGAGCTTTAGGTACCCTATTATGCAGTTTTCAATGAAATGTCAAGTATTACGATATTTACGGAATTGCTTGAAACTCTGAAGCGACTTTGCATGGCTTCATTCAAAATGACCAAAATTATCTAAATATGAAAGTAACAATTGTCAAGCCAAAAATGTGAAACTATACCTGGAAAGTCTTTTCCATGCAAACTGTTCATTTGTTAGGACTCTGAAGTAGGAATTCAGTAGAACAGCAACAAAATCAGATCCACACCATAACTATGCTAGCTGTAGTTAAGCTCTAAAATACAACAGAGAATCAGGGATAGAGCCAGAAATTTTGTTTAGGGGGCCAAGTTAAGTGTGCCAAAACAAAACCCCTCCTCAGGTGGATCAACAGGGAAATTCAACAGATCAATTCTCCTTAACTTGTGGGATCCAGGAAGATGAAAAAACTACACAACCACCATTATGCATGCATGTTCTGCTCTTAACCAAATTTAGTCACATCGCTTAAATTCTATCACAAGCTCCTCCTCCTCCTTCTCTTTTTTCAAGAGTAAATAATCACTCTTAGCAATATAAAAATCTCTAACACATCGAACCCCCAGCCTGCCAAATTGCTGTAGACTTCTCACACGGAAAAGATAATTATTACTTTTTATAGACAATGTACTTTGTCATCATTCACCAGCACCATCAGGAGTGCCATACTCTTCTCAATCTCTCAGTTTAGCAGTTTAAAATTACAACAACAATAATAATAATAATAATAAAATGCAGTCAAACTGAATATTTTTATTCCTCCAAAAAAATATCCTCTTCGTGCGAGATATAAGGCAGGCTTTACATAGTCTTTTTTTACACATGTAGAGCTATGTTTAACATATTATCAAGCATAAGTCAATAGACTAGCATCAATATTTGCATTTTGATTACAACCATCCTCATCTATTACATACAAATAACAAAACTAACAGTACGATTTTCAGGAGGTGACAAGGTAGAAGAAAAAAACAAGGTTTAATTATAAATAGAAACAATCAGCTTTATATGGAAAAGCCGCTCTTCATGTGAAGCAGTACATCAAAGTTTCCGTGCTCATTGCGGGAGTTGATAGGACTGAATTGCGTCTTGCCTTGGGGGAAGAGGAGGTCAATGCCGCACAGGCTCCATGGGTTTTTCGTTGCTTGCGCCTACACGTTCCAGTGTCTCAACAATTGCTGTCATTGATGGCCTGGTTTTTGGGTCAGATCGAAGACATTCTAGAGCAACCTGAGCTATCTGGAAAGCAGCTTTTGAATGATATTTTCCTTCCAATCGAGAGTCCATTATGTTTATCAACTTTCTTTTTTTGGGCAAATATGGTTTGGCCCAGTCAACGAGATTTTGTTCTGCACTTGGGCGGCTTCTATCATGTACACGTAAGCCTGTAAGCATCTCAACCAATACAACACCAAAACCATACACATCGCTCTTCGAGGTCAAGTGCCCTGTTTAACAACAATAATGTTAAACATGGTAACAAGTCGATATGTTGGGTTTAGTTCAAATGGCATTCAAGCGTGCAAAGTTTGGAAATCTTGATTTTGATAATCGTTCAGCCTTCAGGGATTACCTGTGGCAACATATTCCGGAGCAGCATAGCCATATGTTCCCATAATCCGTGTTGACACATGCGAGAGACCTTCTGAGGGACCCAATTTGGCCATACCGAAGTCTGACAGCTTGGCATTGTAGGACTGCCGAGAAGAAACATGCATGTCAAACTGAGTTAAAGTTATCATGCCTTGCCTTCCTAAAGTCATTTATGCAATGAAAATGAAGTGGGAAGAAAGTGTTCCAACCAAGAGCGCGGTGATAAGGTGAACGACCGAATCAGTGAAATCCAAAAGTTACGACATCTAAAATACTGGACAAGAGAAGTATGATGTTCTATCCCGAATGATTTGAATTTCTTTCATTCTCACCCAGCTCTAATTGATTTATTGCAGGTAGCTTACCTCATCTAGCAATATATTTGAGGTCTTGAAATCTCTGTAAATCACTGGAAGTTCAGATGTGTGCAAAAATTCCAGCCCTCGAGCTGCTCCTATTAGTATATTAAGCCGAATGCCCCATGGAAGTGGCTGAACAGCAGAACCCCCTGCATAAGCCAACTCATGAGCTGTCTAGTAAGCCAAATGACATACGAACCGATTTGCATAAGGCGAAATCAGTTTGATCTGTTAACTCTTACGTCCGAAAAGGTGGTTCTCCAAGCTGCGCTTTGGCATGAATTCATAGACAAGGAGTAGCTCATACTCTTCCCAACAGTATCCTAATAGCTTAACAAGGTTAGGATGAGAAAGACTTCCTAAGAAGTTAAGCTCAGCCTGCACAAATATTGAACGATCAGAAGAATTTAAACATGAGAAATACATCGATCAAACAACTAATGATCCAAAGCATGAGAGAGAAATAGAGTCGTATTAGAACTTCATAATGAACATGGAACAAAATAAATATAACACACAACTTCCATTTAACGCACGAGTGCAATCAACGAGTTACATTCTAAAATTTTCCGCAAATGACAAGAAATCTTGAGTATATTCTTCAAACATGCACACATGTCACATAACCACAATGTAAGTCAGTTAACCAAGAGGAAGAAACGAGCAAGAAAGAATCTAGAGGACAAATAATACAGCACCTTAACTACCTTAGTCATGATTGTGCCAATGACTGAAGCTTTTTGTTGACATAAACAGTGCATCAAAATTTCAGAACAAAGAAATCCCTCCGAAACTATACCCTGCAGACTGATATGGAGTTTCTCTTTTGCTTCTTATGGTGGCGTAGAGGTCAATTTAAAAGGGCATTGAAGTCTTCTCGATGGTTGCAAAACCAAACTAGCCCTCACAGCAGCAATTCTTTTGGTTAGTCTTTCCATCCCTTTCCAAGGCAAGTCATATTCGTAACCAGACAGAAAAACTTATAGGCACCACGAGCCCTAACCTCAACACAATCCAACAAAATCACAACTAATGAAAAATCTAATTGCATCCTATATTACTTCAGGCACCACTTGAGACTTGCAGTTTGATGGGGGGAAAAAAGATGTAAAACAGTGATATTTGTTCCTGAAGACCATTTCTTGAGCAAAGAGTGCTCTTTACTGGAACCGATTACAAAGATGTACAATTGGGGCATAAAAAGAGGAGGAGGAATAGTAAATACTAGGATAAGAAGCGTTTGAGTACGTTTAAGTATCAAGCTCTAACAAGTGAAAAAATATATGCAATTATGGTTTACACACTTTATATAATTTTCAGCCACTAAATTGTCTCAGTGTAATTACCTGCCATTCCCGAAATCCTTGCATGCCCCCTGCGTCCAACTTCTTGACGGCAAAGACCAATCCCCTACCATTATTCTCATCAAGCAAACCCTTGTAAACTGTACCGAAGCCTCCTTCTCCAACCACTCTATCGTTTCTGAAATTTTTAGTAGCAGTCCTCAATTCAGAAAAAGTGAAGATCCTTAAATTGGGTGAGGGTAAAATCTGTCCTTTCAGATTGCCGCCACTTGCAGCCGAGGATGAGAAGTTCCTAGGGATGTTGCTTCCAACTGTGAAGCGACGGAATTGATGAGTGACATTTTTCCACTGCAATCTTAGACGCATCGAACTACGTGATGAAATTGATGGTTCTCCATTGGAATCATAGACGTTCCTTTTTTTCCTCTTGGTATCCACACCTTTAGCTAGAAATTCAATACTCCTCTGAAACACCTTGCTTACCTTTCCCTTTGACCTATTCTGGCCTTGGGTGTTCTCACTGTTCAGCGCCGAAGTGGAGGAGGAAGGAGCATCGCCTCGTGGAAGAGAGTCATCCCTTTTTGTGTTCTCACCAAACTGCTCGTCCGCATCCCCACCGACACTAAAATCATCCTCCTCCTCTTCCTCTGTGGAAGGAACCATGCAATGATTCTCTAAAGCCAATACGCACTGGAGTCTCACTACCACATCAGCCATTGTAGGCCGCCTCTTCGGATGACCATCTAAACAACTATTAGCAATCTCAACAAACACCTTCAGACAGTGTGGCGAGATTTCATCCCTCAGCCTGTGGTCAAGAAGCTGATCAAGTTTGTTCTCCTTGATTCCCTGTTTAGCCCATAGGACTAGACTACATTGCTCCTCGTCAACCCGGGTATCAACTGCTGCCCTCCCACAAAGCAGTTCCAACATCACGACACCAAAGGCATACACATCTGATTTCTTTCTTAGTTTACGGGTCAAGAAGTACTCTGGATCAAAATACCCAAATGAGCCTTTAACATCTGTGCTAACATACGTCTGAGAATGGCTTGTTGAGCCAAGTTTACACAACCCAAAATCTGAAATCTTAGCTGTCCAGTCCTTGTCCAAGAGAATGTTTGTGCTTTTCACATCTCGGTGTATTATACCGTGTCGAATACCTGTATGGAGGTAATCCAACCCTCGAGCAGCACCTATACAAATGTTGAGCCTTAGCTCCCATGACATATGGCCAATGGTACCATTACCCTTGGTTTTATCTTTGTAGAGACGATCAGCAAGTGTACCATGCTCCATAAACTCATAAACAAGGATCATCTCATCGCGTTCATCACAATAGCCTAAAAGACTAACGAGATGCGTATGCCGAAGCTTGGAAAGCATCTCGATTTCTGTCCAAAACTCTTTTGCCCCTTGCTTAGACTTCAATTTCAACCGCTTTAAGGCAACCGTCGTTGCGCCATCATCAATAAGTGCTTTGTAGACCTTACCAAATCCACCACTTCCAATGACCAATTCATCATTGAAGTTATTGGTCGCTGATAACAGCTCAGCAAATGAGAAATGACGACACAGCCCCTCTGATGTTGACGAAGAGAGAGTTCTCCCCACACTATTTTCACCTAAACTACGCAATTGGTAAAAAATGATATTCAACACGGTGAGTATAATTACTACACCTGTTGCAATGGTATTTCCTCGAGAAGCAAACACCAACTTCTTGGGCTTTGGAGATGTCGAAGCACGTGCTAGCGGCACTGGATTCACCCCAGCAAGATTTTTGTCGTGGTTGCTCAACTTGAATACCTCTACCCCCTTTATAGTTGCATCAATTGGTTCTGTCCATCCATGGTTGTGAGGGCGCAGCGCTATGAGCAAATCTCGCTTGCCCTCCATCCTATCTCCTTCCATCATCACCACATAGTCTTTATACACCGCTACCCCATTTCCGCCACTCCATTTGATAAGATCACCTTTAGCCTCAGCAACCTGTTCATTAACAAAGATACTAAACTCCATCCTGCCACTCTCTTTTATCTCATATTCAAGCTCACAGAAATGCAACCTAAGCAGGTACCTAAATCCCAAATCCACAGGTAATCTCCATGTAAAATTTGATTCGGTCTTGTTCGCTTGCTTGTCTGGAACCAGTGACCAAGATGTTTGATACACTTTCTGAGGAGCAGTGTACGGTGGTATACTCGTGTATTTGATCCGAATTGTGGTAGTAACTGGCTTGACACTTGATTTTTCTAATAGATAATTTGTGTCCTCATACCAATCCCTAAACATACCCGTATCTTCTATGGATGAAATGGAGCTTCCGCCGACATTTAACCGGTGTACCGTCTCCAGAGCAATGCTCTTATCTACGGTAAACTGGTCGCTCTTCCCAATCATCTGTGCCGCTGGACTACCCTCACGAGTATGATAAAGTGCAGCTGGCATTGAGATGATTTCAATCCCATTGACAAACGCATATACCTCATAAGAATTACCAATTCGTGAAGGGGAGAACGTTATGATTAACGGTTGATCTTTGTCGACGTCCACACAATACTCTTTAACAAGAGAGTGTAAGCCCAAAGCATCAATAGTAAGGGAAGCACTAAAGTTGCTAAGAAGGGTATAAGGACCAGCTTTCACAGTAAAAAAGTCTTCAGATCTTTTGAAACCACCCCGGTACGAAGCTGGATTGAAATGGAGACGAATAAGTTTCTGACCCGGAGTGACTCGGAACGTATAGGTGAATGGCCAATGGGAGAGCCGGGCCGTTGCGTAAGGGATTGGATCATAGGGAAGGGGTTGGTTAATGGCTTTTGAGCTGATCAATTTGCTCTTTGAACTATGTAATGAAGTGATGTAATCGGAACTGGTATCTCCGGTCCATTTCCGGGTATCTTTTGCAGTTGAGGCGCTGGAGGAGCCGCAATTAACGGCAACATGATCAAGCTGTTGGGAATAAAGACCAGGGGATTTTATGGCTAGTGTTAAAGTACTTTGATGGAGGAAGAAGTAGAGAGGGAGTGCAATTGAGAGTAGATAAGGAAACATTTTTATTTGTGTGTGTGTGTGTGTGTGTGTTTGTGATTGTGTGTGTAATGTGAATTGGAAGTATTGAGAGAGTTTGGGAATGATGATTAGTGAAGGAGAGAGGAGGAGATTGCTGATGAAATAAATTGAAACGTTTTGAGGGTGGGTAAGGAAGATGAAGACTTGGTCAGTCAACTATTTCAAGGGTGGGTAAGGAGAGAGGAGGAGAGTTCTGCTCCAGACATGATTTAAGAGGCGCCCAAGTCAACTATTTCAAGGGTTGTTCTAGAGCTTCTTTTTTTGACTTAAAAGAGAACGTGTGTTTTAAGTAAAGCAAAATACAAAGGACCACATTATACCCCCATCTAGAACAAATAAATCAGAGAATACAGAACTCAGTGATAGAAGTACATTTTGAAACCAAACATGGCAACCAAGCATAATGTAAAGCCAATTTGCTAGGTAACAGGAAACCAAATGCCCATACATCGACTATCAAAACCTAGTTCAACGTAACAAAAGCTATGTATACCCACTGTATAAGAATTGTGAAGAGAATATAAATAAAAATGATTTCGAGCTCCTTACCCTCCATGTTGCTAAAGTCGCTCACATGCTTTGCTACTGGTACTGCCCAAATTCATGCTCATTGCTTGGTGCAGCGGCTGAACACAAACTAACATCATATTCACCAGTCAATGCTTAATATGATACCACTCTACACAGAGGAAAGCAAAGAGACGAGGGACGGAGGTAACCATACAGCTCACTTAGATTCATCCGATCCATCTTACAATCAATTAACTTTGTCGTGATTGCCTTAACTACCCGCGTTCGAACTTCATGACCGTTGATCTGCAAAAGAACCTTTCATCAATGTATCAAGACCAAAGTGAAGAAGGCAACATCTACAAATGCAGGAATAGCAAAGAATTTTAACCCGGAGAGGGTCCTTGATTAAAGCATAAGAAATTTGTAAGTAAATCTGTTAAAAATATAGTATTTATAAGTTTGGTTTACAGTGAAAGTCGCAAGAAAATACATGGAGTTAAATAAATTAGCTTTATATACTTGAAATATAACAACTTTATTAGGAATATAGGTATATGAAAATGAAAGACAAGTCTGAAATTCAGTTTTTAGATAATCAGTTTCATGAGAAAGTTTAAACTTCGTTGTGTTCAAGAAAAAGAAGAGACAAAATTTATGCAGTAATGAGTTGTACATTATTTTCTAGTTTCTTGCACTTTATGTTTCCAATCAACCACACAATCAGTAAACATTTTTCTCTTTATTTACCGGAGAAAAAAAAAACAATTTTCTCTTTTCACCAGTTTTTATCCATCTTTTGCTAAAACGGACGCTTAAAGCAACTCCATCAATTCAAGCTATTTCAGCAAAGCATAACAATTCAAAATAAATAAATTAATAATCTTGCGCTTTAAAAGGTCAAATTTTTTACAATTTATCCTTAATGCCATTTGGACTAAACTACCACTCAATTTTCTGTGCTCGAGCCATAAAGGCAAATTTGGCACAACGAGTGGCTTAAAAGAAGAAGAACAACTTAGAGCATCCCGGCCCTTACTCTTTTAATTGACTCAGAACCAAATTCTGAGTAGAAACTCCCTAAACTTACTCTGGTCCTTGACTCAAACTCACACCAGATTGAGTTTTACTCAAATTTTTCATCAAATAAAGAGAGGCTCAAGTTTTTACTCGAATTCTTGAAGGCTTATTCTGCTCTTTCATTATTTATAACTATGCCGTTAAAGAAGTCTTTACTCAAATTTGTGCTTATATTTTGGGTTTGTCCATCGGAATACTCCAAACCAAATTAAGCTTTTCCTCAAATTTCTATCAAAAATGAGTGAGGGCTGGACATGCTCAAATATTCCACCAAACTGTTCGCACACAATGCTCTTACGCAAGTAAATTCACAGCACAGAACAAAAGAAGAGAGAAGAATACCTTGAATTCTCCGCTATGTTCAGGATGTCTACTACTCCATTGTCTATTTTTGGGAATCTTTTCGTCTTTAGGGTTCAGCTTTTTACTGATATAACATTCCTTTCCCGTCGGTGATATGAGCTGAAAAATCTCTAGAAATAAACCGGTTTTGGGCTTAAGTGCAACTAGGAAACCTTCGACGTGAAGCGGGGCCGGATCTTCCCCTGGGGTGGCCACGACGGTCGTCGTGTTGTAGACAGAAGCTCCGGCGAATTAGAAACCCTAGTTACGCAGCAAAAAGAGCTCCTGAGAGAGAGAGAGAGAGAGAGAGAGTTACTGGGAGATGTGTTTTTTAGTTGAATGGGTACGAACCTAACTGAGTCACAGACTCACATAACGCCGGAATAATCCCAACATATCTCCGGTCCATTGCCGGGTATCTTCTTGTTGGAAAAATTACCCGGTTGCTGTGAATTCTGAACCGTTGGCGAAACCTCCACAAACACTAAAATAACACTTCGAGTCACGACTATGTCGCGTAAAGATAATATTTGCCCCCACCAGATGGTATGCAAAGGGTTACAGCAAATCTGCCTTCAAAAAACCGAGAATCACGACTATGTCGCGTAAAGATAATATTTGCCCCCACCAGATGGTATGCAAAGGGTTACAGCAAATCTGCCTTCAAAAAACCGAGAATCACTGTGTATGTCTGTACAGACCACGCCGCGCGAGCGTGTGGGTGTGTCCTGGTGCGAGTCGGTACCATAGAGCTGTACTACACTGGATTATTAGTTATTCACATTAGGAATGTTTCCTAATATATACCACTTCAACATCTATCAACTAACCAATGTGGGACAAAGCTCACAAAGAGGAAAACAAGTATTCTAAGGAAATAAGGAAATTTTACAAAACCAAAACGACAACTCTTTTATTTTGAAATCTCTAACACTTCTGCAGTTGATCAGTTGCCGGAGGAGCCCTAGTGAACGGCAATGTGATAAAGCTGTTGGGAATAAAGACCAGGGGAGTTGATGGCTAGTGTTAAAAGTACTTTGACGGAGGAAGAAGTAGAGAGGGACTGCCATCGAGAGTAGGTAAGGTAAGAGGACCGGGGGACCTGTAGTGCGCACCTAAACCGTCCGTTTCTGCAATTAATAGTTTAGATTAGTTGGAGCACTCTTACTGGTCACAATTAACTCTTACCGATAAAAATTAACAACTACCATTGATTGCGAAAATAGACGGTCCAGATGCGCACTACAGGACCCCCTCCCGAAGGAAACATTTGTTAGTGTGATGTGAATTGGAACTATTCAGAAAGTTTGGGAATGATAATGGTGAAGGAGAGAGGAGATTGCTGATGAAAAAAGTTGAAACATTTTGAGGGTGGGAAAGGAAAACAAAGTCAAAGACATGGTGATTTAAAAATGCTGTTACGTAATTTTAGTCAATAAAGCCTGCTTTTAATTAGGCAAAACGAAGATAAAAGGAGTAAAAGGGAAGTTGAAACTTCAAAAGGCGCCGAATTAAAAACGCCACACACTTTGTGTGGAAACCTACACTAATGCGAGGCGGTGAAGGGCTTTGGAACACCACGTATCGGTGTTCTAGGAAATCTTAGTAATTTTTTCGTTGAGAAGGATAAAGAAGCTATACATATATACCATCCATAACTATAGGGAAAAACATTGAACGGCAAGTATGTGTGTCATTCTTTTTCGATGGAATGGGATTCTCAGTTAGTTCCGTTTCAACAATCGGAACCGTCTACTTTCTAAAACTCGGTATCTAGTGAACTGTTTCGAGCGGAAAATCGAACCATTTTCTGATAGAAAACAGAAATTAAGTTTTCATACTTTCGGTTTTGGTGTAGTTCCATACGCTAGTCAGTGTTGTTACGGTTAAGTGCCAATTAGGAAACCTTTGACGGAGCCGGATCTTCCTCTGAGGTGGCCACGACGGTCGTCATGTTTAAGACAGAAGCTTTCACTGCCGGAAAAATTAGAAATCCTAGTTACGGAACAGAGAGCTCGTGTGTGTGTGTGAGAGAGAGAGAGCGCGTCACCTTGGAGATGTGTTTCTGAGTTGAATCGGTACGAATCAACCCGAGTTGCATTTATAAGGCGGGATGCGCCAATTGTGAAACCGGGAAAATGGGGAAAGGTTTTCAATCCAACCGGTACCGAAAAATGCCATGCGACCGGTACCGGTCATACAATTTTATTTTATTTTTTTACTTTTCTTAGGAGGTAATTCCATTATTAAAACTTTTGCCCTTGAAAAAACTCATAATTTTCTTTATTTTTCAATAGCATGAGCTTCATAATCAAGACTAATATAATTTTTTTGGTTGGTTGAATTTTTGAGCATCCGAAAGCGTACCCTTTTGGACAACCCAAAATCAGGAATGCTTCCCATCTTTCGTTATCTTTGTAATCTTGACGTCCCTGTGTATAAGTTCAGTCCGCGAGCAGCATTGATGCAAATATGAAGCCTTTGCTTCCAAGTGAGACGATGAGTATTAGTGATGATCCGCAAGCGTCCCATTGGCCATTTGTAAACAAGGGTCATCTCCTCGCAGTTATCGGAGTAGCCAATCAGAGTGGCGAGATGAGGGTGCCGGAGCATTGAAAGCATCTTGATCTCTGATCAACACTCTTCCGCCGCTTGCTTGGACTCTGCATTCAACCAGTTAACGGCAACAATGGAAGCTTCATAGTTCATGAACCCTTTGTACACCTTACCAAATCTGCCTAGAGAGTAAAACAAGAGTTAGATAAGAAAGGATTTAGGTTTCGTGCATATTACGGAATACAATGCCCTCGACATAACTTAATAGAGAAAACGAATTCATGTAGATAATCCCAAATGATTCAGACTTACGGCTCGGTTTGGTTTTGACACTGTAGCATATTCTGTAATTCAGATGAGAGTTACATCAGTAGGACAAGGAATGATTTGGTTTTAAAAGCCTCACATAAATATTCATCTGATGAATAATTATTTTCACCCTTAGATCATTACCGATACGAAAATTATATCTTATCTTACACAATAAAGTTTGGAATCTTGTTTTCGTAAATCAATGGTCCGGAAAAAACTCACTCCAAAGAGGACATACGGAGTACATCGACCAATACCAAAGGACTACTTGTGGTTAGTGCCAACATACAAAACGGAAGTAAATTTTTTTAAAGCGTCTGATGTACTGACATGTTTAGTTTAGGCATCTGGTATAGACTACAATTTTTTTGCTTCTTTTATATTCTTGATTTTCTGTTGCTACGAAACATTTTGATTTCCTTTTTCTTTTTCCTAGATTGGAAAGATGACCGTTTGGGCCATAAATCATGTCTTTTTCCAAGTAAGTTCGGATAATCAATGCATATTTCATAGATATTAATACACTTTTACAAATATCAATACACCTTTTGGGCGAAGGTTAGAAAACTAGCTGCATCACTTAAATTCTATCACATGCCCCTCCTCCTCTTTTTCAAGAGTAAATACTCTTAGCATTATAAAAATCTCTAACACATCGAACCCCCAGCCCCCCAAATTGCCCTAGACTTCTCACATAAAAAAGAGAATTATCTCAGTTCACCAGCACCATCAGGAGAGCCATACTCTCCTCAATCTCTCAGTTCAGCTGTTTAAAATTACAAAAAAAAAAATGCAGTCAATCTAAATATTTTTGTTTCTCCAAAAAATATCCTCTTCGTGCGAGATATAAGGCAGCCTTTACATAGTCTCCTTTTTTTTACACATGTATGTAGAGCTATGTTTCATATTATCAAGCATAAGTCAATAGACTAGCATCAATATATAGTTGCAGTTTGATTACGAACATCCTCATCTATTACATACAAATTACCCCTAGAACAACAAAACTAATAGTGCAATTTTCAGGAGGTGACAAGGTAGAAGAAAAAAAAAGAAGGTTTAATATAATTCCAAACAATCAGCTTTATATGGAAAAGCTGCTCTTCATGGGAAGCAGTATATCAAAGTTTCCGTGCTCATTGCGGGAGTTGATAGGACTGAATTGTGTCTTGCCTGGGGGGAAGTGGAGGTAAATGCCGCACAGGCTCCATGGGTTTTTCGTTGCTTGCGCCTACACGTTCCAGTGTCTCCACAATTGCTGTCATTGATGGCCTAGTTTCTGGTTCAAATCCAAGACATTTTAGAGCAACCTGAGCTATTTGGAAAGCCGCTTTTGAAGGATATTTTCCTTCCAATCGAGAGTCCATTATGTTTATCAACTTTCTTTTTTTGGGCAAATATGGTTTGGCCCAGTCAACGAGATTTTGTTTTCCAGTGGGGCGGCTTCGATCAAGTACACGTAAGCCTGTAAGCATCTCAACCAGTACAACACCAAAACTATACACATCGGCCTTCATGGTTAGGTGCCCTGTTAACAATCATGACGTTAAATATGGCAACGCAGAGATATTTTTGGTTTAGTTCAAGTGGCTTTGAAGCATGCAAAGTCTGAAATCTTGATTTTTGGATAATTGTTCAGCCTTCAGGGATTACCTGTGATAATATACTCCGGAGCAGCATAGCCATTTGTTCCCACAACCCGTGTTGACACATGCGTTTCAATACCTGGGGGACCAGACTTGGCCAAACCGAAGTCTGATATCCTGACATTGTAGCACTGCCAAGAAGAAATATACATGTCAAACTGAGTTTATGTCCTCATGCCTTGCCTTCCTAAAGTCATTTATGTAATGAAAATGAAGTGGAAAGAATGTGTTCCAACCAAGAGCCTGTTGATAGAAGGTGAACAACCGAACGAATGGAATTCAAAAGTTACTGACATCTAAAACACTGGACAAGAAAAGTATGATTTTTTCTCCCAAATGATTTGAATTTCTTTCATTGTCACCCAGCTCTAATTGATAGATTGCAGGAAGCTTACCTCATCTAGCAATATATTTGCGGTCTTGAAATCTCTGTGAATCACTGCAACTTCTGATGTGTGCAAAAATTGCAGTCCTCGAGCTGCTCCTATTAGTATACTAAGCCGAATGCCCCATGGAAGTGGCTGAACAGCAGATGCCCCTGCACGAGCCAACCCATGAGCAGTCTAGCAAGCCAAAAATGACATATGAACCAATTTGCATAAGACGAATTCAGTTTGATCTGTTAACTCTTACGTCCAAAAAGGCGGTTCTCCAAGTTGCCCTTTTGCATGAATTCATAGACAAGGAGTAGCTCATTCTCTTCCCAACAGTATCCTAATAGCTTAACAAGGTTAGGATGAGAAAGCCTTCCTAAGAAGTTAACCTCAGACTGCACAAATATTGAACAAACAGACAGCATTCAGAAGAATTTTAACTATGAAAAATTCATCCATGAAACAACTCGTGATCCGAACCATGAGAGCAAAATAGAGTCATATCAGAACTTCATGATGAACATGGAACAAAATAAATATAACACAACTTCCGGTAAAATTTTCCGCGATGACAAGAAATGTTGAATATACTCATGTAACATGCATAACCACAATGTAAGTCAGTTAATCCAGAACATTACTGCGCATCCTCAAAACCGTAAGTATAGCTTTCAGTTATTTACCTATTCATTCATTTGGACTACGTGTTTACACTTCGTTTTTTTTTTTGGTGCAACGGAATAGATGTGTTTACACTTCGTACTTGTTGGTTTGTTTCTCAGTTCCCAGGACTGAACAAGTCTTTTCCGTTATGCTCTTGCCCAGGTCTATCACAAACAAGAGAAAATACAATTCATTGCCCCTGTTAAAACCTCCCCGCTGCAGTTTTGTGCGTTTAGAAACACTCCCGAATGTGCTACATATTATTGCTATACAAACATACAAAAGTAACTAGTAGCAAGTGACAATGGAATCAAATAGTCTGAACGCACTGATTTTTTCATCTATAAAGGTTTTCCCAACAACACACGTACACGAAACACACAAAGAAGAGTGTGTACCATGGAGAACATCTGTGCAAGAGAAATATTCGAGCAAGAAAGACACTAGAATACAGCACCTTAACTACTATAGTCATGATTGTTTCAATGACTGAGGCTTTTTGTTGACATAAACAGCACATCAAAATTTCAGAACAAAGAAATCCCTCTGAAACTATATGGAGTTTCTCTTTTAACTCCATATGGTTACGTAGAGATCATTTAAACGGCCATTGAAGTCTTCTCCATGGTCGCAAAACCAAACTACCCCTCACCACAGCAACTCATTTGGTTATTCTTTCAATCCCCTTTCCATGCAAAGTCACATTTGTAACCTGATAGAAAAAAGTTATAGGCACCACGAGCCCTAGCCTCAACACAATCCAACAAAATCATAACTAACAAAAAATCTAATTGCATCCTGTGTTACTTCAGGCACCAAATGCAGACTCGCAGTTTGATGGGGAAAAAAAAAAGATGTAAAACAGTAATACTTGTACTTGAAGACCATTTATTTAGCAAAGAGTACTCTTACTTGGACTGATAACAAAAATATACAATTTGGGCATAAAAGAGAAGAAGGAATAGTAAATGCTACGATAAGAAGCGATTGGGTACGTTTAACAGGTGAAATTTCTTATGAAACTATGGTGTAGAGACTCTTACAAAATTTTCAGCTACTAGTTTGTATCAGTGTAATTACCTGCCATTCCTGAAGTCCTTGAAAGCCCTCTGGGTTCAATTTCTTGACGGCAAGGACCAATCCACTACCATTCTCTTCATCAAGCCGACCCTTGTAAACTTTCCCAAAGGCTCCTTCTCCCAGCAGTCTATCCTTACTGAAACTTTTAGTAGCAGTCTTCAATTCTGAAAAGCTGAAGATCCTTAAATCCGGGGTGATTAAGATCTTCCCTTTCAGATATGCTTTCTTGCCGCCACTTGCAGCCGAGGATGAGAAGTTCCTAGGGATGTTGCTTTCAACTGAGGAACGACGGAATTGCCGAGTGACATTTTTCCACTGCAATATTGGACGGGTGGAACTAACGGCCGAAAGTGCTTGCTCACCATTGGAATCATGTACCTTTCTTTTTTTCCACTTGATATGAGGACCTTTAGCTAGAAATTCAATAGTCCTCTGGAACACCTTACTAACGTTTCCCTTTGACCTATTCTGGCCTTGGATGTTCTCACTATACATCGCCGAAGTGGAGGAGGAGGGAGTATCACCTCGTGAAAGAGAGTCATCCCTTTGCGCGTTCTCACCAAACTGCTCGCTCACAGCCCTCTCTGAAGCCAATGCGTTCTCGAGTCTCACCACCACATCAGCCATTGTAGGCCGTCCCTTTGGAAGATTATCTAAGCATTTATTAGCAACTTCCGCAAACACTTTCACACGATGCGCCGAGATTTGGTCCCTCAAACTGAGGTCAATAAGTTGATCAAGTTTATCCTCTTTGATGCCCTGTTTAGCCCATTGGACCAGACTACGTTGCTCCTCATCGACCCGCATATCAACTGCTGGCCTCCCACAAAGCATTTCCAACATCACGACACCAAAGGCATACACATCTGACTTCTTAGTTAGCCTACGGGTCAAGAAATACTCGGGATCGAAATACCCAAATGAGCCTTTAACATCTGTGCTTACGTGCGCCTGGGAATTGCTTGTTGAGCCCGGTTTACACAACCCAAAATCCGAAATCTTAGCTATCCAATCCTTGTCCAATAGAATGTTTGTGCTTTTCACATCTCGGTGTATTATACCGTGCCGAATACCTGTATGGAGGTAATCCAATCCACGAGCAGCTCCTATACAAAGGTTGAGCCTTTGCTCCCATGACATATGGCCAACTGTACCATTACCCTTTGTTTTTGTTTTGTAGAGATGATCGGCAAATGTACCATGCTCCATAAACTCATAGACAAGGATCATCTCATTGCGTTCATCGCAATAGCCTAAAAGACTAACAAGATGCGTATGTCGAAGCTTGGAAAGCATCTCAATTTCTGTCCAAAACTCTTTTGCCCCTTGCTTAGACTTCAATTTCAACCGCTTTAAGGCAACCGTCGTTGCGCCATCATCAATAAGTGCTTTGTAGACCTTACCAAATCCCCCACTTCCAATGACCAATTCATCATTGAAGTTATTGGTCGCTGATAAGAGCTCAGCAAATGAGAAACGACGACACAACCCCTCTGATGTTGAGGATGTTGACGAAAAGAGAGTTCTCCCCACACCATTTTCACCTAAACTACGCAATTGGTAAAAAATGATATTCAACACGGTGAGTAAAATTACTACACCTGTTGCAATGGCATTTCCTCCAGAAGAAAACACCAACTTCTTGGGCTTAGGAGATGTCGAAGCACGTGCTAGCAGCACTGGGTTCACCCCAGCAAGATTTTTGTCATGGTTGCTCAGCTTGAATACCTCTACCCCCTTTATAGTTGCATCAATTGGTTCTATCCATCCATGGTTGTGAGGGTGCAGCGCTATGAGCAAATCTCGCTTGCCCTCCATCCTATCTCCTTCCATCATCACCACATAGTCTTTATACACCGCTACCCCATTTCCGCCACTCCATTTGATAACGTCACCTTTAGCCTCAGCAACTTGTTCATTAACAAAGATACTAAACTCCATCCTGCCACTCTCTTTTATCTCATATTCAAGCTCACAGAAATGCAACCTAAGCAAGTACCTAAATCCCAAATCCACAGGTAATCTCCATGTAAAATTTGATTTGGTTTTGTTCGCTTGGTCTTCTGGAACCAGTGACCAAGATGTTTGATACACTTTCTGAGGAGCAGTGTACGGTGGTATGCTCGTGTATTTGATCCGAATTGTGGTTGTAACTGGCTTGACACTTGATTTTTCTAGTAGATAATTTGTGTCCTCATACCAATCCCTAAACATACCCATATCTTCTATGGATGAAATGAAGCTTCCGCCAATGTTCAACCGGTGTACCGTCTCCAGAGCAATGCTCTTATCTATGGTATGCTGGTCGCTCTTCCCAATAATCTGTGCCATTGGACTACCCTCACGAGTATGATAAAGTGTAGCTGGCATTGAGATGATTTCAATACCATTGACAAAAGCATATACCTCATCAGAATTACCAATTCGTGACGGGGAGAACGTTATGATTAACGGTTGATCTTCGTCGACATCCACACAATACTCTTTAACGAGAGAGGGTAAGCCCAAGGCATCGACAGTAAGGGAAGCACTAAAGTTGCTAAGAAGGGTATAAGGACCAGCTTTCACATTAAAAAAGGCTTCAGATCGTTTGAAACCGCCCCGGTATGAAGCTGGATAGAAATGGAGACGAATAAGTTTCTGACCCGGAGTGACTCGGAACGTATAGGTGAAAGGCCAATGGGAGAGCCGGGCCGTTGCGTAAGGGATTCGATCATAGGGATGGTCAGTGGCTTTTGAGCTGATCAATTTGCTCTTTGAACCATGTAATGAAGTGATGTAATTGGAACCGGTATCTCCGGTCCATTTTCGGGTAACTTGTGCAGTTGAGTCGCCGGATGAGCCGCAGTTAACGGCAACATGATCAAGCTGTTGGGGATAAAGACCAGGGGAGTTGATGGCTTGTGTTAAAGTACTTTGATGGAGGAAGAAGCAGAGAGGAAGTGCAATTGAGAGTAGATAAGGAAACATTTGGTTTTTTTTTTTTCGTGTTTGTGTTTGTCTGTGATGTGAATTGGAACTATTGAGAGAGTTTGGGAATGCTGATTAGTGAAGGAGAGAGGAGGAGATTGCTGATGAAATAAATTGAAACGTTGTGAGGGTGGGTAAGAAAGAGACTGTAGATTTTGGGTGGCTCCTATCCTCCTGTTGCTAGCCCATCAGAGGAGACTGGTGTGGACAGAGAGAATTTTTTCGGTCCTAGGTGGGTATATCCCACGTGGTGTCCGCTCGACACATCCGGGCCGTCCAATACACTTTTGAATGGTTCATTTTGAAACCATCTCTCTTCTCTCATCCCACCACTCTCTCTTCTTTTTCTCTCCAAATTCGAACCGTTCAAAACCGCAATAAACGGCCCGGATGTGCCGAGCGGACATTGGGACGGAGGGAAGAGTAGGTGTGACATTGGGACTGGGGAAGGTGCTACGCAGCCCCGTGCTGCGCAGTGTGCTATGCACGGTAAAACGCAGCCGCTCCGGTCTCGCTCTGACGATCGGAAACGTTCACTTCGTAAAGCTCGTCGAGTAGAACAAGTGTATCAAAAATCAGCTCGATCGGATATCATTAAGTGCCTCATTCAGAACATGATTTATCTTGAAATTATTATAAGTGTTCCCAAAAAAACTGTTCGGATGAGGCACTTAGTGATATTCAATCGAGCTGATTTTCGGTACACTTGTTCTACTCCACGAGCTCTATAAAATGAACGATTCCGATCATCAAAGCAAGACCGGAGCGGCAACGTTCGGCGCAGCACCTTCCTCCAGTCCGTGACATTGATATGGTGGAGAGAGAGGGAGAGAGAGAGAGTCTACAGTTACTACTACTAAAATTGTTGGTTGGAAGGATCCCCTATACTCGGGTGTACATTGTACAACAGTACAATGATGGCGATATGGATGATGATGGGGTTTCTCGGGAAGAGCAACTGAACTGAACACGTGTTGAAAAGGCGGCCTCCGCCCCAACAGTCCCACGGTCGACGCGTCCACCGTTAACAGAGACGAGGGTACGTTGTCATCCGCGACGTGGCCTCATGCGATACGCAGCTGCTTTTTTATACTACTATTTATTTACCCCCTTTGTCAGTCAACGTAACAAACTGCCCACGGGCCACTATTATTATTATTATTGCTGGCGTGGGCAGTACAACAGCAGTTACGGGTCCCGCCTCCCTCCCCCTCAATTGGAAGAGAGCCAGGTTGGCCCGTCCCTTTCCCGTCAGTCAGTCGCATAATTTTCGTGCAGAGATGGATGACTTAGATGCGCTCGGCACTGCTGCTAGGCGAGCAGGGTCTCCGGGTCCTTGAAAATTACATTGCGCCAAGCTTAGCCTATAAGTTGGAGATTTTGCCTTTGGGTTTTGTATCTCAGTGTGAGTGACAGATCTGTGAGGGTTAGCAATGTAGATACAGAAAGAGCGAAGTGAGTTTGAGAGAGAACTCCCTTGTAAAGCTTGTCTCCGTGAATATTGCTCCGTTTCCTCCGTGGATGTACCCGATTTTGAAAAATCAAATAAAATTTGTGTTGTGGGTGTTTCGTGTCTGTTTTGTTTTTTGATTCTTGGGCACAACAGGTTAGTCAACTACCAAAACAAAAGTCAAGGAGAACAGTCATTGACGACCTGCTTCATTTTTGTACAATATTATTTGTTTTGGACGCTTAAAAGCCATAGACTTCCCAGTAGGTCACCCATCCCTGAAATACCCCATGATAAGCACACTTAACTGTGAAGTTCCTATGCGCTTTGATCCGCCCTCACGGCTTTTAAAGGCCTTTTACAAATAGGATGGATCATTCCTTATAAACCATGACTCGCCCCCTTCCGTCTAGATGGATGGAGCCTGCTACCCTGTAGTACCGCCTGTCACCGAAAAGCGGGGTATCACAGTCTATGCACACCAATTGTTTGATGGAGTACTGGCCTGGCAATTTTTGTTGTTGGAGTTACTCATATGCATGGAACTCTTAGCTCAGGCCTAGTTTCCCAAATAAAGAATGGCATTTTTATTTATTTATTGTTTTGTCCTTATTCAAATTTTTTGTCAAATTATTTTGTGGATTATACAGCCATGCTTTTTTGGATATGTTTGGTTTGTTGTTTTCCCAATATCATGACTATCAATGATGGTCGGGTTGCGGTTGGGTCCTTCGGGGGCCCGCCGCGAAACAACAAGCAATTGTTCGATGGATTACTGGCTTGCCAAATTTTTTTTGTTGGAATTACCCATATGTATGGAACTCGTAGCCTTAGGCCTAGTTTACCAAATAAAAAGCATGGTTTTTTGTTGTTTTGTAGTTATTCAAATTTTTTGCCAAATTATTTTGTGGATTATTGGTTCGTCTCGACGAGAAGAACTAATCGAAAAAGTATGAAATTGTTACTTTTACCCGTTTCTTTTTGAAATAACCAAAATTTAAGTACTTCAGTTTAAAGTGCTAAATTTTGGATATTTCGTACAACATTTGTGTTAAAGTCATAAATTTTTTTACTCTTCCTCTAACAAACCAATAATTGAATAAGGACAAAACACAAATTGAATAAGGATAAAACTAACAAATGCGAAAAAAAAAAAATTGAATAAGAACAAAACCCAAAAAAAAAAAAAAAACTATGTAAGAGTCGTTCAGTTGTTCAATTGCCAATTTGATGGGATTATTAATAAGGCAGGACAATGGTGCAACCCACTCTGATATTTATAAGGCATGACGACAACAGTAAGTTTATAACCACCCCAATTGTAAAAGTGTGTATATGTAAGTATTTGTGTACATATATGTGGTTGTAGCATTGCTGTGACGACAATGGTGCAATAAACTCTGATATTATTCGGTAGCTTATGTACATAAACAACTTGTATTGCTTTGAATTTCTAAAGTCAGTTTTTCAGTACTCTCTCTCTCTCCTTACAGTTTTTAATTTCTTTCTTTATTTAATTACTTTTATCTTATTTATTTAATTTCTATAAATACACCCTTTCTATATTAAAAAATATAATTCAAGAATTAAAAAGTGCTCCAATTTTCAATTCAGTTTAATCGGGGCAAAGATCGTATTTTTTTGATCATTTTATTCTAAATGGTCATATACCCTTTCAGGGTTCTCTTAGAGTGTCCATTGAAAGATCTTTGAGCCAAAAATTTATTACGACCATTTAGGATGAAATGATCATAAAAATAACATCTTTGCACCGGTTCAAACGGATTGAAAATTGAAACACTTATTTTTTTAACTATATTTTTTAATATATACATAGGAAAAAAAGGAAAAAAAACAGTCGGATTAATTTTTAACTATATTTTTTAATATATAAACGGTTTAAAAAAAATAAGTGTTTCAATTTTCAATCCGTTTGAATCGGTGCAAAGATGTTATTTTTCTAATCATTTCATCTTAAATGGTCGTAATAAATTTTTTGTTCTAAGACCTTTCAATAGCCACCCTAAGAGCTCTAAAACTAAATAAGGAGTTGAAAGGTTTTAGAGCCAAAAATTTACTACGACCATTTAGGATGAAATGATCAGAAAAATAACATCTTTGTATCGGTTCAAATGAATTGAAAATTGAAATACTTATTTCTTTTACACCGTTTATATATTAAAAAATATAGTTAAAAATAAATTCGACTGTTTTTTTTCCTATATATATATTAAAAATATAATTTAAAAAATAAGTATTTCAATTTTCAATTCATTTGGTGCAAAGATGTTATTTTTCTGAACATTTCATCCTAAATGGTCGTAATAAATTTTTGGTTCCAAGGTCTTTCAATGGACACCCTAAAAGAGTCCTGAAACTAAATAAAGAGTCTTAGATTTTTGAAAGCATAGAAGATATGTTAGCTTGGGCGCGGAGCATTGGTCTTAAATATGGTATTGTGGTGGTTAATTGAAAATAGAATTTGAGTTAACCAAAAAAAAAAGAAGGGGGGAAAACGGGAAAGGAAACAAATAAAGAAAAGAATTGAAAATTAGAAAAAAAGAAAAAAAAAAAGAAGGATTAAAACCGGAAAGAACGGGAGGGGAGAATAGAGAAAAAAAAGAAGAAGAAGAAAAACTGGAAAGAAGAAGAAAAAAACTTAAGAAGAGGAAAAACTGGAAAGAAGAAGAAGGGGCTGAGGAGGGTAAAACGGGAAAGGTGGGGGTGGGGTCCGGGGGGGCTGTGTCAGGGGGGAAGCAGCTCTCGTACAAAGTGCAAATTACGGGACACTACATTACTTGTGTGAGAGTCAACGAGATAACTAAATCCAACAAATATATCACTGTAAATCCAACTCAACTACAAATCCCATTAAGGGGAGAAATAACCCAACAACTACAAAGAAAAGAATACCCATACGCAACCAAACCCAACAAATGAATCACTTATAAATCCAACTCATCTACAAGCCTCATTAAGGGGAGAAATAACCCAACAACTATAAAGAAAAGAATACCCACACGCAGGTGGTGGGAAGACTCAAACTCCTGACCTGGCCAACTGAGATAGCCCCAGTTAGTTGAATATTATAACAGTTTGCTAACAATTTGATTGCTCTCTCTCTCTCTCTCTCTCTCTCTCTCTCTCTCTCAGCATGAATGGAAAGTGGAAACAGAATATCTGTGGTGAAAGTTAGTTCTAACCACTCTCTTCGCCTTTTAGGCTTTTAGGATTGGAGACATTTGATTTAATAACATATCGACCTCCTAAAAAGCCCTAATTTTATGAAATTTGCCACACACAAAAAAAAAACTTTCAAATAAGGACAAAATGTATAGAATGGGTTAGGATTGGCATGACATGGAAGACGTTAGCCAAGTCCAAGTTTAGTTCGGTTGGTTGGTGAATTTGTTTCCGAAATCATTGACTATAGTTCGATTCTTGAGGTGAGATGCGTAAAGTTAGACCAGACACCCCAAACCGCGGAAACCCAAAAAAAAGAAAGAAAGAAAGACGTTGGGCACATACACATATCTGGCACAACTCACTTGGATAGCAAAACCTACATCCAAGCAGCAAGCTAGCATGCTCCAAAAACCACACGCCCCTTTCCTAATCCATGACACTTGGCAAGGAGTTTGATTAACGCAAGGCAAAGTCACGCATGACTGGCCTCACGAAAGGGAGCAATTATTAAGTAATCCTTACGCACAACCACGTGGTGCTCTACATTAATTTTATGTGAGCCCAAACATTTAGTCGTGGATTCCACGAGAATGTGAGGTGTTCTGAAGCACGGCTTTATTTGGTATGAGTTTTGAAAGAGTCATTTTTGGGGAAACGAGTGGAGAGGGAGAGGGAGAGGGAGAGATAGGGATAGAGATAGAGAAATGAGAGTAATAATTGGGAAGAAATTTAATATTGGTCCCCATATTGGCACTAAAGCATATTGGTCTCTAATACTGTGTTTGGATGAGCTTTTGAGAAATTTTGTAGGGTTATGAGCGGAGAGAGAAATGAGAGTAATAATTAGAAGTAGAGGTAATGATTGGAGAAAGATAGAAAGAGAAATGAGAATAATGATTGGAAATAGGGATGAATAATGATTGAAAGTAGGGATAATGAGTGTTTTTTGAGTTGAGAATTTTTTTTCAAAAAACAATCCAAACAAAGTTAAAACTCTAAGGTACCGTATATATGAAAGTGCCTACACACCTAGGGTACTCTATGAAAATACTTAAATCACTAAAACCCTATAATAGGAAAGTGCACCCTAAAACTCTATGAATGTACCTAAACATGTTTTGGCCTTGTGGCAAAAAATTGTTGGAAATTTACGGAATTTCGGATGAATGAAACCGGGATCTTTGGAGGGTCTCCCGAGGCAACCGGTACCAGGTTCGTTGTATCCGGACACACCACAATCAATAGACGTATTGATGTGTGGATTCCGTAACCCCTCCACCTTGATGGCAGCATTTTTCCTCACCATGATGGCTGCAATATTCTTCCTATTCATGGCTGAATTCATTTGGGGGTTATTCATATTGAATGACAGCATTATTGTTCAGCATTTGTGAAGATCTCCATTTACCTATAAATAGGTGCCTCACGTTCTTGGAGGAAACACAGAAAAACTCACAGCAATCCAGCATACTCCTATATTCGTTCTTGAGAGAGAGAGGCAGACGATAGTCAATTCGCCAAGGCAGTCGACGGCGGTGTTCCGACGGCTTGCGGTTTAGCCGAGCCAATCCTGGGAGAAAGTCGCCGACGCAACCTACAACACCCACGGGCCACGGTAGGCGGCGAATATTTCTTAAGGTGACTGTGGTAATACACTGGCCTCGGTTCGATGTTCTGTAAAAAATCAGTTTGAATCTCGTTCTTCATATTCTGTAAATTGTTTTGTTTCTTGTAATTCGATTTATTCCTGTAATTTTATTATTGGAAATGAAATTGTTCTCTGGAATGTTACGTGGCTGCCGGAATTTTTCCAACAAAAAACTCAATAAGTTGAAGGACCTCCACTGAACTATTTTGCTGACGTCCTTATAACTAATTTTCCCTTTTCTTTATTAACAAAGCCTACTTTTCCGTAGTGCCTATAAGCGATGCACTTGAATTTACACGATTCATTTTAAAAATTAGTACTGTACATCAGAGTTGAAAAAAGGAGAAAATAAACATACAAAACGGAAGTAATTTTTTTTAAAGCGTCTGATGTAAACATGTTTAGTTTAGGCATCTGGTATAGACTATAATGTTTTTGCTGCTTCTATATTTTCGATTTATGTCCTAATCATTCTTTACCCTTGTTAGTCCATGCACGCGCGAGAACCCTTGCTAATGTATCACCACATCCGGGCGCTGATGTGGCGCCCTTTGCCCATTTTTCGAAGCACCTAAAGGCAGGCGCAACGCGTCGCTTAAAGGGAACACCCTAGCATGTCGCGTAATCATGTTTGGATTCATGCAATGAAGATCTAACGGGCTTTTTACGTGCTGACTGTCAGCTACCTAACGCACAACCCTCCTCCTTTATCCGTGCTTGGGACTGGCTGGAAAAGAAAGATAAGGCTCTAAGCACAAACCAAGCGGGCCATACTCTTCTCAATCCGTCATTTCAGCTGTTCAAAATCACATTAACATTGTAGTCCATCTGAATGTTTTTACTTCTTATTACTCCAAATAATATCCTCTTAGTGCGAGAATGAAGCCTTTGTATTGTCGTTTTGGTGCACCAGTTGAGCTATGTTTTTTTTTGAAAAGTCATTCATTCATCACAAGCCCATCGGGCAAACAGATTTCAGAACAGATACAGGAGAGAACCAAAGCAACCTAAACATTGATCTCAGGCACCTACTGTCGAAGCAGGCCCCGCGATAACGCGGGTACATAAGAACCAATCTCGGTCCAGATAACAGAGGATCTAAAGGGATCCACAGCTCAAACCCGTAAAAAAATAAGCATCGCTGAAATCTGAAGGCTAAACAACAAATCAACTAAAATGAAATAGGTCTCCAGGACAAAACACCGGCCTGACCAGGAAGAGAAATGAAAACCACCGGACCACGGCGACCAAAAACCTATTATCATCCAGCCGAAATCTGCTGCAGCCCAAAACAACACCACCAGACCACCACCAATCCCAAACAACGCCACCACCGGAACCCACCAGCCCCAAAAACACAGCCAACCGAACACCAAGACCACCAACACCGGACCATTCCTCAATAGGCACCGGGTTATTTGCCCACCACCATCACCCACCAGATCTGGAGCACCCAGACTGGTACAAAACCGGACGGGGGAAACCCGCCGGTAGAAGAAAACGGAAAAACAGAAGCAAAACGGAAACCCCTAACACCAACCACACACCTTATTAAGCTCGCCGCCGGACCAGGAACAACAGATCTGGAGACGAAGGAAGAGGACCGGGCCAGAGGAGCCACCATCCGTTGGCAGAGCCGGCCTGAGGAACCCTCGCCGTCCTAACGAACCGCCGCCCGCGACCTGGGGGCCTGGAGAACACGTCGACGAGAAAGAGGAGAGGCGGGGGAGGGAGGGGGGCGGGGGGGGGGGGGGGAGGGGGGAGGGGAGAGGAGGCGGCGGCCTCCCCCCCAAACTGCAGCCTGAGATGGGTTTCTTCGGGAGAGAGGGTTTTTTCTAGAGAGAGAAAATTACAGGGAATTAGTTGAGCTATGTTTAACACATTGTCAAGCACAAAACAAACTAGCATCAGCAGTGGCATTTTGATTTCTAACATCCTCATCTATTACAGACATATCATCGCGAGAACAATAAAACTACTTGCAATTGTCAAGTGGTGACAAGGTTGAAGGGAAAAAAAGACTGTTTAATATAAGAAATAATCAGCTTCATATTCAAATGCCGCGGTTCATGGGAAGCAGTATATCGAAGGTACCATGCTCGTTGCGGGAGTTGCTAGGACTAGATTCTCTCTTGCTTAGGAGGAAGTGGAGGTTGATGGTGTGAAGGAGCCAAGGGTTTTTCATTCCTTGCATCTATACGTTCCAGTGTCTCCACAACTTCTTTCCTTGATGGCCTGGTTTTTGGGTCAGGTTCAAGACATTTTAGAGCAACCTGAGTCATTTGGAAAGCAGATTCTGCAGGATATTTCCCTTCCAATCGAGAGTCCAGTATCTTTATCAACTTTCTCCTTTGAGACAAATATGGTTTGGCCTAGTCAACCAGATTTTTTCTCCCACTCCCACGGTTTTTATCAATTGCACGTAAGCCTGTAAGCATCTCAAGTAGTACAACACCAAAACCATACACATCGCTATTCACGTACAAATGTCCTGTTTAACAATCCAAATATTAATATGGCAACACACCGGTTTGGTGGTTTAGTTCATGTGGCTTTGAAGTGTGAAAATTTTGAAAGCTTGATTTTTTATTTGGCGGTAAAGTTTAAACAGGTTCAGGGATTACCTGTGGCGATATACTTGGGAGCAGCATAGCCATATGTTCCCATAACACTTGTTGTCACATGCGATGTACCACCTGAGGGACCCATTTTTGCTAAACCGAAGTCCGACAACTTCGGATAGTAGGACTGCCAAAAATAAATATGCATGTCAGACCAAGTTTAAGTCATCGACGTGCATTGCCTTACCCTTACCTTACGTCAACGTAATGTAATGGAAAACTTTGTTCCAAGCAAGAGCATGGTGAAAGTAGGTAAATCGCTGAATGAGTGAAATTCAAAAGTTGCATCTCAGAGAATGAACAAGAAAAATATGACGTTCTATCCCAAAACAGATTTGCCTTTCTTTCATTGTCGCCCGGATCTAGTTCATTGATTGCAAGAAACTTACCACATCTAGCAATATATTTGAGGTCTTGAAATCTCTGTAAATCACTTTAACTTCTGATGTATGCAAAAATTCCAGCCCTCAAGCTGCTCCTATTAG
The DNA here is from genome assembly GCA_018127125.1 of Rhododendron griersonianum. Taxonomy (NCBI): domain Eukaryota; kingdom Viridiplantae; phylum Streptophyta; class Magnoliopsida; order Ericales; family Ericaceae; genus Rhododendron; species Rhododendron griersonianum. The sequence continues at coordinate 7,449,771 of CM030797.1, read as the reverse complement.
TATATTAAGCCGAATGCCCCATGGAAGTGGCTGAACAGCAGAATGCCCTGCATAAGCCAACTCATGAGCTGTCTAGTAAGCCAAATGACATATGAACCGATTTGCATAAGGCGAAATCAGTTTGATCTGTTAACTCTTACGTTGAAAAAGGTGGTTCTCCAAGCTGCCCTTTGGCATGAATTCGTAGACAAGGAGTAGCTCATTCTTTTCCTAACAGTATCCTAATAGCATAACAAGGTTAGGATGAGAAAGCCTTCCTAAGAAGTTAATCTCAGACTGCACAAATATTGAGCAAACAGACAGTATTCAGAAGAATTTAAATATGAGAAATACATCAATCAAACAAGTAGTGATCCAAAGCATGATAGAGAAATAGAGTCATATCAGAACTTCATAATGAACATGGAACAAAATAAATATAACACACAACTTCCATTTAACGCACGAGGGCAATCAACAAGTTACATTCTAAAATTTTCCGCGAATGACAAGAAATCTTGAGTGTATTCTTGAAACATGCACTCATGTAACAGAACCACAATGTAAGTCAGTTAACCAAGCGAAATAAACGAGCAAGAAAGAATCGAGAGGACAAAGAATATAGCACCTTAACTACTTTAGGCATGATTGTGTCAATGACTGAGGCTTTTTGTTGACATAAACAGTGCATCAAAATTTCAGAACAAAGAAATCCCTCCGAAACTATACCCTGCAGACTGATATGGAGTTTCTCTTTTGCTCCTTATGGTGACGTAGAGGTCAATTTAAAAGGGCATTGAAGTCTTCTCAATGGTTGCAAAACCAAACTAGCCCTCACAGCAGCAATTCTTTTGGTTAGTCTTTCCATCCCTTTCCAAGGAAAGTCATATTCGTAACCCGACAGAAAAACTTATAGGCACCACGAGCCCTAACCTCAACACAATCCAACAAAATCACAACGAATGAAAAATCTAATTGCATCCTATATTACTTCAGGCACCACTTGAGACTTGCATTTTGATGGGGAAAAAAAGATGTAAAACAGTGATATTTGTTCCTGAAGACATTTCTTGGGCAAAGAGTGCTCTTTACTGGAACCGATTACAAAGATGTACAATTGGGGCATAAAAAGAAGAGGAGGAATAGTAAATACAAGGATAAGAAGCGTTTGAGTAAGTTTAAGTATCAAGCTCTAACAAGTGAAAAAATATATGCAATTATGGTTAAGACACTTTATATAATTTTCAGCCACTAAATTTGTCTCAGTGTAATTACCTGCCCTTCCCGAAATCCTTGCAGGCACCCTGGCATTAACTTCTTGACGGCGAAGACCAATCCCCTACCATTCTTCTCATCAAACAAACCCTTGTAAACTCTACTGAAGCCTCCTTCTCTCAACACTCTATCGTTTCTGAAATTTTTAGTAGCAGTCCTCAATTCAGAAAAAGTGAAGATCCTTAAATCGGGTGAGGGTAAAATCTGTCCTTTCAGATATGCCTCATTGCCGCCACTTGCAGCTGAGGACAAGAAGTTCCTAGGGATGTGGCTTCCAACTGTGAAGCGACGGAATTGGAGAGTGACATTTTTCCACTGCAATCTTAGACGGGTCGAACTATGGGACGAAATTGATTGTTCACCACTGGAATCATAGACGTTCCTTTTTTTCCTCTTGGTATCCACACCTTTAGCTAGAAATTCAATACTCCTCTGAAACACCTTGCTTACCTTTCCCTTCGACCTATTCTGGCCTTGGGTGTTCTCACTATTCAGCGCCGAAGTGGAGGAGGAAGGAGCATCACCTCGTGGAAGAGAGTCATCCCTTTTTGTTTTCTCACCAAACTGCTCATCCTCATCCCCAACAACACTAAAATCATCCTCCTCTTCCTCTGTGGAAGGAACCATGCATTGATTCTCTAAAGCCAACAAGCACTGGAGTCTTACCACCACATCAGCCATTGTAGGCCGCCTCTTTGGATGACTATCTAAACAACTATTAGCAATCTCAGCAAACACCTTCAGACAGTGTGGCGAGATTTCGTCCCTCAACCTGTGGTCAAGAAGCTGATCAAGTTTGTTCTCCTTGATTCCCTGTTTAGCCCATAGGACTAGACTACATTGCTCCTCATCAACCCGCGTATGAACTGCTGCCCTCCCACAAAGCATTTCCAACATCACAACACCAAAGGCATACACATCTGATTTCTTTCTTAGTTTACGGGTCAAGAAGTACTCTAGATCAAAACACCCAAATGAGCCTTTAACATCTGTGCTAACGTGCGTGTGGGAATGGCTTGTTGAGCCCAGTTTACACAACCCAAAATCTGAAATCTTAGCTGTCAAGTCCTTGTCCAATAGAATGTTTGTGCTTTTCACATCTCGGTGTATTATACCGTGTCGAATACCTGTATGGAGGTAATCCAACCCTCGAGCAGCACCTATACAAATGTTGAGCCTTTGCTCCCATGAGATATGGCCAATGGTACCATTACCCTTGGTGTCAACTTTGTAGAGATGATCGGCAAGTGTAGCTTGCTCCATAAACTCATAAACAAGGATCATCTCATTGCTTTCATCGCAGTAGCCTAAAAGACTTACGAGATGCATATGTCGAAGTTTGGAAAGCATCTCGATTTCTGTCCAAAACTCTTTTGCCCCTTGAGACTTCAATTTACACCGCTTTAAGGCAACCGTTGTTGCGCCATCATCAATAAGCGCTTTGTAGACCTTACCAAATCCACCACTTCCAATGACCAATTCATCATCGAAGTTATTGGTTGCTGACATGAGCTCAGCAAGTGAGAAATGACGGCACAACCCCTCCGATGTTGACGAAGAGAGATTTCTCCCCGCACTATTTTCACCTAAACTACGCAATTGGTAAACAATGATATTCAACACGGTGAGTAAAATTACTACACCTGTTGCAATGGCATTTCCTCCAGAAGCAAACACCAACTTCTTGGGCTTTGGAGACGTCAAAGCACGTGCTAGCAGCACTGGGCTCACCCCGGCAAGATTTTTGTTGGGATTGCTCAACTTGAATACCTCTACCCCCTTTATAGTTGCATCAATTGGTTCCGTCCATCCATGGTTGGGAGGGCGCAACGCTATAAGCAAATCTCGCTTGCCCTCCATCCTATCTCCTTCCATCATCATCACATAGTCTTTATACACTACAACCCCGTTTCCACCGCTCCATTTGATAAGGTCACCTTTAGCCTCAACAACCTGTTCGTTAACAAATATACTAAACTCCATCCTGCCACTCTCTTTTATATCATATTCAAGTTCACAAAAATGCAACCTAAGCAGGTACCGAAATCCCAAATCCACAGGTAATCTCCATGTAAAATTGAATCCGGTCTTGTTCACTTGCTTGTCCGGAACCATTGACCAAGATGTTTGGTAAACTTTTTGAGGAGCAGTGTATGGTGGTATACTAGTGTATTTGATTCGAACTGTGGTAGTAACTGGCTTGACACTTGATTTTTCTAACAGATAATTCGAGTCCTCATACCAATCCCTATACATAGGCGTATCTTCTGTGGATGAAATGGAGTTTCCACCAACGTTAACCGGTGCACCTTCTCCAGAGCAAAGCTCTTATCTACTGTAAACCGATCACTCTTCCCAACAATCTGTGCAGCTGATGTGCCCTCACAAGTATGATAAAGTGCAGCTGGTATTGAGATGATTTCAATACCATTGACAAAAGCATACATCTCATCAGCATTACCACTTCGTGATGGGATGAACGTTATGATTAATGGTTGATCTTCTTCCACGTCCACATAATACTCTTTAACAAGACTTTGTAGGCTTAAAGCATCAGCCGTAAGGGAAGCACTGAAGTTGCTAAGAAGGGTATAAGGACCAGCTTTGACAGTAAAAAGGGCCTTGGACCTTTTCAAAACCACCCCGGTACGAAGCTGGATAGAAATGGAGACGAATAATTTTCTGACCCAGGGTGACACGGAATGTGTAGGTGAAAGGCCAATGGGAGAGCCGGGCCGTTGCGTAAGGGATTGGATGGTAAGGGAGGGGTTGGTCAGTTGCTTTTGAGCTGATCAATTTGCGCTTTGAACCGTGTAATGAAGTGATGTAATCGGAACTGGTATCTCCTGTCCATTTCCGGGTATCTTTTGCAGTTGAGGCGCTGGAGGAGCCGCAATTAACGGCAACATGATCAAGCTGTTAGGAATAAAGACCAGCGGAGTTTATGGCTAGTGTTAAAGTACTTTGATGGAGGAAGAAGTAGAGAGGGAGTGCAATAGAGAGGAAACATTTTTATTTGTGTGTGTGTGTTTGTGATTGTGTGTGTAATGTGAATTGGAAGTATTGAGAAAGTTTGGGAATGATGATTAGTGAAGGAGAGAGGAGGAGATTGCTGATGAAAAAAGTTGAACTATTTCGAGGGTGGGTAAGGAAGACGAAGACTTGGTCAGTCAACTATTCAAGGGTGTGTAAGGAGAGAGGAGGAGAGTTCTGCTCCAGACATGATTTAAGAGGCACCCAAGTCAGATCTCTGGTTGTTCTAGAGCTTCTTTTTTTGACTTAAAAGAGAACGTGTTTTAAGTAAAGCAAAATACAAAGGACCACATTATACCCCCATCTAGAACAAATAAATCAGAGAATACAGAACTCAGTGATAGTAGTACATTTTGAAGCCAAACAACCAAACATGGCAACCAAGCATAATGTAAAGCCAATTTGCTAGGTAACAGGAAACCAAATACCCATACGTCGACTATCAAAACCTAGTTCAACGTAACAAAAGCTATGTATACCCACTGTATAAGGATTGTGAAGAGAAAATAATATGTTTTTTGTACTTTCTCCTCGATGTACCCCTTTCGAGTTTATATAATATGTTTCGTTTGCCGAGCAAAAAAAAAATAATAAATAAATAAAAATGATTTCGAGCTCCTTACCCTCCATGTTGCTAAAGTCGCTCACATGCTTTGCTACTGGTACTGCCCAAATTCATGCTCATTGCTTGGTGCAGCGGCTGAACACAAACTAACATCATATTCACCAGTCAATGCTTAATATGATACCACTCTACACAGAGGAAAGCAAAGAGACGAGGGACGGAGGTAACCATACAGCTCACTTAGATTCATCCGATCCATCTTACAATCAATTAACTTTGTCGCGATTGCCTTAACTACCCGCGTTCCAACTTCATGACCGTTGATCTGCAAAAGAACCTTTCATCAATGTATCAAGACCAAAGTGAAGAAGGCAACATCTACAAATGCAGGAATGGCAAAGAATTTTAACCCGGAGAGTGTCCTTGATTAGAGCATAAGAAATTTGTAGGTAAATCTGTTAAAAATATAGTATTTATAAGTTTGGTTTACAGTGAAAGTCGCAAGAAAATACATGTAGTTAAATAAATTAGCTTTATATACTTGAAATATAACAAATTAACAACTTTATTAGGAATATAAGTAAATGAAAATGAAGGATAAGTCTGAAATTCAGTTTTTAGATAATCAGTTTCATGAGAAAGTTTAAACTTCGTTGTGTTCAAGAAAAAGAAGAGACAAAATTTATGCAGTAATGAGTTGTACATTATTTTTTCGTTTCTTGCGCTTTATGTTTCCAATTAACCACACTACCAGTTAACATTTTTTCTCTTTATTTACCGGGGAAAAAAAAAAATTTCTCTTTTCACCTGCTTTTATCCATCTTTTGCTAAAACGGACGCTTAAAGCAACTCCATCAATTCAAGCTATTTCAGCAAAGCATAACAATTCAAAAATATATATATATATATATCTTGCGCTTTAAAAGGTCAAATTTTTTACTGGAGTACAATTTATCCTTAATGCCATTTGGACTAAACTACCACTCAATTTTCTGTGCTCGAGCCATAAAGGCAACTTTGGCACAACGAGTGGCTTAAAAGAAGAAGAACAACTTAGAGCATCCCAGCCCTTACTCTTTTAATTGACTCAGAACCAAATTCTGAGTAGAAACTCTCTAAACTTACTCTGGTCCTTGACTCAAACTCACACTAGATTGAGTTTTACTCAAATTTTTCATCAAATAAAGAGAGGCTCAAGTTTTTACTCGAATTCTTGAAGGCTTATTCTGCTCTTTCATTATTTATAACTGCGCCGTTAAAGAAGCCTTTAATTTACTCAAATTTGTGCTTATATTTTGGGTTTGTCCATCGGAATACTCCAAACCAAATTAAGCTTTTCCTCAAATTTCTATCAAAACCGAATTCCTTGGTTCCTACTTCCCACACCGGTCACTATTAAAAAAACATACAATTAATCAAATAAAGCTTAAAAAATTTAGATGAGGCGACACTAAAAAAAAAAAATTTGCGTGCATTTTATTCTATAGATTTCTCTCGTCGAGAGAACTGGTTAATCCAAAAAGTTTAACATAAATGTAAAAAAAGAAATTAGAAAGGATGAGCCATATGCGCCACCGCAAATTTTAAAACATTGAAAGATGTTTCTGAGACTAATATTTTTATGTTTATGCTCACTCTAACGCTCCCGTATTCCTATTATGTGGCTTAGGTAATACACGTCTGTTATGTGATTTAGGTCTCACAATGTTGTATGTCTGCTAGCGTGAATTGAGAAGGTATCCTTGTTAATATCTTTTTGGTTGAGGAACCGGATAAATCACATCACAACACACTGAAGACAAATGAAGAAAAGAACACAAATAATAAGGAAGTATATTTTTACGGGCTCCAGTTCACACTTCCTTTCTTGTTTTTTTAGTCGAAAAATACTCTTTTTTCTTCTTTTTTTTTTCACACTCCATTTCTTGTATTTTAGTGGGAAAAATTATATACTCCCTCCATCCAGTTTTTTAGAATTTTGTATTCTATTTTGGGTTGTTCCTTAATAAGTGTTCATTTTGTAAAATTAGTGGATAAAAGTCGCTACATTTTCTATTTTGTTCGTAAAAATATATTCAATTTTGAAAAGTTAGTAAATACATGTGTGTAATGATGATGTTTCATTAATTCGTTTAATAAGTTAGAGTTATGAAACTGGACACTTAAAAAGAGACGAGAGAAGTATAAATTTTTTGTTAAAAGACAAAAAATGAAAAGCATATATCCAAATCATATAATAATATCCAATGGAGAGCGTGGAAATTAATTCCCTACCAAAAAAATAGCTTTTCTCTTCTTTTCATTTGGGTTTTGTGCTTTCTTTGCCATGCTCCACCATTTTGGGCTCTTGATTTTGGTTTGTTGCAAGTCTGATGTTGTTTTTAAGTTCTCCGCACAATCACTCCTTGTTTTTAAGTCCCCCTACATGCGTATGTAATTTGGTGGAATCAGACCACCGTCAAAGGAAGAGAGATCGATGAAGATAGAGGAGGAGAGAAAATCTGGATTTCCACAAAGGGATTAACGTTTTTTCGATGGACAAATGGCAGCCTTGGATCACGGCAACGGACGATCGGAGGAGAGAGATGATGATCCCAAGACTGTAATTATGCGCATAGACTCGATTTGGCAAACCTACAAGTACTATGCAGTAACGCACAGGTTCGTTTCGCAAATTTTATAGTACGACTCAGAAGAGCTGTATTTCTCGAGTTCACTCCATCCAAATAGACAACTATTGGCCCTTTTGGATGGAATGATTTCGTGCTAAAAGAAAGGAAAAAAATTGTGGTTTCTTAAGAAATTGTTCGTTCAGATTGCATATTTTAGTAAGAAATGAAGAGAAAAGTACGGAAAAAGAACCATTTTGAAATGGTATTATGGGAGTCCTACTACATACACAGACAGAGACAATCTGTCTGTGTACAGATTTTGTTGTGGGGCCCACCACGGGTCCCACACAAATCATTTGAGCCGTTCATGCTCAATCCGATACATATAGGTGCTTCATCCAACCATCTAACTTTTCATTCAGATTTTCGGATAATGAAAAGTTATATGGTTGGGTCGAGCACCTATAGGTATCGGATTGAGATTATTTTTTACAGGGACCTTTGAAAAAATGTTTTACATTTAATGAACGGCTCGAATGATTTGTGTGGGACCCGTGGTGGGCCCTACAACAAAATCTGTGCACAATCTGTATGTGTAGACTTTCTGATTATGGAAATGAAAATCAAGTTTTTTGACTCACCACGCAAGACACAATTATTTATGGGCGTTGCTTGCTGGAACCAAACAAGGATTAAATATTAATACCATGTCAAGTGTAGCAGTTAACGATCACAACAACCAATTAATCATGCTTTCTAAAATTAAATACAAAACAGCGGGTAAAATAAATACATAAACAAAGACCTCCGAATCGATTGGTAGTGGCCTTAAAATGAGAGCCAACTGTTGGAGATTAGTATGAAAGTTTATCTCCGATTATAAAAAGAAAAGGTTTATGTCTATGTATATGTAAATACCTAACCCAAATTTAATTGGTGGTTGTATGAAAAGAAAAGATAACTATTTTCGAATAAAGATGGTTCACCGGCCATTTTTATAAACAAAAGGTTTATGCACCTACACCACTTAGAAAAGATGTATGAACGAACCTACTCCACTTAAACCGGCCATTTTTATAAACAAAAGGTTTATGCACCTACACCACTTAGAAAAGATGTATGAACGAACCTACTCCACTTAAAAAATGGAAGGCTCTTGTGAACACATTATACAAATGAAGTCCAACAATCGAAGCACCAGTCACATTCAGTAGAGTAATAATGGACGTGAATAATTTTATTTGAAGCAATGGGATTTAGAATTGTTGGAAATTTATTATTTTAATATTAAATTTTTGTACATCTTTTGGTACCAGACTTTTACAAGTTACGTGTATATTTGTGTGGGAGGCTCTTATCTTAATTTTTTTTGATGGACGAATGGCAGCCTTGGATCACGGCAACGGACGATCGGAGGAGAGTGATGATGATCCCGAGACTGTAATTACGCGCATAGACTCGATTTGGCAAACCTACAAGTACTATGCAGTAACCCACAGGTTCGTTTTGCAAATTTTATAGTAGTATACTAAGCCTTCGACTAAATAAGTCAAGTGGCTTATTTTTGTCCTTATTCAAATTTTTTTCGTATTTGTTAGTTTTGTGTCAATTTTTTGGGGATTATTGCATCGCCATGATCGAAATCCAATTTTTTTTGAATAAAGACGAAAAAATTGGCTTATTTTTGTCTTTATTCAAAAAAATAAGGTTTCGATCGAATTTTTTTACTTTTTAGATTCCTCTCGTCATGGAGATACAATAATCCCCAAAAAATTGACGCAAAATTAACAAATACGAAAAAAAATTTGAATAAGGACAAAAAAATAAGCCACTTATTCAATTGTTTTCGTATCATTTGGCTTATTATCATTTTTTTGGGGATTATTGCATCCTCATGACAAGAGGAATTTAAAAAGTAAAAAAATTTGATCGAAATCCAATTTTTTTTGAATAAAAACGAAATTTTTCCCAAAAAATTGATGATAAGCCAAGTGATACGGAAAAAATTTGAATAAGGACAAAAAAAAAATAAGCCACTTGGCTTATTTAGCCGAATAGTCATCCCCAAAATAGGAACCCTTTATGCTTTATGCAGTGTACCAGCACAATGAGAAGTTGACTCCAAAAAAAAAAAGGAAAAACTATTACTTTCAACAATATAGTACTAAAATTCTAGATTTATGCATCGTTACAAAAATTTGAAATAGTAGATACTTAAGAAAGCAAAAGTATTCATTTATGCTTGTAAAGTCCATATTTTGGCAAATCCCATGACAAATTCTTTTTTGATTTGTATCCCATTAATTATGTTGAAATTTATTGTTTTAGAGCATTTGTTTTAGGAAAGGCTATCAATTGTATTTTGTAATTGATGAGGAGAGGTTGTCAAAGGAAAGAAGTTTGGAAGGGAATCAGTTTGCATAAGAGGATTTCGTGCACATGTTCTATTAGAAAAGGAAATGAGCTGTCAAGAGAAATATATGGTCATAGCAGTTGTCTAAGGAAGTCTTGCAATCTGTCGAGGAAAAAGGGAACGTGGATCAATCCTGTGATTGAGCAATTGGACAGCTTTGCATGCATCTATTTATATACGGTTTTGGCTGGGATTTCGAGTTATTGAAAGATATTAAGAGCTCTTCGCTTTTTGGTTCAAAACCGAAGGATTGTCTAATGGTGACTGTTTTTCTTACCTCTTGGAGTTACATATGATCCGATGATCAGAAAGCTTTCTACATAAACTCCAAGTGTTCTTTCCAACCATTGATCCAATTAGTTGAAACATTCTTCCGGTGGATTCTGGAAGTATCTCGGAGGAATTGTGGATTCAAGGCAGCGGCGGTCAAGCACTGGGTGCGGTGAACGAGGGATTCGGCAATCAACCTTAGTCAACCGAGAGCGATTCTAGGTTGTAAGTATAGGTTTGTTTGTAACCGTACAATGGTTTATAGTATTTGATTTCCTCCCGTGGTTTTTACCCTTTTAAAGGGGTTTTCCACGTATATCTTGTGTTCGGTAGTGTTCACCATTTATTGCTTTTCAATTCCTTTTATTTTGCTTGATTAAGTTTTGATATAGCGAAAAAGGATTTTTCAATGCTAGTATAATTAATTTTCTCTCATTTAATAGGTTCGTTTTGAATGGCCTATAGTTAAGGAGTACTTGCACAATACCTTTTGGGTCTCTTTTTAGCAAATTTTGAGTTCTAAGGCGAAAGCCTTATACTAAAAGCACTTAAATTTAAAATTTGTCTTTATTTGAATTTTTTTCGCATTTGTTAGTTTTGCACCAAATTTTTATGGGTTATCGAAAAAGTAAATTTTTTTTCATTTTTACCAAAGTATTTTGAAAAATAACCATTTTTTAGCCTAAAAGGTCACTTTTTGTGCTAGAAAGTGGTTATTTCTCAAAATACTGGGATAAAAGTAAAAAAAATTTACTTTTTCGATTTCTTTCGTCGAGACGAATCAATAGCTGTCAAAAGTTTGGCACAAAATTAACAAGTAACAAAAAAATTCAAATAAGAACAAAATTTTTACATTTAAGTTAAGTGCAAAAGAAGAAGGTAGGCATAATATTACAAGTCTGGTCTTCTTCCTTGTTTTGACTTTTGAGAAGATGACTTTCAAAATTGCTTCTCTCTTCTTTCTTTTATCCTGCCAATTACTCGAAAATAAAAAAAAAGATATGGCTTCTCTACACCGTTGGGTCGGTTCCATGTTGGTTCACTTCAATGATTGGTAATGCTCATTTTGTTGAAGCATATCAAGAACATTAATTACGTCAAAAACTAAATAGAGGTCATAATCTTTTATTTTACCGATTCTTTTCTTCAAGACGAATCCATAATTCACAAATATTTTGCAAAAACAAACAAACGCGAATTTTTTTTGAATAAGGACGAAACAAAAAAAAACCCAAAAAACTCCTCAGAGGAACTTAGATTGTCCACTAGTTTTTAAATCATGTACCAAGAAAAATATTCGTGTTGACTAACAATTAGCAGAACAGATGCCGGTTTACTTGGCCCGGTTTTTGCTATGCACACATTTTCACAAAACTTGGGGGGAGCAACAATCCTATTTCATTGACTAACCAATTTCCAAGTCTTCGTCGAAATTTCTGGGCTTCATTTTCATAAGCAATTGAATCATGGTCTGTTCCTCACTTGGATCATTTCCAAAATCTCTCGAGAGCTTCATCTCAGCACCCAAAAAAATGTACTTCAATCTCCTCTCATTTACCATCCCTCTCTACTTGATCCTTAATCAAATTCTATTTTCTGTTGCCACCACCAACTCACCTGTTCTTTATCACCCGCTTGACAACATCGCCGTTGACTGCGGTTCCTCCTGCAACTCTACTGCAGTAGATGGCCGGCAATGGACCGGAGATATCGGTTCAAAATACGCCCCTTTATTACTTACTAGTAACGAAGGAAAATTGATTAGCTCCAAAGCCGCTGACCAACCACTTTCCCCTGGTAGAGTCCCTTTTGGCACGGCTCGGCTCGGCTCTCCCGTTCGCCATTCGCATATACTTTCAGAGTCACCCCGGGCCAAAATTTCATCCGCCTACATTTCTATCCAGCTTCATATGGTGGTGGTTTCAAAAGGTCAAATGCCTTTTTTATGGTAAAAGCCGGTCCATATACCCTTCTGAGGAACTTTAATTTAGTGCTTCCTTCGCGGTTGATGCTTTGGGTTTACAATCTCTTGTTAAAGAGTATTGTGTTAACGTGCAAGAAAATCAGCCACTAATCATAACATTCTCTCCCTCATTAGGTGGTTCTTCTGATGAGGCATATGCTTTTGTCAATGGGATCGAAATCGTGTCGATGCCGACTGGACTTTATCATACACAAGAGGGTGATGCAGGTCCACATGTTGTCGGCGAGAATTTTCGATTCCCAATTGGTAAAAGCATTGCACTTAAGATGGTGCAACGGTTAAATATTGGTGGAAGCTCCATTTCACCCATAGAAGATACATGTATGTTCCGTGATTGGTCTCAGGACTCAAATAATTTGTTAGAAATATCAAGTGTCCAGCCAGTAACTACCACCCTTCGCATCAAATACACAAGTATACAATCATACACTGCTCCACAGAAAGTTTACCAAACATCATGGTCAATGGTTACAGACAGGCAAGGGAACGGTACCTTTAATTTTACGTGGAAGTTCCCTATCGATTTGGGATTCAGGTACCTACTCAGGTTACATTTCTGTGATTTTGAATATGAGATACAAGAGACTGACCGCACAAAATTCAGTATCTTTGTTAATGAACACGTGGCTGAGGCTAAAGCTGATATTAACAAATGGAATGGTGGAAACAGGGTTGCGGTCTATGGGGACTACGCGGTGATGATGGAAGGAGATAGGATGCAGGGAAAACACGATTTGCTCATAGCATACTTCCCTCACAACCTTGAATGGACTGAACACATTCATGCAATTCTAAAAGGGTTGGAGTTATTCAAGCTGAGCAACCCCGACAAAAATCTTGCTGGGGTGAACCCGGTGCCGCTGCCAGATGCTTCAACATCTAGTAACGCAAATCCCCGAAAGTTTGTGTATGCTTCCGGTGGAAATGCCATTGCAACTGTTTTGGTAATTTTACTCACCGTTCTGAATATTACTGTTTACAAATTACGTGTTTGGGGTGAGAAAGTTGGCGAAAAGAACATTTCACAATTACCACCTGAAGGGTTGTGTCGTCGCTTCTCACTTTCCGAGGTACTCTTGTTGACTAACAACTTTGATGATGAATTGGTCATTGGAAGTGGTAGATTTGGTAATGTCTACATAGGGCTCATCGACGATGGAACAACTACTGTCGCCATGAAGAGGTTGAATTCAAAGTCTAAGCAAGGGGCAGATGAGTTTCGGACAGAAATTGTGATGCTTTCTAACCTTCGGCATATGCATCTCGTGAGTCTTATAGGCTATTGTGATGAACGGCAGGAAATGATCCTAGTTTACGAGTACATGGAGCATGGTACACTTGCCGATCATCTTTATAAGCATTGTAATTTTGGTAATAGAACTATTTGTCATCTGTCATGGGAGCAAAGGGTGAAAATTTGCATCGGTGCTGCTCGTGGACTGGATTACCTCCATACAGGTACTAGACGAGGTATCATACACCGCGATGTTAAGACGACAAATATTCTTTTGGACAAGGATTGGGTAGCCAAGATTTCAGATTTTGGGTTGTGCAAAGTGGGCACCACAAGCCATTCCCACTCTCATGTTAGCACGGATGTTAAAGGCACGTTTGGCTACTTGGATCCAGAATATTTCTTAACCCGTCAACTAACTAAGAAATCAGATGTCTATGCATTTGGTGTCGTGTTGTTAGAAGTGCTATGTGGGAGGCCAGCGGTGGATATGAGGCTGGAGGAGGAGCAACGCAGTCTAGCTCGGTGGGCTCAACAATGTATCAAAGAGGAAAAACTCGATCAACTCATTGACCAAAGTTTGCGGGACCAAATCTCGCCCAAGTGTCTGCAAGTGTTTTGTGATGTTGCTAATAAATGCTTGCATAGTCGTCCAAGTGGACGGCCTACAATGACTGATGTGGTGGCAAGCCTTGAGTGCATGTTGGCTGACATTCTTCCACAAGGTACTGCTGCCTCCCCATCCACTCTTGTGCGGTATAATGAGAATACCCAACGCAGGAAGAGGTCAAAGAAAAATTGGTTTCAGAGGGGTATTGCATTTTTAGCTAGAGGGTCAAAGAGTGTCAACAGAATCAGTGGGTCTGCTAGAAAAGAACTTACCATCTTCACTGATATCGGAGTGCGCTTATCCTTCGAGGATGTAGTACGGGCCACAGGGAGTTTCAATGCGAGCAACTGCATTGGGAGTGGAGGGTTTTGGGCAACCTACACGGCTGAGATATCTCCGGGAGTTATGGTGGCGATAAAACGGCTTGCAATCAAACGGTTCCAAGGGGTTCAAGAGTTTAATGCAGAAATCAAAACCCTAGGGAGGCTTCGCCATCCAAATCTTGTAACCCTAATTGGTTATCACGCGAGTGAAACAGAGATGTTTCTGATATACAACTATTTGCCAGGTGGCAATTTGGAAAAGTTCATTCAGGAAAGGTCAACAAGGGCTGTGGATTGGAGGGTAGTTCACAAAATCGCTTTGGACATAGCGCGGGCCCTGGCTTACCTACATTACCAGTGCGTTCCACGTGTACTCCATCGTGATGTCAAACCTAGTAATATCTTACTGGATGATGACTACAATGCCTATTTATCCGATTTCGGGTTGGCTAGGCTCTTGGGTACATCTGAAACGCATGCTACAACAGGAGTGGTTGGAACTTTTGGGTACGTTGCTCCGGAATATGCTCTGACTTGTCATGTTTCTGACAAGTCAGATGTTTATAGTTATGGCGTGGTTCTGCTTGAGTTGATTAAAGCCCTCGATCCGTCGTTTGCTCCTTTTAGAAACGGGTTTAATAACGTTGGGTGGGTGAGCATGCTGATTCGGCAGGTACGCGGCAAGGAATTTTTCACTGCTGGTTTGCGGGATGCGGGTCGGCATGATGATTTGGTAGAGGTTTTGCATTTGGCGTTGGCGTGTACAGCGGAAACTCTTTCAGTAAGGCCTACAATGAGGCAAGTTGTTCGACGGCTGAAGCAACTTCAACCCCCGTCATGTTAGGCAGGTGATGAGGCTTAATTCGATTAACAGAGTATGTAGAGGGTAAGAGCTCAATTGTAAGTTTCCTTTGTACTCTCAAGACAAAAAGAAGTGCTAGCTCTTCATTCATCTGGAGAAGTTATTGTCTTCTCGGGATATCACATGGCGGTGTACCTGCTCAAAAGCAAGGGGCCATGTGCCCACCTAGTTGGGAGACGAGGGAACTAGGTGGGCACAGCCGCGCATGGCCGCGTACTATTGCAGTGGTGCAAGGACATGTTTTCCGGAAGACCTAGTTAATTACTCCTATCCTAACTTGTGCTACCCTTAGACTTAGTAATGAATTGAAGTTACCTCCATGTGAAATGTATTATAGCTTTGGTCCCAGTTTTTCAATGTCACATCCCTGGTTAAGGGGCTTTTCTCACGAGTCTGCAGAAAAATGCAGGTATTTAACTTGCACATTGTTAAATCAATGCTGGCGATCTCTTTCGCTGAATCTGTTTGTAATAACTCGTAGGTAATGTGTTGTATCGTATGCAAAATGCTGATGAAAAATTTCAGGGGTTATATGTTGGATCCCTTGGAAGAATAACCTCGTGTATTTCGTATTCTGCTGGAAGCTGTGACTGTAGTTGAAGAACATTGCCATGAACTAAATGTTGTATATTTTGAATTAGCTTTGAATTTGCTGCATGACCTTACTCCGAAATGCTACAAATTGTGCTAAACTGACGTCTTTGGTAGTGCTAGTACATTTGAAGTTATTTTGAATTAGTTCTTTCATCTTGGCCTTGAGTATCCTTTTGAGATCTTAGTGGAGACCACAACTGTTCTGAACGTCATACGGCTACCTTTTGGTGGGTTGCCTTTTTGCGTCAGGAGGCTCAATTTGGATGACAGGAATCTTGAGGAGGAATGAGAATGTGACACTATACTTCCATGATTCTAACATTTGGAGGGAATAGGAATAGGAATGTGATGTCACACTCTCAGGATTCTCATGTTTGGGAGAGACACGAATAGGATTGTGATTCTTGACGACACATTCGACCAGGAATCACGTTACCAGATTGAGTGGGAATCTGATCCCTCCCTTACCCTATGGGAATTTTAGATTCTTGGCTCAATTAATAAAAAAAAAAGGAAATATTGACTTAGATAAATTCCAAAATATTTGATTCCTACGTAAGATTACTGAATTAACCCAGACACTGGAATAAAATTACTTCAGGTATTGTATTCCTAGGTATTGAATAGCTAAAATAATTATTTTTAGGTATTTTGGCTATTTTTCCTAAGCTGGTGTACATGCTCTAATAGAAAGTTTGTATAGTACCTTGCTGAGTGTTATGAAGGTAGTCGTCCAGTCTGCAATCATCATTGATGCAAATATGAAGTCTTCGCTTCCAAGTGAGAGAAGGAGTATTAGTAGTATTTCCTTTTCAACGGATTATGTACAGATGATCTGCGAGCGGCCAATTGGCCATTGATAGGTGCGTAAATATGCCTATTTACGCCCCCTAACTTAGGTTTGTTATGTCCGTTTAGTGCGCTACTTGGAGTTTGATACTTGTTAATTGCGTTTCAGGACTCTCGGAGCTGAAGGATAATATTTGGAGCTTAAACGCGAAGTCGGACTTTATTTTGGGAGAAAGGTGCATCAAATTCCAGCCATGTGTGGCACGTACGAAGGAGTTTATTGGGTAATGCTGAAATATTGGTGTTGAGCTTGCCGAAGGAAATTTATTGGATCAAATCCCACTAGAATGGCAACATGGGAATTGTAATTTGGCAACTTGTGGACTGACCCATAATTGTACCAAGATTGGTCTTCAGCGTTTACATTAAAAATCTTCAGCGTTTACATTAAAAGTGGGCCCACGGAACAATTGAGAAGGGGAGAATTTACTTGCCGATTACAACTGGAGGGGGCTTGTTTGCACCATAGCCGTAATTTTCTTTTGCCCGTTGATTGGGCGACACGTGACAAAGGCATAATCGAGAAAATGAAGGATGACTTGGGTCTACCGTAATAAAGTGTGGTGGAGCCGAATAGTGTGATTAATATTGATAAAACTATGATAAAGTTTTATCAATTGTTTGCCCGTTGATTGATCACTAATTGACATACTCCTTCTGTTAATTAACTTGTTCTCCCCGTATATCAAGTGACAGATGTCAAAGGAGGGTTCTCTCAATACTCCCACGTTCAAAGGATCAGTTTTTCAAAGATCAAAGAGGCAGTTTTGCTGAGAAGTGGATGCCTTGCTATTCGGAGAAGTTATTCGTCAGAGTTTGAAATGAGGACTCAACTGCCACCACGGTTCAAATGTAAAGAGGCCTATTTAAACATAAACTGGTAGCAGTTTTCAACACACACACAAACAATGCCAATCAGGCCTTTATCTTTTCTTTTCTAGGAGTAGCTTTTAACTTGTAATCGTTCACACGATAATCTTTATCGTTTGTTCTTCTACTTTGAAGTTTAATAGAGTCCATTTTATTATTCTTCTTCCACAATCCATCCACTTCATTGTTTGTTTCCAAAGAAGTCCTGAAACACGGCAAGGAACCAAACTCCACTTTTTCACAACCACATTCCAGCAACTCAAAACACAATTCCCCGTCGATTCTTCCATCGATCTCCATCGATTGAATCGATCCAGAAAACTTGGCAACAGGGCTCCGTTATAAAAGAGGGAAAAAAAGGGTTTTGGGAGATATCTTTTTCTCATGCATAAACCGAGAACGGTGCTGCCATCAGGAGATCTTATTCCCACAGCGAAACAGAGCACTACAGCTGCGGCAGAAGTTCAATGGAGTTTCATCCTCGTGCGATCATCTTCTCCTTCATGCGCGGCTAAATCCTTCGGCTAGGGCGACGAGGAAACTTTCTCCGAGTAATGTAATCGTTTAATTTATAGGGTTTTATTCAACAATGAATTGTATGACTTGGGATGATTCATAGTTTTTATGAAAGAGAACAGATTTTTCCCATTTATCTATTGTGTTTGTATTCCGGATATCAAGCACTGTCATACAATAGTTTTCAATTATCAGGATAGTCTCTGAGATGGGTTATATTGCGTTAGACGGTTCGTGCCGTTGGTTAAATCCAGTGAGACGATCCGCGCTATGTTGAGATAGCCTTTACGGTGTACAAGTCCTATGAATCCTCTTGACGATTTTCGATAGGGATTGCAAGCCCTAGCGACAATCTTATTTGTCTTATGTTGAATAATTACCCTAGGTTTTATAACGATTATATTGCAAGGGGAAGGTGGAATCGAAACCCTAGTCCCTTCTCTCTCCTGTCTTCTAAACTTTAATCGCTTTCTAATTTAGTTTTAGTTTACTCAAATCAAATCACAAATCCAAACTTCTCTTTACTTTCCAAATTAAATTAGAAATTAATTGAAACTACTGCAACTCAGTTTTTTACTCCCTGTGGACGATTCTGGACTTAACCACTATTCTTCGGAATACTAGTGGCGCTACTTGGAGTTTGATACTTGTTAATTGCGTTTCAGGACTCTCGGAGCTGAAGGATAATATTTGGAGCTTAAACGCGAAGTCAGACTTTATTTTGGGAGAAAGGTGCATCAAATTCCAGCCATGTGTTGCACGTACGAAGGAGTTTATTGGGTAATGCTGAAATATTGGTGTTGAGCTTGCCGAAGGAAATTTATTGGATCAAATCCCACTAGAATGGCAACATGGGAATTGTAATTTGGCAACTTGTGGACTGACCCATAATTGTACCAAGATTGGTCTTCAGCGTTTACATTAAAAATCTTCAGCGTTTACATTAAAAGTGGGCCCACGGAACAATTGAGAAGGGGAGAATTTACTTGCCGATTACAACTGGAGGGGGCTCCGTTATAAAAGAGGGAAAAAAAGGGTTTTGGGAGATATCTTTTTCTCATGCATAAACCGAGAACGGTGCTGCCATCAGGAGATCTTATTCCCACAGCGAAACAGAGCACTACGGCTGCGGCAGAAGTTCAATGGAGTTTCATCCTTGCGCGATCATCTTCTCCTTCATGCGCGGCTAAATCCTTCGGCTAGGGCGACGAGGAAACTTTCTCCGAGTAATGTAATCGTTTAATTTTTAGGGTTTTATTCAACAATGAATTGTATGACTTGGGATGATTCAAAGTTTTTATGAAAGAACAGATTTTTCCTATTTATCTATTGTGTTTGTATTCCGGATATTCAGCACTGTCATACAATAGTTTTCAATTATCCAGGATAGTCTCTGAGATGGGTTATACTGCGTTAGACGGGTCGTGCCGTTGGTTAAATCCAATGAAACGATCCGCGCTACATTGAGATAGCCTTTACGGTGTACGAGTCCTGTGAATCCTCTTGACGATTTTCGATAGGGATTGCAAGCCCTAGCGACAATCTTATTTGTCTTATGTTGAATAATTACCCTAGGTTTTATAACGATTATATTGCAAGGGGAAGGTGGAATCGAA
The DNA here is from genome assembly GCA_018127125.1 of Rhododendron griersonianum. NCBI lineage: Eukaryota > Viridiplantae > Streptophyta > Magnoliopsida > Ericales > Ericaceae > Rhododendron > Rhododendron griersonianum. The sequence continues at coordinate 7,430,166 of CM030797.1, read as the reverse complement.
ACCCTAGTCTCGTCTCTCATTTGTTTCAAAATCCTTTAATCGCTTTCTAGTTTAGTTTTAGTTTAATCAAATCAATCACAAATCCAACTTCTCTTTACTTTCCGAATTAAATTAGAAATTAATTGAAAGTACCGTAACTTAGCTTTTTACTCTCCGTGGACGATCTCGGACTTGACCCCTATTCTTCGGAATATTAGTTAATTCCCTGTTTTATAAATTATATTTTTGGTACAAAAACGACAGGCCAGCCATGTATTTGTAAACAAGTATCATCTCCTTGCAGTCATTGGAGTAGCCAATCAGAGTGACGAGATGAGGTTGCCGGAGCATTGAAAGCATCTTCATCGCTGACCAAAACTCTTCTGCCCCTTGCTTGGACTCTGTATTCAACCGCTTAATGGCAACAATGGTAGCTCCATAGTTCATGAACCCTTTATACACCTTACCAAATCCGCCTAGAAAGAAAAACAAGAGTTAGATAAGGAAGGATTTAGGTTTCTTGCATACTACAGAATACAATGCCCTCGACAGAATTGAATAAAGAAAACGAATTCATGTAGCCAACTCTAGATGATTTGGTCTTAAGGCTCGGTTTGGTTTTGACACTAATCTTTAATTCGGATGTGAGCTACATCGGTAGGGCAAGGAATGATTTGGTTTTAAAAGCATCACATCAATATTGCATGAGGCCAATGAGGTAATGAGATGAACCTAGCTAACGAGTATTCTAAGCTGAATCGATTGCCATGTGAACCATCATAGTATTTTCTCTAGATAATCGCTCTACTAGAATAGTACACATCAAACATCTTAACAAAGCATATGGAAAACAAAGACTAAACTTACGATTTCGTCTATGGTTCTAAACAAGTGAGTCTGATTTGGAAATATCCACCCCGAAATCATTACCGACATGAAAATTATTTCTAACATAACAGTGTTTGGAATCTTGTTTTTGTAAATCAATGGTTCGGAAAAAACTCACTCCAAAGAGGACATACCGAGTTCATTGACCAACCCCGAAGCCTACTTGTGGTTAGACTATAATGTTTTTGCTTCTTCTATATTTTCGATTTTCTGTTGCTACGAAACATTTTGATTTCCTTTTTCTTTTCTTTTCCTAGGTTGGAAAGATAACAGTTTGGGCCATAAATCATGTCTTTTTCTTTAGCTGTCGTCTTTTGCATGTTTTTCTCCTTCTTTGCTTTATGCATTTGGAATTCTTTTCGTTCCTATTTCAGATTTGATAAAGGGAGGGAAGTGCCTGTAGATCCTTAAGGGCTTGTTCAGTTTGGGTTTTGAGTGGAGAGAGATAGATAGAGAAAATTTATTGGGGACCATGCGCAGGGGTTTTGAGTATCCCAAACGAACAAGCCCTAAGCAGTTCATCCTTAAGGGCTTGTTCATGCTATTTGTTAAGAGATACAGAAATCTCTTGTACATTCAACCCCCGGCACGCCCCTCACTTGCGGAACTCGATCTTCTCACATGGAAAAGAGACATATTAGAATTTTTCCCAGGTCCACTGTACCACTTTCCAAACCCACTAAGTCCACTTCTAAATTCTATAACCCACTAAGTCCACTAACTTATTTGTAAAGATATAATAATTCTGATTAGTCTAATATATCCCTGCTTTCAAAAAATCTTGTATCCCGTTTTTTTCTCCATTCCCGTTTTTTTCTCCCTTTTTTCCTCCATTCCCGTTTTTCCTCTGTCTGTTCCCATTGTAAAACTCATCCCCCCTCCCCCCCTCCCCCCCTACCCACCCCCCCCCCCCTTTTCCAGAAGATCCAGAAGAACAAAACTCGGCAGAAACCCAACCCAAGACGGTTCGTGTAGACCACTGGATCAGCGTTCTTCGTCCTCGTCTGCCCTTCTCCGTCGTTGTCAGGCTTCGTCGTCGTCGGCCCTTCTTCAGTCGCGATCGTCTCCAACCACTCGATCGTCGTCGCCGTCCTCGAGCGCTCAAATACCGGCGTCGTCTCCGTCGCCGTGAAGCCCACGATTGCCGTCGTCACTCCAACATCGAGATCTACCGACGAACAGCAGAGATCAACCCACGTCCCAGACTTTCTTCGTCGTCGATCGTCGACCTAGCCCAAGGTACAGTTCGTTCCGAATATGAAGAACGAAAGAAATATATATCTCTCTCTCGTCTCTCTCTATTGATCTGCTGATGTTGATTTTGATGTTGTTATCAAATTTGATTTTCAATTTGTTGTCGTTGTTGATTTTTTAGAAGTTGTTATTGTACATATGAGAGTTCCATGTTAAAACTGGATCAGATTCATGCTCTAACGTTATATAACATTATATATTCTCTGTTTGGAGTTACGTTGTATATAACGTTAAGATCTGTTAGGGTTTTATTTTTTGTACTTTCGTTAGTTGATGTTAGGTACATATATGGTTATATACTCAGATCTGTTAGGCCGCTGCGCGGACCAATTCATATAAGGTTATATGTGGTTATATATATATAACCCTAGTTACATACCGACTGCAATATAATTGTGCCGTGGGGGCTCCTGTTCTATGGCCCGGATGTAAACATATAACATTGTAATGTCATTCATATGTTATTGTGTAACATTATATAACGTTATATATTCTCCGGTTGGTTGTTTATAAAATGTCATTTTGTTCTGGTGAAGATGTATGGTTGCATAAATAAGAAGCATAACAAAAAAACATATAAGGTTATGTATGATCTGAATATATAACCATATTGTTCCTTACTCGTTATAACCATATAACCCTATAAAAGAATAATAAACCATAACCATATATAACCTTATATGAATTGGTCCGCGCAGCGGCCTAACAGACCTGAACATATAATGTTATGGTATGGTTGAATTAAGTTAGGGATTCGATTGATAGTATATATGGTTATATCAATGTTGGTTATATACTAATTTTGTTAACGGCTGTTATTTGTGCAGTTGTTCAAGGGGTGAAGAGTATTTAGTTACCTGTGAAGTCGACTGTGAAGAAGGCGACGGCGACTAAGGGAAAGAAGTTACGAGATCTCCTCGTTTTATTTTTTAGGGGTTGGAAGGACAAAATCTGCGGTTTTACGGTATAACGTTATATGATTATTTTTTGTCACAGGTGTTGAGGTTTTTTTTGGGTCTTATTGTTAGTAGAAACAAGTCATTGAGGCTGCTGCGCGGACCAATTCAATAAAGTAAAAATATAATGTTATATGAGAGTTTTTGTGCAGCGAAACTCAAAAAAAATTCAACAAAGCAGTTGAGATCAAGATGTAACTCTACAAAGCAGAATATACAATGTTATACAACGTTATATCAGTACAATAACGTTAGATACAAAACTGATCCAACATAATACTTGTTAAAACTTGATCATATATATGCATAAACATATAATCATAATCATATATAACCATAGACAACCTTATATTTATTGGTCCGCGCAGCGGCTTAACTCTTAAAAAGGAGAATATATAACGTTATATATGTACAATAACGTTATATATAGTGTATCAGAAAAGGAGAATCTTCAACTGTTATATAACGTTATATAAGTACAACAACGTGATTGACGTGATTTCAAATAGAGAGAGACGAGAGAGAGAGAGAGATACCCGTGATTGAATGGATAAGTACAAAATTAGAAGGGATAATGGAGAGATAATGAGCTAAATGGATGGGATTTGAATGGAAGGGTAAATCTGTCAGGGATTATTTATCTTTTAAATGAAGTGGACTTCATGCCTTACCAAATACCTATTAGTGGACTTAGTGGGTTAGAGATTTGATTAGTGGACTTAGTGGGTTACAAACATGCTACAGTGGACCTCCCACCAATTTTTTATATTAACTATGTAGACAATGACTTTTTTCATCATTTGACAGCACCATCAGGAGGGCCATACTCTTCTCAATCTCCCATTTCAGCTGTTCAAAATCACATAAACAATGTTGTCCATCTAAACAATGTTCGAGAATTAAGCCTTTACATAGTACTAGTATTTTTGGTACACCTGTTGAGCTATGTTTAACACATTATCAAGCACAAAACAGACCAGCATCAGTAGCGGCATTTTGATTTCGAGTATCCTCGTCAATTACAAACACATCATCACGAGAACAATAAAACTACTTGCAATTGTTAAGTGGTGACAAGGTTGAAGGGAAAAAAAGACTGTTTAATATAAGAAATAATCAGCTTCATATTCAAATGCTGTGGTTCATGGGAAGCAGTATATCGAAGGTACCATGCTCATTGTGGGAGCTGATAGGACTGGATTCTCTCTTGCTTAGGGGCAAGTGGAGGTCGATGGTGCGAAGGAGCCATGGGTTTTTGGGTCACGTCCAAGACATTGTAGAGCAAGCTGAGCTATTTGAAAAGAAGCTTCTGAAGGAAATTTCCTTCCCAATCAAGAGTCCATTATCTTTATCCACCCTGTTTTTGGGGATAAATATGGTTTGACCCAATCAACCAGATAATGTTTTCCACTCTGACGGTTTGGATCAAACGCACATAAGCCTGTAAGCATCTCAACCAATACCACACCGTAACCATACACATCGCTCTTCATGGTCCAAGTGCCCTGTTTAATAATCGTAAAATATTTCATATGGTAACACATGGATACGGTGGGTTTAGTTCGAGTGGCTTTGAAGCGTGGGATTACCTGTGGCAATGTACTCCAGAGCAGTGTAGCTGGTAGTTCCCGTAACCCTTGTTGTCAAATGTGTTTGAAAAGACGAGGGACCCAATTTGGCCAAACCAAAATCTGACATCTTGGCATCGTAGGACTGCCAAAAGAAATATGCATGTCAGACCAAGTTTAAGTCATCATACCATGCCTTCCTAAAATGTTTTATACACCAAAACCTTTTCATCAACAAAATGCCGTGGGAAGAAAGTGTTCCAACCAAGAGCGTGGTGAGATTAGGTAAGCAACTGAATTGAGTGAGATTCAAACTAATGGACAAGAAAAGTGTAATGTTCTATCCCGAAACAGATGTGCATTTCTTTCGTTGTCACCCTGATCTAATTCATTGATTGCAGAAAACTTACCTTATCTTGCAATACATTAGAGGCCTTGACATCTCTGTAAATTACTTGTTTTGCTGATGTGTGCAAAAAATCCCGCCCTCGAGCTTGCTCCTTTTAATATACTTAGCCGAATGTCCCATGGAAGTGGCCACTAGCCAGTGGGGTTTTTTTTTTTGAACATTCCTCGGAAGTGGCTGAACAGTAGAAACCCCTGCATAAACCAACCCATGAACTATCTAGTAAGCCAAATCACAAATGGTTGATTTGCATATGGTGAAATCAGTTTGATCTGTTATCTCTTACATCCAAAAAGGTGGTTATCCAAGCTTCCCTGAATGAATTTATAGACAAGGAGTAGCTCGTAGTCTTCCCAACAGTATCCTAATAGCTTAACAATGTTAGGATGAGAATACCTTCCTAAGAAGTGAATCTCAGACTGCACAAATATTGATCAAACAAAATCAATTCCAATGAAGTTAATCTCACCACAGCAACTATTTTGGTTAGTCTTCCCTCCCTTTCCACACAAATATTCATAATCTGACAGAAGAAGTTACAGGCACCATGAACCCTCTCCTCAACACAATCTAAAAAAATCAATTCCAATGAAAAAACTAATTTCATCCTATGTTACTTCAAGAACCATTTGCAGACTCGCAGTTTGATTTTAAAAAAGAAGATGTAAAACAGTACTAATACTTATATTTGAGCAAAGAAAAAGTATACAATTTGGGCATAGAAGAGAAGAAGGAGTAGTAAATGCTAGGATTAGATATGAGTGAGTACGTTTAAATATCAAGCTCTAACATATCTAAATAAATCAAATTATGGCCAAGCAAATTTTCAGCTACTAATTTGTAGCAGTGTTATTACCAGCCATTCGTCAACTCCTTGCATGCCCTCTGCCGTCCACTTCTTGACAGCAAAGACCAATCTACTACCGTTCTTCTCAATAAGCCAGCCCTTGTACACGTTCCCAAAGCCTCCTTCCCCCAACAGTATATCCTGGCTGAAATTTTTAGTAGCATTCTTCAATTCTAAAAGGCTGAAGATCCTTAAATTGGGGGTGGGTAAAATCAGTCGCCAATTCAGACATGCCTCAATGCCGCCACTTGCAGCCGAGGACAAGAAGTACCTAGGGATGTTGCTTCCAACAGAGAAACGACGAAATTGAAGAGTGACATTTTTCCACTGCAATCTTGGATGGGTGGAACTAACGGCTGAAAGTGATTGTTCACCATTGGAATCATATACTCCTTTTTTTCCACTTGATATCAGCAACTTTAGTTAGAAATTCAATACTCCTCTGAAATACCTTGCTTACGTTTCCTTTTGACCTACTCTGCCCTTGGGTGTTCTCACTATACAGCGCCAAACTGGAGAAAGAGGGAGCATCACCTCGTGGAAGAGAGTCATCCCTCTCGTTCTCACAAAACTGTTTGTTCACAGCCCTCTCTGAAGCCAATGCATACACAAGTCTCACCACCACAACAGCCATAGTAGGTCGTCCCTTTGGAAGCCTATCTAAGCAATTATTAGCAACTTCCACAAAAACCTTCAGACAACGTGGCGAAATTTGTTCCCTCAAACTGGGGTCAATAAGTTGATCAAGTTTTTCCTCTTTGATGCATTGGTGAGCCCACAAAGCTAGACTGTGTTGCTCCTCCTCCAGCCTCATATCCACTGCCGGCCTCCCACAAAGCACTTCCAGCATCACGACACCAACTGCAAAGACATCTGATTTCATGGTTAGTCTACGGGTTGAGAAATACTCTGGATCCAAATACCCAAATGTGCCTTTAACATCTGTGCTAACGTACGTCTGCGAATGGCTTGTGGAGCCGACTTTAGACAACCGAAAATCTGAAATCTTAGCTATCAAGCCCTTGTCCAATAGAATGTTTGTGGTCTTCACATCTCGGTGTATTATGCCATGCCGAATACCTGTATGGAGGTAATCCAATCCACGAGCAGCTCCTACACAAATGTTGAGCCTTTGCTCCCATGGAAGATGGCCCACGATAACACCATTGGTTTTAATTTTTTAGAGATGATCGGCAAGTGTACCATGCTCCATAAACTCATAAACAATGATCATCTCACTGTGTTCATCGCAATAGCCTAAAAGACTAACGAGATGTGTATGCCGAAGCTTGGAAAGCATCACGATTTCTGTCCAAAACTCTTTTGCCCCTTGCTTAGACTTCAAAGTCAACCGCTTTAAGGCAACCGTTGTTGCGCCAACATCAATAAGGGCTTTGTAGACCTTACCAAATCCACCACTTCCGATGACCAATTCATCATCAAAGTTATTGGTCTCTGATATGAGTTCAGCAAGTGAAAAATGGCGACACAACCCCTCCGATGTTGACGATGAGAGATTTCTCCCCGCACGATTTTCACCTAAGCTACGCAATTGGTAAGAATGACATTCAACACAATGAGTACAATTACTACACCTGGTTCAATGGCATTTCCTCCAGAAGCAAACACTAGCTTCTTGGGCTTTCGAGATGTCGAACCACGTGCTAGCGGCACTAGGTTCACCCCAGCAAGATTTTTGTCATGGTTGCTCAACTTGAATACCTCTACCCCTTTAGAGTTGCATCAATTGGTTCCATCCATCCATGGTTGTGAGGGCACAGAGCTATGAGCAAATCTCGCTTGCCCTCCATCCTATCTCCTTCCATCATCACCACATAGTCTTTATACACCGCTACCCCATTTCCGCCACTCCATTTGATAAGGTCACCTTTAGACTCAGCAACCTATTCATTAACAAAGATACTAAACTCCATCCTGCCACTCTCTTTTATCTCATATTCAAGCTCACAAAAATGCAACCTAAGCAGGTACCGAAATCCTGTTGGAAATTTCCAGATTAGTGAATGGAAATTGGGGCACACGGAGGATCATCGAGGCTACTGAAAGGTCCCGATTTTCGGGTTCATTGTACCTGGACGTCTTCCTCAAATTTCCAGCAGTTTTCAGCAAGTTATTGCCCCATAAAAGTGTGGTTTATGGCATATATCAATCACCAATTCACTCTGGTAGTTTCATGTATTGAATCACCCTATTCATGGCTATGAATTGAAGGCCCTAATTCATTTCTAGAAGTTACAAATCCTTCCAGAGGTGTATAAATAGGGCAGTCTTGTATTGGATTTGTTATCAGCTCACAAAATACTCCTAGTATACTCAGAGTTCGTTCTTGTGTGAGAGAGAGACAGACGCAGCATTTAGTTCGCCAAGGCGGCTTTCCGGTGGTCCCAAATCCACAGGTAATCTCCATGTAAAATTGAATTCGGTCTTGTTTGCTTGCTTGTCTGGAACCATTGACCAAGATGTTTGGTAAACTTTTTGAGGAGCAGTGTATGGTGGTATACTGGTGTACTTGATTCGAATTGTTGTAGTAACTGGCTTGACACTTGATTTTTCCAACAGATAATTCGTGTCCTCGTACCAATCCCTTAACATAGCCGTATCTTCTGTGGATGAAATTGAGCTTCCACCAATGTTTAACCGGTGTACGTTCTCTAGAGCAAAGCTCTTATCTACGGTAAACTGATCACTCTTCCCAATAATCTGCGCTGCAGGAGTACCCTCATGAGTACGATAAAGTGCAGCTGGTATTGAGATGATTTCAATCCCATTGACAAAAGCATACATCTCATCAGAATTACCACTTCGTGATGGGAAGAACGTTACGATTAACGGTTGATCTTCCATGTCCACACAATACTCTTTAACAAGACATTGCAGGCCCAAAGCATCAGCCGTAAGGGAAGCACTGAAGTTGCTAAGAAGGGTATAAGGACCCGCTTTCACAGTAAGAAAGTCCTTGGACCTTTTGAAACAACCCCGGTATGAAGCTGGATAGAAATTCAAACGAATAAATTTCTGACCCGGAGTGACTCGGAAGGTGTAGGCGAATGGCCAACGGAGGATCCGGGCTATCGCGTAAGGGATCGGATCATAGGGAAGGGTTTGGTCAGTGGCTTTTGAGCTGATCAATTTGCTCTTTGAACCATGTAATGAAGTGATGTAATGGGAACCGGCATCTCCGGTCCATTGCCGGGTATCTTCTGCAGTTGAGTTGCCGGAGGAGCCGCAGTTAACGGCAATGTGATCAAGCTGTTGGGAATAAAGATTAGGGGAGTTGATGGCTTGTGAAAATGTACTTTGATGGAGGAAGAAGTAGAGAAGGACTATCATTGAGAGTAGATAAGAATCCATAGTTCTTAGGAGGTGCTGGTTGGAGCCATTGAGAGAGTTTTGGCAATGATCATGGTGAGGAACAGGAGGAGATTTCTAATGAAAAAAGTTGGAACAAGACAAAGAATTGGTTAGTCAACCCCAAAGGTAAACGATGCACTAAAAAAACAAGAAAACCCCATAGGTAAACAAGAACAGTTCTGTTCTGCCCCAGACATATTTGTGATACATGATTTAAAAAGGCTGATTCAATATTTTGGGGTCAACAAACTGAAGCCTTGAATGTGCCGAAAAACCTTATCCATAGACTTTGTCATGCACCCCACACCGATATGTGATGAGGAAGGGACCTGGAGCACCGTGTGGCAGTAGAGCGCTTAGTAATTTTTCCTTTGGAAGGATGAGGAGGCTTCATGTAACCTTCACTAGTTGAAAAACACTGTGCTTATTCTTATTTCTTGGAATGGCATTCTGGCTTGGTTCTGTTATGTCCATCTAAGGACTATTCTCGGGTTTATTTTAGTGATCGAAACTGTTTACTTATTGAAATTAGGTAAGAAAATTAATCACGTTAAAAATTATGTTAACTCGGGTAGTTATAGATATGTAGTTCTGCAACTGACCATTCCCTTCCCTATGATCAAACCCTTTATGCGACCGCCCAGCTCTCCCATTGGCCATTTGTAAACAAGGGTCATATCCTTGCAGTTATCGGAGTAGCCAATCAGAGTGGCGAGATGAGGGTGCCAGAGCATTGAAAGCATCTTGATCTCTGATCAACACTCTTCCGCCGCTTGCTTGGACTCTGTATTCAACCAGTTAACGGCAACAATGGAAGCTTCATAGTTCATGAACTCTTTGTACACCTTACCAAATCTGCCTAGAGAGTAAAACAAGAGTTAGATAAGAAAGGAATAAGGTTTCATGCATATTACGGAATACAATGCCCTCAACATAACTTAATAGAGAAAACGAATTCATGTAGATAACCCCAAATGATTCAGACTTACGGCTCGGTTTGGTTTTGACACTGTAGCGACATCAGTAGGACAAGGAATGATTTGGTTTTAAAAGCCTCACATAAATATTCATCTGATGAACCTAGCTAAAGAGTATTATAAGCTGACTCAATTGCCATATATTATCTCCAGATAATTCGTCTACTAGAATAGTACATAGCTCCACATCAGTCATCTTAAGAAAGCATATGGAAAGCAATAGGCTAAACGTACGATTTCGTCCATAATTATTTTCACCCTTAGATCATTACCGATACGAAATTTATATCTTATCTTACACAATAAAGTTTGGAATCTTGTTTTCGTAAATCAATGGTCCGGAAAAAACTCACTCCAAAGAGGCCATACGGAGTCCATCGACCAATACCGAAGGACTACTTGTGGTTAGTGCCAACATACAAAACGGAAGTAAATTTTTTTAAAGCGTCTGATGTACTAACATGTTTAGTTTAGGCATCTGGTATAGACTATAATTTTTTTGCTTCTTCGATATTCTCGATTTTCTGTTGCTACGAAACATTTTGATTTCCTTTTTCTTTTTCCTAGGTTGGAAAGATAACCGTTTGGGCCATAAATCATGTCTTTTTCCAAATAAGTTCGGATAATTAATGCGGTCCCTATTTATAGGAAAACACTAAATAAACCTAAACCGAATAGGAAAAGGAATCCTAGTCAATTTAGGAATTCTAGCCAATTTCCAACAAATCTCCACCTTGACTTGAATTCCATCGAACTCAACACTATAGGCAATCCTCTCCTTCAATCGCTCATCTCCCCCAAAAGCCCCCCACGGGGCAATCACCAACGGCACAAACGAGCAAGGCTCAAGCACACCTGCTTGACCTTGTAAACGCGACTCAGGAAACCCAGCCGCACATGCCTCCAAATTAAGCCTCTATCTTCCAACGGGCACCTCCCACCCAACGCATCCCTCCCGGATACACACGAAGATCTGCTCAAACTCCCCACGGAGTTAATTACCGACTCCACCACGGAGTTAAAAACCCAAAACTGAGTCAACCTCGAATTCACCGATGAAGAACCCAAAGATGTAGCACCCACAATCGTACTACCATCAAGCACATAGAGGTTATTCGATTTCCGACCCTTCATCAAAACACGAGTACCCTTCAAAACCCTCAAGACTCCACCTTCAGCGGTATGCTTCCAACCCAAAGAGTCAAGAGTGCCTAAAGAGATAAGGTTCCTTTTCAAATCTGGTACATGTCGAACACCAAACAACGTCCTCACAAAACCATCATGCATTCTGACTTTAAATGTTCCAATCCCAACAATTCTACAAGGCATATTATTCCCCATAAGAACTGTACCACAACTGACCGATTCATAAGTATTGAACCAATCTTTATTCGGACACATGTGGTAAGAACATCCGAAGTCCAGAATCCATTCGGCATTCGAATAGACATCACCGACACTCACAGAAAGAACCATAAGTGAATCGTCGGAATCCTCTTCAACAATACCAACAACAACCTTCTCTTCAAAATTGTCCTTATTTTTCAACCTAGGACAATTTCTCACCATATGCCCGTATTTCCTACAGTAAAAACACTTTACTTCCTGATTTGTGGAACGAGAGCCAGAAACCCCTCTACTGCTATTATCCCTCTCAGAAGTTCTTCCTTGCACCACCAAACCATCAGCATAAACCTCACTTTCACCAGATACCTTTTTCCTTAATTCTTTTGAATATAAACTAGATTTAACATCCTCCATGGAAATCGTATCTCTCCCGTAAAGTAGGGTAGTAACAAAATGCTCATAAGACGCAGGCAAAGAACATAACACAATAAGGGCTTGATCTTCATCATTAATCACAACATCAATATTTTTTAAATCCATAATAATTCGATTTAACTCATCTAGATGGTCTTTTACGGGCATACCTTCCCTCATACGAAACGTATAAAGGCGCTGCTTCAAATACAACCGGTTGGTAAGAGACTTCGTCATATAGATACTTTCTAACTTCAACCAAATACCGGCAGTAGTATCCTCCTCCCCAACCTCGCGAAGCACATCATCGGCTAAACACAACTGAATCGAACTGAGCGCCTTCGCATCGAGATCCTTGAACACACTATCCTGCATATTAGCAGGTTTCTTCGATTTCCCCAACAAAGTCTTGTGTAATCCTTGTTGAACAAGCAAAGCCTTCATCTTAATACGCCATAAACTGAAGCTAGTGCTCTGCCCATCGAACTTCGCAATTTCGAAACGAGTCGCCATTGAAACGATCACCAATTGCACAATACGCAGCAGAAAACAAAAGCCTCGGATTGAAACCCAAAGCTCTGATACCAATTTGTTGTGCCGAACACGAAATTGAGAATATAACAAATCAACAAGCGATAAACAAGAACACAAGGATATACGTGGTTCCGCTCAAGCACAAAGCAAGAACGTACTCCACGGGGAAAAGAGCAAGAGGATCCACTATAAACGGGGAGAGAAACAAAGAGCCGGCTATACCCGTAACTCTACTTGAAGCACCAAACAGATATCTAGGGACAAAACTCTGGTGGAACCCAAAAGGGAGACACAAACCCTTGGTGGAACCCTAAGAGATGAACAAAACCCTAATATCTAAGCCCTTGAACAAAAGACCATAACCCTTGGGGGTTCCTAGGGTTATGGTCTTTTGTTCAAGGGCTTAGATATTAGGGTTTTGTTCATCTCTTAGGGTTCCACCAAGGGTTTGTGTCTCCCTTTTGGGTTCCACCAGAGTTTTGTCCCTAGATATCTGTTTGGTGCTTCAAGTAGAGTTACGGGTATAGCCGGCTCTTTGTTTCTCTCCCCGTTTATAGTGGATCCTCTTGCTCTCACCCGTGGACGTACCCATCTTGGGGAACCACATATATCTTGTGTCTTTGTGATTTCTTGTTTAGTATTCAATTTCTCGTTCTTAGCTTGCATCCATAGCTTGATTTCTTGTTGGGAATGCCTTGTATTCTTTAGTCCCACATTGGTTAATTATGTTGTTCCAGTTTTTGTAGCCTATTATAAATAGGGCTTTTGGGGGACTTCTATAGATTATCTTTTGGGCTCTCATATTGTGGCCTTTCTAGAGTTACGGATTACAGCCGGCTCTTTGTATCTCTTCTTCACGTTGGTTAGTGAATCCTCTCTCTCCTCGCCCGTGGACGTACCCATCTTGGGGAACCACGTATATCTTGTGTCTTTGTGATTTCTTGTTTAGTATTCAATTTCTCGTTCTTAGCTTGCATTCATAGCGTTCGTTACAACAAACTGGTATCAGAGCCTTAGGTTGCAAAAACTAGGGTTTCGTTTCCGATTGTGGCTATGGCGGCTAAATTCGAGATTGCGAAGTTTGATGGGCAGAGCAGCAGTTTCAGTCTTTGGAGAGTAAAGATGAAGGCTCTGTTAACCCAACAAGGATTACACAAGGCTTTGTCAGGCAAGACTAGTTCTGGAATCAAAGAGGAAGATTGGGATGATACGGATGCCAAAGCTCTGAGTTCTATTCAGTTGAGTCTGGCAGATGATGTTCTTCGCGAGGTGGAAGAAGAAACTTCAGCAGCAGGAATTTGGCTGAAGTTGGAAGGCATATATATGACGAAGTCGCTCACCAACAGAGTTATATCTCAAACAACGTCTTTATACGTTTCGTATGCGAGAAGGTATACCTGTTAAGGATCATTTAGACGAGTTCAATCGTATTATTATGGATCTGAAAAATATTGATAGTAAAATTGAGGATGAGGACCAAGCCCTAATTTTGCTATGTTCTTTACCACTTTCGTATGAGCACTTTGTTACAACCCTATTGTATGGCAAAGACACGATATCCATGGAGGATGTTAAGGCCAGCCTATATTCGAAAGAATTGAGAAAAAAAGTGTCAGGTGAGGGTGATGCACATGCGGAGGGTTTGTTTGTTAGGGGAAGAACAACAGATAGGGAGGAGTCGAGTAATAGGGGAAGATCCAGATCATCAGGTAAGAAGAAGGGAAGTGCAATTATTGCAAGAAATCCGGGCCCTGGAAAAAAGACTGTTTAAAACTCAAGGAGAAAGAAAAAGAAGACCAGAAAGGGGGTAAAGTAATTGCTGGAATTGCTGAAAGTTCAGATGAGTCAGATAATGTGTTATCAGTTACAGAGGGCGATTCTCGCTCTAATACCGAGTGGATTATGGATTCTGGATGTTCATACCACATGTGTCCGCATAGAGAGTGGTTTTCTACTTATGAGGCGGTCAATGGTGGTACGGTTTTGATGGGTAACAACATGGCCTGTAAGACTGTTGGTTCAGGAACGATTCAACTTAGGATGCATGACGGTATTGTTAGGACTTTATCTGAGGTTCGACATGTTCCAGATTTGAAGAAAAATCTTATATCCTGGGTGCTCTTGATTCTCATGGTTGCAAATTCCTCGGTGAAGGTGGAGTTTTGAAAGTCTTGAGGGGTGCATTGGTACCGATGAAGGGTCAGAAGCGTGGTAACCTCTATACACTCCAGGGCAGTACAGTTCTAGGTGCTGTTGCTTCATCCAAGGTTTCAGATTCAGACTTGACTCGTTTGTGGCATATGCGCCTTGGGCATATGAGCGAGAGGGGGATGACAGTTTTGAGCAAACAGGGTTTACTATGTGGCCAGAAAACTGAGAAGCTGGATTTCTGTGAGCATTGTGTCTACGGCAAGCAGTGTAGGGTGAAATTCAGTACAGCTGTTCATCGCACCAAAAGCACAGTGGATTATTTTCACTCAGATCTTTGGGGTCCCGCAGAGGTAACTTCTAAAGGTGGTTTTCGCTATTTTATGAGTATTATCGATGATTTCTCTCGTAAGGTTTGGGTGTATATGTTGAAACATAAAAGTGACGCCTTTAATACATTCAAACAGTTTAAAACTTTGATTGAGAATCAGACTGGTAAGAAAATAAAACGTTTGAGAACTGACAATGGTATGGAGTTTTGTCTTGGCGAGTTTGATAGGTTCTGCAGTGATGAGGGCATTGTGAGGCATCACACAGTGAGAAAAACCCCTCAGCAGAATGGTGTGGCTGAACGAATGAACAGGACTCTTTTGGAGAAGGCAAGTTGTATGTTGTCCAATTCCGGATTGGGCAAAGAATTTTGGGCTGAAGCCGTTTCCACGACATGCTATTTGGTGAACAGGTCTCCGTCGACGGCTATTGAGTGTAAGACTCCGTTTGAGGTATGGTCAGGTCATCCAGCTGATTATTCTGTGTTGCGTGTTTTTGGGTGTCCAGCTTACGCTCATGTGAATGAGGGTAAATTGGAGCCACGGGCCAAGTAGTGTATTTTCTTGGGTTATGCGGCAGTGTCAAAGGGTACAGGTTATGGTGCTCTGATGATTCGAAGCTTTTGATTAGCAAGGATGTGACTTTTGATGAAAATTATTTGATTAAGGGGTCTAAGCAGGTTGATGATACAGTTCAGGAACAGAGTGTTCCAAAGCAGGTGGAGTTTTTGAGTGAATCTTCCGACTCAGGGAAGAAGCACATTGAGAAGCCAATTGAAGAGGAGTTCAAGAGTTCAGACACAGAGGTTGATGCGTTAGTTGAGCAACCACGCACTATTGCTAAAGATAGGCCAAGGAGGGAGATTCGGCCTCCTGAAAGGTATTCGGCTTATTCTGAGATGGTGGCCTATGCTTTATCAGTTGCTGAGACAGTTGAGTATGAGGAGCCTTCCAGCTATACGGAAGTTATTTTGAGCACTGAGTCTGCACAGTGGTTTGTTGCTATGAATGAGGAGATTGAGTCTCTTCAGAAGAATCAAACATGGGAGTTAGTAGAACCGCTAAAAGGGAAGAGGATTGTTGGGTGCAAGTGGGTCTTCAAGCGCAA
This sequence comes from Rhododendron griersonianum, assembly GCA_018127125.1. Lineage (NCBI taxonomy): Eukaryota > Viridiplantae > Streptophyta > Magnoliopsida > Ericales > Ericaceae > Rhododendron > Rhododendron griersonianum. The sequence continues at coordinate 7,414,039 of CM030797.1, read as the reverse complement.
ACCAGGTATTCCAGGGGTAGAAGATGCTCGGTTCAAAGCTCGGCTAGTGGCGAAAGGATACAGCCAAAAAGAGGGTGTTGACTACAATGAGGTATTTTCACCTGTTGTAAAACATAGTTCCATTCGCACTTTACTTGCTATTGTTGCCTGTTATGATCTTGAGTTAGAGCAACTTGATGTCAAAACTGCGTTTTTGCATGGCGAGCTTGAGGAACAGATTTATATGCGTCAGCCTGAGGGATTTGTTGTTTCTGGTAAGGAGGATCGCGTTTGTTTACTTCGTAAATCTTTGTATGGCCTCAAACAATCCCCAAGGCAGTGGTATAAGCGGTTTGATACTTTTATGATAAGCCAGTCATATTCTAAGAGTGAGTATGACAGTTGTGTGTATTTTCGAAAACTTCCAGATGGTTCATTTGTTTATCTACTGTTGTATGTTGATGATATGCTTATTGCTGCCAAGAGTGTATCAGAAATCAACAGGTTGAAACAACAGTTAGGTGGTGAATTTGAGATGAAAGATTTGGGTGCGGCAAAACGTATTTTGGGTATGGAGATTTGCAGAGATCGAGTAGCTGGCAAATTATTTTTGAATCAAGTCTTATGTACTTAAAGTGCTTGAGCGCTTTGCCATGCAAAACTCGAAGCCAGTCAGTACCCCTTTGGCAGCACACTTTCGACTTTCAGCTGAGTTGTCACCACAGTCGGAGGATGAGGAGAAGTATATGTCTCAGGTTCCATATTCGTGCGCAGTTGGGAGCCTTATGTACGCCATGGTATGTACTCGTCCTGATATTTCACATGCAGTTAGTGTCGTTAGTCGTTATATGGGGCGTCCAGGAAAGGCACATTGGGAGGCTGTGAAATGGATACTACGGTATTTATGCGGAACTGCAGGTGTTGGTCTATTGTTTGGGATTGCCAATTCTGGTGATCATGCTGTTGGTTATGTTGATTCGGATTTTGCCGGTGACCACGATAAGAGGAGCTCTCTGACAGGTTATGTCTTTACTCTGTCCGGAAGTGCCATTAGTTGGAAAGCTACTTTACAGGCTACAGTCGCGCTGTCTACAACAGAAGCGGAGTATATGGCCATTGCTGAAGCTGTGAAGGAGGCATTATGGATGAGAGGTTTGCTTTGTGAGCTTGGTCTTGCACAAGGTGTGAGTTCATTATTTTGTGATTCGCAGAGTACTATACATTTGACTAAAAATCTGATGTATCATGAGAGGACCAAGCATATCGATGTCAGGTATCACTTCGTTCGGGATATCATCTCACATAAGCAAGTTGAGGTGAAGAAAGTGGGTACGGCAGATAACCCAGCAGATATGTTGACTAAACCGGTTCCGGTTGCCAAGTTCAAGCATTGCTTGGGCTTGCTTGGTATTTGCAGTTGATCGCCCATCGGGGGCATTTGGCGAGTGAGAGGTTAAAAGGGGAGAGCTATATTTGGTGATTTGGTTCAGTGGAATTCAAGTCAAGGTGGAGAATTGTTGGGAATGCCTTGTATTCTTTAGTCCCACATTGGTTAATTATGTTGTTCCAGTTTTTGTAGCCTATTATAAATAGGGCTTTTGGGGGACTTCTATAGATTATCTTTTGGGCTCTCATATTGTGGCCTTTCTAGAGTTACGGATTACAGCCGGCTCTTTGTATCTCTTCTTCACGTTGGTTAGTGAATCCTCTCTCTCCTCGCCCGTGGACGTACCCATCTTGGGGAACCACGTATATCTTGTGTCTTTGTGATTTCTTGTTTAGTATTCAATTTCTCGTTCTTAGCTTGCATTCATAGCGTTCGTTACAACATATTTCACGGATATTAATACACTTTTGCAAATATCAATACACCTTTATCGAATATCAATGCACTTTTTTACCTATTATTCTACACCTTTTGGGCGGAGATTAGAAAAACTAGCTGATCACTTAAATTCTATCACATGCTAGCATTGTAAAAATCTCTAACACATCGAACCCCCAGCCCCCCAAATTGCCGTAGACTTCTCACATAAAAAAGAGAATTACTACTTCTTATAGACAATGACCTTTGTCATCATTCACCAGCACCATCAGGAGTGCCATACTCTCCTCAATCTCTCAGTTCAGCTGTTTAAAATTACAAACATCCTCAGTTCAGTCGTTGTGTTGTTGACTTTCGAACTCACATTGAAGATCACTTCACCTTTGAACTGTAATGTAAGCAGGACCGCAATTTGATAAGCTGCCTGAGAGAGTAAGTTCCTCCACATAACGTTGGTTATGAGAGGCTTTGTTCGACCCACTGGTTGTTTCTCCATTTGCTCCTTTGTGGGTCTTTCAGTGGCTAAAGCCAATGCTCCCAATGTGTCCATAATCAAGTTAACCCATAACAATTGAACGGCAGAAAGTGGGACCTCTCCGGCTGAGACCGCGGCGACAAAGTTGATGACGAGGGCAGCAACATTCACATTGAGCTGGAACTGAATGAACTTCTGAATGTTGGTGTAAACACATCTCCCCCACCTTAAAACAGTGGCCACAGACCCGAAATCGTCGTCCAAAATGACAATGTCGGAGCTCTCTTTTGCCACTTCGGTCCCCTGTATCCCCATCGAAAGGCCTATATCGGCTTCTTTTAGTGCTGGCGTGTCGTTGGTTCCATCCCCAGTGACCGCCACCACGTGCCCTTTTTGTCTTAGGCATTGTACCATTAAGAGTTTGTCGAATGGTTGCAGTTTGATTACGAACATCCTCATCTATTACATACAAATTACCCCTAGAACAACAAAACTAATAGTGCAATTTTCAGGAGGTGACAAGGTAGAAGAAAAAAAGAAGAAGGTTTAATATAATTACAAACAATCAGCTTTATATGGAAAAGCCGCTCTTCATGGGAAGCAGTATATCAATGTTTCCGTGCTTGTTGCGGGAGTTGATAGGACTGAATTATGTCTTGCCTGGGGGGAAGTGGAGGTCAATGCCGCACAGGCTCCATGGGTTTTTCGTTGCTTGCGCCTACACGTTCCAGTGTCTCCACAATTGCTGTCATTGATGGCCTAGTTTCTGGTTCAAATCCAAGACATTTTAGAGCAACCTGAGCTATTTGGAAAGCTGCTTTTGAAGGATATTTTCCTTCCAATCGAGAGTCCATTATGTTTATCAACTTTCTTTTTTTGGGCAAATATGGTTTGGCCCAGTCAACGAGATTTTGTTTTCCAGTGGGGCGGCTTCTATCAAGTACACGTAAGCCTGTAAGCATCTCAACCAATACAACACCAAAACTATACACATCGGCCTTCGTGGTTAGGTGCCCTGTTAACAATCATGATGTTAAATATGGCAACACACAGATATTTTTGGTTTAGTTCAAGTGGTTTGAAGTGTGCAAAGTCTGAAATTTTGATTTTTGATCATTGTTCAGCCTTCAGGTCTTACCTGTGATAATATACTCCGGATGTTGACACATGCGTTTCAATACCTGAGGGGCCAGACTTGGCCAAACCGAAGTCTGATATCCTGACATTGTAGCACTGCCAAGAAGAAATATACATGTCAAACTGAGTTTATGTTCTCATGCCTTGCCTTCCTAAAGTCATTTATGTAAGGGAAAAATTCAAAAAAACCCCTGAACTTTGAACTCAATGTCAAATAGGCACCTGAACTTAAATAAACTTCATTATATTTTTGGTTTAGTTCAAGTGGTTTGAAGTGTGCAAAGTCTGAAATTTTGATTTTTGATCATTGTTCAGCCTTCAGGTCTTACCTGTGATAATATACTCCGGAGCAGCATAGCCATATGTCCCCACAACCCGTGTTGACACATGCGTTTCAATACCTGAGGGACCAGACTTGGCCAAACCGAAGTCTGATATCCTGGCATTGTAGCACTGCCAAGAAGAAATATACATGTCAAACTGAGTTTATGTTCTCATGCCTTGCCTTCCTAAAGTCATTTATGTAATGAAAATGAAGTGGAAAGAATGTGTTCCAACCAAGAGCGTGTTGAGAGAAGGTGAACAACCGAACGAATGGAATTCAAAAGTTACGACATCTAAAACACTGGACAAGAGAAGTATGTTTTTTTCTCCCAAATGATTTGAATTTCTTTCATTCTCACCCAGCTCTAATTGATTGATTGCAGGAAACTTACCTCATCTAGCAATATATTTGAGGTCTTGAAATCCCTGTGAATCACTGCAACTTCTGATGTGTGCAAAAATTGCAGTCCTCGAGCTGCTCCTATTAGTATACTAAGCCGAATGCCCCATGGAAGTGGCTGAACAGCAGAGGCCCCTGCATGAGCCAACCCATGAGCTGTCTAGCAAGCCAAAAATGACATATGAACCAATTTGCATAAGGCGAATTCAGTTTGATCTGTTACTCTTACGTCCAAAAAGGTGGTTCTCCAAGGTGCCCTTTTGCATGAATTCATAGACAAGGAGTAGCTCATTCTCTTCCGAACAGTATCCTAATAGCTTAACAAGGTTAGGATGAGAAAGCCTTCCTAAGAAGTTAACCTCAGACTGCACAAATATTGAACAAACAGACAGCATTCAGAAGAATTTTAAATATGAAAAATTCATCCATGAAACAACTCGTGATCCGAACCAAGAGAGCGAAATAGAGTCATATCAGAATTTCATGATGAACATGGAACAAAATAAATATAACACAACTTCCAGTAAAATTTTCCGCGATGACAAGAAATGTTGAATATACTCATGTAACATGCATAACCACAATGTAAGTCAGTTAATCCAGAACATTACTGCGCATCCTGAAAACCGCAAGTATAGCTTTCAGTTATTTACCTATTCATTCATTTGGACTACGTGTTTACACTTCGTTTTTTTGGGGGGCAACGGAATAGACGTGTTTACACTTCGTACTTGTTGGTTTGTTTCTCAGTTCCCAGGACTGAACAAGTCTTTTCTGTTATGCTCCTGCCCACGTCTATCCCAAACAAGAGAAAATACAATTCGTTGCCCCTGTTAAAACCTCCCCGCTGCAGTTTTGTGCGTTTAGAAACACTCCCGAATGAGCTACATATTATTGCCATACTAACATACAAAAGTAACTAGTAGCAAGTGACAATGGAATCAAATAGTCTGAACGCACTTATTTTTTCATCTATAAAGGTTTTCCCAACAACACATGTACACGAAACACACAAAGAAGAATGTGTACCATGGAGAACATCTATGCAAGAGAAATATTCGAGCAAGAAAGACTCTAGAATACAGCACCTTAACTACTATAGTCAGAACAAAGAAATCCCTCCATATAGGGGAGTTTCTCTTTTAACTCCATATGGTTACGTAGGGATCATTTAAACGGCCATTGAAGTCTTCTCCATGGTTGCAAAACCAAACTAGCCCTCACCACAGCAACTCATTTGGTTATTCTTTCAATCCCCTATCCACGCAAAGTCACATTTGTAACCCGATAGAAAAAAGTTATAGGCACCACGAGCCCTAGCCTCAACACAATCCAACAAAATCATAACTAACAAAAAATCTAATTGCATCCTATGTTACTTCAGGCACCACATGCAGACTCGCAGTTTGATGGAAAAAAAATAGATGTAAAACAGTAAAACTTGTACTTGAAGACCATTTATTTAGCAAAGAGTACTCTTACTTGGACTGATAACAAAAATATACAATTTGGGCAGAAAAGAGAAGAAGGAATGGTAAATGCTAGGCTCAGAAGCGATTGGGTACGTTTAAATATCAATCTCTAACAGGTGAAATTTCTTATGAAACTATGGTGTAGAGACTTTTACAAAATTTTCAGCTACTAGTTTGTATCAGTGTAATTACCTGCCATTCCTGAAGTCCTTGAAAGCCCTCTGGGTTCAATTTCTTTACGGCAAAGACCAATCCACCACCATTCTGTTCATCAAGCTGACCCAGGTAAACTTTCCCAAAGGCTCCTTCTCCCACCAGTCTATCCTTACTGAAACTTTTAGTAGCAGTCTTCAATTCTGAAAAGCTGTAGATCCTTAAATCGGGGGTGATTAAGATCTTCCCTTTCAGATATGCTTTCTTGCCGCCACTTGCAGCCGAGGACGAGAAGTTCCTAGGGATGTTGCTTTCAACTGAGGAACGACGGAATTGACGAGTGACATTTTTCCACTGCAATATTGGACGGGTGGAACTAACGCCCGAAAGTGCTTGCTCACCATTGGAATCATGTACCTTTCTTTTTTTCCACTTGATATGAGGACCTTTAGCTAGAAATTCAATAGTCCTCTGGAACACCTTACTAACGTTTCCCTTTGACCTATTCTGGCCTAGGCTGTTCTCACTATACATTGCCGAAGTGGAGGAGGAGGGAGTATCACCTCGTGAAAGAGAGTCATCCCTTTGCGCGTTCACACCAAACTGCTCGTTCACAGCCCTCTCTAAAGCCAATGCGTTCTTGAGTCTCACCACCACATCAGCCATTGTAGGCCGTCCCTTTGGAAGATTATCTAAGCATTTATTAGCAACTTCCGCAAACACTTTCACACGATGCACCGAGATTTGGTCCCTCAAACTGGGGTCAATAAGTTGATCAAGTTTGTCCTCTTTGATGGCCTGTTTAGCCCGTAGGACCAGACTACGTTGCTCCTCATCGACCCGCATATCAACTGCTGGCCTCCCACAAAGCATTTCCAACATCACGACACCAAAGGCGTACACATCTGACTTCTTAGTTAGCCTACGGGTCAAGAAATACTGAGGATCAAAATACCCAAATGAGCCTTTAACATCGGTGCTTACGTGCGCCTGGGAATCGCTTGTTGAGCCCGGTTTACACAACCCAAAATCCGAAATCTTAGCTATCCAATCCTTGTCCAATAGAATGTTTGTGCTTTTCACATCTCGGTGTATTATACCGTGCCGAATACCTGTATGGAGGTAATCCAATCCACGAGCAGCTCCTATACAAATGTTGAGCCTTTGCTCCCATGACATACGGCCAACAGTACCATTACCCTTGTTTTTTGTTTTGTAGAGATGATCGGCAAGTGAACCATGCTCCATAAACTCATAGACAAGGATCATCTCATTGCGTTCATCGCAATAGCCTAAAAGACTAACAAGATGCGTATGTCGAAGCTTGGAAAGCATCTCAATTTCTGTCCAAAACTCTTTTGCCCCTTGCTTAGACTTACAATTCAACCGCTTTAAGGCAACCGTCGTTGCACCATTATCAATAAGCGCTTTGTAGACCTTACCAAATCCCCCACTTCCAATGACCAATTCATCATTGAAGTTATTGGTCGCTGATAAGAGCTCAACAAATGAGAAACGACGACACAACCCCTCTGATGTTGATGAAGAGAGAGTTCTCCCCACACTATTTTCACCTAAACTACGCAATTGGTAAAAAATGATATTCAACATGGTGAGTAAAATTACTACGCCTGTTGCAATGGCATTTCCTCCAGAAGTGAACACCAACTTCTTGGGCTTTGGAGATGTCGAAGCACGTGCTAGCAGCACTGGGTTCACCCCAGCAAGATTTTTGTCATGGTTGCTCAGCTTGAATACCTCTACCCCCTTTATAGTTGCATCAATTGGTTCTATCCATCCATGGTTGTGAGGGCACAGCGCTATGAGCAAATCTCGCTTGCCCTCCATCCTATCTCCTTCCATCATCACCACATAGTCTTTATACACCGCTACCCCATTTCCGCCACTCCATTTGATAAGGTCACCTTTAGCCTCAGCAACCTGTTCATTAACAAAGATACTAAACCCCATCCTGCCACTCTCTTTTATCTCATATTCAAGCTCACAGAAATGCAACCTAAGCAGGTACCGAAATCCCAAATCCACAGGTAATCTCCATGTAAAATTTGATTTGGTTTTGTTCGCTTGGTCTTCTGGAACCAGTGACCAAGATGTTTGATACACTTTCTGAGGAGCAGTGTACGGTGGTATGCTCGTGTATTTGATCCTAATAGTGGTAGTAACTGGCTTGACACTTGATTTTTCTAGTAGATAATTTGTGTCCTCATACCAATCCCTAAACATACCCATATCTTCTATGGATGAAATGGAGCTTCCGCCAACGTTCAACCGGTGTACTGTCTCCAGAGCAATGCTCTTATCTACGGTAAGCTGGTCGCTCTTCCCAATAATCTGTGTCGCTGGACTACCCTCACGAGTATGATAAAGTGCAGCTGGCATTGAGATGATTTCAATACCATTGACAAAAGCATATACCTCATCAGAAGTACCAATTCGTGATGGGGAGAACGTTATGATTAATGGTTGATCTTCGTCGATGTCCACACAATACTCTTTAACGAGAGAGGGTAAGCCCAAGGCATCAACAGTAAAGGAAGCACTAAAGTTGCTAAGAAGGGTATAAGGACCAGCTTTCACATTAAAAAAGGCTTCAGATCTTTTGAAACCGCCCTGGTACGAAGCTGGATAGAAATGGAGACGAATAATTTTCTGACCCGGAGTGACTCGGAACGTATAGGTGAAAGGCCAGTGGGAGAGCCGGGCCGTTGCGTAAGGGATTCGATCATAGGGATGGTCAGTGGCTTCTGAGCTGATCAATTTGCTCTTGGAACCATGTAATGAAGTGATGTAATTGGAACCGGTATCTCTGGTCCATTTCCGGGTATCTTGTGCAGTTGAGTCGCCGGAAGAGCCGCAGTTAATGGCAACATGATCAAGCTGTTGGGCATAAAGACCAGGGGAGTTGATGGCTAGTGTTAGAGTACTTTGATGGAGGAAGAAGTAGAGAGGGACTGCTATTGAGAGTAGATAAGGAAACATTTTGTGTGTGTGTGTGTGTGTGTGTTTGTGTGTGTGATGTGAATTGGAAGTATTGAGAGAGTTTGGGAATGCTGATTAGTGAAGGAGAGAGGAGGAGATTGCTGATGAAATAAATTGAAACGTTGTGAGGGTGGGTAAGAAAGAGACTGTAGATTTTGGGTGGCTCCTATCCTCCTGTTGCTAGCCCACCAGAGGAGACTGGTGTGGACAGAGAGAATTTTCTCGTGCCAGGTGGATATATCTCACGTGGTGTCTACTTGGCACATCCGGACCGTTCAATGCACTTTTGGACGGTTCATTTTGAAACCCTCTCTCTCCTCTCATCCCACCACTCTCTCCTTTTTTTTCTCTCCAAATCCGAACCGTGAAACACTACCTATAGCTTCAACATCTTAACATCAACTGCATTGACAGTTCTTCCATTGAAAGATTTATTAAGGGCCCACTTAAAAAAATCTTAGTCGTGTTTAAAAGATTTATTAAGGGCCCTTGAAAAAAAACAAACTTAATCAGATACTGATCATGGGTTAATCGAATTATTCATTTATTGATCCTTGTGAATTTAGGAACCAAAAATTGAATTAATAAATGAACCTCTTACCGATATTCGATTGAGCTGAATTTTTACTAGTTTTCTTAAAAACTTGTTTTAAACCAAATGAACGACATAGATGATCATTTATGTGGGACCCTGAGGTGAGTCCCACAACCTATTTGTACACTATCAATACCTTTTTTTGTGCACCCATAGTATTCATAATTTATTTGTTAGTAAAATATGAATATTATGAATATAGGTGTAGCCCTAGCGCTGATTTTGTGAAAATAAAAATAAATTTAAAGGTATGTAAATAGTATACGGGCTAATTAATTAGTGGTTAAATTATGCTAATTTCGTCAGCCCATTTTTAATTTTTTGCTCCGCCATTGCAATCAAATGAGTGGATGAGATTGAGTAGCCTCCCCACATCTGCCTATCTATATCTATACATACTCCATATAAAAATATGGAAATGGATCCTCTCCGGTCCATGTCTTGGACTGTAGGAGACAGTTCTGATCCGGGTCGTTCATTTACTGCAATCAACGATTTAGATGTATTTTTATACTTTTACCTGTAAGAAGACCGGTAAAAGTGTACGAAAAAATCAGAACCATTGAATTTGTTAATGGACGATCTCGATCAGGTCAACTTCCAAACGCTTCGATGACTCACTTCCAAAAGCATTTGTTTTTTTTTTTTTTTAAACGGCAATTTTTCTTTTTCAATTAATCCTTGACTTCCAAGCGCTTCAATGGACACTTCCTCCGACTTCGAAACTTCCTGTTGCCAAAGAAGGAACTTGCACGTATAAGTCCAACTTTTCCCAACCTCTCGCTTTCACCAATGACTCGAATTATTGCTTTCACATGAGATTGTCTATGTAACGATCCGCTCCATTTTTGTACAATATTGTTCATTTTGGACGCTTAAAAACCATATAGATTTCCCAGTAGGTCACCCATCCCTGGAATACTCCAGGATAAGCACGCTTAACTGTGAAGTTCCTATGCGCTTTGATCCATCCTCACGGCTTTAAAAGGCTTTGTACAAGTAGGATGGATCATTCTTTATAAACCATGACTTGCCCCCTTCCGTCTAGATGGAGCTTGCTATCCTATAGTACCACTTGTCACCGGAAAGCGGGGTGTCACAGTCTATGCACACCAATTGTTTGATGGAGTACTGGCCTGCCAATTTTTGTTGTTGGAGTTACTCATATGCATGGAACTCTTAGCTTAGGCCTAGTTTCCCAAATAAAGAATGGCTTCTTTTTCTTTTTTTTTTATTGTTTTGTCCTTATTCAAATTTTTTGTCAAATTATTTTGTGGATTATACAGCCATGCTTTTTGGATATATTTGGTTTGTTGTTTTCCCAATATCATGACCATTAATGATGGTCGGGTTACGGTTGGGTCCTTCGGGGACCCGCCGCGCAACAACAAGCAATTGTTCGATGGATTACTGGCTTGCCAAATTTTTTTGTTGTAATTACCCATATGTATGGAACTCGTAGCCTAAGGCCTAGTTACCAAATAAAAAGCATGGCTTTTTGTTGTTTTGTAGTTATATATTCAAATTTTTTGCCAAAATAATTTGTGGATTATTGGTTCGTCTCAACGAGAAGAACTAATCGAAAAAGTAAGAAATTGTTACTTTTACCCGTTTCTTTTTGAAATAACCAAAATTTAAGTACTTCAGTTTAAAGTGCTAAATTTTGGATATTTAGTACAACATTTGTGTTAAAGTCATAAAAAAATTTACTCTTCCTCTAACAAACCAATAATTGAATAAGGACAAAACACAAATTGAATAAGGATAAAACTAACAAATGTGGAAAAAATTGACGCCGACGATTTTTAATACAAAACTAACAAATGCAAAAAAAAAATTAAATAATAACAACCCCCCCCCCCCCCCAAAAAAAAAAAAAAAACCCTATGTAAGAGTCGTTCAGTTGTTCAATTGCCAATTTCATGGGATTATTTAATAAGGCAGGACAATGGTGCAACCCACTCTGATATTTATAAGGCATGACGACAACAATAAGTTTATAACCACACATTCACAATTGGGATGGACCCCCCACACACTCATAATTGGGGCCCAATTGTAAAAGGAACCCTGCTAACCACACATACATTTGTGCACAGATTTTATTGTGGGGTCCACCACGGGTCTCACATAAATGATCCGAGCCGTTCATTAGATGTAAAATATTTTTTCAAAGGTCCCCGAAAAAATAAGCTCAATTTAATACCTATAGGTACTCGATCGAATCATCTAAATTTTCATTTAGATTTTCGGGTAATGAAAAATTAGATAATTAGATCAAGTACCTATAGGTATTGGATTGAGCTAATTTTTTACGGGAACCCTTGAAATTTTTTTTACATTTAATGAACGGCTCGGATCGTTTGTGTGGGACCCGTGGTGGGCCCCACAACAAAATTTGTGGACAATCTGTGCACAAATTATCTGTGTGGACATATTTATTCTTGTAAGAGTGTGTATGTGTAAGTGTTTGTGTAAATGTGTGTGGTTGTAGCATTGCTGTGACGACAATGGTGCGATAAACTCTGATATTTTTCGGTAGCTTATGTACATAAACAACTTGTATTGCTTTGTGCCGCACAATTTCTAAAGTCAGTTTTTCATACTTTCTTTATTGATCTTGCACTTTTTGATGTGTTGAATATTATAACAGTTTTTTTTTTCTTTGGTAAAAGAGATTATTTCATCATGTATCAAGTACAAATCACGGGACACTATATTTCTTGTGTGAGAGTCAACGAGATAACTAAACCCAACAAATGAATCACTGTGAGTCCAACTCAACTACAAATCTCATTAAGGGGAGAAATAACCCAACACAACAACTACAAAAGAAAAGAATTGATAAGTCTACGGTTCCCGGCCGAAGGGTCCCGATCGGAATCCCGATGCCCCGCCGGGCTCACTCCGGCTACTGGACGGCCGATCCGAGCAGTCCAAAAAATTCTATAAAAAAAAACCGAGTGGGCCTACGCGAGAATCAACGGCATCCGATGTGTGTAGGTGTTCGGATCAAGCACTCTATGTTTTTGTATATATAAATCAACGGCATCCGATGTGTGTAGGTGCTCGGATCAAGCACTCCATGTTTTTGTATATATATGATATATATACAAAAACATGGAGTGCTTGATCCGAGCACCTACACACATCGGATGCCGTTGATTCTCGCGTTGGGCCACTCGGTTTTTTTTATAGAATTTTTTGGACTGCTCGGATCGGCCGTCCGGTGGCCGGAGTGAGCCCGGCGGGGCATCGGGATTCCGATCGGGACCCCGTTGGTCGGGAACTGTAGCACCACTGGAAAAGAATACCCACACGCAACCAAACCCAACAATTGAATCACTATGGTCTTGTTTGGTAATCATTTCACTTTCACTTTTCTGTTTTCTTTTTCAGAATTTTCAAAAATTTGACACTGAAATATGTTTGGTTGTCTATTTTGATTTCCAAATATTCTACCAAACTGTTCGCTCGCGCACAAAGCTCTTACGCATGTAAATTCACAGCACAGAACAAAAGAAGAGAGAAGAATACCTTGAATTCTCCGCTATGTTCAGGATGTCTACTATAGTCTGTCTATTTTTGGGAATCTTTTCGTCTTTAGGGTTCAGCTTTTTATGATGATCCCAAGACTGTAATTATGCGCATAGACTCGATTTGGCAAACCTACTACTATGCAGTAACCCACAGGTTCGTTTTGCAAATTTTATAGTACGTATGACTCAGAAGAGCTGCATTTCTCAAGTTCACTCCATCCAAATAGGCAACTATTGGCTCTTTTGGATGGAATGATTTCGTGAGAAAAGAAAGGAAAAAAGTTGTGGTTTCTTAAGAAATTGTTCGTTCAGATTGCATATTTTAGTAAGAAATGAAGAGAAAAGTACGAAAAAAGAACTATTTTGAAATGGTATTATGGAAATGAAAATTAAGTTTTTTAACTCACCACGAAAGACACAATTATTTATGGGCGTTGCTTGCTGGAACCAAACAAGGATTAAATTTTAATACCATGTCGTGTGTAGCACTTAATGATCGATCACAACAACCAAATCATGCTTTCTAAAATTAAATACAAAACAGCGGGTAAAATAAATACATAAACAAAAACCTCCGAATCGATTGGAAGTGGCATTAAAATGAGAGTCAACTGTTGGAGATTAATTAGTATGAAAGTTTATCTCCGATTATAAAAAGAAAAGGTTTATGTCTATGTATATACCTAACCCAAATTTAATTGGTGGTTGTATGAAAAGAAAAGATAACTATTTTCAAATAAAGACGGTTCACCGGCCATTTTTATAAACAAAAGGTTTATGCACCTACACCACTTAGAAAAGATGTATGAATGAACCTACTCCACTTAGAAAAGAGAAGGCTCTTGTGAACACATTATACAAATGAAGTCCAACATTCGAAGCACCAGTCACATTCGGTAGAGTAATAATGGACGTGAATAATTTTATTTGAAGCAATGGGATTTAGAATTGTTGGAAATTTATTATTTTAATATTAAATTTCTGTACATCTTTTGGTACTAGACTTTTACAAGTCACGTGTATATTTGTGTGGGAGGCTCTTATCTTAATTTTTTTTGATGGACGAATGGCAGCCTTGGATCACGGCAACGGACGATCGGAGGAGAGTGATGATGATCCTGAGACTGTAATTACGCGCATAGACTCGATTTGGCAAACCTACAAGTACTATGCAGTAACCCACAGGTTCGTTTTGCAAATTTTATAGTAGTATACTAAGCCTTCGGCTAAATAAGTCAAGTGGCTTATTTTTGTCCTTATTCAAATTTTTTTCGTATTTGTTAGTTTTGCGTCAATTTTTTGGGGATTATTGCATCGCCATGATCGAAATCCATTTTTTTTTTAATAAAGACGAAAAAATTGGCTTATTGACTTATTTTTGTCTTTATTCAAAAAAATTAGGTTTCGATCGAATTTTTTTACTTTTTAGATTCCTCTTGTCATGGAGATGCAATAATCCCAAAAAAATTGACGCAAAACTAACAAATACGAAAAAAAATTGAATAAGGACGAAAAAGTAAGCCACTTATTCAATTTTTTTCGTATCATTTGGCTTATTATCATTTTTTTGGGGATTATTGCATCCTCATGACAAGAGGAATCTAAAAAGTAAAAAATTTTGATCGAAATCCAATTTTTTTTGAATAAAGACGAAATTTTCCCCAAAAAATTGATGATAAGCCAAGTGATACAGAAAAAATTTGAATAAATACAAAAAAAAATAAGCCACTTGGCTTATTTAGCCGAACAGTCATCCCCAAAATAGGAACCCTTTATGCTTTATGCAGTGTACCAGCACAATGAGAAGTTGACTCCAAAAAAAAAAAGGAAAAACTATTACTTTCAACAATATAGTACTAAAATTCTAGATTTATGCATCGTTACAAAAATTTGAAATAGTAGATACGGAGTACTTAAGAAAGCAAAAGTATTAATTTATGCTCGTATAATTAATTTTCTCTCATTTAATAGGTTCGTTTTGAATGGCCTATAGTTAAGGAGTACTTGCACAACACCTTTTGGGTCTCTTTTTAGCAAATTTTGAGTTCTAAGAGCAAGTACACCAGTGTTTAGGTAAATTAGCTCGTGAATAGTTCACAAATCTACTTTAGCTATCAACTTTTTCTTCCACAACTACACCAATACAATCTATTTTACCTAACATCAATTAAAATATATATTGTTTCAATCTTTTCCTTTATCCTTTTATTTTTATCATTTTCTACCAACCATTTGCACCAACCAGCCAGCCAACGGTCTTCTGCTTATTTTCTCTGTAGCCAACGGTCAAGTGGTACAGTCATGTGAACCAAATGCAATTCTTTCAAGCCAACGGTCAAGTGGTACAGTCATGTAAAGCAATTCTTTCAAAAAAGTAACGGTAAATTTTTTACTTTTCCAATATAAAGTTTTGCCACTTCAAGCCATTCAACACCAGAAATTTTTTTGCATATTGGAAGAGAAAAAAAACTGCTTCTTTGTTCCATTCATTCCTTTCACCCCCTTCATTTTTTATAATGGCTCCCAATCGGTTACTTAATCTGATTATGAACGATTCAGATTTTTCTGACTCGGATGATGAGTTGGAGATATTTCAAGCAGTGGCTACGTATGAAAGTGAGAGGGACTCGAGCTCAAGCCGCAATCGTCGCACGGTTATTAATCGCAACACTTTTGGAGCTCAAAATCGGCTTTTTGATGATTACTTTGCTGAATCTCCTCTATTTCCTCCGCATTATTTTCGAAGGAGGTTTCGAATGAGCCGTTCTCTTTTTCTTCGTATACATGATGCCGTAAAAGCACAGGAGCCTTACTTTATCCAGAAAAGAAATGCAGCAGGAAAGCTTGGTTTATCATCTCTTCAAAAAATGACTGCCGCGTTTAGGATGCTAGCTTACGGTGCACCAGCCGATTCCGTGGATGAATACGTGAGGATTGGAGCAACCACTGCCTTAAAAAGCCTAAGAAGATTTCTTAGAGCAGTAATTGAAGTGTTCTCCGAGGAGTATTTGAGGTCACCTAACGCCGATGTAGCTAGATTGCTAGCGGTTGGTGAACTACGGGGATTTCCGGGGATGTTAGGGAGCCTTGATTGCATGCATTGGGAATGGAAGAATTGCCCAACCGCTTGGCAAGGTATGTATACTGGTCACGCCCATAAACCAACAATTATTTTAGAGGCTGTTGCATCATACGATCTTTGGATATGGCATGCAAATTTTGGACTGCCCGGGTCTCATAACGATCTTAACGTATTAGATAGGTCTTCATTATTCGATGAGGTTTCTTTAGGACGTGCTCCTCCAGTCAATTATACCATCAATGGAAATGAATATAATATGGGATACTATTTAGTTGATGGTATATATCCACAGTGGGCATCTTTTGTGAAAACAATTCCATCTCCGCAAGGGAATAAGAAAAAATTTTTTGCTCAACAACAAGAATCCACAAGGAAGGATGTAGAACGGGCATTTGGAGTGCTTCAAGCACGGTTTGCAATTGTGCGAGGACCGGGGCAATTGTGGGATAAGAAAACACTAAAAGATATCATGTTAACATGCATAATATTACACAACATGATCATTGAGGATGAACGAGATTATAATGGAGTGGTCGATCTCAACTATGATCCATTGGAGCATACTCCTCTTGTAGAAGTTTCACACGAGAGAACTATTGACCTTGTGGAATTCATTCGACGCAATCATCAGATAAGGGACAGGGGAACTCATTCTCAACTCCAAGTAGACCTAATTGAACACCTTTGGCAAATGTACGGCCAATCGTAGTAACTTGTAGTTTGATTTGAATTCATTTGTGTACAATGTACTTTAATTTGGAGTCCCAGTAGTCTATTTAGGCCTAGAGAGATTGAATGAATCTGCTTTATCTTCATTAAGTTTATTCTTTTCTTTTTTTTTGGATAAATAAGTTTGAAATAGAAAAAATGATAACCAAATGTACAGCCTTCAAGGGGTATACCCCAGGAGGAAACAAAACAAAACAAAAAGAAAAGAAGAATAAAGAAATGTGAGACTTAAGCTCATTGGCTACAAGATACTAAATAGAAGAAACCAATTGTTTCCATTCCATCTAAGAAGAGAGAACGGAAACAATGGAGCAGAGAGATGAGATTGAGACTAGAACAAAGCTATAACAATGTGGACAAAACAGAAACAGAATAATGGGCTGTCGCCATTTTGCCCTATATTCAGAGAAGCTTCAAAATGAACCTAGCAACCAAAGTTGACAGCTCAACTACCGGATTGCATTTTCTGGACAGGAAAACAGTGGGGAATAGCAGCATAACAGCAGCTGCCTCACAGCAAAACAGTAGCAGATAGCAAAAGAACTACTGAACACTAGCAGACAGAGCACTAGCTAGTAGCCGCAATTCACAACTGAACGCCATCATCTTTTACTCCTCACACCAGCAATTGGAAAAGAAATCCATAACAATGGGGTAACACACCCTTGGGAGATCCCACTAGAAAGTGAGCAGGAACAATTCCTGAACAAAAATTGTATGCTTTCTATTTGAAAAAAACAATAAGCTACCTAATATATTTGATTAGCTGTAAGACTCTTCGGGTAGAGGCAAACCATAGGAATATGAACACACAAAATATGCCAAAAAGTGGGTTCTTTTACAATTTACTTGCAGTACATACATAAAATCCCACTCATCAAACTACAAAATGGATAAGCCCCCCAGCTTGCCATTCAAGGCTTCCTTTAGACAATTCAAAAGATAGAACTCCTGCCATAGATTTCAAACATCAAAACAAAAAAATTGAGATATATACCTTTGAGGACTTCAAAAAGTGAGAACTAGCTATCCATTTGTAGCTTCAAAATAAGTTTTTGCTTCCCCAATAAACAGATTACTTTACCCTTCTTTTTTCAAGGATTTCCATCTTCCGATACGTATAGAATTCTTGTTGCTCTTCCGACAAGCCATTAAGATCCATCATCATTACTCTCTCATCCTCTTTGAATTTATCCATTTCAAGCTTTTCTTTCTTAATGCGAATTTTCTCTTCCTCTTGATCACATGTTTTTGTAAGCATCTCCATTTTCTTCTCAACTAACTTGATTTTGCATTCTTTTATCTCATCCAATGCCCCAGCAAATTGAGTTGAATTTGTGATGTCTTTGTTCTTTCGTTTCATCAGTTTCATCGGTTGCTCCTGAAATGACCTCTCCTTCTCGCCTTTTCTTCCCGCTGGTCGCTCCACATCCACAAAATTATCCATTGCAACATTGTTGTCCTCTAGATTTATCGTATCTGGAGTAGAAGGACCAGATGCTGTCCCTATTCTTGGTCGTTTCAATTGATTTTTCTTTTCACTGTCCAACAACCATTTAGGTTGGTTCTTCAATAAAACCCAACAATGATCGAACTGGAAGGAACTGCCGACCTTCTGCTCGTACATCTCTTTTGCTTTAGATATCTAAAAATATACCGTGAGAACTACTAGGTACGCTACAAAGAAAATGATAACCGAAATTAAACAAAAACTTATAAGTAGTACCTTGTTTTCCTCGGTTAAGCCACTTTGATTCAGTAAATCAACCTTCGCATAGCAGCTACAAAACTTGTTCGTGCACTGCTGAATTGTTGACCACCGATTTGATAGCGAAACAGATGTACGGTTGTAAACAGATCGCTTGTGTTCATCAAAGTAATCCTTCACTCGTAGCCAGAAAGCAGTTTTTTTCTGGTCCTTACCTTGTATTGGATCCATGCTAATATTAAGCCACGCCGACACAAGGAGTTTGTCCTCTTCCATGGTGAAATTCCCACCACGTGGTGGTTTCTTTGGAATTGATCCCATTTCAGCGGTGAATTGAGTTTCCTGGGTGAACACTTGAGCATTTGGATTCAAACATTGTGATTCCATCACAAATTGTACTTCATGCAAATCCGATTCCGATTCCATAAGATTGGTGTAGTACCCATCATGCCGTTGATCCATCCCTAAAATACCATTCCATAAGAATTATACGGGTTCCAACTACTATCATTGCCATTCAGCTTATTGAGCCAACGAGAAAACATATAGCCCAATGTATTATCCAAGAAATAGCTAAATATAAGGGAAACAAAATTGAAGTCGTGTTCATTCCCACGACTATATCAACTTGCTTGCAGCATTCTTCTTTCTCCTATGCACTTAATATCTTAGACAGACATTTTAGGTAGTCAAGGCACAGATAGTCCTAAACTCATAATTAAAAGAGCAGGCTCCACGAATGCTTTTACCCAACCTTCCCCTAATTTGCTGTTCAGATTTCACAGTTGTGAACCTTATCAGACCTGAAAAGGCCCATTACTGCAATAGCAACGCCCAAAAATAACTCAAGCTGCAATACATTCTTTGTTGTTATCTCATTCACTTCATACACTCAGCCGTTGATGTGATATCAGTTAAGGTAGCATTTTAAATCTGAAGTGATAAGATCCCAAGTGCTTAGTCTAAGTTCAAATAATGGAAAATGAGACTAACAATGAGTTGTAAGATAGATAAAAGTAGATTCAATATTATTAAGTAGGGGACGAGATAAGTCAAATCTCATAGGTAGATCATTATTACATAAGTTTATTAGTTTATTCCACTTATTATTTTCTGACTTCTTTATTATTTGTGGTGGGGGTGGATTTATGTTAAGAAACCGCCAAAGCTTTGGGAAGGATTTCATGACGAAATATAGGAGAATCGGTGGCAGATTTGTGCACTCACTACAAGTGGTGCTTGGACCCCCCACCTTCCAGAGAGATTTCCAAAATTAGAAGTTGGAATTGAGGTATCTCTCGCCATACTTAAGGAGGTGTCAATCCAAGCAGGGGTAGAGGATATACTTGTCTACCTGAGAATGAGAGTTTCTCAGTAGCATCCTTCACCAAAAGCTAGTTGGAAAGGAGGAAGAGAATTTTAACGCGTAAGGGGATCTAACACCATGCACATGCCATGATTTCTGATTTTGTGTGTTACCATATTTGGCAAGTAAACCAAGAACTCAATTCCAACTCAAAACAAAAGAAGGCCAGTCCTTAATATAAGAAGGAACGGCAGAAGCAATTGTTATCAAAAAGGGATTCGCTAAAAACTCTGCATTAATCGATGCTTCCAAAGGTCTAGCAAAGTTACATTGATTCAAACTTTGAAAACAAGACAGAATGAGCTCTATTTCCCACTTTTAGCTTCACTTCACTTCTTTCTACAATGAATCCCTTGAAAACAAATCACTCAGTAAATTTCTCAAACAGTTGGTGAGCCATTTTCTCCAACAAGTTTGTTCATACATGGCTCCCCACAAAAGCTCCAATCTTATCCAACGAAAAAAATTAGCAAGTATTTCAAGCCCTAAACCCAATAATCATGCATTCTTCTTACCATAATTTCTCTATCTCAAACTCATACACAAAAACAATATAAGTTGGAATTCATACCTGTTGCAGCAGACGGACTGACAGGAAATCTTTACCAGGAATAGGGTACTGAAAGGAAGAGAAGAGAGAGAGAGAGGGAAGGGGGAGATAACGCGGGAAAAGGATCACAGCCGGAGAAGAAAAACGCGCCAGAAAAAATTGATAAACTATTGGATCGCGTGTGAACAGTTGTTCGGTAGAAGAAGCGAAGAACTGTAGCGGAAGGAATTATACCGTGTGGTTTACCTCTTCTGGTGCAGGGGAAAATTTATCTCTTCCATTAGGTAAAATGGCTTTTTCTCTTTTTCCCCTAAGCTGATAAACTTGCTCTAAGGCGAAAGCCTTATACTAAAAGCACTTAAATTTAAAATTTGTCTTTATTTGAATTTTTTTCGCATTTGTTAGTTTTGCACCAAATTTTTATGGGTTATCGAAAAAGTAAATTTTTTTTCATTTTTACCCAAGTATTTTGAAAAATAACCACTTTTTAGCCTAAAAGGTCACTTTTTGTGCTAGAAAGTGGTTATTTCTCAAAATACTGGGATAAAAGTAAAAAAAATTTACTTTTTCAATTTCTTTCGTCGAGACGAATCAATAGCTGTCAAAAGTTTGGCACAAAATTAACAAGTAACAAAAAAATTCAAATAAGAACAAAATTTTTACATTTAAGTTAAGTGCAAAAGAAGAAGGTAGGCAGAATATTACAAGTCTGGTCTTCTTCCTTGTTTTGACTTTTGAGAAGATGACTTTCAAAATTGCTTTTCTCTTCTTTCTTATCCTGCCAATTACTCGGAAATAAAAAAAGGAGATGGCTTCTCTACACCGTTGGGTCGGTTCTATGTTGGTTCACTTCAATGATTGGTAATGCTCATTTTGTTGAAGCATATCAAGAACATTAATTACGTCAAAAACTGAATAGAGGTCATAATCTTTTATTTTACCGATTCTTTTCTTCAAGACGAATCCATAATTCACAAATATTTTGCAAAAACAAACAAACGCGAATTTTTTTTGAATAAGGACGAAACAAAAAAAAACCCAAAAAACTCCTCAGAGGAACTTAGATTGTCCACTAGAGAGCTTCATCTCAGCACCCAAAAAAATGTACTTCAATCTCCTCTCATTTACCATCCCTCTCTACTTGATCCTTTATCAAAATCTATTTTCTGTTGCCACCACCAACTCACCTGTTCTTTATCACCCGCTTGACAACATCGCCGTTGACTGCGGTTCCTCCGGCAACTCTACTGCAGTAGATGGCCGGCAATGGACCGGAGATATCGGTTCAAAATACGCCCCTTTATTACTTACTAGTAACGAAGGAAAATTGATTAGCTCCAAAGCCGCTGACCAACCACTTTCCCCTGGTAGAGTCCCTTTTGGCACGCCTCTGAAAAATTGGTTTCAGAGGGGTATTGCATTTTTAGCTAGAGGGTCAAAGAGTGTCGACAGAATCAGTGGGTCTGCTAGAAAAGAACTTACCATCTTCACTGATATCGGAGTGCGCTTAACCTTCGAGGATGTAGTACGGGCCACAGGGAGTTTCAACGCGAGCAACTGCATTGGGAGTGGAGGGTTTTGGGCAACCTACACGGCTGAGATATCTCCGGGAGTTATGGTGGCGAGAAAACGGCTTGCAATCGAACGGTTCCAAGGGGTTCAAGAGTTTGATGCAGAAATCAAAACCCTAGGGAGGCTTCGCCATCCAAATCTTGTAACCCTAATTGGTTATCACGCGAGTGAAACAGAGATGTTTCTGATATACAACTATTTGCCAGGTGGCAATTTGGAAAAGTTCATTCAGGAAAGGTCAACAAGGGCTGTGGATTGGAGGGTACTTCACAAAATCGCTTTGGACATAGCGCGGGCCCTGGCTTACCTACATGACCAGTGCGTTCCACGTGTACTCCATCGTGATGTCAAACCTAGTAATATCTTACTGGATGATGACTACAATGCCTATTTATCCGATTTCGGGTTGGCTAGGCTCTTGGGTACATCTGAAACGCATGCTACAACAGGAGTGGTTGGAACTTTTGGGTACGTTGCTCCGGAATATGCTCTGACTTGTCATGTTTCTGACAAGTCAGATGTTTATAGTTATGGCGTGGTTCTGTTTGAGTTGATTAGAGCCCTCGATCCGTCGTTTGCTCCTTTTAGAAACGGGTTTAATAACGTTGGGTGGGTGAGCATGCTGATTCGGCAGGGACGCGGCAAGGAATTTTTCACTGCTGGTTTGCGGGATGCGGGTCGGCATGATGATTTGGTAGAGGTTTTGCATTTGGCGTTGGGGTGTACAGCAGAAACTCTTTCAGTAAGGCCTACAATGAGGCAAGTTGTTCGACGGCTGAAGCAACTTCAACCCCCGGCATGTTAGGCAGGTGATGAGGCTTAATTCGATTAACAGAATATGTAGAGGGTAAGAGCTCAATTGTAAGTTAACTTTGTACTCTCAAGACAAAAAGAAGTGCTAGCTCTTCATTCATCTGGAGAAGTTATTGTCTTCTCGGGATATCACATGGCGGTGTACCTGCTCAAAAGCAAGGGGCCATGTGCCTACCTTGTTGGGAGACGAGGGAACTAGGTGGGCACAGCCGCGCATGGCCGCGTACTATTGCAGTGGTGCAAGGACATGTTTTCCGGAAGACCTAGTTAATTACTCCTATCCTAACTTGTGCTACCCTTAGATTTCGTAATGAATTGAAGTTACTTCCATGTGAAATGTATTATAGCTTTGGTCCCAGTTTTTCAATGTCACATTCCTGGTTAAGGGGCTTTTCTCACTAGTCTGCAGAAAAATGCAGGTATTTAACTTGCACATTGTTAAATCAATGCTGGCGATCTCTTTCGCTGAATCTGTTTGTTATAACTCGTAGGTAATGTGTTGTATCGTATGCAAAATGCTGATGAAAAATTTCAGGGGTTATATGTTGGATCCCTTGGAAGAATAACCTCGTGTATTTCGTATTCTGCTGGAAGCTGTGACTGTAGTTGAAGAACATTGCCATGAACTAAATGTTGTATATTTTGAATTAGCTTTGAATTTGCTGCATGACCTTACTCCGAAATGCTACAAATTGTGCTAAACTGACGTCTTTGGTAGTGCTAGTACATTTGAAGTTATTTTGAATTAGTTCTTTCATCTTGGCCTTGAGTATCCTTTTGAGATCGTAGTGGAGACCACAACTGTTCTGAACGTCATACGGCTACCTTTTGGTGGGTTGCCTTTTTGCGTCAGGAGGCTCAATTTGGATGACAAGAATCTTGAGAAGGAATGAGAATGTGACATCATACTTCCATGATTCTAACATTTGGAGGGAATAGGAATAGGAATGTGATGTCACACTCTCAGGATTCTCATGTTTGGGAGAGACACGAATAGGATTGTGATTCTTGACGACACATTCGACCAGAAATCACGTTACCAGATTGAGTGGGAATCTGATCCCTCCCTTACCCTATGGGAATTTTAGGTATTTTGGCTATTTTTCCTAAGCTGGTGTACATGCTCTAATAGAAAGTTTGTATAGTACCTTGCTAAGTGTTATGAAGGTAGTCCAGTCTGCAATCATCATTGATGCAAATATGAAGCCTTCGCTTCCAAGTGAGAGAAGGAGTATTAGTAGTATTTCCTTTTCAACGGATTTTGTACAGATGATCCGCGAGCGGTCAATTGGCCATGTATTTGTAAACAAGTTACATCTCCTCGCAGTCATTGGAGTAGCCAATCAGAGTGACGAGATGAGGTTGCCGGAGCATTGAAAGCATCTTGATCTCTGACCAAAACTCTTCTGCCCCTTGCTTGGACTCTGTATTCAACTGCTTGATGGCAACAATGGTAGCTAGCTCCATAGTTCATGAACCCTTTATACACCTTACCAAATCCGCCTAGAAAGAAAAACAAGAGTTAGATAAGGAAGGATTTAGGTTTCTTGCATACTACAGAAAACAATGCCCTCGACAGAGCTGAATAATGAAAACGAATTCATATAGCCAACTCTAGATGATTTGGTCTTAAGGCTCGGTTTGGTTTTGACACTAATCTTTAATTCAGATGTGAGCTACATCGGTAGGGCAAGGATGATTTGGTTTTAAAAGCATCACATCAATATTGCATGAGGCCAATGAGGTAATGAGATGAACCTAGCTAATTAACGAGTATTCTAAGCTGAATCGATTGCCATGTGAACCTATCATAGTATTTTAGTATTTTCTCTAGATAATCGCTCTACTAGAATAGTACACATCAAACATCTTAACAAAGCATATGGAAAACAAAGACTAAACTTACGATTTCGTCTATGGTTCTAAACAAGTGAGTCTGATTTGGAAATATCCACCCCGAAATCATTACCGACATGAAAATTATTTCTAACACAACAGTGTTTGGAATCTTGTTTTTGTAAATCAATGGTTCAGAAAAAACTCATTCCAAAGAGGACATACCGAGTTCATTGACCAACCCCGAAGCCTACTTGTGGTTAGACTATAATGTTTTTGCTTCTTCTATATTTTCGATTTTCTGTTGCTACGAAACATTTTGATTTCCTTTTTCTTTTTCCTAGGTTGGAAAGATCACAGTTTGGGCCATAAATCATGTCTTTTTCTTTAGCTGTTGTCTTTTGCATGTTTTTCTCCTTCTTTGCTTTATGCATTTGGAATTCTTTTCGTTCCTATTTCAGATTTGATAAAGGGAGGGAAGTGCCTGTAGATCCTTAAAGCAGTTCATCCTTAAGGGCTTGTTCATGCTATTTGTTAAGAGATACAGAAATCTCTTATACATTCAACCCTCGGCACGCCCCCCACTTGCAGAACTCGATCTTCTCACATGGAAAAGAGACATATTAACTATGTAGACAATGACTTTTTTCATCATTTGACAGCACCATCAGGAGGGCCATACTCTTCTCAATCTCCCATTTCAGCTGTTCAAAATCACATAAACAATGTTGTCCATCTGAATTTTTGAATACTCCAAATAAAATCCTCTTAGTTTGAGAATTAATCCTATACATAGTAGTATTTTTGGTACACCTGTTGAGCTATGTTTAACACATTATCAAGCACAAAACAGACTAGCATCAGTAGTGGCATTTTGATTTTGAGCATCCTCGTCTATTACATACGTATCATCACCACGAGAACAATAAAACTACTTGCAATTGTCAAGTGGTGACAAGGTTAATTGAAGGGAAAAAAAGACTGTTTAATATAAGAAATAATCAGCTTCATATTCAAATGACGCGGTTCATGGGAAGCAGTATATCGAAGGTACCATGCTCATTGCGAGAGCTGATAGGACTAGATTCTCTCTTGCTTAGGGGCAAGTGGAGGTCGATGGTGCAAAGGAGCCATGGGTTTTTCATTGCTTGCATCTATACGCGCGTTCCAATGTCTCCACAACTTCTTTCATTGATGGCCTAGTTTTTGGGTCACGTCCAAGACATCGTAGAGCAAGCTGAGCTATTTGAAAAGAAGCTTCTGAAGGAAATTTCCTTCCCAATCAAGAGTCCATTATCTTTATCAACCCTGTTTTTGGGGATAAATATGGTTTGACCCAATCAACCAGATAATGTTTTCCACTCCTACGGTTTGGATCAAATGCACGTAAGCCTGTAAGCATCTCAACCAATACCACACTGTAACCATACACATCGCTCTTCATGGTCAAGTGCCCTGTTTAATAATCGTAAAATATTTCATATGGTAACACATGGATACGGTGGGTTTAGTTCGAGTGGCTTTGAAGCGTGGGATTACCTGTGGCAATGTACTCCGGAGCAGTGTAGCCGGTAGTTCCCGTAACCCTTGTTGTCAAATGTGTTTGAAAATTAAAGACGAGGGACCCAATTTAGCCAAACCAAAATCTGACATCTTGGCATTGTAGGACTGCCAAAAGAATTATGCATGTCAGACCAAGTTTAAGTCATCATACCATGCCTTCCTAAAATGTTTTGTACACCAAAACCTTTTCATCAACAAAATGCCGTGGGAAGAAAGTGTTCCAACCAAGAGCGTGGTGAGATTAGGTAAACAACTGAATTGAGTGAGATTCAAACTAATGGACAAGAAAAGTGTAATGTTCTATCCCGAAACAGATGTGCATTTCTTTCGTTGTCACCCGGATCTAATTCATTGATTGCAGAATACTTACCTTATCGAGCAATATATTAGAGGCCTTGACATCTCTGTAAATTACTTGTTTTGCTGATGTGTGCAAGAAAATCCAGCCCTCGAGCTTGCTCCTTTTAATATACTTAGTCGAATGTCCCATGGAAGTGGTTTTTTTTTTTTTTTGAACGTTCCTCGGAAGTGGCTGAACAGTAGAAACCCCTGCATAAACCAACCCATGAATCTAGTAAGCCAAATCACAAATGGTTGGTTTGCATATGGTGAAATCAGTTTGATCTGTTATCTCTTACATCCAAAAAGGTGGTTATCCAAGCTTCCCTGAATGAATTCATAGACAAGGAGTAGCTCGTAGTCTTCCCAACAGTATCCTAATAGCTTAACAAGGTTAGGATGAGAATACCTTCCCAAGAAGTGAATCTCAGACTGCACAAATATTGAACAAACAAAATCAATTCCAATGAAGTTAATCTCACCACAGCAACTATTTTGGTTAGTCTTCCCTCCCTTTCCACACAAATATTCATTATCTGACAGAAGAAGTTATAGGCACCATGAACCCTCTCCTCAACACAATCCAAAAAAATCAATTCCAATGAAAAAACTAATTTCATCCTATGTTACTTCAGGAACCATTTACAGACTCACAGTTTGATTTTAAAAAAGAAGATGTAAAACAGTACTAATACTTATATTTGAGCAAAGAGTACCCGTTACTTAAACCAAAGAAAAAGTATACAATTTTGGCATTGAAGAGAAGAAGGAGTAGTAAATGCTAGGATTAGATACGAGTGAGTACGTTTAAATATCAAGCTCTAACATAGCTAAATAAATCAAATTATGGCCAAGACTCTTTGCAAATTTTCAGCTACTAATTTGTTGCAGTGTAATTACCAGCCATTCGTCAACTCCTTGCATGCCCTCTGCCGTCCACTTCTTGACAGCAAAGACCAATCTACTACCGTTCTTCTCAATAAGCCAGCCCTTGTACACATTCCCAAAGCCTCCTTTCCCCAACAGTATATCCTGGCTGAAATTTTTAGTAGCATTCTTCAATTCTAAAAGGCTGAAGATCCTTAAATTGGGGGTGGGTAAAATCAGTTGCCAATTCAGACATGCCTCAATGCCGCCACTTGCAGCCGAGGACAAGAAGTACCTAGGGATGTTGCTTCCAACTGAGAAACGACGAAATTGAAGAGTGACATTTTTCCACTGCAATCTTGGATGGGTGGAACTAACGGCTGAAAGTGATTGTTCACCATTGGAATCATATACTCCTTTTTCTCAACTTGATATCAGCACCTTTAGTTAGAAATTCAATACTCCTCTGAAATACCTTGCTTACGTTTCCTTTTGACCTACTCTGCTCATGGGTGTTCTCACTATACAGCGCCAAACTGGAGAAAGAGGGAGCATCACCTCGTGGAAGAGAGTCATCCCTCTCGTTCTCACAAAACTGTTTGTCCACAACCCTCTCTGAAGCCAATGCATACACAAGTCTCACCACCACATCAGCCATAGTAGGTCGTCCCTTTGGAAGCCTATATAAGCAATTATTAGCAACTTCCACAAAAACCTTCAGACAACGTGGCAAAATTTGTTCCCTCAAACTGGGGTCAATAAGTTGATCAAGTTTTTCCTCTTTGATGCATTGTTGAGCCCACAAAGCTAGACTGTGTTGCTCCTCCTCCAGCCTCATATCCATTGCCGGCCTCCCACAACGCACTTCCAGCATCACAACACCAAATGCAAAGACATCTGATTTCATGGTTAGTCTACGGGTTGAGAAATACTCTGGATCCAAATACCCAAATGTGCCTTTAACATCTGTGCTAACGTACGTCTGGGAATGGCTTGTGGAGCCGACTTTAGACAACCCAAAATCTGAAATCTTAGCTATCAAGCCCTTGTCCAATAGAATGTTTGTGATCTTCACATCTCGGTGTATTATGCCATGCCGAATGCCTGTATGGAGGTAATCCAATCCACGAGCAGCTCCTACGCAAATGTTGAGCCTTTGCTCCCATTGAAGATGGCCCATGATAACACCATTGGTTTTAATTTTGTAGAGATGATCGGCAAGGGTACCATGCTCCATAAACTCATAAACAAGGATCATCTCATTGCGTTCATAGCAATAGCCTAAAAGACTAACGAGATGTGTATGCCGAAGCTTTGAAAGCATCACAATTTCAGTCCAAAACTCCTTCGTCCCTTGCTTAGACTTCAAAGTCAACCGCTTTAAGGCAACCGTTGTTGCGCCATCATCAATAAGGGCTTTGTAGACATTACCAAATCCACCACTTCCGATGACCAATTCATCATCAAAGTTTTTGGTCGCTGATAAGAGCTCAGCAAGTGAGAAACGACGACACAACCCCTCCGATGTTGACAAAGAGAGATTTCTCCCTGCACTATTTTCACCTAAACTACGCAATTGGTAAACAATGATATTCAACATGGTGAGTAAAATTACTACACCTATTGCAATGGCATTTCCTCCAAAAGCAAACACCAACTTCTTGGGCTTTGGAGACGTCAAAGCAAGTGCTAGCAGCACTGGGTTCACCCCAACAAGATTTTTGTCGGGGTTGCTCAACTTGAATACCTCTACCCCCTTTAGAGTTGCATCAATTGGTTCTGTCCATCCATGGTTGTGAGGGCGCAGCGCTATGAGCAAATCTCGCTTTCCCTCCATCCTATCTCCTTCCATCATCACCACATAGTCTTTATACACCGCAACCCCATTTCCGCCACTCCATTTGATAAGGTCACCTTTAGCCTCAACAACCTGTTCATTAACAAAGATACTAAACTCCATCCTGCCACTCTCTTTTATCTCATATTCAAGCTCACAGAAATGCAACCTAAGCAGGTACCGAAATCCCAAATCCACAGGTAATCTCCAAGTAAAATTGAATTCGGTCTTGTTCGCTTGCTTGTCTGGAACCATTGACCAAGATGTTTGGTAAACTTTGTGAGGAGCAGTGTATTCAACCAGTTAACGGCAACAATGGAAGCTTCATAGTTCATGAACCCTTTGTACACCTTACCAAATCTGCCTAGAGAGTAAAACAAGAGTTAGATAAGAAAGGATTTAGGTTTCATGCATATTACGGAATACAATGCCCTCGACATAACTTAATAGAGAAATCGAATTCATGTAGATAACCCCAAATGATTCGGACTTATGGCTCGGTTTGGTTTTGACACTGTAGCATATTCTGTGATTCAGATGAGAGTTACATCAGTAGGACAAGGAATGATTTGGTTTTAAAAGCCTCACATAAATATTCATCTGATGAACCTAGCTAAAGAGTATTATAAGCTGACTCAATTGCCATATATTATCACCAGATAATTCGTCTACTAGAATAATACATAGCTCCACATCAGTCATCTTAAGAAAGCATATGGAAAGCAATAGGCTCAAGATTTCGTCCATAATTATTTTCCCCCTTAGATCATTACCGATACGAAAATTATATCTTATCTTACACAATAAAGTTTGGAATCTTGTTTTCGTAAATCAATGGTCCGGAAAAAACTCACTCCAAAGAGGACATACGGAGTCCATCGACCAATACCGAAGGACTACTTGTGGTTAGTGCCAACATACAAAACGGAAGTAAATTTTTTTAAAGCGTCTGATGTACGTATAGTTTAGGCATCTGGTATAGACTATAATTTTTTTGCTTCTTCTATATTCTCGATTTTCTGTTGCTACGAAACATTTTGATTTCCTTTTTCTTTTTCCTAGGTTGGAAAGATAACCGTTTGGGCCATAAATCATGTCTTTTTCCAAATAAGTTCGGATAATTAATGCATATTTCACGGATATTAATACACTTTTGCAAATATCAATACACCTTTATCGAATATCAATGCACTTTTTTACCTATTATTCTACACCTTTTGGGCGGAGGTTAGAAAAACTAGCTGCATCACTTAAATTCTATCACATGCTAGCATTGTAAAATCTCTAACACATCGAACCCCCATCCCCCCAAATTGCCATAGACTTCTAACATAAAAAAGAGAATTACTACTTCTTATAGACAATGACCTTTGTCATCATTCACCAGCACCATCAGGAGTGCCATACTCTCCTCAATCTCTCAGTTCAGCTGTTTAAAATTACAAACAAAAAAAAAAATGCAGTCAATCTGAATATTTTTGTTCCTCCAAAAAATATCCTCTTCATGCGAGATATAAGGCAGCCTTTTCATAGTCCTTTTTTTTTTTTTTACACATGTAGAGCTATGTTTCATATTATCAAGCATAAGTCAATAGACTAGCATCAATATATAGTTGCAGTTTGATCACTAACATCCTCATCTATTACATACAAATTACCCCTAGAACAACAAAACTAATAGTGCAATTTTCAGGAGGTGACAAGGTAGAAGAAAAAAAAAAAAGGTTTAATATACTTACAAACAATCAGCTTTATATGGAAAAGCCGCTCTTCATGGGAAGCGGTATATCAAAGTTTCCGTGCTCATTGCGGGAGTTGATAGGACTGAATTGTGTCTTGCCTGGGGGGAAGTGGAGGTCAATGCCGCACAAGCTCCATGGTTTTTTCATTGCTTGCACCTGCAAGTTCCAGTGTCTCCACAATTGCTGTCATTGATGGCCTAGTTTCTGGTTCAAATCCAAGACATTTTAGAGCAACCTGTGCTATTTGGAAAGCAGCTTTTGAAGGATATTTTCCTTCCAATCGAGAGTCCATTATGTTTATCAACTTTCTTTTGTGCGGCAAATATGGTTTGGCCCAGTCAACGAGATTTTGTTTTCCAGTGGGGCGGCTTCCATCAAGTACACGTAAGCCTGTAAGCATCTCAAGCAATACAACACCAAAACTATACACATCGGCCTTCGTGGTTAGGTGCCCTGTTAACAATCATGATGTTAAATATGGTAACACAGAGATATTTTTGGTTTAGTTCAAGTGGCTTTGAAGCGTGCAAAGTCTGAAATCTTGATTTTTGATAATTGTTCAGCCTTCAGGGATTACCTGTGATAATATACTCCGGAGCAGCATAGCCATTTGTTCCCACAACCCGTGTTGACACATGCGTTTCAATACCTGAGGGACCAAACTTGGCCAAACCGAAGTCTGATATCCTGGCATTGTAGCACTGGCGAGAAGAAATATACATGTCAAACTGAGTTTATGTTCTCATGCCTTGCCTTCCTAAAGTCATTTATGTAATGAAAATGAAGTGGAAAGAATGTGTTCCAACCAAGAGCGTGTTGAGAGAAGGTGAACAACCGAACGAATGGAATTCAAAAGTTACGACATCTAAAACACTGGACAAGAGAAATATGATTTTTTTTCTCCCAAATGATTTGAATTTCTTTCATTCTCACCCAGCTCTAATTGATTGATTGCAGGAAACTTACCTCCTCTAGCAATATATTTGCGGCCTTGAAATCTCTGTGAATCACTGCAACTTCTGATGTGTGCAAAAATTGCAGTCCTCGAGCTGCTCCTATTAGTATGCTAAGCCGAATGCCCCATGGAAGTGGCTGAACAGCAGATGACCCTGCATGAGCCAACCCATGAGCAGTCTAGCAAGCCAAAAAATGACATATGAAACAATTTGCATACGGCGAATTCAGTTTGATCCATTAACTCTTACGTCCAAAAAGGTGGTTCTCCAAGGTGCCCTTTTGCATGAATTCATAGACAAGGAGTAGCTCATTCTCTTCCGAACAGTATCCTAATAGCTTAACAAGGTTAGGATGAGAAAGCCTTCCTAAGAAGTTAACCTCAGACTGCACAAATATTGAACAAACAGACAGCATTCAGAAGAATTTTAAATATGAAAAATTCATCCATGAAACAACCCGTGATCCGAACCACGAGAGCGAAATAGAGTCATATCAGAACTTCATGATGAACATGGAACAAAATAAATATAACACAACTTCCAGTAAAATTTTGCCCGATGACAAGAAATGTTGAATATACTCATGTAACATGCATAACCACAATGTAAGTAAGTTAATCCAGAACATTACTGCGCATCCTGAAAACCGCGAGTATAGCTTTCAGTTATTTACCTATTCATTCATTTGGACTACGTGTTTACACTTCGTTTTTTTTTTTGGTGCAACGGAATAGATGTGTTTACACTTCGTACTTGTTGGTTTGTTTCTCAGTTCCCAGGACTGAACAAGTCTTTTCCGTTATGCTCCTGCCCACGTCTATCACAAACAAGAGAAAATACAATTCGTTACCCCTGTTGAAACCTCCCCGCTGCAGTTTTGTGCGTTTAGAAACACTCCCGAATGAGCTACATATTATTGCTATACAAACATACAAAAGTAACTAGTAGCAAGTGACAATGGAATCAAATAGTCTGAACGCACTTATTTTTTCATCTATAAAGGTTTTCCCAACAACACATGTACACGAAACACACAAAGAAGAGTGTGTAGCATGGAGAACATCTATGCAAGAGAAATATATGAGCAAGAAAGACTCTAGAATACAGCAACTTAACTACTATAGTCATGATTCTTGCAATGACTGAGGCTTTTTGTTGACATAAACAGCACATCAAAATTTCAGAACAAAGAAATCCCTCCGAAACTATACGGAGTTTCTCTTTTAACTCCATATGGTTACATAGGGATCATTTAAACGGCCATTGAAGTCTTCTCCATGGTTGCAAAACCAAACTAGCCCTCACCACAGCAACTCATTTGGTTATTCTTTCAATTCCCTTTCCACAAAAAGTTATAGGCACCAAGAGCCCTAAGCCTCAACACAATCCAACAAAATCATAGCTAACAAATAATCTAATTGCATCCTATGTTACTTAAGGCACCACATGCAGAAAGACCATTTGTTTAGCAAAGAGTACTCTTACTTGGACTGATAACAAAAATATACAATTTGGGCATAAAAGAGAAGAAGGAATAGTAAATGCTAGGCTAAGAAACTATGGTGCAGAGATTTTTACAAAATTTTCAGCTACTAGTTTGTATCAGTGTAATTACCTGCCATTCCTGAAGTCCTTGAAAGCCCTCTGGGTTCA
This sequence comes from Rhododendron griersonianum, assembly GCA_018127125.1. Lineage (NCBI taxonomy): Eukaryota > Viridiplantae > Streptophyta > Magnoliopsida > Ericales > Ericaceae > Rhododendron > Rhododendron griersonianum. The sequence goes on along the minus strand of CM030797.1, from coordinate 7,380,527 downwards.
ATTTCTTGACGGCAAAGACCAATCCACTACCATTCACTTCATCAAGCCGACCCTTGTAAACTTTCCCAAAGGCTCCTTCTCCCAGCAGTCTATCCATACTGAAACTTTTAGTAGCAGTCTTCAATTCTGAAAAGCTGAAGATCCTTAAATCCGGGGTGATTAAGATCTTCCCTTTCAGATATGCTTTCTTGTCGTCACTTGCAGCCGAGGACGAGAAGTTCCTAGGGATGTTGCTTTCAACTGAGGAACGACGGAATTGACGAGTGAAATTTTTCCACTGCAATATTGGACGGGTGGAACTAACGCCCGAAAGTGCTTGCTCACCATTGGAATCATGTACCTTTCTTTTTTTCCACTTGATATGAACTAACGGCCGAAATTCAATAGTCCTCTGGAACACCTTACTAACGTTTCCCTTTGACCTATTCTGGCCTTGCGCGTTCTCACCAAACTGCTCGTTCACAGCCCTCTCTGAAGCCAATGCGTTCTTGAGTCTCACCACCACATCAGCCATTGTAGGCCGTCCCTTTGGAAGATTATCTAAGCATTTATTAGCAACTTCCGCAAACACTTTCACACAATGCACCGAGATTTGGTCCCTCAAACTGGGGTCAATAAGTTGATCAAGTTTATCCTCTTTGATGCCCTGTTTAGCCCATAGGACCAGACTATGTTGCTCCTCATTGACCCGCATATCAACTGCTGGCCTCCCACAAAGCATTTCCAACATCACGACCCCAAAGGCGTACACATCTGACTTCTTAGTTAGCCTACGGGTCAAGAAATACTGGCGATCGAAATACCCAAATGAGCCTTTAACATCTGTGCTTAAGTGCGCCTGGGAATGGCTTGTTGAGCCCGGTTTACACAACCCAAAATCCGAAATCTTAGCTATCCAATCCTTGTCCAATAGAATGTTTGTGCTTTTCACATCTCGGTGTATTATACCGTGCCGAATACCTGTATGGAGGTAATCCAATCCACGAGCAGCTCCTATACAAATGTTGAGCCTTTGATCCCATGACATATGGGCAACAATACCATTACCCTTGGTTTTTGTTTTGTAGAGATGATCGGCAAGTGAACCATGCTCCATAAACTCATAGACAAGGATCATCTCATTGCGTTCATCGCAATAGCCTAAAAGACTTACAAGATGCGTATGTCGAAGCTTGGAAAGCATCTCAATTTCTGTCCAAAACTCTTTTGCCCCTTGCTTAGACTTCAATTTCAACCGCTTTAAGGCAACTGTCATTGTGCCATCATCAATAAGCGCTTTGTAGACCTTACCAAATCCCCCACTTCCAATGACCAATTCATCATTGAAGTTATTGGTCGCTGATAAGAGCTCAGCAAATGAGAATCGACGACACAACCCCTCTGATGTTGACGAAGAGAGAGTTCTCCCCACACTATTTTCACCTAAACTACGCAATTGGTAAAAAATGATATTCAACACGGTGAGTAAAATTACTACGCTTGTTGCAATGGCATTTCCTCCAGAAGCAAACACCAACTTCTTGGGCTTTGGCGATGTCGAAGCACGTGCTAGCAGCACTGGGTTCACCCCAGCAAGATTTTTATCATGGTTGCTCAGCTTGAATACCTCTACCCCCTTTATAGTTGCATCAATTGGTTCTGTCCATCCATGGTTGTGAGGGCGCAACGCTATGAGCAAATCTCGCTTGCCCTCCATCCTATCTCCTTCCATCATCACCACATAGTCTTTATACACCGCTACCCCATTTCCACCACTCCATTTGATAAGGTCACCGTTAGCCTCAGCAACCTGTTCATTAACAAAGATACTAAACTCCATTTTGCCACTCTCTTTTATCTCATATTCAAGCTCACAGAAATGCAGCCTAAGCAGGTACCTAAATCCCAAATCCACAGGTAATCTCCATGTAAAATTTGATTTGGTTTTGTTCGCTTGGTCTTCTGGAACCAGTGACCAAGATGTTTGATACACTTTCTGAGGAGCAGTGTACGGTGGTATGCTCGTGTATTTGATCCGAATTGTGGTAGTAACTGGCTTGACACTTGATTTTTCTAGTAGATAATTTGTGTCCTCATACCAATCCCTAAACATACCCATATCCTCTATGGATGAAATGGAGCTTCCGCCAACGTTCAACCGGTATACCGTTTCCAGAGCAATGCTCTTATCGATGGTAAGCTGGTCGCTCTTCCCAATAATCTGTGCCACTGGACTACCCTCACGAGTATGATAAAGTGCAGCTGGCGTTGAGATGATTTCAATACCATTGACAAAAGCATATACCTCATCAGAATTACCAATTCGTGACGGGGAGAACGTTATGATTAACGGTTGATCTTTGTCGATGTTCACACAATATTCTTTAACGAGAGAGGGTAAGCCCAAGGCATCAACAGTAAGAGAAGCACTAAAGTTATTAAGAAGGGTATAAGGACCAGCTTTCACAGTAAAAAAGGCTTCAGATCTTTTGAAACCGCCCCGGTACGAAGCTGGATAGAAATGGAGACGAATAATTTTCTGACCTGGAGTGACTCGGAACGTATAGGTGAAAGGCCAATGGGAGAGCCGGGCCGTTGCGTAAGGGATTCGATCATAGGGATGGTCAGTGGCTTTTGAGCTGATCAATTTGCTCTTTGAACCATGTAATGAAGTGATGTAATTGGAACCGGTATCTCCGGTCCATTTCCGGGTATCTTGTGCAGTTGAGTCGCCGGAGGAGCCGCAGTTAACGGCAACATGATCAAGCTGTTGGGAATAAAGACCAGGGGAGTTGATGGCTAGTGTTAAAGTACTTTGATGGAGGAAGAAGCAGAGAGGAAGTGCAATTGAGAGTAGATAAGGAAACATTTGGTTTTTTTTTTGCGTGTTTGTGAATTGGAACTATTGAGGGAGTTTGGGAATGATGATTAGTGAAGGAGAGATGATGGAGATTGCTGATGAAATAAATTGAAACGTTGTGAGGGTGGGTAAGAAAGAGACTTTAGATTTTATTCAACTATTTTTAACTTAAACTGTTTTTTTTTTTCAAGAACACATTTTTTTTTTTTATAAAAACTGTTTTTAACATAAACTAGTTTTTCAAAAGATATACGTGAAATGAAGGGGAAAAATTTGGAGAAAATTCAGGGAAGGAAGCAATGGTCCCATTGATTTTGATTATGAGCAAAAAATAGCCAATGTGGGACTTGATATTGTTAAATTTAACAACCTCTAAATGAATAATTAAAATCTGATGTGGATACTCTAAAGCTTGTCTCCGTGAATATTGTTCCGTTTTCTCGTGGATGCACCCGATTTTGAAAAATCAAATAAAATTTGTGTTGTGGGTGTTTCGTGGCTGTTTAGTTTTTTGATTCTTGGGCACAACAGGTTAATCAACTACCAAAAGTCAAGGAGAACAGTCATTGACGGCTATGTTAATGTTTTCCAACTGTTGAAGATAGGATCATAAGCCTATAAGCCTCCACCACCTATGAAGGATAAAAAAAAAAATGAACACTTTTGGAACACTACCTATAGCTTCAACATCTTAACATCAACAGCACTGACAGTTCTTCCATTGAAAGATGGGGAAAGATTTATTAAGGGCCCACTTAAATAATCCTAGTTGTGTTTAAAAGATTTATTAAGGGCCCTTGAAAAAAAATAAACTTGATCAGATGTTGATAATGGCTTAATCGAATTATTCAGTTATTGATCCTTGTGAATTCAGGAACCAAAAATGGAATTAATAAATGAATTTCTTACCGATATTCGATTGAGCTGAATTTTTACTAGTTTTCTTAAAAACTTGTTTTAAACCAAATGAACGACATAGATGATCATTTATGTGGGACACTGAGGTGAGTCACACAACCTATTTCTACACTATCAATACCTTTTTTTGGTACCCATAGTATTCATAATTTATTTGTTAGTAAAATATGAATATAGGCGTAGCCCTAGCGCTGATTTTGTGAAAATAAAAATAAATCTAAAGGTATGTAAATAGTATACGGGCTAATTAACTAGTGGTTAAATTATGCTAATTTCGCCATTGCAATCAAATGAGTGGATGGGATTGAGTAGCCTCCCCACATCTACCTATCTATATTTATATCTATACATACTCCATATAAAAATATGGAAATGGATCCTCTCCAGTCCACGTCTTGGACGGTAGGAGACAGTTCTGATCGAGGCCGTTCATTTGCTGCAATCAACAATTTAGATGTATTTTTATTCTTTTACCAGCAAAAAGATCAGTAAAAGTGTACGAAAAAATCAAACCATTGAATTTACAATGGACGATCTCGATCAGGTCAACTTCCAAACGCTTCGATGGCTCACTTCCAACCGCTTTTTTTTTTTTTCTTTTTTGAACGGCAAATTTTTTTTTTAATTATTGAACAGCGCTTCAATGGACACGTCCTCCGACTTCCAAACTTCCTGTTGCCAAAGAAAAAACTTGCACGTAAGTGTCCAACTTTTCCCAACCTCTCGCTTTCGCCAAGTGCATGAATTATTTGATGGGAGTATTAATGGGAGTATTAATAAGGCACACCAATTGTTTGATGTGAGTGTCCAAATTTTTTTTTTTAATTATTGCTTTCACATGAGATTGTCTATGCACACCAATTGTTTGATGGGAGTATTAATAAGGCAGGACAATGGTGCAACCCACTCTGATATTTATAAGGCACGACGACAATAAGTTTATAACCACACACACTCACTATTGGGGTGGGTTCAGTGTGTGTGAGGCCTACTCCAATTGTGAGTGTGTGTAAGTGTTTGTGTACATGTGTGTGGTTGTAGCATTGTTGTGACAACAATGGTGCAGTAAACTCTGATATTATTCGGTAGCTTATGTACATAGACAACTTGTACACGGAAAGTCTAGGTCCACAGCATGAAAATGCGGTGGCCGGCCACCGCGCTCCTATTGGGGCCCACTCCGGGTCTCATAAAAATACAGAAAAATATTCATAAATTTTAAAATGATATTTCATGGGACTCTGTAAAAAATCAGCTCCAATGGATATTGGTAGGTATGTTTTTCAGAATTTGCAGGAACGAAACTGTTTAGTTTTGCAGTTTCGTCCCTACAAATTCAAAAAACATATCTACCGATATCCGTTGGAGCTGATTTTTTACAGAGTCCATGAAATATTATTTTAAAATTTATGAATATTTTTATATATTTTTTTGGGCCCGGAGTGAGCCCCAATAGACGAACGGTGGACGGTCACCACGAAATGCATGCGGTGACCGTAGTCCTCTCCAACTTGTATTGCTTTGTGTTCTCTTCTGAAAGTGACATCGTGTTGTGGAGTAATTTGATTGGTTGCCGCAGAATTTCTAAAGTCAGTTTTTCATACTTTTTGACGTGTTGAATATTATAACAGTTTTTGGAGTGCCAAAATCACAATCTTTTTTTCTTTTCGGTAGAAGAGATTATTACATCATTTATCAAGTATAAAATGCAAATCACGGGACACTACATTCATTGTGTAAGAGTCCACAAGATAACACACAGATGGAAAGACTCAAACTCCTGACCTCTTAGTGAGATACAAGAATCCTAACCAACTGAGCTAGCCTCAATTAATTAAATATTATAACAGTTTGTTAATGAGGTAGAATATGAAGGTAGTTTGCGTAGGTTTGCTTTGGTCATGATTGAAAGAATAAACGTTACAACGAGGACTCGAGAATTTAACCGATTCATTTGATTTAATAACACATCGACCTCCTAAAAAGCCCTAATTTTATGAAATTTGCCAAAAAAAGACTTTCATTCCTAAAACCAGCTCTCACCATGGACGCCATTTTTGGCGACCTTCACCGACCACCACCGAAACCACAGTACAAGTAACTAAAAAGAGGACCCCTTTCTGAACATGTAAAGTATAACAAACTTAAATAAGCAAAAGTTGAGTACGTGTCAACATAATTTAGGCCCGTTTCTCCTAACGGCCACTGTGATGTGGCTTTTACTTATTTCTTTTATTTCTTGTCAACAAAGTGACGGTTCTCCTAACGGCTTTTACTTGGCAAGGAGTTTGATTAACGCAAGGTAAAGTCACGCATGACTGGTCTCACGAAAGTGAGCAATTATTAAGCACAACCATGGGGTGCTCTGCATTAATTTTATGTGAGTCCAAACATTTAGTTGTGAATTCCACGAGGATGTGAGGTGTTCTGAAGCACGACTTTATTTGGTTTGAGTTTTGAAAGAGTTTTGGGGGAAACGAGTGGAGAGGGAGAGATAGAGAAATGAGAGTAATAATTGAAAAAACAAATTAATATTGGTCCCCATATTGGCACTAAAGCATATTGGTCCCCAATAAATTTTCGGTGACTTAGCCAGAAGTCCCTCATAACAAATGTGCATATAAAAGTGTCTAAAATACTAGGGTATCTTATAAAAGTGTCTAAAATCATAGAGTACCATATGAAAGTACGTGCCTAAAACTCTGGGGTACCCTATATATAAAAATGCCTACACCCTTAGGGTACCCTATAAAAGTACATAAATCACTTAAACCCTATAATAAGAAAGTGCACCATAAAACTCTATAAATGTGCCTAAACATATTTTGGCCTTATGTCGAAAAAATTCAATAAATTGAACGACTTCCACTGAAAAATATTTTGCTGACGTTTATTTTACCGTCCTTATGATTAATTTTTCCCTTCTCTTTATTAACAAAGCCTACTTTTCCGTAGTGCCTACAAGCGATACACTTGAATTTACACGATTCATTTTTAAAATTAGTACTACATCAGAGTTGAAAAAAGAAGAAAATAAACGTACAAAACGGAAGTAATTTTTTTAAAGCGTCTGATGTAAACATGTTTAGTTTAGGCATCTGGTATAGACTATAATGTTTTTGCTGCTTCTATATTTTCGATTTTCTACTTTCCCATATACATAATCTTGTAGACAGAGCTTGGTTACTATTTTTCTCTCGGAGAAGCAGTTCATGCTATTTGTTGGTATTTTTAGACTGAAACCAAACCATCTAAATTGCTGAAAAACTAAAAATCTTATGCATTTCTGGTCTGTTCTTTTGAACGACTTATTTTATGGACTTGTTCAACCAACCCAAACGTAAATGAGAAGAAATTTCTTCCGCCCCCCTCGGTACTCGATCTTCTCACATAACCAAACCGAGTCTTATGTCCCAATCATTCTTTACCCTTGCTAGTCCAGGCACGCGCGAGAACCCTTGCTAACTTATCACCACATCCGGGCACCGATGTGGCGCCCCTTGACCATTTTTTGAAGCACCCGAAGGCAGGCACAACGTGTCGCTTAAAGGGAATGCCCTAGCATGTCGCGTAATCATGTTTGGATTCATGCAATGAAGATCTAACGGGCTTTTTACGTGCTGATTGTCAGCTACCTAACGCACAATCCTCCTCCTTTATCGGCGCTTGGGACTGGCTGGGAAAGAAAGATAAAGCTCTAAGCACAAACTAAGCTGGCCATACTCTTCTCAATCCGTCATTTCAGCTGTTCAAAATCACATTAACAATGTAGTCCATCTGAATGTTTTTACTTTTTATTACTCCAAATAATATCCTCTTAGTGCGAGAATGAAGCCTTTGTATTGTGTTTTTGGTACACCTGTTGAGCTATGTTTAACACATTATCAAGCACAAAACAGACCAGCATCAGTAGCGGCATTTTGATTTCGAGCATCCTCTTCTATTACATACGCATCATCACGAGAACAATAAAACTACTTGCAATTGTCAAGTGGTGACAAGGTTGAAGGGAAAAAAAGACTCTTTAATATAAGAAATAATCAGCTTCATATTCAAATGCCGCGGTTCATGGGAAGCAGTATATCGAAGGTACCATGCTCATTGCGGGAGCTGATAGGACTGGATTCTCTCTTGCTTAGGGGCAAGTGGAGGTCGATGGTGCGAAGGAGCCATGGGTTTTTCATTGCTTGCATCTATACGTTCCAGTGTCTCCACAACTTCTTTCATTGATGGCCTGGTTTTTGGGTCAGGTTTAAGACATTTTAGAGCAACCTGAGCCATTTGGAAAGCAGATTCTGCAGGATATTTCCCTTCCAATCGAGAGTCCAGTATCTTTATCAACTTTCTCCTTTGAGACAAAGATGGTTTGGCCCAGTCAACCAGATTATGTCTCCCACTCGGACGGTTTGGATCAAATGCACGTAAGCCTGTAAGCATCTCAAGTAGTACAACACCAAAACCATACATATCGCTCTTTACGTACAAATGTCCTGTTTAGCAATCCTAATATTAATATCGCAACAAACCGGTATGGTGGATTAGTTCAAGTGCCTTCGAAGTGCGAAATTTTTTAAAAGCTTGATTTTGGTAATTATTCAGCCTTAAAGTTCGAACAGGTTCAGGGATTACCAGTGGCAATATACTCGGGAGCAGCGTAGCCCATTGTTCCCATAACACGTGTTGTCACATGCGATTCACCAGCTAAGGGAGAAATTTTTGCCAAACCGAAGTCCGAAAACTTGGCATTGTGGGACTGCCAAAAATAAATATGCATGTCAGACCAAGTTTAAGTCATCGACATGCCTTGCCTTACATCAATGTAATGTGCTGGAAAATTTTGTTCCAAGCAAAAGCATGGTGAGAGTAGGTAAATGGCTGAATTAGTAAAATTCAAAAGTTGCATCTCAGAGAATGAACAAGAAAGATATGATGTTGAACGAATTTAGAGAGAGAGAGAATTGAGCGTGAGAATTCCTCTTCTTCTTTCCATTAACAGAGAAAAGGGAATATATACAGCCCTACAATACAAATGACTAAAGTGCCCTTATGTACAAAGAATTTAACAAATAGCACCCTAGCTACTACATCCTAACCACATGAGACATGTCTCATTACAAGAGGCTAATACAATCTAACACTCCCCCTCAAGTTGGTGCATAGATATTAATCATGCCCAACTTGGAGAGGATACGATGAAACACCTTACTACTAAGACCTTTAGTAAACACATCAGCCAATTGGTCCTCGGATTTCACATAAGGCATGCATATTACACCACTGCTCAGCTTCTCTTTGATAAAGTGTCTATCAATCTCTATATGCTTTGTCCGATCATGCTGAACGGGGTTATGAGCGATATTGATAGCAGCCTTGTTATCACAGTACAGCTTCATAGAACTGTGATCAGCAATTCCCAAATCATGCAAAAAAGTTTGAAGCCATAAAAGCTCACAAACACCATGTGCCATGGCTCTGTACTCAGCTTCTGCACTTGACCTCGCTACCACAGATTGCTTTTTGCTTCTCCACGTAACTAAATTCCCACCAAGGAAAGTGCAATAGCCAGAGGTAGAACGTCTATCATCAATAGATCCTGCCCAGTCTGCATCAGTGAAGGATTCCAACCTCAAATGACCATGGTTTGAAAACAAAATACCTTTGCCTGGAGAGGATTTTAGGTATCTCAAGATACGATAAACAGCATCAAGGTGAGAAGAACGAGGGTCATGCATAAATTGACTGACAACTCCCACTGCATAAGAAATATCTGGACGTGTGTGAGATAAGTATATCAGACGACCCACAAGTCTCTGATATCTTTCCTTATCCGCATGCTCTCCCACGCTGCCAAGATGATGATTGACCTCAATAGGAGTGTCAGCGGGCTTGCACCCCAGCATCCCTGTCTCCTCCAAGAGGTCAAGAATATATTTCCTTTGGGAAATGAAGATCCCTTTCTCAGATCTAGCCACCTCCATGCCAAGAAAGTATTGCATCACCCCCAACTCCTTAATTTCAAATTCCTTGGCAAGAAGAACTTTAAGCATCTGAAGCTCATTCACATCATCACCTGTCATAATTATGTCATCCACATAAACTATAAGGATGGCAATCTTACCATCACTCCTCTTGGTGAACATAGTATGATCAGCATGACTCTGCGTGTATCCAAGTTTCAACATGGCCTTGAGAAATCTGTCAAACCACGCTCTTGGTGATTGTTTCAAGCCATAGAGAGCCTTCTTCAACCTACACACCTTGCCCTCAGTGGTAGAGGAAGAAAAACCAGGTGGTATATCCATATACACCTCTTCTTCCAAATCACCATGAAGAAAAGCATTCTTCACATCAAACTGTTGAAGTGGCCAGTTTAGAGTAGCAGCACAGGACAACAAGGTGCGAATAGAGTTCATCTTGGCCACTGGAGCAAAGGTTTCTTCATAGTCAATGCCATATGTCTGAGTATAGCCTTTGGCAACCAATCTTGCCTTGTACCTCTCAACAGTGCCATCAGCTTTATGCTTAACCGTGAACACCCATTTACATCCCACTGCATTCTTTCCCCGAGGAAGAGACACTAACTCCCATGTGCCATTTTTCTTCAAGGCCTTCATCTCCTCTACCATAGCTTCATTCCACTTAGGAATTGCAAAAGCTTCCTTCCAACCCTGTGGAATAGGTATAGAAGAAAGAGAAGAAAGAAAGGTAGAGTACGAAGGAGACAGACGAGAATATGAAACAAATTGCGAAATGGAATGTTGGGTACATAATCGAGCCGGCACTTTATGTGTACGAATTGGCTTTCTATGAGCAATAGGCACATCAAGATCATCAAAAGGAGGGGATATAGAGGAAGGAGATTTACCAGAAGACTCAGCTGAAGCGTCAGGAACTAGAACTGGTGATGATGATTGGTACTGTGGTAATGCACCAGGTTGGCCCTTTTTCTTGCGAGTGAAAGTTTTTAACTCAGGTCTGTCCAATCTTTCTCTTGCATCCGGCATTACTCTTTCTCCAGATTCAGGTTCCTCTCTCTCCCCTTCAGGATTACTAAGGCTGGGAGATGCCTCCTCCCCCTCACCAGGGAGATGCCTCCTCCCCCTCACCAATGTTCTCCCCTGTAACAACATTCTCCCTCTCACCAACAGTTGGGGGAGAGTACCACAAATCAAAATCACAAGGTGTCAACATCTCTTCCCCTCTAGTCAACATCTCTTCCCCTCTAGAACTCTCCCCTGAAGAGATGGGGATGAGAAAGGGTAGAAGGGTTGGTGTTCCCAAAATGTGACATCCATTGAAACAAATTTCTTTCGAGAAAGAGGGTCATAGCAATGATACCCCTTTTGAGTGGGAGAGTAGCCAAGGAAAATGCATTTACGAGCTTTAGGATCTAACTTTCCACCGGGGTGGTGAGGAGTATGCACATAACAAACACAACCAAAAACCTTAGGAGGAAGAGTAGAGACCCGAAAGTTACCAGGAAGGAAATCCAAGGGAGTCCGGAATTGAAGAACACTGGAGGGCATTCGATTAATAAGATAAGAAGCTGTAAGAATGGCCTCGCCCCAAAAATGTTTAGGAACATTCATAGTGAACATAAGAGAACGAGCCACCTCAGCAAGATGCCGGTTCTTCCTTTCCGCAACTCCATTTTGCTGCGGTGTACCCACACAAGTAGTTTGAAAAAGGATGCCATTGCCATCAAGATATGACTTGAAGGGACCGTTCATATATTCAGTCCCATTGTCACAATGAAGTATCTTGATGTTGGTATCAAATTGTGTGTGCACCATCTTATGAAAAGATTGAAAGCATGAGAAAACTTCATTTTTTGCTCGGAGTAGATACACCCAAGTTATACGAGAATGACAGTTAATAAAGGTAACAAAATAGCGATACCCCGAATTAGAGGTAATGGGAGAAGGACCCCAGACATCAGTGTGGACAACCATAAAAGGAGAAGCACTTCTCTGATGAACAGGAGTATAACAGGAACGTCTATGTTTTGCAAGTTCACAAGCTTCACAAAAGAACCTACTTCTAGAATACCGTTTAGTTAAAGTAGGGAAAAGTTTCTCTAAAATACCAAAAGAAGGGTGGCCAAGTCTACGGTGCCACTGATGCAATAGAGGAAGAGCTGAACCCGTGTCCGCCTCAAGGGCATGACCCAATGATAAGGGTGTAAAAGAAGAACAAGGCACAGACTCCAAAAAATACAGGCCATCCTGAGCTCTACCAGTACCAATCGTCTTTCCTGTTCCCAGTTCCTGAAAGACACAATGAGTGGGAAAAAATGTCACTGAACAATTCAAAGATTGTGTGAGACTACTAACAGATATAAGATTAGTAGTAAAATTTGGAACGTGGAGGACGGAAGAAAGAGGTAAGGTAGGTGAGCAGCGAATGGAACCTTTCCCTGAAATAGCAGATAGGGATCCATCAGCTACTCGAACTTTGTCCTTACCAGAGCATGTAGAGTAGGAGTCAAAGAAGGATGAACAACCTGTCATATGATCCGTAGCACCGGAATCTATTATCCAAGGAAGAGAAGAAGTGGCAGTAGATGCACTAGGTTGGATACCTGTGTGAGCAAAGGAGGTAGTGGAAATAGAAGCTATGGAAGACAGAGTATCAAGCTTAGCCAGTAGGCGCCTGAGAGTTTGTAACTCCCCCTGAGAAAGGGTACCAACAGGAATATTCTTGTGATCCTCCGACATATCGTCAATTGCCAAATAGCTCGAAACAATCCCGTACGTATAGTGCAAAACGGTACCCAACAGTGGCAGAGGAAGGCAAATACAATCCAAACAGCTCCCAAACAGGGACTACGAAATTGCCCTAACAATAAACTGCAAACCCCGAATACATAGAGGCATAAACCCTTCAGACTATATAGCAAGTTATAGATGAAGTCCAAAAACCTCTTGTACGTTCAAAGAGTCGACTCACGGGCAATCAAAAGAACCCAGCGAACTGCTACTCAAACAGCTCAGCAAAAGCAAAGAGGCGATAGCAGAAGCTTACAGAGATGATCAACAGCAACAAACATAAAAACGAGCACATACCAGATCTTGGAAGTAATGGGCAGCAGAAAAAATACCCAATCGGCACCAGAAAACACTCAAAACGAGTTCAACCGGAGGTAGAAAGACCTCAAACGAGAACAACCTGGGTTCGCCGAAGTTCACCGGAGGTCGCCGGTAGTCAGCGAGAGTCCAGGTGGAGAAAGATCTGGTGCCCTAGATCGTGATGCTCTGATACCATGAACGAATTTAGAGAGAGAGAGAATTGAGCGTGAGAATTCCTCTTCTTCTTTCCATTAACAGAGAAAAGGGAATATATACAGCCCTACAATACAAATGACTAAAGTGCCCTTATGTACAAAGAATTTAACAAATAGCACCCTAGCTACTACATCCTAACCACATGAGACATGTCTCATTACAAGAGGCTAATACAATCTAACAGATGTTCTATCCCAAAACAGATTTGCATTTCTTTCGTTGTCACCCAGATCTAGTTCATTGATTGCAAGAAACTTACCTCATCTAGCAATATATTTGAGGACTTGAAATCTCTGTAAAATACTTGTTTTTCTGATGTGTGCAGAAAAACCAGCGCTCGAGCTGCTCCGATTAGTATATTAAGCCGATAGTCCCATGAAAGTGGTTGAATAGCTGCATAAGCCAACCCATGAACTGTCTAGTAAGCCAAATGAAAAAGGAACCAATTTGCATAAGGCGAAATCAGTTTGATCTGTTAACTCTTACGTTCAAAAAGGTGGTTATACAAGCTGCCCTTTGGCATGAATTCGTAGACAAGGAGTAGCTCCTTCTCTTCCCGACAGTATCCTAATAGCTTAACTAGGTTAGGATGAGAAAACCCTCCTAAGAAGTTAATCTCAGACTGCACAAATATTGAGCAAACAGACAGCATTCAGAAGAATTTCAAATGGTAAAATAAACCGACAAAACGACTAGTGGTTTGAAACATGAGACAGAAATCGTGTTGTTTCAGAACTTCATAATGAACATGGAACAACGTAAATACATTATCAACTAATATTTAACGCAAAAAGTAGTATCAACAGTTTCACATAATAACTTTTCACCCAATGCACAAGAAATCTTGAATATACTCTCAATATAACCAGTGTAAGATCAGTTAATCCAGAACAGTACTAGGCATCCTGAAAATTGCATCATTATACTCATTTTGATTAAATGCTCATTATTCATACTTGTTTCTTTTCTTTTCTTCTTGGTTCGTATTCTAAATGTAACGGAAGGCAATGCATTGGGAAAACCAGTGTCTTTATCATTGAAATCAAAGAAGCAGTTGGTGCCTGATGTTATATGAAAGTCAAGTTCTACTTGCCAATAACTTCTTTTGCTATCTCACTTCCAAGAATGAACAAGTCCTTCTCAATATGCTCTCTGGGTCTATTGCAAACAAGAGAAAATTCAACTGTAACACTCATTGCCACTGTTGAACACTCCCACTGAGTTTCGAACATTTAGAAACATTCCCGAATAAACTACATATTGTTGCTATACAATCATAGAAAACTAACTAGTAACAAGTGACAATGGAATCAAATAGCCTGAAATCACTTATTTTTGTCAACTAGAAAGATCAACCCAACAGGCCAACACCATTCCGTAATTGGACATCTAGAAAATCCTCAGACAATACTTTGTACAGAGATTGTGCAAGATAGAGAAAATCTATGAAAGAGAAATAAACGAGCAAGAAAGAAGCTTGAGGACAAAAATACAGTATCTTAGTTAACATAAACAGCACATTAAAGTGTATGAACTAATAGATCCCTCCTGAACCATACCCTGCAGACTGGTATAGAGTTTCTCTTTTTCTCCGAATGGCTACAGTAGAGATCAATTGAAGAGGGCACTGAAGTCTTCTCGATGGTTGTAAAACCAAACTAGTTCCCATCCCTTCCAAGGAAAGTCATATTCGTAACCCGATAGAAAAAGTTACAGGCACCACGAGCCCTAACCTCAACACAATCCCACAAAATCATATCTAATTAAAAATCTAATTGCATCCTTTGTTACTTCAGGCACCACTTGCAGACTCACAGTTTGATGGGCAAAAAAAGATGAATAACCGTAATACTTGCACTTGAAGACCATTTATCGAGCAAAGAGTACTCTTTACTTGAACCGATATTAAAAATATAGAATTTGGGAATAAAAGAGAAGAAGGAATAATAAATGGTAGGATTAGACACGATTGAGTACGTTTAAATGTCAAGCTCTAACAGGTGAAAAAATACATTAAGACTTTTACAGTATTTTCAGCTACTAGTTTGTATCGGTGTAATTACCTGCCATTCCTGCAATCCTTGAAAGCTCTCTGAGTTCAACTTCTTGACAGCAAAGACCGATCCACTACCATTCTCATCATCAAACCAACCCTTGTAAACTTCCCCGAAGCCTCCTTCTCCCACCAGTCTAACCGAACTGAAATTTTGAGTAGCAGTCTTCAATTCTAAAAAGCTGAAGGTCCTTAAATCGGGGGTGGTTAAGATCTTCCCTTTCAGATATGTCTCATTGCCGCCACTTGCAGCCGAGGACGAGAAGTTCCTAGGAATTTTGCTTCCAACTGTAGCCGAGGACGAGAAGTTCCTAGGGATTTTCCTTCGAACTGAGAAACGACGAAATTCAAGAGTGACATTTTTCCACTGCAATCTTGAACGGGTGGAACTAACCGCCGAAAGTGATTGTTCACCATTGGAATCATGTACCTTCCTCTTTTTCATCTTGATATCAGCACCTTTAGCTAGAAATTTAATAGTCCTCTGAAACACCTTGCTAACGTTCTCACTATACAACGCCAAAGTGGAGGAGGAAGGAGCATCGCCTCGTGGAAGAGAGTCATCCCTTTCCGCGTTCTCACCAAACTGCTCGTCCACAGCCCTCTCTGAAGCCAATGCGTACTCGAGTCTCGCCACCACATCAGCCATTGTAGGCCGTCCCTTTGGAAGACTATCTAAGCATTTATTAGCAACTTCCGCAAACACTTTCAGACAATGTGCCGAGATTTGGTCCCTCAAACTGGGGTCAATAAGTTGATCAAGTTTGTCCTCTTTGATGCCCTGTTTAGCCCATAAGACCAGACTACGTTGCTCCTCATCGACCCGCATGTCAACTGCTGGCCTCCCACAAAGCATTTCCAACATCACGACACTAAAGGCATACACATCTGACTTCTTAGTTAGCCTACGGGTCAAGAAATACTCGGGATCGAAATACCCAAATGAGCCTTTAACATCTGTGCTAACGTGCGTGTGGGAATGGCTTGTTGAGCCCAGTTTACACAACCCAAAATCTGAAATCTTAGCTATCCAATCCTTGTCCAATAGGATGTTTGTGCTCTTCACATCTCGGTGTATTATACCGTGCCGAGTACCTGTATGGAGGTAATCCAGTCCACGAGCAGCACCTATACAAATGTTGAGCCTTTGCTCCCATGACATATGGCCAACGATACCATTACCGCTGGTTTTTGTTTTGTAGAGATGATCGGCAAGTGTACCAAGCTCCATAAACTCATAAACAAGGATCATCTCATTGCGTTCATCGCAATAGCCTAAAAGACTTACAAGATGCGTATGTCGAAGCTTGGAAAGCATCTCGATTTCTGTCCAAAACTCTTTTGCCCCTTGCTTAGACTTCAAATTACACCGCTTTAAGGCAACTGTTGTTGCACCATCATCAATAAGCGCTTTGTAGACCTTACCAAAGCCACCACTTCCAATGACAAATTCATCATTGAAGTTATTGGTCACTGACATGAGCTCAGCAAGTGAGAAACGGCGACACAACCCCTCCGATGTTGACAAAGAGAGAGTTCTCCCCGCACTATTTTCACTTAAGCTACGCAATTGGAAAACAATGACATTCAACACAGTGAGTACAATTACTACACCTGTTGCAATGGCATTTCCTCCAGAAGCAAACACTAGCTTCTTGGGCATTGGAGATGTTGAAGTACGTGCTAGTGGCACTGGGTTCACCCCAGCAAGATTTTTGTCGGTGTTGCTCAACTTGAATACCTCTAACCCCTTTAGAGTTGCATCAATTGGTACCGTCCATTCATGATTCTGAGGGCGCAGCGCTATGAGCAAGTCACGCTTGCCCTCCAACCTATCTCCATCCATAATCACCACATAGTCCTTGAACACAGCCACCCCATTTCCGCCGCTCCATTGGATAAGGTCAACTTTGGCCTCAACAACCTGTTCATTAACAAATATACTAAACTCCACCCTGCCAATCTCTTTTATCTCATATTCAAGCCCACAGAAATGTAACCTGAGCAGGTACCTAAATCCCAAATCCACAGGTAATCTCCATGTCAAATTTGATTCAATCTTGTTCGCTTGCTTGTCTGGAACCAGTGACCAAGATGTTTGATAGACTTTCTGAGGAGCACTGTATGGTGGTATGCTCATGTATTTGATTCGAATTGTGGTAGTAACTAGCTCGACACTGGATTTTTCTAACAGATAATTTGAGTCCTCATACCAATCTCGAAACATACCCGTATCTTCTATGGACGAAATGGAGCTTCCGCCAACATTTAACCGGTGTACCTTCTCCAGAGCAATGCTCTTATCTATGGTAAACCGGTCGCTCTTCCCAATAATCTTTGCTGCTGGATTACCCTCATGAGTATGATAAAGTGCAGCTGGCATTGAGATGATTTCAATCCCATTAACAAAAGCATATACCTCATCAGAATTACCAATTCGTGATGGGGAGAACGTTATGATTAACGGTTGATCTTCATCCACGTTCACACAATACTCTTCAACAAGAGAGGGTAAGCCCAATGCATCAACAGCAAGGGAAGCACTAAAGTTGCTAAGAAGGGTATAAGGACCAGCTTTCACAGTAAAAAAGGCTTCAGATCTTTTGAAACCACCACGGTACGAAGCTGGATAGAAATGGAGACGAATAAGTTTCTGACCTGGAGTGACTCGGAACGTATAGGTGAAAGGCCAACGGGAGAGCCGGGCCGTTGCGTAAGGGATTGGATGGTAAGGGAGGGGTTGGTCAGTTGCTTTTGAGCTGATCAATTTGCGCTTTGAACCGTGTAATGAAGTGATGTAGTTGGATCTGGCATCTCCGGTCCATTGCCGGCTATCTTTTGCAGTAGAGTTGCCGGAGGAGCCGCAGTTAACGGCAACATGATCAAGCTGTTGGGAATAAAGACCAGGGGAGTTGATGGCTAGTGTTAGAGTACTTTGATGGAGGAAGAAGTAGAGAGGGACTGCAATTGAGAGTAGATAAGGAAACATTTTTTTGTGTGTGTGATGTGAATTGGAACTATTGAGAGAGTTTGGGAATGATCATTAGTGAAGGAGAGAGAAGGAGATAGCTGATGAAAAAAGTTGAACTATTTCGAGGGTGGGTAAAGGAAGACGAAGACTTTGGTCAGTCAACTCACTTTGTGCTCCAGACATTTCGTGGAACATGATTCAAAAGGCACCCATGCCAGACCTCTGGTTCCTTGTTTTGTAGTATCAGATTTTGGAGAGAAACACAGAAAGATAGTGACGCTATGAGTGAGTTGTAATCATCCACTGATAGTACATACACATCCGCCGCCACTCCGTGGAGTATCCCAATTTGGAGAACTACGTATATTTCGCTGTGTGATTGTGTTCTTGTTTTTTGTTGTTTAGATCCTAATCGAAGTGGCAAAAACAACAATTGAAAAGATCTCACCAAATTGGTGGGGGAGGGAATAACATGTTTTATGGTGAAACTCATATGCAATAATACGTGGTGGGGAGGGTCCTGCAACACCACGCGAAGGTGCTCCAAGATCGCTTAATAATTTTTCCTAGAGAAGGATGGAGAGGCTATATGTACCTTCGAGTTAGTCAAGAAAAACCTTGAACCTCGATGGAGTAAATTCTTTTCGATGGGATGGGATCCTTGGTTGTCCATCCGTGGGCTCTTTCCGGGTTCGTTTCGACAACAATTTAATTTTTAAAACTCGTTGAGAGCACTAACCACATGAAAAGTCATGTTATTGGATATCAATTGATATGGTTTCTTAAGTTAGATATTTCCCTTCTGAATTTGGTAACTCGTGCCAATAACTGGATGTTTAGTGCTTCAAAAAACAGTGCAGCTATTTAAACCTTCTAGACAGAATTCTTCCCCCCCTATTTTACAGCTCCTATATCTAATTTTACAGATGACGTGGGCCGTTATTCATCTTTCCACAACCATCTACCATTAAATAAAAAAATAAAAAAATCTTCTAAGTTGGTAAATATCTATTACATACAATCGAACAGGACCTAGCTACTTAGCTAGTCAGTCCACTATCCTCTTGTGGTTCTAGAGCTTCTTTTTTTTTTTTTGGTAATATAGGGTGTCCTAGGCTAGGTTACGTGTATCTCGAACTAATCCTTACGGTCCCTCCCATAGCCGTTCCACACATTTACGTGTGCGTGTGAGGTGGACTTAAGAGTTGTTGGCGAGAAGAATCAAACCTGAGATTTTAGGATGGAGTAAACACCTAAGTCTCATGCCAAGACCATGTTTTAAGAGAACATGGACCACATGCTTCTTTTTTTTGACTTAAATGACATCCTGTTTTAAGGCCCCATTCCCGAAAGGGAAATAAGTACTTATTTTTAAGAAGACAATTTCAAGTTCAAAAATCATATGCTTACGCAAATAATTTTCCTATCAATATAGATCTTGTTTGATAGATCTCATTGAGATCTTTTATACAATGTAAAAAAATTTGAAAAATTATTTTTCATTTACATTATTTTTTGAGTTTAAAAATGTTAAATAAATACTTATTTTTTTAAAAGATATTTTGGAACGGGGCCTAAATAAAGCAATAGAAAGGACCACATTATACCCCCATCTAGAACAAATAAATCAGAGAATACAGAACTACAGTGACAGAAGTACATTAATTTTCAAGCCAAACAACCAAACATGGCAACCAAGCATAAATTAAAGCCAATTTACCAGGTAACAGGAGACCAAATGCCCACACATCAACTATCAAAACCTAGTTTAACACAATGTTCTAAAAATCGCTAGGTGCTAGTCGGACGGAAAATGAGTGTCTAGCGCCTAGGCGTGTAACAACCCGGATTTTCGACCCAATTTTTTTTTAATAGCGTTAATATTATTAGGTCTTAATTATTATTATTTTTTTCCTTAATAGATAAATACAAAAAAATAAGTATATTATCTTATTTATCTCTTTTATTATTATTATTATTATTTAATTAATTGCATGCATGTTTAGAACTCCTTCCATCTCTCCCTCTCCTACTCCTACTCAATCTCTACTTCCTCCCTAATTCTATTTTTCGTCCATCTCAAAGCCCAAGAGTTAGAATCCCATTAAAACTCAAACTTACATCCCTCATCCAAATTCTCCTATAAATATCCCATTACTTCGATCCTAGGGCACACCACGCTACTCCACAAAAACCAAAAACCAACTCCATTCTCGTCCATATCACGTACCACTGTTCACGGCCTGTTTCTTCCTAGCTAATGTCGTTTTTAGGCCAGAGTTCCTTCACGAAAGTTGTAGAGGGCGTCGAGGGCTTCGATTTCAACCCAAGAATCACTCCAAACGATCGAGTATTGATAGAGTTATAGCCGTCCAAAGTTCAGTGAAATTTTCGGATTTCTGTTCCAGACAGCACACAGGACTTATGAAAATCCCCACTTTTCTCCTAGTTCGAATGGTTTTCGGGCTTAGACTCCTTCACAAAAGTTGTAGAGCGTTTCAAGATCTTCGTATTAGACACAAGAATCGTCCAAAACGGCAGAGGTTTGGTCAAGTTATTCCAGTCCAAAGTTACTGCTAGAATATCGATCTTTCGTCGCCAAACAAAAACCCACCGGACTCCACCGAATCGTTTTGTCCGGATTAAAGGTATTATAATCCCTTCCAAACACTCCTCTAAGTATATTAATGTCCTAAGTTGTTAGTTTTTATGATTGGAATCGAAATTTGGATCGAACGAATGAAACCCAATTTTTTCCCCAAAAATCCACTGTTCACAAGCGTGAACATTGTTCACGTTTTTATTCCTGTACTGTTCATAGCCGCTGGAAGTTAAAGAAAAAGCATGACAATTACACTTATCCCCCTGCTCATTTTGAATTTAAAGTTTCGGCCCAGATATTAATTATAAGAGTTTATCTTATTGCAATTAAGCCCTAAAATCATTGAAATTTATAGTTAGGCCCAGTACAATGTTTTATTTGATTATTGAACATAATTTTTATACTAGTGATCATAAGTGATAAACATGTTATGATTAGTGTTACGCGTATTAAGTACAATATTTGTAGGTAAATAATAACAGACTTTTTATTTTATTTTATTTTATATAAAGACTTCCGCATATAAATTTACTTCTTGGACATACAAGATTAAGGGCAACGGCTCATTCATAAAAGGTTATGTGATTATTATGCTTATTGTTTATTTCAATTATTATCCTGTTTGCCTAATTATTATTTCCAACTGCTGATTGATATGTTAGATTGGATCCTAGAGACATGGGGTGGTATGCGAAATAGAAATCACCTAGACGATGATAAGTAATGGATGAATTGGAAAAGTTTTTGTTTTAGATTGCCTGCAGGCGTGATTTTGAAACTGGCAGAGTAAGCCCAGTGTTGTGTGATGATTTTGAAACTGGCAGAGTAAGCCCAGTGTTGAGTGATGTGATTTGAAACTGGCAAAGTAAGCCCAGTGATGATTGTGAAGTGGTACATAAGATAGGCGAACCCTAGTTATGATTCAGGCATGGTAAGCTTTCTTTTGTTGTAATGAGAGGGATACACACTGGGTACATAACTTAGGTGCAATCCGCGACAGCAAAAGAAAGTGACCCCATGGGACAGAGCATGGCTAGCGGTTGGGGAGGAAAGATCTCGTGGATTGAGATCTTAGACTACACGATAGGTTAATGGATAGTAATAAATTGATTAATGTGATATATTTCTGTTTTACTTATTCATACCATATTTATCTTGCTGATTGCTAGTTGTAAAGTAAGAGGGGTAGTTGGGTTGGATTATTCTACTGGGTGATTTATCACTCACGGATACGTTTGTATCCTGGTAAATCGATTGCTTCGGCGATCAATTTGCCAGAGGGCGCAGGATTCAATGGAAGGGATTCAATAATGGTGCAGTTCGACACAGAAAGAATATCAGGAACGAAGATCGAGTATACTTGGGATCCATATCAAGTCTAAAGTCGGCTCTGAAGTTAATGGATTTTGAATCAGTAAATTTTCTTGAGATTGTAATAGTTGAACCCTTATTTTGGAAAATTATGTTTATTTAGCAAATTTTCTTAAAGAAATTATTTTATTTTGCTTCCGAAAAAGCGGGGCGTTACAAGGCGCCCGACTTGTTGGCTGTCTAATCTAGACATAATGAGTTGTACATTATTTTTTAGTAGTTTCTTGAGCATTATGTTTCCAATCAACCACATTACCAGTTAACATTTTTTTCTCTTTATTTACCGGGGAAAAAAAATATTTTTCTCTTTTCACCAGTTTTTATCCATTTTTTGCTAAAACGGACGCTTAGGCTCCATTTGTTTGGGTGTAAAATGTTTTACCTATTTTCCGGTGTTTGGTTGTGTAAAAAATGAGGAAAACATTTTACATGTAAAACATTTTCTATTAATTGGATGAAAATGACTTACCCTTACATCTTTTGTAAGTTATTTTGTAAAATGAACCTGCTGCCTTCTACTGCAATTTTCACTTCTTAGTTTCCTCGATTGTCAATCCTGACTCACATTCAATTCCAATATTCGCAAATCTTTTCACTGTTTAAGCCCCATTCTCTCTCTATACACTATTTTTGTCGATTTCTGAAAATATTTTTCAAGTGGCAACCAAACACCAAAAAATAAAAGTTTAAACTTTATTTTTTTGGAAAAATATTTTATATCGAAACAAACGGAGCCTTAAAGCAACTCCATCAATTCAAGCTATTTCAGCAAAGCATAACAATTAAAAAAAAAAAATTCTTGCGCTTTTAAAGGTCAAAATTACCACTCACTTTTCTGTGCTCGAGCCACTAAGGCAAATTTGGCACAACGAGTGGCTTGAAAGAACAACTTCTTGGAGCATCCCGGCCCTTATACTCTTTTAATTGGCTCATAACCAAGTTCTGAGTAGAAACTCTCTAAACTTACTTTAGTTCTTGACTCAAACTACTTACTCTGGTTCTTTCATGCCAAAAAGTGGTTATTTCTAAAAATATTTGGGCAAAAGTAAAAAAAAATTTACTTTTCCGATTCCTCTGCTCAAGACGAATCAATAATCTACAAAAATTTGGCACAAAACTAACAAATGCGAAAAAAATTCAAGTAAGGACAAATTTTTTAGATTTAAGTTAAGTTCAAAAGAATGCAGCCTGAGTTTAATTTCTCATCAAATAAAGGGAGGCTTAAATTTTTACTCGAATTCTGTAGGGCTTATTCTGTTCTTTCACAATTTATAACTATGCCGTTGACGAAGCCTTTACTCAAATTTGTGCTTATATTTGGGTTTGTCCATCGGAATGCTCCAAACCAGAACTTAATTGATGACAATTGAGTTTGTACATGCACAGTGCGTTTCAGGTACGGAGCCTGCATTTTAGCCTAAAATGCAGACCTAGTTGCCAGCCGTTGGATTGTGTTTTGAATGGTCTAGATCTGCGGACAATTTGTATATCTGCACGAACAGATTGTCCGCGGATCTGGACCATTCAAAACACAATCTAATAGCAGCTGAGTGGTCCGCATTTTAGGCTAAAATGTGGGGTCCTTACCTGAAACGCACCCTGTACATGCATATGTAATTATGTATACACATTTGTAATTTGGTGGAATCAGACCACCGTCAAAGGAAGCGAGATGAAGATAGAGGAGGAGAGAGAATCTGGATCTCCTCAAAGGGATTCAGGTATCTGGATCTCCTCAAAGGGATTCAGGTTTTTTTGATGGACGAATGGCAGCCTTGGGAGCAAGGCAACGGACGATCGGAGGAGAGAGCTGATCCCAAGACTGTAATTATGCGCGTGGACTCGATTTGGCAAACCTACTACTACTCCTGTAGTAACCCACAGGTTCGTTTTGCAAATTTTATAGTTAACTCAGAATAGCTACATTATAGAACAGGAGAAGTTTTTCAGTGCCGGGTGGGCACGGGCCACGTGATGTCGAACAGGACCTAGCTAGTCAGTCCACTATCCTCTTGTGGTTCTAGAGCTTCTTTTTTTTTTTTGTGGTAATATAGGGTGTCCTAGGTTCGCTTACGTGTATCTCGAACTAATCCTTACGGTCCCTCCCATAGCCGTTCCACACATTTACGTGTGCGGGTGAGGTGGACTTAAGAGTTGTTGGCGAGAAGAATCGAACCTGAGATTTTAGGATGGAGTAAACACCTAAGTCTCATGCCAAGACCATGTTTTAAGAGAACATGGACCACATGCTTCTTTTTTTTTGACTTAAATGACATCCTGTTTTAAGGCCCCATTTCTGAAAGGGTGGGGCTAATGCCACGACAGCATTTTCTACTGCCACGACATATTATTGGCAGTCACTATTATACCCTTCTTCCCAGTCAAAGCGAAGTCTCCACGTGCTTCTCTCTCTCTCTCCCACCATGTTCCCACAGAAAATTTACCCAGTTTGCCTTTCTTTCCATTCTTCTACTCCTTGTCTTCTCTCCTTCTCACTCCATCCATCCACTGTGACCAATCTATATGGATAACCCATCTCAATTCTCACCTAATCCTTATCCATTCACACAAAGAATAGACAATAAAGGGGATAATTCATTTCTTGTTTGAAAAGAAAACAGAAAACCTTTCACTGAATCAATCGGAAAAGGAGGAAAATTAAGGAGAGGAAGAAATGAAATCACAACCCTTTTATTTTTTCCATCCATTTTCCTCCTTTAAATCCCTTGACACTGTCTGATTTCGTAGATTCTGTAGGTGAAGTTTATTAGCCGAAGAAGGGTAAAAGGTGGTTCTCGATCGATTCCAAGATCAGCAGCTTCGTGCTCGCACAAGTGGGTTTGGAACCAGTACTTGGTAGCAAAATCCAATTCGAAATCTTAAATCAGTCATCTCCCGTTGTTCACCTCCGGCCACCAGTCCCATTTTAGAGAGGCTTGAAAATGAGAGGAGCAATTGAAGCATAGTAAAGTACTAAAAAGAGCAGTGGGTCGGTAGACACGAAGAAAAGCAAAAGCCAAAGTGAAGAGTGAGAGAGAGAGTAGAGAGAGAGAGAGGGGAGTTGAGGGCAAAATTGTCTCATCGTCTAACTGGTCGTGGCATTAAGAGAAGTTGTCGTGGCATTATCAGCCACCTTTCTGAAAAGGAAATAAGTACTTATTTTTTAAGAAGACAATTTCAAGTTCAAAAATTATATGTTTACGTAAATAATTTTCCTATCAATATAGATCTTGTTTGATATATCTCATTGAGATCTTTTATACAATGCAAAAAAATTTGGAAAATTATTTTTCATTTACATTATTTTTTGAGTTTAAAAATGTGAAATAAGTCCTTATTTTTTAAAAAGGTATTAACGGGGCCTAAATAAAGCAATAGAAAGGACCACATTATACCCGCATCTAGAACAAATAAATCAGAGAATACAGAACTACAGTGACAGAAGTACATTAATTTTCAAGCCAAATGATAGGTGCGTAAATATGCTTGCGCCCCTTAACTTAGGTTTGTTATATCCGTTTAGTGGGCTACTTGGAGTTTGATACTTGTTAATTATGTTTCAGGACTCTTTGAGCTAATGAATAACATTTGGAGTTAAAGCGCAAAGTCGAATTTTAATTCGTGTCAAAACAAAGCCGGTCGTCAAATTAATTAAAGCTCGGCAATTAATGAGTATATGGTGTGGACCGGTATTATTTGGGTCAAAACCCATTGTGACCCAATCATGATTGGCTGGAAATTGGTCAATTATGAAGTGGGCTCACTAATTACAATTGGGATGAATGGAAGGAAGCCAAAATCTCGGCTCTTGACAACTTCAGTGGAGCACTATATAAAGAAGAAAAGAAAGGGTTTGGGGATATCTTATTCCCACGGCAGAACCGAGAACGGGCTGCCATCAGCATCTTTCTAACGCCAAAAAAACAGAGAACGGGGGCTGCCGTCAAGTTTCTTTTCCACGCCGACCACGCACGAACAGAGACCACGACAGTTCGACGAAGCCACGGTGCTCACGGCTAAAACAGAGAAGGATTCAAGCTTTGCGGTTTAATCTTTTACTGTTATTTCAATGGAGTTTTATTCTTACATGCTTATTTGTTCCAACTCCATGAGTGGCTAAACCTCTTGACTAGGGTAATGAGGAGGTCTCTCCAAGTAGCGTAGTTGTTAGATTTCTAGGGTTTTATATTCAACTTGATTGATTCATAACTTTTTATGAAGTTTAATATTTTTTCAATCTTCGAATGTGTTTGTATCCATGATTTCAAGCACTGTCATACAATGGTTTTTGAATGTTCCGAGATAGGCTTTGAGATAGACTATACGACGTGAGACGGGTCGTGCCGTGATTAAATTCAATGAGACGATCCGTGCCGTGTTGAGATAGCCTATACGGAGTACGAATCTTGATTATATTTTTGGGGATTATCGATAGGAATTGCTACCCTAAGATGATCTGGTTGAATGTTGAATGTGAACCCTAGGTTTCGAAATAGTTATGTTACAAGGGGAGACTGAATCGGAAACCCTAGTCCTTTCTCTCATTTGTTTCAAAATCCTTTAATTGCTTTATAGTTTAATTTTAGTTTAATTAAATCAACTCAAACCCAAACCTTTTCCTTTCAGAATTAAATTAGAAATCAATTGAATGTATTGCAACTTAGCTTTTTACTCTCCGTGGACGATCTCGGACTTAACCACTATTCTTCGGAATATTAGTTAATTCCTTGTTTTATAAATTATATTTTTGGTACGAAAACGACAGACCACCAAACAACCAAACATGGCAACCAAGCATAACTTAAAGCCAATTTACCAGGTAACAGGAGACCAAATGCCCACACGTCAACTATCAAAACCTAGTTTAACGCAATGTTCTAAAAATCGCTAGGTGCTAGTCGGACGGAAAATGAGTGCCTAGCACCTAGGCGCCCGACTTGTTGGCTGTCTAATCTAGACATAATGAGTTGTACATTATTTTTTAGTAGTTTCTTGCGCATTATGTTTCCAATCCTGCCTCACGTTCAATTCTAATATTCGCAAATCTTTCTACCGTTTAAGCCCCATTCTCTCTCTATACACTATTTTGTCGATTTCTGAAAATATTTTTCAAGTGGCAACTAAACACCAAAAAATAAAAGTTTGAATTTTATTTTTTAAAAAAAATATTTTACATCGAAACAAATGGAGCCTTAAAGCAACTCCATCAATTCAAGCTATTTCAGCAAATCATAACAATTAAAAAATAATAATCTTGCGCTTTTAAAGGTCAAAATTACCACTCACTTTTCTGTGCTCGAGCCACTAAGGCAAATTTGGCACAACGAGTGGCTTGAAAGAACAACTTCTTAGAGCATCCCGGCCCTTATACTCTTTTAATTGGCTCATAACCAAGTTCTGAGTAGAAACTCTCTAAACTTACTTTAGTTCTTGACTCAAACTACTTACTCTGGTTCTTTCATGCCAAAAAGTGGTTATTTCTAAAAATATTTGGGCAAAAGTAAAAAAAAATTTACTTTTCCGATTCCTCTGCTCAAGACGAATCAATAATCTACAAAAATTTGGCACAAAACTAACAAATGCGAAAAAAATTCAAGTAAGGACAAATTTTTTAGATTTAAGTTAAGTTCAAAAGAATGCAGCCTGAGTTTAATTTCTCATCAAATAAAGGGAGGCTTAAATTTTTACTCGAATTCTGTAGGGCTTATTCTGTTCTTTCACAATTTATAACTATGCCGTTGACGAAGCCTTTACTCAAATTTGTGCTTATATTTGGGTTTGTCCATCGGAATGCTCCAAACCAGAACTTAATTGATGACAATTGAGTTTGTACATGCACAGTGCGTTTCAGGTACGGAGCCTGCATTTTAGACTAAAATGCAGACCTAGTTGCCAGCCGTTGGATTGTGTTTTGAATGGTCTAGATCTGCGGACAATTTGTATATCTGCACGAACAGATTGTCCGCGGATCTGGACCATTCAAAACACAATCCAATAGCAGCTGAGTGGTCCGCATTTTAGGCTAAAATGTGGGGTCCTTACCTGAAACGCACCCTGTACATGCATATGTAATTATGTATACACATTTGTAATTTGGTGGAATCAGACCACCGTCAAAGGAAGCGAGATGAAGATAGAGGAGGAGAGAGAATCTGGATCTCCTCAAAGGGATTCAGGTTTTTTTGATGGACGAATGGCAGCCTTGGGAGCAAGGCAACGGACGATCGGAGGAGAGAGCTGATCCCAAGACTGTAATTATGCGCGTGGACTCGATTTGGCAAACCTACTACTACTCCTGTAGTAACCCACAGGTTCGTTTTGCAAATTTTATAGTTAACTCAGAATAGCTACATTATAGAACAGGAGAAGTTTTTCAGTGCCGGGTGGGCACGGGCCACGTGATGTCGAACATCATCTCGGCCGATTTGGACGGTCCAGATCTGTTTGGGTAAAAAATAATTTTTTAGTGTAAAATTTCCAAAACACCCCCTCAAGCCCAAAAAGATCTGGCCGTCCAAAACATTTTTGGACGGCCGAGATGCGTGCTTGGCATCACGTGGCCCGTGCCCGCTCGGCACTGAAAAATTTCTCATAGAACAGGACAGGCTTCTAGAGACCCGTGGCCAACTTTACAAAATAGGACCCTTTATGCAGTGTACCAGCAAATTTTAAAGTAGTAGATTGCTTTCCACAATATAGTAAAATTCTAGATTTATGCATCGTTACAGAAATTTGAAATAGTTACTTAATAAGAAAGCGAAAAGTATTCATTTATGCTCGTGTAATTAATTTTCTCTCATTTAATAGGTTCGTTTTGAATGAGTTTAACGTTGTAAACCTATAGTTAAGGAGTACTTGCGCACAGTGTTCTAAAATTCGGCCGCTGATTAGTTCCTGTCTAGAGTCCAAACACCTAGATTAGGCAGTTGACTAGTCGGGCGCCTAGTCCCCGTCTAGGCACTAGGCGCCCTTTTTCTGCTCGACTAATGCCCTTTTTTTGCTCGACTAATGTCTAAGCAATTTTTAGAACATTGCTTGCACAACTTTTTTTGGGTCTCCTTTTAGCAAATTTTGAGTGCCAAGGCGAAAGTCTTACAAACTTGAATCCGTGTTGTGAAATTCTAAGGCAGAATATTACAAGTCTGGTCTTCTTCCTTGTTTCGAGAAGATGACTTTTCAAAATTGCTTCTCTCTTCTTTCTTTTTTCCTTCCAATTACCAGGAAGAAATAAAAAAGGAGATGGCTTCTCTACACCGTTCGGTCGGCTCTTTGTGGGTCCATGTTGGTTCACTTCAATGATTGATAATGCTCATTTTGTCGAAACTCATCAAGAACATTAATTACGTCAAAAATTATGTTAATTAACTTTTTTTTTTTGTCAATATTGCATATCAATGGGGGATTAGTAGGTTAACTAAGGGAGTTTGACGTCTCCCCATAGGCTCGAACCCCGACCTCCCCTTTGGGAAAAAAAGTCGCCTTTTTAACTAAATTGTTGTTCATGCGGCCCTAACTCTTTTGGGATTGGTTCCAGGAAATAGCTTTGCAGAACTGTTCTTTGTTTTGTTTTTCTCTATTTTCTTTTTTGGTTAATTACCCAAAATAAAATTGCAATAGTCATTGTACAAGGAAAAATCTTTGTGTTGACAGTTTGCTTGGCCCGTTTGTGTCCACAAAACTTGAGGGGAGCAAGGCTAACCAATTCCAAGTCTTGGTCCACCCCTTGAAATTTCCGGGCTTCATTTTCATAAGCAATTGAATCATGGTCTGTTCCTCGCTTTGATCATTTCCAAAATCTCTCGAGAGCTTCATCTCAGCACCCAAAAAAATGTACTTCAATCTCCTCTCATTTACCATCCCTCTCTACTTGATCCTTTATCAAATTCTTTTTTCTGTTGCCACCACCAACTCACTTGTTCTTTATCACCCGCTTGACAACATCGCCGTTAACTGCGGTTCCTCTGGCAACTCTACTGCAGAAGATGGCCGGCAATGGACCGGAGATATCGGTTCGAATTACGCCCCTTTATTACATAGCAACAAAGGAAAATTGATTAGCTCAAAAGCCACTAACCCATCACTTTCTCCTGATCCAGTGCCTTATACGTCGGCCCGACTCTCCCGTTGGCCATTCACATATGCATTCCAAGTCTCCCCGGGCCAAAAGTTTATCCGCCTACATTTCTATCCAGCTTCATACCGGGGTGGTTATAAACGGTCTGAGGCCTTTTTTACTGTAAAAGCTGGTTCATATACCCTTCTTAGCAACTTTAGTGCTTCCCTTACAGCTGATGCTTCAGGCTTGGACTCTCTTGTTAAAGAGTATTGTGTGAATGTGGAAGAAAATCAGCCACTAATCATAACGTTCTCTCCCTCATTAGGTGGTTCTTCTGATGAGGCATATGCTTTTGTCAATGGGATCGAAATCGTCTCGATGCCGGCTGGACTTTATCATACACAAGAGGGTGATGCAGGCGCACATGTTGTCGGCCAGAATTTTCGACTCCCAATTGATAAAAGCATTGCACTCGAGATGGTGCATCGGTTAAATGTTGGTGGAACAGCCATCTCATCCATAGAAGATACAGGTTTGTTTCGTGATTGGTCTCAAGACTCAAATTCTTTGATGGAAACATCATATGTCCAGCCAGTTACTACCACCCTTCGAATCAAATACACAAGTGTACCTTCATACACTGCTCCTCAGAAAGTTTACCAAACATCATGGTCAATGGCTATAGACAGGCCAAGGAACGGTGACTTCAATTTTACGTGGAAGTTGCCTATTGATTTTGGATTCAGGTACCTGCTCAGGTTACATTTTTGTGACTTTGAATACGAAATAGAAGAGCGTGACCGCACAAAATTTAGTGTCTTCTTTGATGAACACGTTGCTGAAGCTAAAGCTGATATTATCAAATGGAGTGGTGGAAACAGGGTTGCGGTCTATAGGGACTATGTGGTGAGGATTGAAGGAGATAGGATGGAGGGAAAGCACGATTTGCTCACAGCATACTTCCCTCACAACCATGAATGGATTGAAGACATTGATACAGTTCTAAAGGGGTTAGAGGTATTCAAGCTGAGCAACCCTGACAAAAATCTTGCTGGTGTGAACCCGGTGCCACTGTCATATGCTTTGACATCTAGTAACGCAAAACCCCGGAAGTCTGTGTATGCTTCCGGTGGTAATGTCATTGCCACAATTTTGGTAATATTACTCACCGTTACGAATATTGGTGTTTACATGTTACGTGTTTCGGGTGAGAAATTTAGCGAAAAGAACATCTCACCATCACCGCCTGAAGGGTTATGCCGTCGCTTCTCACTTTCTGAGGTCCTCTTAGTGACCAAGAACTTCAGTCATGAATTTTTCATTGGAAGTGGTGGATTTGGCAATGTCTACAAAGCACTCATCGACGATGGAACAACTACTGTCGCCTTTAAGAGGTTGAATTCGAAGTCCAAGCAAGGGGCAGATGAGTTTCGGACAGAGATTGAGATGCTTTCTAACCTTCGGCATATTCATCTCGTGAGTCTTATAGGCTATTGTGATGAACGGCAGGAAATGATCCTTGTTTACGAGTACATGGAGCATGGTACACTTGCCGATCATCTTTATAAGCATTATAATTTTGGTAACAGCACTATTTGTCATCTGTCATGGGAACAAAGGATGAAAATTTGCATCGGTGCTGCTCGTGGACTGGATTACCTCCATACAGGTACTCGACATGGTATCATACACCGCGATGTTAAGACGACAAATATTCTTCTGAACAAGGATCGGGTAGCCAAGATTTCGGATTTTGGGTTGTGCAAAGAGGGAACTACAAGCAATTCACACACTCATGTAAGCACTGATGTTAAAGGCACGTTTGGATACTTGGATCCGGAATATTTCTTCACCCGTAGACTAACTAAAAAATCAGATGTCTATGCATTTGGTGTTGTGTTGTTAGAAGTGCTTTGTGGGAGGCCGGCAGTGGATCTACGGCTTGAGGAGGAGCAACACAGTCTACCACGATGGGCTCGACAATGTATCAAAGAGGAAAAACTTGATCAACTCGTTGATCAAAGTATCAGGGCCCAAATCTCGCCACAATGTTTGAAGGTGTTTACAGAAGTTGCTAATAAATGCTTGCATGAGCATCCAAGTGGACGGCCTACCATGACTGATGTCGTGGCGAGCCTTGAGTGCATGTTGGCCTCACAGGAGCAACCGAGAAGATGCTCTGTTCGAACTACAGCCACAAACGAGTCGACCAGCCAAGGTGATTTTCTCATTCATACTTTTGTAAATTGCACCGGATTTCCCTCCCTATTTTGAGTTACATGGTTGTATTTTTCTTACAAAGCAACCAACACTGCTCCTTCTTCAGATGAAAGCAACATCACTGGCAACTGGCAGATCTCTGCTGGGAGTGACACTGATATGCCATATCTGGATGGGCGGATCTTACCCACCCCAAATTTAAGGATATTCAGTTTCTCAGAATTGAAGAAAGCTACCAAAAACTTCAGAATTGATAATTTGTTGGGAGAAGGACGTTTTGGCACAGTTTACAAGGGTTGGCTTGATGCGAAAGTGACATCAAAGAACGGCAGTAGAATTGTTGTTGCAATAAAACAGATGGATTACAGAGATGAGGTAACTCAACTAACACAAATTAGTGAGTGAATAATTTGTGAAAGTCTTAAGTCTTAACCGCCCTTTCTATTTTTGTATGTACCTGTTATAGTAGTGCTTTACACTCGATCACGTAGTGCAATGAAACTTATCTTAGTCTATTATTTTATTCTCTTGTATGCCTGTATATTCTGTATTTACAATTGACTGAAGTATAGAGTACTCTTTTAATCAAGAAATGGTTTCAACTACGAGTATGATTGTGTTACAAGGTTTGTTTCATCAACTGCGATTCGGCAAACTGTTGCCAGACACGTAAAATCACCGGTTTAGGTTGGGTTCGGGCTGGTGGTGCCTATTACTGTTTGTAAATTGTAAGCATGGATTACTTAATTTCTGTTTAGAGGGAATTCTTATGGAATGACCTTTGTAGTGCAGAAACCAAAATAGTAACTGTGGGTGATTCTCAATTAATTGCAAATTGAAATTAAGCTAGGCTTCGGAAGCAAGACCTCTTGTTTGGTCATTAATTTCTTTAGGAAAAAATAACCATCTTTGTTAATGTTTTGGTTAGATTGTTATCAATAAAAGGCACACACACAAAAAAAAAAACCATGGAGGTTTGAAATACAGAGTTGCCGTAAAAATATTTGGTCAAGAGGTAAATTCACTAAGACCTTGATGTTCGGTCAAGAAATTTGAACTTTCAATTTTTCTCCTGCTTATGGGAAAAAAACAGCCTCCTACATGCTTTATCAACAACAAAAAGAAAAACTCATAACCATAAAGAGTGTTCTAGAGGCCGAGCCACCCACGATGCGTGGCGAGTCAAATCTTGACAAAATATGCACATTGTTTGTTTGATCGAATGTTGACAAAATATGCAAAATTTAACTTGCACACAAATCGTATGTGCCCGGCCTCGATCTAGTCTTAGTTATGGATGAGTAGATTTTGTTGTTACCAGAAATCTAAAAGCAAAACTCATGGTCACCTACACATTCATTACTGAAATTATTGAGGTGCTTCATTATCTTGTTACTTTCTTAGTTTTTTCCTTCATAATTTATCTCTTCCTTCCCGGACTCTAGTTCTTATAGTGTTGAGATGTGTTAACTACATCTCAATGAATTTAAATAGAGGCCATTACGGTTTTTGAGCCTTGTGATGTTGTTACACCCTAATATGCCAGTGACACGAAGAATTGTATGCGTATCGGCCGGTTTGGGTTACATACTACGTTTTCGATTCACGGACTGCTTTACAGCCGTTACCAACGATAGTCAACCGTTACGGGTGATCTAGGCATTTTAAAGTATTTTTGTTCAAAACTGAATTTGAAAAATACACAATCGCGACAACGGGTTCCCATTGTGTATCGTTCGATAATCCCGATACCGTTACACCGTGACCATTGCCATTAAGTGTACCTACTTTGTTGTTTAAAACCTTGCTAAGTCTTATACCTTTAATATTCCTTGTTTGCTCTCCATGTACGTGAGGATTTTCTTGATGGTGCAATAACAGAATGTTACAGGGCTATAAGATATTCAGTTGACACTTGACAAGTAGAAGTGCTTGTTGGGGATTTAGCATCAAATTAATGACCAAGTTGTAATTGACTTTCTCATACAGCATCCGACAACAAATGCTACTTTTGATTTCAAATTGCTAAGAAAAAAGTTTTCCAAAATCCTTGCTTTAATTTCCATTTGAAGGAAGTAACAAAAAAGTGCAGAAGAAAATATTACTGTGTAGAATTATTAAGTTCAATTGTTGAGAGTTGTAAGATGTTTTATTTTTTTCAAGTTTCCTGGTTCTGTTGTGGTTTTACTGATTTAGTTAGTTGGTTAGTGCCGTATGGAAACAAGTCAAAGTCACAAAGGATATTAGTGCAGTTTCTATCTTGTAAATTTTACTTTTGCATTAATAGAATGTGTAATTTTTTTGTGTGTTCTGTGATGCTTATAAAATTTGGATCTTACTATGTTTCTCTCTCATATTTGGGATAGCTAGACACTTCAACATTTTATTTTCAAATATTTCTGTTCTTCTGAGAAATTGATATTTGTATTTGTCTCCTCTGTTTGTGGTTCACTTTAAAACTTTGGTAGTACTCTATTTCTCTCCTCTGTTTGTGGTTCAGAGTTGTTTCACCAATTTATATTCTTCTTAATGCCGTCTGCGTATTAGTTTGTTTGATATTTGTATTCTTGCAGCATACGGTCGGTCCCTTGTGTGGGCTTTCTCATTCTAACCTTGTTAAGATATTGGGGTACTGTTGGGAAGATCAAAAGCTATTCCTTGTCTATGAATTCATGCAAAACGGCAGCTTGGAGCAGCACCTTTTCAGAAGTAAGAGTGAATAGCAGTCATTTATGTTATAATTACCTCAGGATGCACAAGCATTTCTGTACACTGATGTTGTCTTCTACACATCAACAGAATTCATTTTAATTATGGTTTGCTTGTATGCAGCGGGCTCTGCTGTTCAGCCAATGCCATGGGATACTCGGGTTAAGATACTAATAGGAGCAGCCCGAGGCCTGGCATTTTTGCACGAATTAGAAACACCAGTAAT
The DNA here is from genome assembly GCA_018127125.1 of Rhododendron griersonianum. NCBI lineage: Eukaryota > Viridiplantae > Streptophyta > Magnoliopsida > Ericales > Ericaceae > Rhododendron > Rhododendron griersonianum. Next base: position 7,345,278 of record CM030797.1, on the reverse strand, counting down.
TTGCATAGAATTCAAGGCATCAAATATATTGCTTGATGAGGTAAGTTTCCTGCAACCAATTAATTAGAGCCAGGTGACATGACAAGAATGATGCAGTCTATAAGAAGCTCAAGAAAAAGTGGATTCGACAACCTACGAAATTTCCATTGATTTAAGATGAGACGTAAATGATTAGTTTAATACTGTTTTGAGTGAAAGGAAATATTTGTACTTACTGCCTTTACTTGACATGTGGAGTGGAGCAGGAGTTGCCCATGGATCATCTTGCGGGTCCAATTATGTATTTGGTTTTTATCTGTGTTGGACTTGTCTTATGGGGTATCAGTTAGGGATCAGAAGTCTATATTTTGTGTGATTAGTTTCTTGCTTTGAAGTCCTAGTCTTGGTTTCTTTTTTTCTGTTTCTCTGTCTATATAAAACCAGTTTTTTTTATTTTTTATTCTATTGGCATTTCATTGATTACTCAACCTGATAAAAAGATGAAACCTTTAATATAGGAAAAGAAATGAATGGAAAAGTTAATGCTTCTGAATAAGTAGAGTTAAATATTTAGAGAAATTTGCTGAGCTTCCAAGCTTTTCTGTGAGTTGTGCAATGACACTCTAGCCTTAGGTGTGATGCCTAGCTTCTAGATATGCTTTAATTCCTAGACTTCATTTCATCTTGCTTCTGTTGTTTTCTGCATAAAATCATCGTATTCACTATTCCAAAATTTCTGTTCACAGCATAGGAGCATCCGCAAAAGAGCCCTAGATTCCTGCATTTTTATTCACGAAACCCTTTTTTTTTTTTTGTCTATATGGACGCAAAAGTCCTCCAGGACATCCTACATCAAAGGAGTGTGAGTCTATTGAAGGGCTGAACATCATACTTGTCATTTTTTCATTCAAGGCAGCAACTTTAAAATTGATTTGGGGCGTTCGGGGCTGTTTTGGGCTGATTTAGGAGGTACTTTTGGGCTGATTTGGTGTGTTTTGGGGTTGTTTTGAGGCAGCGTTATGGCGGCAATGGGGTGTTTGGGTGTGACAACCACAATGGAGAGGCACAGGGTGACAAGCTTTCGGTTGGTGCTTGGTTGTGGCTCAAGCTTTTGGTTGTGAAGTTAGCTCTTCCCCCTTGTTTTTTGCTTAAAAAAGAAAATTTGGAGAGGCGAGAGGTAGGTTTAGAATTTGTGAGTAGCAGTAGTAGGAGGGCATTGTGCACTTTCCGGGACTCTCTCAATGCTTTTATTTTCTTATTGTACAAATTTCATTTTTTTATCCTTCACTTGTGATGAATGAAATTCTTTTTGCCGAAAAAAAAAATTTTAAATTGAATTCAGTCATTTTTTTTTGGGAACAAAAATCCATTCATTTATCTCCCTCCACTCCTGCTCAGAATGTGGTTTTCTGGCCACCTTGTGCTGATGAGAAAACCAGTGCACTTGTAACAAAACGCTTTCCATATTTTAGATGATTTTAGGAAGGAATAGCTTGATAATTACAGCCTTACTCTGACGTACTTAATTCCATTTGGCAGTCATTCAATTCCAAGATCTCGGACTTCAGCTATGGAGAGTATGTGCCAACAAGATATCCAGGGACACATCCTGTCTACAAATCCTACATTGCCCCGGAATATGTTCGCACAGGTAATCCCTGAACCTTTTCAAGCTTCAGGCTATTAACAAGCTGTCGTGATATTATCAAATCAACCATCCAATTGATGCACACCTTAAAACGACTTGAACTAAGCCCACTGAATTGATGTGTTACCATATCAACATTATCCTCGCTCAACAGGTCATCATGTGCATGTGAAGGGCGACGTGTATAGTTTTGGTGTTGTATTGCTTGAGATGCTTACGGGGTTATGTGCATGGGATACGAATCTTTCGCATCAGCAACGTAATCCGGTAGGCTGTGTCAAGCCCTATTTAGCTGATCGAAGAAAGTTAGCAACTGTAATCGACTCCAGGTTGGAAGGGAGATATCCTGGGAAAGCTGCCCTGCAAATAGCTCATCTTGCTCTACATTGTCTCGAAGATCAACCCAAAACAAGGCCATCAATGAAACAAGTTGTGGAGACACTGGAAAGTATCAGCGCAAGCAATGGAAACCCTTGGGAGCTTAGACTTAATTCCCCAGGCCATGATACGTATACCCGTGGACAGCATCCTTCAATCTCCGCTCCATGCTAGACTTGGCGGAGTGCTCCGGTCTTGTCAACTCCTAGTAATGGGCATGGTAACTTTGATATACTGCTCCCACGGAAGAGAGTTCGAACTCTTATGCTGATAGTTTCTTATGTCGAACAGTCCCCATTCCTCTATTGCCTTGTGATCTCTTGAAAAATGTAGGTCAAACTTCATTTACACTCCTACTCCTATATGGTTTGCTTGATGTGCGGATGCACCTCTCATCTCATTTATTAGTGCATAGCTCCCTATACTTTATGGACTAAGTTGCACCATTAAGTTTTCCATCAATGAATATTTTTTAAGATCCTAAATTTTTAGACTTAGAGATTGTCATTTCTCTCTCTTCGTATTGCACCTGTCCCTACCTACTTCAATTTACATGTACATACACACATGCACATAAATCGAGGTAGGTAGGTGGTTCAATTGAACGGCCGCCACCATTGAACGTCGTCCACTGCCCACTCTTACTCGAGAACAATTTTGCTCACCCTCCACATGACTATGTGACTCCGACAATGAGGTGAACAAGATTGCTCTCCTCTTACTCGGCCCCCTATCCATTATCCATTCTTCAAACCCAATTGAAAATAGTAGATCTGTGATTACTTTTATTTTATTATGAAGGTTGTCAACTCGATAGTACATAATGGTGCAACGTGCAACTTAATACTAATAAAAGCCATTCAGCTTGGATGTCGGACCTAGCATTCTGCTCGTGGATCTTGTAACCGCCTCTTGACATCTCCATAGCTCTGAGACCCCAAAGCTCCGCCTCCCATGGGTCTCGAACACTGATCACAACTGGGGGAGGGAGATGAACAACCAACTTCACTAGAAGTGGTTCGTTGCAAATCTGAAATTGCTTGTAGTATAAGTTCTCCGCAAAATCACTCCTTGTGCAAACGCATAACACAGCCCTGCATGCATATGTACCGTGATGTGCATATTTTTGTAATTTCGTGGAATCAGACCGGCGAAGGAAGACATGAAGATAGAGGAGGAAATAGAATCTGGGTTTCGACAAAGGGTTAAGATTCTTGTTGATGGAAAAATGGGAGCATTAGAGCACGGCGACAGACGATTGGAGGAGAGAGATGATCCCAAGACTGTAGTAAATCAGAACCAACAGGTTGGTTTCGCGAATTTATACTAACTCGGAAGAGTTTTGTTTTTGGGTAAGTTAACTCGGAAGAGTTGCATTTCTTTATCACAAGTTGTACTATCAAAAATGAGATTAATTGCGGATAAAAAAAAGATGAGTTTAATTGTTTGAACTAGAACAGGGCCGGCCCTGCCGTGGAGGAGTTTTTCAGTGCCGAGCGGGTATTGCCGACGTGGCACCCGCTCGGCGCATCTGAGCCGTCCGATTCACTTTTGGACGGCTCGGATTGAAACCCTCTCTCTCCTCTCTTCCCAACACTTTCTCTCCTTTTTCTCTCTCTAAATCTGAGCCGTTCAAACACGAAATGGACGGCTCGGATACACGAGCGGGCACCATGTGGTAACCGCTCGGCACTGAAAATTTTCCCCTGACCGTGACCCTGACATTTATTGGAGTCCGAAAAGAATAAAAAAGATTGAACCCTTTTATCAGTTTTATGCATTTTGCGAGCAAAAATGGCGAAAAGATAAGTTTATTTAAAAAACAAAATTCGGGGCGGTTCCGGGGACATAAATAAAAACATTTAAAAAAATATCTCACAGTTCCCAATCAAATTTTGATGATTCGAGCCACTCAATGTTATCAGAACATGATTTTAAGGGTATCCGCAAAAAATCAACAAAAAAAATGACTGGAAAGGGTTTGATCTGAGTAGTTTTCAATCAGATTTGATAAACGGTTCAATTAAAAACTGCTCAAAACAAGCACTTCCTGATCATATTTTTTTGCTAATTTCTCGTGGGCACCTTTAAAATCACATTTTGCACATATTGAACAGTTCGATCATAAAAATTTGATCGAAAACTTTGAGATTGAGATTTAGGGTGTTTTTTTTAGATGTTTTTATAGATGTCCCCGGAACCACCCCAAACAAAATTTAAAGTAGTACTTTTCTCTTTTATTGGCCATGCAAAATTATTATTATTCAAAAAGATAAAATTATAAAATTTGTTTTGCAATTTTAGCAATTTCTTTTGAGTTGATTGAATTTGTAGTGTTTAGGTTTGTGCACTTTTGCTTTAGCACATTTTTAGTGGATTCTCAAGGCTATCCATTCCCCTAATTGATCCTTGGTTTTGATTGTTTTAAATTTATGCATGATTACGAAAGCACTTAAAATACCAAAGATCACTCATTTTTTAGCGGCAAAAGTACTAATTTAAAGTTTTGGTTTTGGTCGGTGTGTTCTTTGTTTTGTTTTTTTTGTGTTCTTACCGACCGCAATCCCGCAATCCTATGGTGATTATGTCTGAGTATGATAGAATATGCTCTACTACATGACAAAATTGGACACATTCTACCAATACAATGGCGACACATCACATGATACACAAAATGTGGTATTCAGACATGGTCATTAGAGAGCGACCCACAACTATGACCAAGCCAAATTGAATGTTAAATGTATACGTCCAGTCTCGTCCACTTATTTCAAAGATTTCAAGCTTTCCTGTGAGTTGTTCAATGAAATTCTAGCCTTAGGTGTGATGCCTGTAGTCTCTAGTTGTGATGCCTAGCTTCTCAGAGTGCTTCCTAGACTTCATTCCATCTTTCTTCTTTATTTTCTGCATAAACTCAGCATGTTTTAGTGTTCCAAAATTTCTGAGAGGTTGTTATGGAGCAACCACAAAACAGCCCTAAACTCTTCCTCTTTCTGTTAACGATATATACAAAGAAGTCCTCCGCCAAATCCTACATCAAGGACTGCGATTCTATTTGAGGGTCGAACATCATAATTATCACTTTATTATTTAAAGGCATCAACTTCATAATTGCATTCATTCAGTCATTTATCTTCCTCCACTCCACTCCCCTCTTGCACGGAATACTTTTTCCTGGCCACATTGTGTTGATAACAAAAACAGTGAACCAGTAACAAAAAGCTTTCCATCTTTTAGATGATTTTAGGGAGGGAAGGCATGATAATTAAAACCTTAGTCTGACATACGTAATTCCACTTGGCAGTCGTTCAATTCCAAGATCTCGGATTTCTCTTATGCGGAGTTGGATTCCCCAGAAAGTTATGTCCCTGATGAGTATGACGATGAAGGCTATTTTGCTGCCTCAGGTAATCCCTGAACCTTTTCAAGCTTCAGGCTATTAATCACACTATCGTAAAATTATCAAAATCGACCATTCAATTATTGCACCCTTCAAAATGACATGAACTAAGCCCACCGAATTGATGTGTTACCATGTTATCATCATGCTTGTTCAACAGATGATCAGTTGCCTGTGAAGAACGACGTGTATTGTTTTGGTGTTGTATTGGTTGAGATGCTTACAGGGTCTCGTGCATCGAAGCGTCTTTGGCAACGTGGTTCAGTAGGCTGGGTCAAGCCCTATTTAGCTGATAGAAGAAAGTTGACAATTGTTAGATTGTATAGGCTATCATGCAATGAGACATGTCTCAGTTGGTTAGATGGTTTTAGCTAGGGTGCTATTTGTTAGATTCTTTGTACAAAAGGGTTCTTTAGTCATTTGTATTGTAGGGTTGTATATATTCCCCTTTTCTCTGTTAATGAAATCAGATGAGATATTTCTCACGCTCAATTCTTTCTCTCTCTAAATTCGTTCATGGTATCAGAGCATAACGATCTAGGGCACCAGATCTTTTTCCCACCTGGACTCTCGCCGACTACCGGCGACCTCCGGCGAACTTCGGCGAACCCAGGTTGTTCTCGTTTGAGATCTCTCTACCTCCGATTGGACTCGTTCTGAGTGTTTTTTCTGGTGCCGATTGGGTATTTTTTCTGCTGCCTATTGCTTCCAAGATCTGGTATGTGCTCGTTTTTATGTTTGTTGCTGTTGATCATCTCTGTAAGCTTCCGCTACCGCCTCTTTGCTTCTGAAAGTGACTGGGCCTGGTTATCCGAGGTCCCTTTTTCATGTGTTTCGAAGCCTGTGGTTAGTTTACTCGTAACCCACTATTTAGGGGGCGTTTGCTGCACTTGAACAGTGATCCCGGCCCTTTTCTGACCGTACAACATCTGTTGTGTATTGTTTCGGTATTATTTGACATTACTCGGTTGTGTTTTGTATTGTTCAGTTGTGAAAATTCTGTTTTTCGGCAGTCCACAGTTTGTTTTTGAGCCTTCAATATGTCAGAGGAGAATCCATTTTCAAAGGAAGAAACTAGTAAGTCTAGTTCAAACAGTGGAATGGGTTATAGTCCTTTTCTTGACAACACTCCGATGGATATCTGCCGCGTCAAGTTAGATGGTTCCAATTATCTACTTTGGTCGCGTGCGTTTACATTGGCTATCACCACTAAGGGTCTCCTACACTACCTTACTGAGAATGTGGTGAAACCCACGGAGGGACCAGATCTCACAAAATGGACCAATCATAATGCCTTGGTCTTGACATGGTTGTTTAACTCGATGTCTCCTACTATTCAGAATAGCTTTATGTATCTTGATACGCCAAAGCAGGTTTGGGATGCCGTGGCAGAGACTTATTCTCAGAAAGGGAATGACGCCCAAATTTTTGGGTTGAGGAAGAAACTCAAGGCCGTGGTGCAAAATAATCGACCAGTTGCTGACTATTATGCAGAGATCATGGGGCTCTGGCAAGCACTTGATTTTTATCAAAGTTATCGTCCTGTTTGTGCTATTGATGCTGCGACTTTCCAACAAATGGTTGGGAAAGATCGTGTTTATGACTTTATGGCAGGTCTTGATGGGGATTATGATCAGTACCGTGGGCATGTGCTGAGTCGTACCCCTCTTCCCTCTCTTGGCGAGGCTTATGCAAGTATTCAGCAAGAGGAGACTCGCAGAAATTCTATGGCTCCTCCCTTGATGGCATCCACTCCAGATCACTCAGCCTTGGTATCTATTCCCTTCCCACGGGATGGTAAAACAGGACAGAGCCAGTTGAAGGCCAAAGGTGTTTCGGTTGATCGAGCCTCACTCCATTGTGACTATTGTGATAAAAATGGTCATACCAGGGAATACTGTTGGAAGTTACATGGTAAACCTAACTCACGGGGACACCGAGGTGGTCGTAGTGGTGGTTCTGTGCGTTCTTATGCCAATGCCACAGAGTCTGCTGGTGACTCTATATCTGATACTTGTGATTCTTTTTCTCCCGAAGAGATGCAAGTTCTCAGGCGGCTAATGAGTAACCAAGGTCCTCCATCCTCTATGGCTTCTAATTCCACTACTTCCTCCCACTCTGCCAACTCAGGTATACAAGCTCATATTTCTCCAGCTTCTATCTCTATTCCTTGGATAATCGATTCTGGTGCCACGGACCATATGACAGGTTGCTCATCCTTTTTTGATTCCTACTCTACTTGCTCCGGTAAGGACAAAGTACGAGTAGCTGATGGATCCCTATCTGCTATTTCAGGGAAAGGTTCCATTCGCTACTCACCTACTTTACCTCTTTCTTCCGTCCTCCATGTTCCAAATTTTACTACTAATCTTATATCTGTTAGTAGTCTCACACAATTTTTGAATTGGTCAGTGACATTTTTTCCCACTCATTGTGTCTTTCAAGAACTGGGAACAGGAAAGACGATTGGTACTGGTAGAGCTCAGGATGGCCTGTATTTTTTGGAGTCTGTGCCTTGTTCTTCTTTTACACCCTTATCATTGGGTCATGCCCTTGAGGCGGATACGGGTTCAGCTCTTCCTCTATTGCATCAGTGGCACCGTAGACTTGGCCACCCTTCTTTTGGTATTTTAGAGAAACTTTTTCCTACTTTAACTAAACGATGTTCTAGAAGTAGGTTCTTTTGTGAAGCTTGTGAACTTGCAAAACATAGACGTTCCTTTTATACTCCTGTTCATCAGAGAAGTGCTTCTCCTTTTATGGTTGTCCACACTGATGTCTGGGGTCCTTCTCCCATTACCTCTAATTCTGGTTATCGCTATTTTGTTACCTTTATTGATTGTCATTCTCGTATAACTTGGGTGTATCTACTTCGAGCAAAAAGTGAAGTTTTCTCATGCTTCCAGTCATTTCATAAGATGGTGCACACACAATTTGATACCAACATCAAGATACTTCGTTGTGACAATGGGACTGAATATATGAACGGTCCCTTCAAGTCATATCTTGATGGCCATGGTATTCTTTTCCAAACCACTTGTGTAGATACGCCGCAGCAAAATGGAGTTGCGGAAAGGAAGAACCGGCATCTGGCTGAGGTGGCTCGCTCTCTTATGTTTACTATGAATGTTCCTAAACATTTTTGGGGCGAGGCTATCCTTACAGCCTCTTATCTTATTAATCGAATGCCATCCAGTGTTCTTCAATTCCGGACTCCCTTGGATTTCCTTCCTGGTAACTTTCGGGTCTCTACTCTTCCTCCTAAGATTTTTGGTTGTGTTTGTTATGTGCATGCTCCTCACCACCCCGGTGGAAAGTTAGATCCTAAAGCTCGTAAATGCGTTTTTCTTGGCTACTCCCCCACTCAAAAGGGGTATCATTGCTATGACCCTCTTTCTCGAAAGAAATTTGTTTCAATGGATGTCACCTTTTGGGAACACCAACCCTTTTACCCTCTCTCGTCCCCATCTCTTCAGGGGGAGAGTTCTAGAGGGGAAGAGATGTTGACATCTTGTGGTTTTGATTTGTGGTCATTTCCTCCAACTGTTGGTGAGGGGGAGAATGTTGGTACAGAGGAGAACATTGGTGAGGGGGAGGAGGCTTCTACTAGCCTTAGTAATCCTGAAGGGGAGAGAGAGGAACCAGAATCTGGAGAAAGAATAATGCCAGATGCAAGAGAAAGATTGGACAAACCTGAGTTAAAAACCTTCACTCGCAAGAAAAAGGGCCAATCTGGTGCATTACCACAGTACCAATCATCACCACCAGTTCCAGTTCCTGACGCTTCAGCTGAGTCTTCTGGTAAATCTCCTTCCTCTATATCCCTTCCTTTTGATGATCTTGATGTGCCTATTGCTCATAGAAAGCCAGTTCGAACACATAAAGTGCCGGCTCGATTATGTACCCAACATTCCATTTCGCAATTTGTTTCATATTCTCGTCTGTCACCTTCGTACTCTACCTTTCTTTCTTCTCTTTCTTCTATACCTATTCCACAGGGTTGGAAGGAAGCTTTTGCAATTCCTAAGTGGAATGAAGCTATGGTAGAGGAGATGAAGGCCTTGAAGAAAAATGGCACCTGGGAGTTAGTGTCTCTTCCTCGGGGAAAGAATGCAGTGGGATGTAAATGGGTGTTCACGGTTAAGCATAAAGCTGATGGCACTGTTGAGAGGTACAAGGCAAGATTGGTTGCCAAAGGCTATACTCAGACATATGGCATTGACTATGAGGAAACCTTTGCTCCAGTGGCCAAGATGAACTCTATTCGCACCTTGTTGTCCTGTGCTGCTACTCTAAACTGGCCACTTCAACAGTTTGATGTGAAGAATGCTTTTCTTCATGGTGATTTGGAAGAAGAGGTGTATATGGATATACCACCTGGTTTTTCTTCCCCTGCCACTGAGGGCAAGGTGTGTAGGTTGAAGAAAGCCCTCTATGGTTTGAAACAATCACCAAGAGCGTGGTTTGACAGATTTCTCAAGGCCATGTTAAGACTTGGATACACGCAGAGTCATGCTGATCATACTATGTTCACCAAGAGGAGTGATGGTAAGATTGCCATCCTTATAGTTTATGTGGATGACATAATTATGACAGGTGATGATGTGAATGAGCTTCAGATGCTTAAAGTTCTTCTTGCTAAGGAATTTGAAATTAAGGAGCTGGGGGCGATGCAATATTTCCTTGGCATGGAGGTGGCTAGATCTGAGAAAGGGATCTTCATTTCCCAAAGGAAATATATTCTTGATCTCTTGGAGGAGACAGGGATGCTGGGGTGCAAGCCCGCTGACACTCCTATTGAGGTCAATCATCATCTTGGCAGCATGGGAGAGCACGCGGATAAGGAAAGATATCAGAAACTTGTGGGTCGTCTGATATACTTATCTCACACACGTCCAGATATTTCTTATGCGGTGGGAGTTGTCAGTCAATTTATGCATGACCCTCGTTCTTCTCACCTTGATGCTGTTTATCGTATCTTGAGGTACCTAAAATCCTCTCCAGGCAAAGGTATTTTGTTTTCAAACCATGGTCATTTGAGGTTGGAATCCTTCACTGATGCAGACTGGGCAGGATCAATTGATGATAGACGTTCTACCTCTGGCTATTGCACTTTCCTTGGTGGGAATTTAGTTACGTGGAGAAGCAAAAAGCAATCTGTGGTAGCGAGGTCAAGTGCAGAAGCTGAGTATAGAGCCATGGCACATGGTGTTTGTGAGCTTTTATGGCTTCAAACCTTTTTGCATGATTTGGGAATTGCTGATCACAGTTCTATGAAGCTGTACTGTGATAACAAGGCTGCTATCAATATCGCTCATAACCCTGTTCAACATGATCGGACAAAGCATATAGAGATTGATAGACACTTTATCAAAGAGAAGCTGAATAGTGGTGTAATATGCATGCCTTATGTGAAATCCGAGGACCAATTAGCTGATGTGTTTACTAAAGGTCTTAGTAGTAAGGTGTTTCATCGTATCCTCTCCAAGTTGGGCATGATTAATATCTATGCACCAACTTGAGGGGGAGTGTTAGATTGTATAGGCTATCATGTAATGAGACATGTCTCAGTTGGTTAGATGGTTTTAGCTAGGGTGCTATTTGTTAGATTCTTTGTACAAAAGGGTTCTTTAGTCATTTGTATTGTAGGGTTGTATATATTCCCCTTTTCTCTGTTAATGAAATCAGATGAGATATTTCTCACGCTCAATTCTTTCTCTCTCTAAATTCGTTCAACAATCATAATGGACTCCAGGTTGAAAGGGAAATATCCTCCAGAAGCTGCACTAGGAATAGCTCATCTGGCTCTAAATTGTCTCGGAGCGTATCCCAAAACAAGGCCATCAATGAAAGAAGTTTTGAAGACACTGGAACGTATCAACGCAAGCAATGAAAAACCCTTGGGAGCCTCAAATTAGCTCCGCTGGCCATACTAGGACAGCAGCCTTTGATCTCCACTTCACCCTTGGCAAGGCGGAATGTATCGGTCTTATCAACTCCAGGTCTCCCAGTAACGAGCATGGTAACTTCATATGCCACTTCCCACGGAGAGAGTTCGAACTCTTATATACGCTGATTGTTAAATACTATGTCAAAGAGTTCCCATTCCTTTCTGTCATGCAGCCCTAAAGGCGTGTGTAATTCCCGTTAAGGAGAGATCAGCTTTTTTAATTACCGACAAGTAGTACAATGATCTTTATGCCCTTAGACTTTAAATCAGCCATAGTTTCCGCGCGTTCCTCAGTGACTCAGTCTTCCTCTTCGTTTATGCTCTCTGCGATTGCGTTCCTCACTCTTGGGTTATTGCTCAGAATATTGCTTCTGTACTATGTAGTCTGTACTCTGTAGTTTGTTTCTGAACTACTATTATTGTGTATTTACAATGGCTAGAGATGCGCAAAATGGGAAGCAGATATAATTATAGATTGTCATATTTGAGTAATTGAGTTGGTCTTTGACCCAAGATATATATGAAAATCTCTTTGATATAATTGTAAAAAAAAATATTTGCCTTTTATATGTTACAATGTTTTTTTTTAAACTTTCGCCCGCCCAACCTTCAAATCCTACGTCCATCCTTGAGGGACAGCCTAAACATTTCGCCAATTGTCTTGCAGTTGCAATGCAGACCTGAGGCTGCTCAGTATATCATCCATGGGAGGACGTTCAATCCCCACATCACGCACACATTTTTCTGCAACCGTGACATACTCCTTCCGACATTCTGGTGCTATCTTGTCGGTTAGATTTGGATCAATGATCTGATCAACAGTGCCCCTTTCAATGTTAGTCTTGAACCAACGGACTAAATTAACCTGATCCTCATCCCGTGTCATAATCATAGGCTTCCTACCACAGAGGACTTCCAGTAAAATGACACCAAATGAGTACACATCAGATTTTTCAGTTAATTTTGCACTCGCAAGGTACTCTAGATCCATATATCCCGCATTGTCCGCCACAAACATATTGGAGTTCGTACCCGATATGTTTTCAGGCAGCATTCTGGAAAACTCCAAACCTCCCACTTTGGCAACCCAATTCTCATCCAACAAGATACATGTTAACTACAGGTTCTGGTGAATGATTGTCCGTTTGGTACCCCCATGGAGGTGTTGTAGTCCTCGTGCTACACCAATGCAGATCTGCAGACGCTTTTCCCATGGAAGAGGTTCATTGTTGGTTTGGTAGAGATGACGGTAGAGTTACCCCTTGGCCAAATACTCGTATACAAGAATCATGTCCTTCTCGTTGCAGTAACCAATTAATGAAGCAATGTTGAGGTGACGGAGATGGGAGAGCACCTGGATCTCATTCCTAAATTGGCACCTGGATCGAGTAGAAACTTAATTAATTACGAGAGTTCTAAAAATAAAATTTAATTATGTCTCTTTGGAACAATATGGTCAAAATAATAAGATCTTCGCATCGGTTTAAACAGATTCAAAATTGGAGCACTAAATTTTTTAATCATATTTTTTAATACATATAGAATCTAAAAAAAATTAAGTGCTCAAATTTTCAATCCGTTTTAACCAATGCAAAGATCTTATTATTTTGGTCATATTATTCTAAAGAGTCATCATTAATTTTTGTCTCTAAGTCTCTCATAATTAAGTATCTGCTCTCTCTTTAGGACCCTGTGAAGCAGATACGTGATTATGAGTCCTAGAGACAAAGTTTAATTATGATCCTTTAAAATAATATGATCAAAATAATAAGATCTTTGCACTCGTTCAAACGGATTGAAAATTGGAGCACTTAGTTTTTTTAGACTTTTTATATATTAAAAAATATGGTTAAAAAATTAAGTGCTCAAATTTTGAATCTGTTTGAACCAGTGCGAAGATTTTATTATTATGATCATATTATTCGAAAGAGACATAATTAAATTTTGTCTCTAAAACTCTCATAATCACGTGTCTGCGCTATAGAATTGCAAAATAAAGAGAGCGAGTGCTTTTCCCCAAAACGCGGCCGTTTGGAGGGGTGGATAGGGGCTGCTGCCTCCCATGGACAGCAGAGCCCCCGCGTCGGCCCCTTCTCGATTCAACAATGGCGTCCCGTGCTTAGTCAACCCGCCAACTCAAACCTACTTCTACATGCACCTTTAATTTCTTTACCAGAATTAAAGGATTTGTGAAAGCAGCTTGCTTGGTGTTTTGGACCATGGAAACGATGTGTTAATCATTGCTTCAAAAAGTAGCTTAGGACACTACTACCGGTATCTATGGTGCTAGGCCTGTCAACGGGTCGGATCGGATCCGGATTCGATCCGAATCCGATAAGACTTAGATCCGATCCGAATCCGATAAGACTCAAATCCGATAGTGATAATCCGGATCCGATCCGAAAATCCGAATCCGATCCGAAAACTTTTTTACTTCAAAAATTTTAACAAAAAAATATATATATATATTTAAAAAAATACAAATTTTTTTCAAAAAAAAATTATTTTCCAAAAAAAAAATTTGAAAATTAAAATAAAAAATTTAAAATAAAAATACAACTTCTAAAACATTTTTTGTTGAAAATAAAAAAATTTAATGTTTTTTTTTAAAAAAATTTAAAAATTTATAAAAAGTTAAAAAAAAGAAGAAGTTCGGATTCGGATTCGATCCGATCCGATCCGAAAAAATCCTGATCCGATCCGATCCGTAATAATCGGATTCGGCTTACCGGATTACGGATTTCTGTTATCGGATTCGGATTCGGATCGGATTTTTCGAATTGGATCCGGATCGGATCCGATCCATTGACAGGCCTATATGGTGCCACACACGATATAGCTTTCGAATTTGTGGAGAAAATGTTAATCATTGGTTTTAGGAACCGTAGCTACGTCACAGTTAACAACTGCCTGAGAGTAACTGGTTGCTTAAAAGTTTATCTTTGTTTATCCATTGGAAAGTTGGCCATTCTATGGCAATTCTCACTGCTCAGTTTCCTCGATCGTCAGTCTTAACCCACGTTCAATTCCAATTTTCTCAGATGTCCACCGTTTAAGAGCATCTACAATGTAATAATCAAAATCAAAAGATTGCTAAAATTAGTAATGTGTGCTTAAAAAAGTGCTCACATTGTAATAATCAAAATTAGCAACCTTCTAACCAATAATCAAATTTGGGCATTTGAATAATCAAAAGTAACAATGTGGGACTTCATATTGCTAACTTTAGCAACCCTCTAAATGAATAATAAAAAACTGACGTGGCAAGTTTTGATTATTACATTGCGGATACTCTAAGCCCCCTTTAGATCTTTCTCTACACTATTTTGTTGATTTCTGAAAATATTTTAGGAAGGAAAGGCATGATAATTAAAACCTTAGTCTGACATACGTTATTCCACTTGGCAGTCGTTCAATTCCAAGATCTCAGATTTCTCTTATGCGGAGTTGGATTCCCCAGAAAGTTCTGTCCCTGATGAGTATGACGATGAAGGCTATTTTAGTGCCTCAGGTAATCCCTGAACCTTTTCAAGCTTCAGGCTATTAATCACACTATCGTAAAATTATCAAAATCAACCATTCAATTATTGCACCCTTCAAATTAAATGACACGAACTAAGCCACCGAATTGATGTGTTACCATGTTATCATCATGCTTGTTCAACAGATGATCAGTTGCCTGTGAAGAACGACGTGTATTGTTTTGGTGTTGTATTGGTTGAGATGCTTACAGGGTCTCGTGCATCGAAGCGTCTTTGGCAAAGTGGTTCGGTAGGCTGGGTCGAGCCCTATTTAGCTGATAGAAGAAAGTTGACAATCATAATGGACTCCAGGTTGAAAGGGAAATATCCTCCAGAAGCTGCACTAGGAATAGTTCATCTGGCTCTAAATTGTCTTAGAGCGTATCCCAAAACAAGGCCATCGATGAAAAAAGTTTTGAAGACACTGGAACGTATCAACGCAAGCAATGAAAAACCCTTGGGAGCCTCAAATTAGCTCCGCTGGCCATACTACGTAGCGTCGTGGACAGCAGCCTTTGATCTCCACTTCACCCTAGGCAAGGCGGGATGTATCGGTCTTATCAACTCCAGGTCTCCAAGTAACGAGCATGGTAACTTCATATGCAACATCCCACGGAGAGAGTTCGAACTCTTATGCTGATTGTTAAATATGTCAAACAGTTCCCATTCCATTCTGTCATTCTCTTAAGAAAATTGTCATAATGTTCTGTTGTTCTACTTAATGAGTTGTATATAATAGATGCAGCGCTACAGGTGTACGATAATCATGTTCAGATTGTCTAAGGGGATTGTTTGGCTAATCGAGGTTAATTCTCTCTCACACACACACAGTTATCTGTATTGATCATTCACAAACGCACGCTGCTAGAAAATTATGCTTAACAGCTAGTATCTCCTTCGATTTGTGTTGATTTCGCTTCAGATTGATTTCGATTTTTGGTTCATTGGCGTCAGAGTGGATCGATTTAGCAATAATTGCAAGTTCTTCTCGTTGATTGTTTGGCTAATCGTGGTTAATTCTCTCTCTCTCTCTCTCTCTCTCTCTCTCTCTCTCAGTTATCTGTATTTATCATTCACAAATGCACGCTGCTAGAAAACTATGCTTAACAGCTAGAATCTCCTTCGATTTGTTTAATTTGTTTTTGTTCGGTTCTCCTAGATTTCGGTTTTGATGATACGGAATGTAGTCGTGAGGTGTTTTTCTGTTCACAATCGTATGAGAATCTATTTATTGATTATTGCTGAGAATATTGCTTCTGTACTATGCAGCATGTAGTTTGTTTAATTTTGGGGGGTTAGTTAATTCAGTAAAGAACCGATCCAAACCAAAGGCGGGGACCTAGAGTAGCCTTGGAAATCTATACCAGCCCACCACATAATTCTACCCTTACCGATTTGGGGGCAATGCTACCGTGCTGGGTTAGCTGAAAAATAATCCTAGTCTACCAACTTGTGGAATTCATCCCACCAGAACATTCACCACTGACCATGTCAACATTCGCAGTACCATCAGATAACATGTTTCTGTGAGAACTTTAAAACAAGAAATTGGAATTATAGTAGTTTTTTCTCAGAAATTTGATAATTACATCGGTTTGCCTGCCCAACATTGTTTTGAACAATCCAACACTCACCCAACCAAGAGCTTTTCATAAAATAATGTTAATTTTAGTACTTTTGTTGTTTGAACTATTATTGTGTATTTACAATGGCCAGAGATGCACAAAATGGTATGCAGATATAATTATAGATTGCCATATTTGAGTAATTGAATAGGTCGTTGACCCAAGATATATATGACAATCTCTTTGAGTAGTATTTTTCTTGTCTGTATTGACAAAAGTAAAAATTAATATTGCCTTTTATATGTTACGCAAATCCCCGAAAGTTTGTGTATGCTTCTGGTGGAAATGCCATTGCAATTGTTTTAGTAATTTTACTCACCTTTCTGAATATTACTGTTTACAAATTACGTGTTTGGGGTGAGAAAGTTGGCGAAAAGAACATTTCACGATTACCACCTGAAGGGTTGTGTCATCGCTTCTCACTTTCCGAGATACTCTCGTTGACTAACAACTTTGATGATGAATTGGTCATTGGAAGTGGTGGATTTGGTAATGTCTACATAGGGCTCATCAACGATGGAACAACTACTGTCGCCATGAAGAGGTTGAATTCGAAGTCTAAGCAAGGGGCAGATGAGCTTCGGACAGAAATTGAGATGCTTTCTAACCTTCGTCATATGCATCTCTTGAGTCTTATAGGCTATTGTGATGAACGATAGGAAATGATCCTAGTTTACGAGTACATGGAGCATGGTACGTACACTTGCCGATCATCTTTATAAGCATTGTAATTTTGGTAATGGAACTATTTGTCATCTGTCATGAGAGCAAAGGATGAAAATTTGCATCAGTGCTGCTCGTGAACTGGATTACCTCCATACAGGTACTAGACGAGGTTTCATACACCGCGATGTTAAGACAACAAATATTCTTCTGGACAAGGATTGGGTAGCCAAGATTTCAGATTTTGGGTTGTGCAAAGTGGGCACCACAAGCCATTCCCACTCTCATGTTAGCACTGATGTTAAAGGCACGTTTGGCTACTTGGATCCAGAATATTTCTTAACCCGTCGACTAACTAAGAAATCAGATGTCTATGCATTTGGTGTCGTGTTGTTAGAAGTGCTATGTGGGAGGCTTGCAGTGGATATGAGGCTGGAGGAGGAGCAACGCAGTCTAGCTTTGTTGGCTCAACAATGTATCAAAGAGGAAAAACTCGATCAACTCATTGACCAAAGTTTGAGGGACCAAATATCGCCCAAGTGCCTGCAAGTGTTTGGTGATGTTGTTAATAAATGCTTGCATAGTCGTCCAAGCGGACGGCCTACAATGACTGATGTGGTTGCAAGCCTCGAGTGCATGTTGGCTGACATTCTTCCACAAGGTACTGCTGCCTCCCCATCCACTCTGGTGCAGTATAATGAGAATACCCAACGCAAGAAGAGGTCAAAGAAAAATCGGTTTCAGAGGGGTATTGCATTTTTAGCTAGAGGGTCAAAGAGTGTCAACAGAATCAGTGGGTCTGCTAGAAAAGAAGTTACCATCTTCACTGTTATCATTAGTGGTAGGTTGCTTGGTGTTTAGAATACATATATATTCGTTTGCTTAATTTGTTGGGATTTTAATGAACTTTCATCAGTATTTGGAGAATAGTGTCGGAATGCCTGTGAAAAAGTGAACAGGCAAAGAAAGGTACGTACTTTTTTGGTACTTTCAGCTTGGTATTTTGCTTAGTAGTGTTGGAGATGCTCTAGAGAACATAGTACATCACCATTCAAAAGGAAAGACTCAGTGATACAGCAAAGAGAACATTGACGAACCGGGATCAAAAGCAAAGAGAAGAAACAAACTCATTACCAAACCCTAGTTACAAACACTCCGAAACGAACCATAATCCCGGCTGTTTCCTCTTTCTCAATCTTCATCACTTAGTTTTACCCCTCACCCTTCTGTTAATACCATCTTTCTCCCATTGGCAGTGTCTAATATACTACAGGATAGTAGAACAGAGGAAGATGAATATATTCTTGCAGTAATTAATTATAAGATAAGTATTTAAGGCCCAAATAGATACGAGCAACCAATCACCTGTCTCATCAGAGAAGTCGGGCTCTTCTGGTTTCCGTAATGTGGGCATGCCCGGACGTCTCCACAGTATTCTGAGCACGTCTCATTATGTTAGCAGCAAATTTTGAAGCCAATACTGTCACCGCAAGGTTCGCCTGAGAAGGACTGGAACTTACAGGACTACCATCCTGTTTCTCTTCTTGTCTGGTCCCACTTTCTGCAGAGGACTCAACCGCTGTCAGACCTTTAGTCCACCTCCTCCACTTGTACTGCTGCCAAGCCGCCTGTACAACACGGGCTGCCCACGTCCTCCAGTTGGGGGAATAGTATCGGAGAGTATGTTGCAGCTTTTTACTGTGGAGACATCCAAATTGATGGAAAAAGGATGTCAAATGACTTAAATCCTTAGCTCTCAAAGCAAATGCTTCCACTTCATCAAGCGCGCGAACAGTCCTAGTTGAAGAAGGCAAGTTTGTGGTGGATTTTGGAAGCAAAGCCCAAGCGAGTAGTTCCTCCCCACAAAAATCTCCCGCTCTTAGAATAACAGAATCAAAGAATCCAAATCTGTCTCCGTTTGTTGTAGAACTCTCAAGACTTCCCCTGATAATGAAAACCATTTTGGTCACAGGGTCGCCCTCGCGAACGATGTAGGTGCCTTCGGTGCTCAAGGAGGAAACCAGACGCTTCCATATTGCGTCGAGTAGTTGATCATCCATTTCTGAGAAGAATGGGACCTGCCAATAGCCCAAAAAAGTAAGGTTATTGTGGGAAGTGATTTCCATTACTTCATTTTGGTTGAAGGATGTTTATGTGTGAGATGGAAAGTCTTGTTTACAGACCACTTCCAGGTATGCGCTCTACTCTCTACATTATATGGCTTCTTCTAAATGCATAAAGTACTAGTGATCCGCTTCTGACATTTTTACTTGGAAATTCACCAAGTATAACCATTTTATAATTCAAATTTAGCATGAACCATGCTGCATGCACATAACTCATTCTTTCAAGACATCTTGTGAACACCAATGATATCCGAATATAAAAGAGATATACAAAGCAAGATGAATAGTTCTAGAAGAAATATGATATTTTGGCTTGTCCCTGTGTCTTTGAGATGAAACTTAGACGAATCGCACACTTTGACGTATACCCAAATCGACACCCGTACCCCTGTCCATGTAATTCAAATCCCATCCTTCAATAAGTGCTACTCGTGCAATGGGGATCTAGAAATACTAAGGTTGTATGTGGATGAAGGATTTATGAAAAGATTTACCAAGGAAGACAAAAATGATAGAAAAGCCAAATCAATCCTCCAGAAATACTATGTTGACGAATTTATCTTAGTCATTTAAAATCATCTTATATTTTCCTTTACCCTTCCTTTCCACCATAAATCCCTCCACAAATCTATAAATCAAATACTGCTTAAATGTGGTCCTATCAGGATTCATGAGTCAATAAGCCAATAATCTATAGATCCTTACTTTCTAATTTAGAGGGTATTTGGAGGGTCAACATCGCAAATCTGTGCTCAGATCATTGTTAGAAGTTGTATTTAAATATTTCAGTACTAGACAGTGATGTTAGACAAGTATTTGTGCTTTGTACTTCTCTTAATATATAAATCAATGTTTCTCTTAGGAGAATCAATCAACCCTGAACACATTTTCTTAAAAAGGGGCAAATCCAGTGCACGAGGCACCTTGAACACATTTTGTTCTTCCTAAATAATATGGTATTAGAGCCTAACCCTAATCCACCTAGCTGAACAATATCTGTCTAGAGGTGCCTGGTTTGCCGATATGTTTACTAAACCCTTGTTTAGGCCACGATTAAATTTATTGTGTAACAAGCTAGAACTTTGTGATATCTATCGTCCAGCTTGAGAGGGAATGTTAGAAGTTGTACTTAAATATCCCAGTACTAGACAGTGAGTGTAGATAACTCTTTGTGCTTTCTACTCTCTCTTAATATATAATTCAATGCTATGTGTGTTAGGGGAATCAACCACACTCTAAACAGGTTTTTTCTTCCTAAATAACAATCATAATGAGCAAATGTTCCTAATACACAAAGGAAGTTGCATATGACTACTTCCGGATATCTAAGACCACAACTCCAGTTTTGTTAACATAGAAAAAAAAAATCTTCCACATTCACCATTTGGATCAAACATGACAAGAATTTCGCATGAGTGTGATAGCATTATAAACTAGAGTATGCGGAAACATACTCGTCGAACAAGGTCCAATCGGACGTGGCGTTGGATATCATGACGAAGATCAGAAGGCAAGCGGCTTAGAATAGTCTCTTCATCTGCTCTCTGAGTTGCAAGCCTCTTATTCTGAACAAAGCGCCGAACACGTAGTTTCAAATCTTCAGGGAGTTGGCAATGCCTCATCCAGTCTTCAGTGTCTCTACGCTTAAGTATCCCTTTCGATTGCGAATTTGTCTGCATAGGGAGAAAAAGTGTGTAACATACACAAAAAAATATGAGTTACTTAACATACACCAAGAAAAGGCGCAATGATTGCTCTCTTATGAAATCATCTACCTTTCTTTTTTTCCACTTGATATCAGCATCTTTAGCTAGAAATTCAAAAAGTCCTCTGGAACACCTTTCTTACGTTTCCCTTTGACCTATTCCGGCCTTGGGTGTTCTCACCAAACTGCTCGTCCACTGCCCTCTCGGAAGCCAATGCGTACTCAAGTCTCACCACCACATCTGCCATTGTAGGCCTTCCCTTTGGACGACTATCTAAGCAATTATTAGCAACTTCAGCAAACACCTTCAGCCAAGGTGCTGAGATTTGGTCCCTCAAACTAGGGTCAATAAGTTGATCAAGTTTGTTCTCTTTGATGCACTGTTTAGCCCATTGGACCAGACTATGTTGCTCCTCATTGACCTGCATATCAACTGCTGGTCTCCCACAAAGCATGTCCAAAATCACGACACCGAAGGCATAGGCATCTGATTTCTTAGTTAGCCTACGGGTCATGTAATACTCGGGATCCAGATACCCCCTTGTGCCTTTTACATCTGTGCTAACGTACGTGTGGGAATGGCTTGTGGAGCCCACTTTACACAACCCAAAATCTGAAATCTTAGCTATCCAGTCTTTGTCCAATAGAATGTTTGTGGTCTTCACATCTCGATGTATTATACTGTAAAGACCCGTTAATTCATAAAATTGATTTAAAGGTTTTAAAAGAAATATAAGGATGAGATTGATTTGAAATTGGAAAACTTGGGGCCAATGTGCTAAAATGTTTTAATTGAGGAGCAAGTGTGTGAAGTGTATGCATATTTGTGTTGTGTGTGAGAGTGTAGGGAATAAACTTCCCCTTTCCTCACTCTCACTCCCCGTTCTCTCCCTCTCTCCCGACTCTCACTCTCTCTCGGCTCCCTCTCTCTATTTCTCCCAAAATCAACCAAAACCTCCACAAAACCTCCATCAATTCTTCACCCCTTCGCGTATTACTCCGGTTTGAGCTCGGTGGAGGCATATTTCGTTCGAACTCAAGGATTGGAGCTAGGGCTTGGAATTCCTTCAAATTCGTTCTTGGATCTTGAGGTAGGAGGTTCTAACTTGCAATATATGTTTATGGCTTGTTTCCTAGAGCTTGAGTTTTGTTGTTGATCGTGGTTGTTGTTGTTGTTGTTGTGGTGGCTGAGAAACCCATGAAAATCTGCAGAAAATCTACTCGAACAGCCTTTGTTATCGATACCTTAGCCCTTGTTATCGATACCTTCGTGTTCCAAAACCCAGAAAACCACCTGTTATCGATACCATCTTCCATTGTTATCGATACCCTTGCGGCTGGAATCCTTTTGACCAAAAGGTATCGATACCTTTGCCTTAGGTATCGATACCTGTTGCTTATCTCCAGTTTTGACTGTTTTGCTTCATTGTTCCCCGTTTTGGGTTCTAATCACTTCCAACCCATTCAAACACTTCTCGAACGATCCCTAACTTGATTACTTGTATTCGAAGACCTCATTGAACGTTCCAATGACTCTAATGCTCACTTGGACATGATTTTACGAAAATCGTTTTAGGTATCAAAGTTGGGTTTGAATGATATAAACGTAATGGAAAGTGGATTTTTGAAACTTTACTAATGCGACGAGAACATTTCAGGACTCATCGACGGGTGAGTGCCTGGCAGAGGACATCGGGGTCCTTTAATTGGCCTGGCAGGAGCTATATGCTCATATTTGATCTTTCAGGACCTCCCTATGGGCAAGGTGTGTCATGACCTAGATTTTCAACATAATTAAATAAAGCTTTTTCAATAGAAGATCTTCGGATAACGTACTTAATAGCCCCAAACAGTTCCCTCCTGTTAAACTTTACAAAACAAGTCCCGATTTCAAAAGAATATACAATTTTGGCACTCCGGCCCCAAAGAGATTACAAATGTTTGTACGGACAAACCATGAAGTTACAAACTCATCTTTAGTAAAAGAATGTCTATTACATAAGATGACTATGTATCTAAATCAGTGTTAGCTTCCAAAAGCCCTTTTCACTTCACTAGCACGCAATTTATGCAAATCACTGTCCAGCGTCTAAACCTGAAAAGAAAGATTAGGTTGAGCTATGCGAGCCCAGTAGGAAAATCTTTACTAAATTTATGTGCAAACAAGATGATATGTGCATAAGGAAGATGACAAGGGTGTACGGTTCAATCAATGGTAACCATCTACAAGTGAGTGTGGCAATGCTTAGTGTAAGCGCTCTAGGATGTACCACTATCACAAACATACGTCAAGTCCAAGGGACACGACCCCTCTAACAATCCCGATTCAACTCACTAACACAAACCTCCACGAACCGTATTTCCACCCCTCGCGTTACGGTACAATGTTTCAAGAGTTACCGTATTACCACCCCTCGCGCTACGGTAAACCCCGACCATTAGAACCATCGTATTACCACCCCTTGCGCTACGAGATCCACTAGAGTCTCCGTATTTCCACCCCTTGCGTTACGAGACTTCCCATTCCGACTTTCGACTCACAATAACTACTTTTGCACTCACGATACAAACCATGACTCTCTTACTATCACATTCATAAGTAAAACACCACACGACATGCCAACCATGTTTCGACGATACCATAGACATTTCCAAGAGTCAATCAATAGATAAGATGCATTCCAACACAACGTTAACCAAACAAACTACGACTATTTCGACTAACGGAAGGTCAACGTAATGAGCACAAGGTCATTCAACGATAGGAATTCAATTGGACAAGCTTGAGATAGTTTAGGAGGTGTTACAAAGGTGTTAGAAGTGTCCGGGGTTCAAAACAATCGAAGTAGAAGCAACGAAGGCAAAACTGCCCATAAGGAACTGGTATCGATACAGCCAAAATGGCTGTATCGATACAGGATGCTTATCAGCAAAGTCCATTCTGTATTAACTGGGTATCGATACGGCAAGAATCCCGTATCGATACGGAGAGGTTTCGAACAGATTTTTCTGCAGATTTCAGAATTTCGACTACACATCAACAACAACAACTTTAAGCACGATTTCACACCACAAGAAGTTACTAACACATAAAAAGTAGCAAAGAAATTCCTACCTCGCAACAATGGCCGAGATTCAAACGAGCCCTAGCTCCCAAAGCGAAACCGAGCCAAATACTCCTCTTCCGAGCTTGAACGAACACCACCCGAGGCTTAAAACACTAGAGGAGGTTGAATTTGTGGAGGATCTTGTTGATTTTTGAGCTTGGGAGTGGGAGAGAGTGAGAGGCGGTAGAGAGAGAGAGACCGGAGGAGAGGAGAGAGAGCCGAGAGTTTTTGAGATGGAGAAAATAATCTCCTACACACACCCAACACTATATATACCCACATATTTGTAAAATGCACATCCACTCCCTCTAGTTCTCATCTTTTCATTCTAGTCCTCAATTCAAAATATCCACTAAATAAACCATATTCTTCCAATTAGTCACTTAACAAACATTTCAAAAATTAATAAATATCCGGGTCTCTACAAGGTGCCTGGCAGAGGACATCGGGGTCCTTTAATTGGCCCGGCAGGAGCTACGGCTCATGACACTCATGCAAGACACATATGAGACATATATTGACACTTGGTAGTTTCAAAAGTTACACTTTGAGATACATGATTGATTCTGAAAATGAAAGTTTGGATTGGAACTGCTCTTGTTGTTCGTTTGTTGGACCTTGTTGCCTTTGACCATCTTGTTATCATTCCTACACGTCATATGCACATATTGTTAGATTAGAGCTTTCTACTGGGCTAGTGTAGCTCAGACCTTCCTTCATTTTCAGGTACTAACCCAGGGCATTAGCTGCATGTTTGGATTGCCTGGATGTGGTCGTTATTTTTGAAAGCTAACGTGGAGGAGTTATTAATCCATCTTTGTAATCAACTTTTGAGAGATGTAAATCTTTTGATTATGAAATGATGTAATTTCTTAACTCTATCGATACTCTTTACTTATGTTAATTTGGGCCTCCGAGCCAAGAATGTAATATTTTGCGAACTGTCGAATGTTGGAAGTGTGATTGTGGTAATGGAAATGTAAACTCTTTTGGGGTATTATTCGGAATATTGCGAGGTTTCTATTTATGAATAATCTTTACAATTATGTTGAAAATCGAGGGTGTGACATATACCATGCTGAATACCTGTGTGAAGGTAATCCAATCCCCGAGCAGCACCTACACAAATGTTGAGCCTTTGCTCCCATGACATATAGCCAACCTTACCATTACCCTTGGTTTTTGTTTTGTAGAGATGATCAGCAAGTGTACCATGCTCCATAAACTCATAAACAAGGATCATCTCATTGCGTTCATCGCAATAGCCTAAAAGACTTACAAGATGCGTATGTCAAAGCTTGGAAAGCATCTCGATTTCTGTCCAAAACTCTTTTGCTCCTTGAGACTTCAAATTACATCGCTTTAAGGCAACTGTTGTTGCGTCATCATCAATAAGCGCTTTGTAGACCTTACCAAATCCACCACTTCCAATGACAAATTTATCATTGAAGTTATTGGTCGCTGACATGAGCTCAGCAAGTGAGAAACGGCGACACAACCCCTCCGATGCTGACAAAGAGAGTTCTCCCCGCACTATTTTCACTTAAGCTACGCAATTGGAAAACAATGACATTCAACACAATGAGTACAATTAATACACCTGTTGCAATGGTATTTCCTCCAGAAGCAAACAGTAGCTTCTTGAGCTTTGGAGATGTTGAAGTACGTGCTAGTGGCACTGGGTTCACCCCAACAAGATTTTTGTCGGTGTTGCTCAACTTGAATACCTTTAGCCCCTTTAGAGTTGCATCAATTGGTTCCGTCCATTCATGATTCTGAGGGCGCAGCGCTATGAGCAAGTCACGCTTGCCCTCCATCCTATCTCCATCCATAATCACCACATAGTCCTTAAACACAGCCACCCCATTTCCGCCACTCCATTGGAGAAGGTCAACTTTGGCCTCAACAACCTGTTCATTGACAAAGATACTAAACTCCACCCTGCCAATCTCTTTTATCTCATATTCAAGCCCACAGAAATGTAACCTAAGCAGGTACCTAAATCCCAAATCTACAAGTAATCTCCAAGTCAAATTTGATTCAGTCTTGTTCGCTTGCTTGTCTGGAACCAGTGACCAAGATGTTTGATAGACTTTCTAAGGAGCACTATGGTGGTATGCTCATGTATTTGATTCAAATTGTGGTAGTAACTAGCTCGACACTGGATTTTTCTAACAGATAATTTGAGTCCTCATACCAATCTCTAAACATACATGTATCTTATATGGATGAAATGGAGCTTCCGCCAACATTTAACAGGTGTACCTTCTCCAGAGTAATGCTCTTATCTATGGTAAACCGGTCGCTCTTCCCAATAATCTTTGCTGCAGGATTACCCTCATGAGTATGATAAAGTGCAGTTGACATTGAGATGATTTCAATCCCATTATCAAAAGCATATACCTCATTAGAATTACCAATTCGTGATGGGAGAACGTTATGATTAAGGGTTGATCTTCGTCCACGTTCACACAATACTCTTTAACAAGAGAGGGTAAGCCCAAGGCATCAACAGCAAGGGAAGCACTAAAGTTGCTAAGAAGGGTATAAGGACTAGCTTTCACGGTAAAAAAGGCTTCAGATCTTTTGAAACCACCACAGTACGAAACTGGATAGAAATGGAGACAAATAAGTTTCTGACCTGGAGTGACTCGAAACGTATAGGTGAAAGGCCAACGGGAGAGCCGAGCCGTTGCGTAAGGGATTGGATGGTAAGAGAGGGGTTTGTCAGTTGCTTTTGAGCTGATCAATTTGCGCTTTGAACCGTGTAATGAAGTGATGCAGTTGAATCTGGCATCTCCGGTCCATTGCCGGCTATCTTTTGCAGTTGAGTTGCCGGAGGAGCCACTGTTAACGGCAACATGATCAAGCTGTTGGGAATAAAGACCAGTGTTGGGATTTGTCCCATGTCGGTTAATTATCTCCTCCAAAAACTAGTATATGAGCCTGGGCGGCCTCTCCACTCTTTGCCAATTGGTTTGGAGTTGGATGCTTTAATATGGTATCAGAGCAGAATTCTGCCCTAACATTTTTCTTTTGAACTGAGATCAGTTCATACAACTCTTTCTTTCTTTTCTATCGATCATTCTTCCACCTTCTACTATGGAAGACACATCTAATAAAGTTGCCAAGTCCAACAGCAATGATGTGTCTATGAATGTTTATTTCCTACACCCATCAGATAATCCTGGTACTCTTCTAGTGTCATCACCATTAACTGGTGACAACTACACATCATGGAGCCGAGCCATGATCAGAGCCTTGAGTGCCAAAAACAAATCTGGTTTCATAGATGGAACCCGACCTATACCTCCAAAAACTGATCCAACTCATGACCCATGGCGACGGTGTGATGACATGGTTTCATCTTGGATAATGAACGCCCTCTCAAAAGAACTTGCAGGCAGTGCGATCTATGCTGAAACTGCTCGAGAACTCTGGGTGGATTTGCAAGATCGTTTTTCACAAATTAATGGGCCACGCATCTACCAAATTCAGCGTGATATCAGCTCTATTTCTCAAGGTACAGATTCAATCTCCAGTTACTTTACAAGGCTGAAGACATTATGGGATGAATTAAATCTCTATAATCCTCTTCCGAAATGTTCATGTGGAACTGTGAGGATTTTAGAAGATTACCAACAACGAACATACACCATCCAATTTTTGATGGGCCTCGATAACACTTATACCCATGTCCGTGGCCAAATTCTTCTCATGGATCCCATTCCCACCGTCAAGAAGGCCTTCTCACTTATCTTGCAAGAGGAAAGACAACGCTCCATTATTGTTTCACCACCATTATCAGATGCTGCAGCACTTTTTGTTAGAGGAGGAAACTTCATTCCTGATTCTCGATCTCCGAAGTCTCTAAACTCTAAGAAACCTACCTGTACTTATTGTCGTTGGCCTGGGCATGTAAAAGAAAATTGCTATAAGTTGCATGGTTATCCACCGGGCCATCGACTTCACAAGGGCGGCGGTAAGTTGTAGGGAGGTGTTCCCGAACAGGTGCAAATAGTTGCCGAACACGTGGTGTTCTTGATAAAGTGTAATGAGGAAAGTGATATGGGGGCCCATATAAGGTGGGCGGCGGCGGTAAGGTCCAGTGCTACGAGGAGGCACCAGATTAGACGATCTGTTCGGCTGGGATAAGCCAGTGACATGAGAAGTCATTAACTGGTACAGTTTGTTCGGCCTAGGTGGGCCGGTGACATGAGAAGTCATGTACTTGTGCAGTCTGTTCGGTAGGGGCATATGCCGAACAGATAGAATCATCTGATGAAACAATGTCTTAAGAGATAAGGCGATAGGAGTGTTCTGAAAGAGGAGCCCAGTATACGGTAAAGATAAGTTAAGGGGCAGTCCTATTATGGGACGAACCCCTCTAATTTAAAGACCCTATAAGTAAGGGGTCTCAGTTGATTGGGTAAGAGATTCCCAGAAGAGCCAGGTTTCCTATACGAAGTAGGAGACCTGGGGCGATGAGGATGCTTGAAGAGCAAGTAAGTGGATATCTATAAATACAGGGTAAACCTAGAAGAAAAAGGTACGCAATAAGTTGCATTCATTCCACACTTTCCTACCACTACGCCTTTGATACAGGACTAGATACTAACTTAGGCATCGGAGGGCCTTTGCCACGAGAGGCAAAGGTGCGCTCACCCCTTGTCTGTTTTACAGGTTAGGGTTCAGGCGAAGGTATTAGGGTTCCGGTTGGGCAGCACGTGAAGGAAGGAGATTCAGTGCTGTTTTAGGTACTATCTATTTTTCTCCACCTACAATTGGCGCCGTCTGTGGGAATCGAACCCACGACCACATGGTAGAGGTAGATCCAGTCACACCGATTACCGACAAAAATCAGGCTGGTGACGGAGGGGATAAGTCCCCACCAGGTGCCCCGAGAAAGCCAACTAGCGGGCATGATAAGAGGACCACGAGCAGGGATCCTCTTACCATCCATAACAACTCCAAGAATAGGGAGGGTAAGACGGCTACAACCTCCACAAGAAGGAG
Source organism: Rhododendron griersonianum (assembly GCA_018127125.1). NCBI lineage: Eukaryota > Viridiplantae > Streptophyta > Magnoliopsida > Ericales > Ericaceae > Rhododendron > Rhododendron griersonianum. The sequence continues at coordinate 7,316,160 of CM030797.1, read as the reverse complement.
CAAATCCCATCATAGGGAGGAATCAGTTGCATATTCGAGAAGTGTGCACAGCAACGAGGATATCCTCGATAAAAAGAGGCAGGAAGTCGAGGAATATGCTCGACTAATACGGAAGAGGGAACACGAGATCCGAGAGTTAGAGCGGATCCGTGAACATCCCGAGGATTCTGGGTTAGAAAGGGGGTCCAAGGGAGATGGGTTGGTCATGGTGCGGTACAGAAAGGCCCCTTCACGAAGGAGGAGGAGCAGATCCAGAACCCCCACTCCTCCCAAAAAGAGAGCTTCTTCACGAAAAAGAAGAAGCAGGAGTCCAAGCAAGCAAAAGACTCCCCCATGTTACAGAAGCAGGAGCAGAAGCTCCTCACCCGAGGAGGGCATAAGAAAACACCCCAGAGACAGGTATGAGAGACCTACTAGTGATTGGAACAGGGCAGTAACCCACGAATCCAAGAAGGGAGAGGATGGGTCTATGACTGCACGAGAAGCAGCAAGGCGGGCCCTAAGTAATATAGCAGCGTCGCCCTTTTCAAAAAAGCTACAGGATGCGCGTCTGCCGAGCAGAGTGAAGCACGGGACGTTCGTGCTTTACGAGACAAGTGCAGATCCCGTTGCTCATGTGCAACATTACCAACAGGCAATGTTCATGCATGATGGAGATGACGCCATCATGTGCAAGATGTTCACTTCAAGCTTGGGAAAGGTGGCTTTATCTTGGTTTCATAAGTTGGAACCCCGATCCATAAGAGGATGGACACAGTTAGCAGAAGAGTTCACTGCTCGGTTCTTAACCAGTAGAAAGGCTCCCAAGACATTCGAAAGTCTCTCAATGATGAAGCAGAAGGACAACGAGCCAATCAGAGATTATGCAAAGAAATACTGGGAGACCTTTAACGAGATAGACAGTTGCAGTGAGGAGTATGCTATTGCAACCTTCAAAACTGGCTTGCCTGTTCGGGGAGAGTTACGCCGGTCATTGAATAAGCATCATGTGTCATCATTGGCCAGGCTAATGGAGTGTATCGAACAACACGCCAGGATGGAGGATGACATACTCCGGGAGGAAGGCAGAGCTGTTGCCGAACAGCCAAAAACTCCAGCAAAGAAGTCTGATAAGCCGGAACCTAAGACCTATAGGAAAGAGTACGGGCAGGCTAAGAAAGAGCCCTACAAGGAAAAACAGGCGCCTGATCCAAAGTCGTTCTTTTCGATAACCACGGTTTGGAAAGAACCAATTTACAGGATTCTTTATCGAATAAAGAATCAGCCTTTCTTCAAATGGCCCCCAAGTCTAGGTGGAGATAAGGAGGCAAAACGTGCTACGAATCAGCACTGCAGTTACCACAGGGATTGGGGTCATATGACAGAGGATTGTGAGATGTACAAGAAACATCTCGATGATTTGGTCTCTCGTGGTTACCTTAAGGAATTTATTCAGGACGATCCCAAAGATAAAGGGAAAGCAATGGAGTTGGATTACGAGCAGAATCCTAGGGGGTGATCCATATGATACATGGATTGGCCACACCTTATACGAGGAATGAGGTGAGATTGATGCAGAGGCAGGTCAAGCACGATCAGTATGTTATGCGAGTGGGAAACAAAAGGGGGCGAGAGAATGATGTGCCCAATGAAGCTATAGTCTTTACAGATGAAGATCTGAAAGAGGTCCAGGTGCCCCACAACGATGCATTAGTCATAACCCTACGAATTGGGGAATATGACATTGAGAGGATCCTGGTAGATTCGGGGAGCTGTACAGAGGTATTGTATTACGATGCATTCAAAAAGTTGGGGCTGAAGCAGACAGATTTGGAACAGTCTATTACGCCTTTGGTTGGATTTGGTGCGAGTGCAGTATGGCCCCTTGGAAAGGTGAAAGTGCCCGTTCGGGCAGGAACAGTGGTCCTAAGAACGGATTTTTTAGTTGTAGATGTACCATCCTCCTATAATGCAATCATAGGAAGGACTTGGTTACACAAGATGAGGGCTGTTTCTTCCACCTATCACCAGATGGTGAAATTCCCAGGGTCCCACGGGATTGAAAAGATAAAAGGGAATCAAAAATCAGCACAACAGTGCTTGATTTCAATCATCAAGAAAGTTCCGAAGGCCCATCAAGTCCATACAGTAGAGGCAGATCAACCAACTGTTGAAGATGTTGGAAGAAATCCAACAGACAAAGTAGTGGAAGGCCTAAAGAAAATACAGATCAACGAAACTGATCCCGAAAGGTATTTTTTGATTGGAGAGTCACTACCGGATGAGGAGGAATCCGAATTGATAGGTTTCTTGAAAGAACATATTGATGTGTTTGCATGGGTACCAGAGGAGATGCCTGGAGTGGATGCAGATGTGATCTGTCACCACCTAAATGTCGACCCGCAGCACAAGCCCGTTATTCAGAAGAAAAGAAGGGCAACAGTACAGCATGTTGATGCTGTTATTGAAGAGGTGGACCGTTTGCTAGAGGCTAAAGCAATACGAGAGGTGTATTACCCAGAATGGCTGTCCAACACAGTGGTTGTGAAGAAGAAGAATGGGAAGTGGCTTGTCTGTGTAGACTTCACAGACTTGAATAAAGCTTGTCCTAAGGATAGCTTCCCTCTCCCAAGGATTGATCAATTGGTTGACGCCACTGCTGGGTATGAACGAATGAGTTTCCTCGACGCATATCGAGGATACCATCAGATTGCCATGTTTGGGCCTGATCAGGAGAAGACTTCCTTCATTACACCACGAGGATTGTACTGCTACAGCGTTATGCCTTTTGGGCTAAGAAATGCAGGAGCAACTTACCAAAGGCTGGCTACAATCATGTTTAGGAAACTTCTTGGCCAGACTATGGAAGTATACATAGACGATATGGTAGTCAAAAGCAGGACCAGGCAGGGGCACATTCAGGACTTGAAAGAAGCCTTTGGAATTCTGAGGAAATACAAGTTGAAACTCAACGCCTCGAAGTGTGCGTTTGGAGTTGGCTCTGGGAAATTCCTGGGTCACCTAGTGACTCTGAGAGGAATCGAGGCAAATCCTGATCAGATAACGGCCTTACAAAAGCTTCAAAGTCCTAAGACTACGAAAGAAGTCCAGAGGTTGACAGGGATGGCTGCGGCCCTAAACAGGTTCATCAGCCGTTCAAGTGACAAATGTAGGCCTTTCTTCCAATTGCTCAAGAAAAGAGAGGGATTCGAATGGGGAGCAGAATGTGAGCAGGCGTTCAAAGACTTGAAGAAGTATTTGGCTCAAGCTCCCCTCTTGTCAACTCCAGACCCAGGTGAGATTTTGGTTTTGTATCTGGCAGTTTCTGAACATGCCGTAAGTGCGGTTCTGTTAAGAGACAAGGGACCCGAACAGATCCCAGTTTATTATGTAAGTAAAACACTTCTAGACGCAGAAACGAGGTATCTGCCCCTTGAGAAACTGGTCCTTGCTTTAAGGACGGCAACACGAAAACTGCCACATTATTTCCAAAGCCACAAAGTTGTGGTTTATACCGAGTTTCCCTTAAGATCACTGCTACGAAAGGCAGATTTCTCTGGACGAATCTCAACTTGGTCTGTTGAGTTAAGTCAGTATGATATTGACTATCAGCCGCGCACTGCGATCAAAGGCCAGGTGTTGGCTGATTTTGTGGCAGAATTTTCACCAACTGTAGCACCTCAGCCTCCTACGAGACAGGAGCAAAGGATTGAACCTTCAAGAAGAAAGGGTAAGACGCTTGCCGAACAGGACCCTTTGGAGTGGAAACTATTTGTTGATGGATCTGCCTGTAACACTGGTTCGGGCATTGGAATTGTTTTGTTCCCTCCCGGAGGGGTTATGTTGGAGCAATCTGTTCGGCTAGGCTTCACGTCATCGAATAATTTAGCAGAGTACGAGGCGCTCCTGGTAGGATTGAATAGTGCAAAAACTCTGAAGGTTAAAAGAATCAGAGTTTATTGTGATTCACAATTGGTCGTAAACCAACTGTCCGGCGAGTATGAAGCTCGAAATGAGAAGATGGCAGCCTACGTGGAGGCAGCCAAAAGTCTACTTGATACCTTCGAAAGGGTGTGTATAGAACAGATAAGCTCCGGACAGAATTCTCATGCAGATTCCTTGGCTTGGCTTGCTGCAGCTGTCCCAACTGAGCTCAAGCGAAAGGTAGCAGTTGGCTACTTGGCCGAGCCGAGCATCGGAAGAAGTATGGATTTGATCCTGGACGTGAACCAAGGACCAAGTTGGATGGATCCAATTGTAGAGTTTTTACATGATGAAACTCTCCCTACGGATAAAAAGGAAGCACACAAAATCAAAATCAAAACCAAGTCTGCAAGGTTTTGGCTATCCCCTGATGGAAAGTTATATAAGAAATCCTTCACTGGGCCATATTTGCTATGTGTGCATCCCGAAATGGTGCAGAAGTTCTTACATGAGATACACGAGGGAACATGTGGAAGCCATGCTGGAGGCAGATCCATTGCCCACCGAGCAATTTCTCAAGGTTATTGGTGGCCACACATGCAGGAAGATGCCAAGGTCTATGTTAAAATTTGTGAGAAGTGCCAAAAATTCTCACCCATGATAAAGACACCAGCCGAAGATTTGGTGCCATTAACTAGCCCTTGGCCATTTGCCCAGTGGGGTATGGACATCGTGGGTCCACTGCACAAAGCAACAGGAAATCGGAAGTTCTTGTTGGTGGCCACTGATTACTTCACCAAGTGGATTGAGGCAGAACCTTTGGCCAAAATCACCGAACCTATGATAGAAAGGTTTGTGTGGAAAAGCATTATCACTCGATTTGGGGTCCCTTACTCTTTGATCACAGATAATGGGGCACAATTCCAAAAAAAGTTCAAGACTTTTTGTTCCCAATATGGGATAAGGAACTATTACTCAACCCCTGCTTACCCTCAGAGCAATGGGCAAGCAGAAGCTTCCAATAAAACAATTCTTGATGGAATCAAGAAAAGGTTGGACAAGGCAAAAGGCAAGTGGCCTGATGAACTGCCCCTGGTCCTGTGGGCCCACCGAACAACACCTAGGAGATCTACGGGAGAGACTCCCTATTCGTTGGCATATGGTACAGAAGCAGTCATACCCCTGGAAATTGGACTTCCAACCAATAGGACTGCATTGGTTGAAAGTGGGGGTAATGACAGGGCTCTAGAAATTGCGCTTGATCTGGCCGAAGAGAGGAGGGAAAGGGCCTTGATCCATTTGGCCTCATATCAGGAACAGCTAACGAAAGGCTACAATAAACACGTCCACCCTCGAGAATTTGGCATTGGAGACCTTGTGCTTCGAAAAGTGCTTGGCAACACCAAAGTGGCTAATGAGGGAAAGCTTGGAGCAAATTGGGAAGGACCGTATCGAGTAACAGAAATTGCGGGCATTGGGGCTTATAGATTGGCTGACCTGGACGGGAACCCGGTACCAAGGCCTTGGAATGTCCACAATTTGAGGAAGTTCTTTGTTTAAAAGACTTTTTTGCTTTTTAATTCTGTTTTAGGATTATGTTACTGTGTGGGAATTACGAAGATAATTCCTTTGTTTTTCGAATTCTGTTTTAGAATTTTGTTATTTTGCGGGGATTACGAAGAAAATTCCATCGTTTTCTCCTTTTAGTTGCAAGGTGTACGCGTAACAACTCCTTAAGTTTGAGAAATAAAAGAAATAGTTTTTGTGAAAAGTATATAGTTCTTTCTTGATTGATGAATCCGAATAACGGTCAAATTGACCCTCCTTCGTATTGGGGAGCATGTGATTGGCATGAACGCCTTAAAACGTACGTATGAAAAATTAGATTATCAAAAGTACGAAATACTTGTTTGCACCAACGGCTGAGTACGAGAAACTTAAAAGTACGAGATACTTGTTTACATTAAAATACCCTAGTACGAAAAACCAGGACAGGTACGAAATACCTTACAGCATACAAACGAACATTGTATGAAAAAATCAATAAGTACGAAAAACTTAACCAATCTTTTAAGTACGAAAAACTTAAAACTCCCTATTACTCCTAAGTATGAAAAGACTTAGAAGCAATAGCTAAGTATGAGTACACTTAGAAATCTGTCCAAGTACGTGAGACTTGGGGAACATACGCAGATATGCAAAACAGACTTAGAAACATTCCTATGAAAAATTGGGATGCACACTTAGATCGATGATCAAGTATGAACACACTTGATAGGCATGTCAAATAACTAAGTATGAAAGACTTAGCATAAAAAACGCTTGGCCACGAAGGGCCCCTGCAAAATCAAAAAGGCCACGAAAAGGCCGAGCAAACCAATGTACTGCCACGAAGGGCCAAAATACCTGTGTTAAAAGTAATCAAAAGAGTACTGATGCCACGCAGGACTAAAGATTGTGGTCACGCAGGACCAGCAAAAATTTTACTAAGTGGTCAGGGGAACAGGCCGAGGCTTACCAAGTTAGTCCAGATTCTGGACCTCAGGCGCAGTGTTGCTCGGATCAACAGGAGCATTACTATCTCCAAATGGTTGTTCTTCCAGGTTGACGGTCTCCACAGCGGCTCCCTCTATGGTTGGCTGTTCATCATGGGCTTCTTGGGATCCAAGATGGGCAGCCTGTGTCTCCATCTCTATCTCTTCATCCGCATCAGCAAAATCGTCAATTTGCTCTTCAATATCATCAAGAGCAGGCTCCACGGAGCCATGAGATGGCTGGGCACATCTGCTAGGCAAATCATTGTCAACCCAAAGGGTGCAATCATCAGGGGCCTTGATCTTAATCAAGCACGCCTCCCATCCAGCAGCCCAGATGTGATCCTGGATACCAGGCATCTGCTCCACATAACTTGTTGTAGCAGCATCAAACCCTTTCTTAAAACCGTCATCATATGCTATCTTGTTGGTGCTATCAATTTCAGACAGCGCTTGGCGAAGGTTTTCTTCAGCAGCACCCAGTTTCCCGTTCATCTCATCAGAATCCAGCTTCGCTTTATCTCTCTCCCTTTCCACCCTTGTGACTGATCGAATCAGACGAGTATTCTCGTTCATCAGTCTGATTCTTTCAGCGTCTGCTTCCTGGAACCTTTGTCCCAGGGTGACCATCTTTTGGATAAACTAGAAAGACAAACCAACAAGTTCTTTAAATATGCTGGTAAAGAAATCATGTACCTCGAATACGGTGCAACAAGAGGTGGAAAAGATAAATGAGAATTACCTTGATTCCGCTAACAAGACCAGTGGAGACAAGCCGATCAGAAGTAGATGAGGACTCCTTCTGCATATCCACGGGAAGCAGCAGACTTTGAGCAAGGGCCAATGCGGTTTCCGAAGAACTCGCACTATCCCCAACATTTACTGGACGGTCCCCCCTCACGAGTCGAGGGGCCCAAGCCTCATGAACAACCTGGGTAACCGATGAAGGAGTCTCCAGGGTTGGTATAGGGGTTTGTGTGTCCGAAGCACCAGCTTCTTGATGCCTTAGGCGTTTGTCCCGATGGGTATCAGAAGCCTCTTGGGAACCATCTTGTCCCTGAGGAGAGGAGGACGATCGAGGTCCTGGCCCTCTGGAGCGTCGAGGTGCAGGGGGGCAAGGCCAGTAGAGGCCACCCTGACCGGGGCACCGCGCCCCCGGGGGGAGATGGTAAGTAAGGCGCTGAGATTAAGAGGTTGATGAGACATGGTACCTGAAACTGGTGGGGACGGAGAGTATCCTCCCAAGGATGATTGATTGGTGTCTTGTTGAATAACTAATTGCTCGGGCTGTTGCTGAATGGGCTCCTGATGACGAGAAGACCTTCTTAGATTTAAACGAGGGAGAGGGACCCCTTCAGAGATTGGAACCTCGCCTGGCTGACCGGCGACTGTTACTCCAGCACCTGGCCTCGAAATCCTAGGTGGGGGTGCAGTCGAGGTTGATGCACCGCTGGTGCTTGGGTTCGCAAGTCTCCTATCAATGAACCCCCTGTAGGCTGGATCGTAGCCTAATAAGACATTTGCATCACGCCCTCGTCCAGCAGTGCGTGTACCTACAACACCTTTGTATCTTAAAACTGTGTTGATCTCCCCTTCTCGAATATAGCTTGGTTCCCTCCTCGGGCGTCTATTAGCATTTTCGGCTGAAACAACAAGAAATGGAACTCTCAGTGAGGAACTTCGATGTAAGAGGAAAAAGTGATTAAACTTAAAAGAATAGAAAGCAGAGGCGTACGTGGGAAACCCCATTCGTGGGGGACGTGGACACCCACCACCTGGCCATCTTCCCCCATGGGCTCGAAAGCTCCAGTAATGTAGAGGAAGTCCATCTCGTGGTCCCGAGCAGAGTCTGGCAGGTTAAGCACGAAACGCTTCTCTGCTTTTCTCACTTTAAGGTAGTAAGTATTGTATTCTCGATTCAATACAATGCTATACCACCACTGGATTTCCCAGATTCCTATATTGGTCCCTAAGATTTTGTTCAAAGCTACGACTCCCATAACCAATCTGAAAAAATTGGTGGATACTTGCATGGGGTTGAGTCGGTACCAATTAAGAACACGTCGAAGTAGTGGATCGAGGGGGAAACAAACTCCACCCTCGACAATTGCTACGATTGGGATACATGTTCTATCCCATTTACAGGCATTTCTAGTCGCACCTAGAGGGGCGAGTTCTAAACCAACGGTTTCTGGAATATTGTATTTAGTCCTAAACGCCGCCATTGCAGCGGGTGTCTCGCAGAGTTTTCGGAATTTTCCTGGCTTAACGCCACTATCAGCTTCATCCGCCATGGATGAATCACAGAAAACTGAGACAGAATGAAATCTGGAAATGGGATCGAAACCCTAGACGAAAAGGAGACTGAGAACGAAGTCTCGAGACGAAATAAAAACAGAAGATAAGAATAAGAGGTCTTACAGGAATGAAATCGATTTCGCAGACGGCGGCGATGGCGGACTGAAGATGAACAGTTCTCGTCTGGTTTCAGAGAGAGAAGACCGACGCTTTTTGAAACTTTGGGTGGAAAACCCAAAAAGATCCCTTCTTGGGATTAAAGCGAGGAGACGGAGGTGAACCGTCTCTCCTCACAACCGTTATATGAGAGATAACGGAAAAGGAATCAACGAGAACAAAGTTCTAAACACCGTTACACCAAACGTTAGTTCAAATTTAAAGCGAGGTGTACGAAATACGCCACGTGGAGTCATTATTTCCAGGAAATTATGACTAAACCGCCAAAAGACATCAATGGGAACCCAATGACTATATCTGCACGGGATCTGATCTGTTCGGCCTCAAGTTCGTTCTTTGAGCTTTACTCATCACCTTCGAAAAATAGGTGATAAGCAAAAGCTGGGGAGCAATTGTAGGGAGGTGTTCCCGAACAGGTGCAAATAGTTGCCGAACACGTGGTGTTCTTGATAAAGTGTAATGAGGAAAGTGATATGGGGGCCCATATAAGGTGGGCGGCGGCGGTAAGGTCCAGTGCTACGAGGAGGCACCAGATTAGACGATCTGTTCGGCTGGGATAAGCCAGTGACATGAGAAGTCATTAACTGGTACAATTTGTTCGGCCTAGGTGGGCCGGTGACATGAGAAGTCATGTACTTGTGCAGTCTGTTCGGTAGGGGCATATGCCGAACAGATAGAATCATCTGATGAAACAATGTCTTAAGAGATAAGGCGATAGGAGTGTTCTGAAAGAGGAGCCCAGTATACGGTAAAGATAAGTTAAGGGGCAGTCCTATTATGGGACGAACCCCTCTAATTTAAAGACCCTATAAGTAAGGGGTCTCAGTTGATTGGGTAAGAGATTCCCAGAAGAGCCAGGTTTCCTATACGAAGTAGGAGACCTGGGGCGATGAGGATGCTTGAAGAGCAAGTAAGTGGATATCTATAAATACAGGGTAAACCTAGAAGAAAAAGGTACGCAATAAGTTGCATTCATTCCACACTTTCCTACTGAATTTAGGGTTTTGATACAGTACGAGATACTAACTTAGGCATCGGAGGGCCTTTGCCACGAGAGGCAAAGGTGCGCTCACCCCTTGTCTGTTTTACAGGTTAGGGTTCAGGCGAAGGTATTAAGGTTCCGGTTGGGCAGCACGTGAAGGAAGGAGATTCAGTGCTATTTTAGGTACTATCTATTTTTCTCCACCTACAATTGGCGCCGTCTGTGGGAATCGAACCCACGACCACATGGTAGAGGTAGATCCAGTCACACCGATTACCGACAAAAATCAGGCTGGTGACGGAGGGGATAAGTCCCCACCAGGTGCCCCGAGAAAGCCAACTAGCGGGCATGATAAGAGGACCACGAGCAGGGATCCTCTTACCATCCATAACAACTCCAAGAATAGGGAGGGTAAGACGGCTACAACCTCCACAAGAAGGAGCAAATCCCATCACAGGGAGGAATCAGTTGCATATTCGAGAAGTGTGCACAGCAACGAGGATATCCTCGATAAAAAGAGGCAGGAAGTCGAGGAATATGCTCGACTAATACGGAAGAGGGAACACGAGATCCGAGAGTTAGAGCGGATCCGTGAACATCCCGAGGATTCTGGGTTAGCAGAAAGGGGGTCCAAGGGAGATGGGTTGGTCATGGTGCGGTACAGAAAGGCCCCTTTCACGAAGGAGGAGGAGCAGATCCAGAACCCCCACTCCTCCCAAAAAGAGAGCTTCTTCACGAAAAAGAAGAAGCAGGAGTCCAAGCAAGCAAAAGACTCCCCCATGTTACAGAAGCAGGAGCAGAAGCTCCTCACCCGAGGAGGGCATAAGAAAACACCCCAGAGACAGGTATGAGAGACCTACTAGTGATTGGAACAGGGCAGTAACCCACGAATCCAAGAAGGGAGAGGATGGGTCTATGACTGCACGAGAAGCAGCAAGGCGGGCCCTAAGTAATATAGCAGCGTCGCCCTTTTCAAAAAAGCTACAGGATGCGCGTCTGCCGAGCAGAGTGAAGCACGGGACGTTCGTGCTTTACGAGACAAGTGCAGATCCCGTTGCTCATGTGCAACATTACCAACAGGCAATGTTCATGCATGATGGAGATGACGCCATCATGTGCAAGATGTTCCCTTCAAGCTTGGGAAAGGTGGCTTTATCTTGGTTTCATAAGTTGGAACCCCGATCCATAAGAGGATGGACACAGTTAGCAGAAGAGTTCACTGCTCGGTTCTTAACCAGTAGAAAGGCTCCCAAGACATTCGAAAGTCTCTCAATGATGAAGCAGGAGGACAACGAGCCGATCAGAGACTACGCAAAGAAATACCTGGGAGACCTTTAACGAGATAGACAGTTGCAGTGAGGAGTATGCTATTGCAACCTTCAAAACTGGCTTGCCTGTTCGGGGAGAGTTACGCCGGTCATTGAATAAGCATCATGTGTCATCATTGGCCAGGCTAATGGAGTGTATCGAACAACACGCCAGGATGGAGGATGACATACTCCGGGAGGAAGGCAGAGCTGTTGCCGAACAGCCAAAAACTCCAGCAAAGAAGTCTGATAAGCCGGAACCTAAGACCTATAGGAAAGAGTACGGGCAGGCTAAGAAAGAGCCCTACAAGGAAAAACAGGCGCCTGATCCAAAGTCGTTCTTTTCGATAACCACGGTTTGGAAAGAACCAATTTACAGGATTCTTTATCGAATAAAGAATCAGCCTTTCTTCAAATGGCCCCCAAGTCTAGGTGGAGATAAGGAGGCAAAACGTGCTACGAATCAGCACTGCAGTTACCACCGGGATTGGGGTCATATGACAGAGGATTGTGAGATGTACAAGAAACATCTCGATGATTTGGTCTCTCGTGGTTACCTTAAGGAATTTATTCAGGACGATCCCAAAGATAAAGGGAAAGCAATGGAGTTGGATTACGAGCAGAATCCTAGGGGGGTGATCCATATGATACATGGATTGGCCACACCTTATACGAGGAATGAGGTGAGATTGATGCAGAGGCAGGTCAAGCACGATCAGTATGTTATGCGAGTGGGAAACAAAAGGGGGCGAGAGAATGATGTGCCCAATGAAGCTATAGTCTTTACAGATGAAGATCTGAAAAAGGTCCAAGTGCCCCACAACGATGCATTAGTCATAACCCTACGAATTGGGGAATATGACATTGAAAGAATCCTGGTAGATTCTGGGAGCTGTACAGAGGTATTGTATTATGATGCATTCAAAAAGTTGGGGCTGAAGCAGACAGATTTGGAACAATCTATTACGCCTTTGGTAGGATTTGGTGCAAGTGCAGTATGGCCCCTTGGAAAGGTGACAGTACCCGTTCGGGCAGGAACAGTGGTCCTGAGAACGGATTTTTTAGTTGTAGATGTACCATCCTCCTATAATGCAATCATAGGAAGGACTTGGTTACACAAGATGAGGGCTGTTTCTTCCACCTATCACCAGATGATGAAATTCCCAGGGTCCCACGGGATTGAAAAGATAAAAGGGAATCAAAAATCAGCACAACAGTGCTTGATTTCAATCATCAAGAAAGTTCCGAAGGCCCATCAAGTCCATACAGTAGAGGCAGATCAACCAACTGTTGAAGATGTTGGAAGAAATCCAACAGACAAAGTAGTGGAAGGCCTAAAGAAAATACAGATCAACGAAACTGATCCCGAAAGGTATTTTTTGATTGGAGAGTCACTACCGGATGAGGAGGAATCCGAATTGATAGGTTTCTTGAAAGAACATATTGATGTGTTTGCATGGGTACCAGAGGAGATGCCTGGAGTGGATGCAGATGTGATCTGTCACCACCTAAATGTCGACCCGCAGCACAAGCCCGTTATTCAGAAGAAAAGAAGGGCAACAGTACAGCATGTTGATGCTGTTATTGAAGAGGTGGACCGTTTGCTAGAGGCTAAAGCAATACGAGAGGTGTATTACCCAGAATGGCTGTCCAACACAGTGGTTGTGAAGAAGAAGAATGGGAAGTGGCTTGTCTGTGTAGACTTCACAGACTTGAATAAAGCTTGTCCTAAGGATAGCTTCCCTCTCCCAAGGATTGATCAGCTGGTTGACGCCACTGCTGGGTATGAACGAATGAGTTTCCTCGACGCATATCGAGGATACCATCAGATTGCCATGTTTGGGCCTGATCAGGAGAAGACTTCCTTCATTACACCACGAGGATTGTACTGCTACAGCGTTATGCCTTTTGGGCTAAGAAATGCAGGAGCAACTTACCAAAGGCTGGCTACAATCATGTTTAGGAAACTTCTTGGCCAGACTATGGAAGTATACATAGACGATATGGTAGTCAAAAGCAGGACCAGGCAGGGGCACATTCAGGACTTGAAAGAAGCCTTTGGAATTCTGAGGAAATACAAGTTGAAACTCAACGCCTCGAAGTGTGCGTTTGGAGTTGGCTCTGGGAAATTCCTGGGTCACCTAGTGACTCTGAGAGGAATCGAGGCAAATCCTGATCAGATAACGGCCTTACAAAAGCTTCAAAGTCCTAAGACTACGAAAGAAGTCCAGAGGCTGACAGGGATGGCTGCGGCCCTAAACAGGTTCATCAGCCGTTCAAGTGACAAATGTAGGCCTTTCTTCCAATTGCTCAAGAAAAGAGAGGGATTCGAATGGGGAGCAGAATGTGAGCAGGCGTTCAAAGACTTGAAGAAGTATTTGGCTCAAGCTCCCCTCTTGTCAACTCCAGACCCAGGTGAGATTTTGGTTTTGTATCTGGCAGTTTCTGAACATGCCGTAAGTGCGGTTCTGTTAAGAGACAAGGGACCCGAACAGATCCCAGTTTATTATGTAAGTAAAACACTTCTAGACGCAGAAACGAGGTATCTGCCCCTTGAGAAACTGGTCCTTGCTTTAAGGACGGCAACACGAAAACTGCCACATTATTTCCAAAGCCACAAAGTTGTGGTTTATACCGAGTTTCCCTTAAGATCACTGCTACGAAAGGCAGATTTCTCTGGACGGATCTCAACTTGGTCTGTCGAGTTAAGTCAGTATGATATTGACTTCCAGCCGCGCACTGCAATGAAGGGCCAGTGTTGGCTGATTTTGTGGCAGAGTTTTCACCAGCAATAGCGCCTCAGCCTCCTACGAGACAGGAGCAAAGGATTGAACCTTCAAGAAGAAAGGGTAAGACGCTTGCCGAACAGGACCCTTTGGAATGGAAACTATTTGTTGATGGATCTGCCTGTAACACTGGTTCAGGCATTGGAATTGTTTTGTTCCCTCCCGGAGAGGTTATGATTGAGCAATCTGTTCGGCTAGGATTCAGTGCATCGAATAATGTAGCAGAGTACGAGGCTCTCCTGGTAGGATTGAACAGTGCAAAAACTCTGAAGGTTAAAAGAATCAGAGTTTATTGTGATTCACAGCTGGTGGTGAACCAACTGTCCGGCGAGTATGAAGCTCGAAATGAGAAGATGGCAGCCTACGTGGAGGCAGCCAAAAGTCTACTTGATACCTTCGAAAGGGTGTGTATAGAACAGATAAGCTCCGGACAGAATTCTCATGCAGATTCCTTGGCTTGGCTTGCTGCAGCTGTCCCAACTGAGCTCAAGCGAAAGGTAGCAGTTGGCTACTTGGCCGAGCCGAGCATCGGAAGAAGTATGGATTTGATCCTGGACGTGAACCAAGGACCAAGTTGGATGGATCCAATCGTAGAGTTTTTACATGATGAAACTCTCCCTACGGATAAAAAGGAAGCACACAAAATCAAAATCAAAACCAAGTCTGCAAGGTTTTGGCTATCCCCTGATGGAAAGTTATATAAGAAATCCTTCACTGGGCCATATTTGCTATGTGTGCATCCCGAAATGGTGCAGAAGTTCTTACATGAGATACACGAGGGAACATGTGGAAGCCATGCTGGAGGCAGATCCATTGCCCACCGAGCAATTTCTCAAGGTTATTGGTGGCCACACATGCAGGAAGATGCCAAGGTCTATGTTAAAATTTGTGAGAAGTGCCAAAAATTCTCACCCATGATAAAGACACCAGCCGAAGATTTGGTGCCATTAACTAGCCCTTGGCCATTTGCCCAGTGGGGTATGGACATCGTGGGTACACTGCACAAAGCAACAGGAAATCGGAAGTTCTTGTTGGTGGCCACTGATTACTTCACCAAGTGGATTGAGGCAGAACCTTTGGCCAAGATCACTGAACCTATGATAGAAAGGTTTGTGTGGAAAAGCATTATCACTCGATTTGGGGTCCCTTACTCTTTGATTACAGATAATGGGGCACAGTTCCAGAAAAAGTTCAAAACTTTTTGTTCCCAATATGGGATAAGGAACTATTACTCAACCCCTGCCTACCCTCAGAGCAATGGGCAAGCAGAAGCTTCCAACAAAACAATTCTTGATGGAATCAAGAAGAGGCTGGACAAGGCAAAAGGCAAATGGCCTGATGAACTGCCCCTGGTCCTGTGGGCCCACCGAACAACACCTAGGAGATCTACGGGAGAGACTCCCTATTCGTTGGCATATGGTACAGAAGCAGTCATACCCCTGGAAATTGGACTTCCAACCAATAGGACTGCATTGGTTGAAAGTGGGGGTAATGACAGGGCTCTAGAAATTGCGCTTGATCTGGCCGAAGAGAGGAGGGAAAGGGCCTTGATCCATTTGGCCTCATATCAGGAACAGCTAACGAAAGGCTACAATAAACACGTCCACCCTCGAGAATTTGGCATTGGAGACCTTGTGCTTCGAAAAGTGCTTGGCAACACCAAAGTGGCTAATGAGGGAAAGCTTGGAGCAAATTGGGAAGGACCGTATCGAGTAATAGAAATTGCGGGCATTGGGGCTTATAGATTGGCTGACCTGGACGGGAACCCGGTACCAAGGCCTTGGAATGTCCACAATTTGAGGAAGTTCTTTGTTTAAAAGACTTTTTTGCTTTTTAATTCTGTTTTAGGATTATGTTACTGTGTGGGAATTACGAAGATAATTCCTTTGTTTTTCGAATTCTGTTTTAGAATTTTGTTATTTTGCGGGGATTACGAAGAAAATTCCATCGTTTTCTCCTTTTAGTTGCAAGGTGTACGCGTAACAACTCCTTAAGTTTGAGAAATAAAAGAAATAGTTTTTGTGAAAAGTATATAGTTCTTTCTTGATTGATGAATCCGAATAACGGTCAAATTGACCCTCCTTCGTATTGGGGAGCATGTGATTGGCATGAACGCCTTAAAACGTACGTATGAAAAATTAGATTATCAAAAGTACGAAATACTTGTTTGCACCAACGGCTGAGTACGAGAAACTTAAAAGTACGAGATACTTGTTTACATTAAAATACCCTAGTACGAAAAACCAGGACAGGTACGAAATACCTTACAACATACAAACGAACATTGTATGAAAAAATCAATAAGTACGAAAAACTTAACCAATCTTTTAAGTACGAAAAACTTAAAACTCCCTATTACTCCTAAGTATGAAAAGACTTAGAAGCAATAGCTAAGTATGAGTACACTTAGAAATCTGTCCAAGTACGTGAGACTTGGGGAACATACGCAGATATGCAAAACAGACTTAGAAACATTCCTATGAAAAATTGGGATGCACACTTAGATCGATGATCAAGTATGAACACACTTGATAAGCATGTCAAATAACTAAGTATGAAAGACTTAGCATAAAAACGCTTGGCCACGAAGGGCCCCCGCAAAATCAAAAGCCACGAAGGGCCGAGCGAACCAAAGTAATGCCACGAAGGGCCAAAATACCTGTGTTAAAAGTATTCAAAAGAGTACTGATGCCACGCAGGACTAAAGATTGTGGTCACGCAGGACCAGCAAAAATTTTACTAAGTGGTCAGGGGAACAGGCCGAGGCTTACCAAGTTAGTCCAGTTTCTGGACCTCAGGCGCAGTGTTGCTCGGATCAACAGGAGCATTACTATCTCCAAATGGTTGTTCTTCCAGGTTGACGGTCTCCACAGCGGCTCCCTCTATGGTTGGCTGTTCATCATGGGCTTCTTGGGATCCAAGATGGGCAGCCTGTGTCTCCATCTCTATCTCTTCATCCGCATCAGCAAAATCGTCAATTTGCTCTTCAATATCATCAAGAGCAGGCTCCACGGAGCCATGAGATGGCTGGGCACGTCTGCTAGGCAAATCATTGTCAACCCAAAGGGTGCAATCATCAGGGGCCTTGATCTTAATCAAGCACGCCTCCCATCCAGCAGCCCAGATGTGATCCTGGATACCAGGCATCTGCTCCACATAACTTGCTGTAGCAGCATCAAACCCTTTCTTAAAACCGTCATCATATGCTATCTTGTTGGTGCTATCAATTTCAGACAGCGCTTGGCGAAGGTTTTCTTCAGCAGCACCCAGTTTCCCGTTCATCTCATCAGAATCCAGCTTCGCTTTATCTCTCTCCCTTTCCACCCTTGTGACTGATCGAATCAGACGTGTGTTCTCATTCATCAGTCTGATTCTTTCAGCGTCTGCTTCCTGGAACCTTTGTCCCAGGGTGACCATCTTTTGGATAAACTAGAAAGACAAACCAACAAGTTCTTTAAATATGCTGGTAAAGAAATCATGTACCTCGAATACGGTGCAACAAGAGGTGGAAAAGATAAATGAGAATTACCTTGATTCCGCTAACAAGACCAGTGGAGACAAGCCGATCAGAAGTAGATGAGGACTCCTTCTGCATATCCACGGGAAGCAGCAGACTTTGAGCAAGGGCCAATGCGGTTTCCGAAGAGCTCGCACTATCCCCAACATTTACTGGACGGTCCCCCCTCACGAGTCGAGGGGCCCAAGCCTCATGAACAACCTGGGTAACCGATGAAGGAGTCTCCAGGGTTGGTATAGGGGTTTGTGTGTCCGAAGCACCAGCTTCTTGATGCCTTAGGCGTTTGTCCCGATGGGTATCAGAAGCCTCTTGGGAACCATCTTGTCCCTGAGGAGAGGAGGACGATCGAGGTCCTGGCCCTCTGGAGCGTCGAGGTGCAGGGGGGCAAGGCCAGTAGAGGCCACCCTGACCGGGGCACCGCGTCCCCGGGGAGAGATGGTAAGTAAGGTGCTGAGATTAAGAGGTTGATGAGACATGGTACCTGAAACTGGTGGGGACGGAGAGTATCCTGCCGAGGATGATTGACTGGTGTCTTGTTGAATAACTAATTGCTCGGGCTGTTGCTGAATGGGCTCCTGATGACGAGAAGATCTTCTTAGATTTAAACGAGGAAGAGGGACCCCTTCAGAGATTGGAACCTCTCCTGGCTGACCGGCGACTGTTACTCCAGCACCTGGCCTCGAACTCCTAGGTGGGGGTGCAGTCGAGGTTGATGCACCGCTGGTGCTTGGGTTCGCAAGTCTCCTATCAATGAACCCCCTGTAGGCTGGATCGTAGCCTAATAAGACATTTGCATCACGCCCTCGTCCAGCAGTGCGTGTACCTACAACACCTTTGTATCTTAAAACTGTGTTGATCTCCCCTTCTCGAATATAGCTTGGTTCCCTCCTCGGGCGTCTATTAGCATTTTCGGCTGAAACAACAAGAAATGGAACTCTCAGTGAGGAACTTCGATGTAAGAGGAAAAAGTGATTAAACTTAAAAGAATAGAAAGCGGAGGCGTACGTGGGAAACCCCATTCGTGGGGGACGTGGACACCCACCACCTGGCCATCTTCCCCCATGGGCTCGAAAGCTCCAGTAATGTAGAGGAAGTCCATCTCGTGGTCCCGAGCAGAGTCTGGCAGGTTAAGCACGAAACGCTTCTCTGCTTTTCTCACTTTAAGGTAGTAAGTATTGTATTCTCGATTCAATACAATGCTATACCACCACTGGATTTCCCAGATTCCTATATTGGTCCCTAAGATTTTGTTCAAAGCTACGACTCCCATAACCAATCTGAAAAAATTGGTGGATACTTGCATGGGGTTGAGTCGGTACCAATTAAGAACACGTCGAAGTAGTGGATCGAGGGGGAAACGAACTCCACCCTCGACAATTGCTACGATTGGGATACATGTTCTATCCCATTTACAGGCATTTCTAGTCGCACCTAGAGGGGCGAGTTCTAAACCAACGGTTTCTGGAATATTGTATTTAGTCCTAAACGCCGCCATTGCAGCGGGTGTCTCGCAGAGTTTTCGGAATTTTCCTGGCTTAACGCCACTATCAGCTTCATCCGCCATGGATGAATCACAGAAAACTGAGACAGAATGAAATCTGGAAATGGGATCGAAACCCTAGACGAAAAGGAGACTGAGAACGAAGTCTCGAGACGAAATAAAAACAGAAGATAAGAATAAGAGGTCTTACAGGAATGAAATCGATTTCGCAGACGGCGGCGATGGCGGACTGAAGATGAACAGTTCTCGTCTGGTTTCAGAGAGAGAAGACCGACGCTGTGTGAAACTTTGGGTGGAAAACCCAAAACGATCCCTGCTTGGGATTAAAGCGAGGAGACGGAGGTGAACCGTCTCCTCACAACCGTTATATGAGAGATAACGGAAAAGGAATCAACGAGAACAAAGTTCTAAACACCGTTACACCAAACGTTAGTTCAAATTTAAAGCGAGGTGTACGAAATACGCCACGTGGAGTCATTATTTCCAGGAAATTATGACTAAACCGCCAAAAGACATCAATGGGAACCCAATGACTATATCTGCACGGGATCTGATCTGTTCGGCCTCAAGTTCGTTCTTTGAGCTTTACTCATCACCTTCGAAAAATAGGTGATAAGCAAAAGCTGGGGAGCAATTGTAGGGAGGTGTTCCCGAACAAGTGCAAATAGTTGCCGAACACGTGGTGTTCTTGATAAAGTGTAATGAGGAAAGTGATATGGGGGCCCATATAAGGTGGGCGGCGGCGGTAAGGTCCAGTGCTACGAGGAGGCACCAGATTAGACGATCTGTTCGGCTGGGATAAGCCAGTGACATGAGAAGTCATTAACTGGTACAGTTTGTTCGGCCTAGGTGGGCCGGTGACATGAGAAGTCATGTACTTGTGCAGTCTGTTCGGTAGGGGCATATGCCGAACAGATAGAATCATCTGATGAAACAATGTCTTAAGAGATAAGGTGATAGGAGTGTTCTGAAAGAGGAGCCCAGTATACGGTAAAGATAAGTTAAGGGGCAGTCCTATTATGGGACGAACCCCTCTAATTTAAAGACCCTATAAGTAAGGGGTCTCAGTTGATTGGGTAAGAGATTCCCAGAAGAGCCAGGTTTCCTATACGAAGTAGGAGACCTGGGGCGATGAGGATGCTTGAAGAGCAAGTAAGTGGATATCTATAAATACAGGGTAAACCTAGAAGAAAAAGGTACGCAATAAGTTGCATTCATTCCACACTTTCCTACTGAATTTAGGGTTTTGATACAGTACGAGATACTAACTTAGGCATCGGAGGGCCTTTGCCACGAGAGGCAAAGGTGCGCTCACCCCTTGTCTGTTTTACAGGTTAGGGTTCAGGCGAAGGTATTAGGGTTCCGGTTGGGCAGCACGTGAAGGAAGGAGATTCAGTGCTGTTTTAGGTACTATCTATTTTTCTCCACCTACAGTCTCTAAACTCTAAGAAACCTACCTGTACTTATTGTCGTTGGCCTGGGCATGTAAAAGAAAATTGCTATAAGTTGCATGGTTATCCACCGGGCCATCGACTTCACAAGGGCGCATCAAATCCTTCAACACCTGCCATGGCAAATAAAGTTTCTTCTGTTGCTCCGCCGAGTGTTTTTACCTCAAATCCTTCAACATCTGCTATGGCGAATCAAGTTTCTTCCGCTGCTCCGCCGGGTGTTTTTCCTTTCACTCTAGAGCAATGTCAACAACTACTGGCATTGCTTCATAACTCTCAACACATGGCAAATTCTGTAGGTAACATTCCGCCAAATTGCAACCTCTCAGGTATTGCACTCAATGCAAAATCATCTTTCCATTCTACACATTGGGTTATAGATACAGGGGCTACTGATCATATGGTCAGTTCCTCTTCATTTCTTACTCATATCACCAGCTTGGGCTCTTCTAGTGTTAAGCTTCCCAATGGTCACAGTGTCCCAATTTCTCATGTTGGGGATGTCGTGCTTTCTCCTACTTTAACATTGCACAATGTATTGTGCGTCCCCACTTTTCGTTTTAATCTTATTTCTGCAAGTAAATTAACTTGCGATTCCAATTGCTCAATCAGTTTTTTTGCTGACTTCTGTGTTATTCAGGACCTGTCCTCGAAGATGACGATTGGAGCGGGTAGAGTTTGTGATGGTCTTTATCTCTTCACCATACCTAAAACAACCACTAAACCTCTTGTTGCTGCTACAACCACCTATGAGTTATGGCACCGGAGGCTTGGACATCCTGGCCGTGATCGTCTTAGGTTGTTAACTAGTCATATTCCTGATATTTCTGTTCCTATTTCTGAATATTGTGGGATTTGTCCTCTTGCTAAGCAAACACGTATTCCTTTTCCTTTAAGTACTAAGCGTTCTCTTGAACCGTTTAATTTAATTCACTGTGATATTTGGGGGCCTTATCGTGTTGCTTCACTTACCAGAGCTCGTTATTTTTTATCCATTGTTGATGACTACACTAGATGTACTTGGGTCTTTCTCATGCAAACTAAGGCTGAAACTCGGAGTCTACTCTGCAATTTTTATGCTTTTGTTGAAGTTCAATTTCATCAAAAAATTAAAATTGTTCGATCTGACAATGGATTAGAATTCGATATGAAAAATTTTTATGGAGAAAAAGGCATCTTGCATCAGCAAAGTTGTGTTGAAACACCACAACAAAATGGCGTTGTAGAACGTAAAAATCGACATTTACTCAATGTTGCTCGTGCTTTACGCTTTCAAGCCAATTTACCCATTCAGTTCTGGGGAGAGTGTGTATTAACTGCTGCATACCTTATAAATCGTACTCCAACACCTCTTCTTTCAGGGAAAACACCCTATGAAATGCTATTTCATTCTCCACCTTTATTTTCCCATTTAAGAACTTTTGGATGTTTGTGTTATGCTACCAACACAAGTGCTTCTAAATCCAAGTTTGATGCAAGAGCCACTCGCAGTGTTTTTCTTGGCTATCCATATGCTCAAAAGGGTTATAAACTTTATGATTTGGAAACAAAACAACTCTTTGTTTCACGAGATGTGCACTTTCATGAAGATATTTTCCCTTTTGCTGGTTGTACAAGTCCTCTCGTTGAACATGCTGTCATTCCCAACCCCGTCGTTGACAACTCTTTGCTGGATCACATGGATGTCCCGCCACCGGATGCCCCTCCACCATCCCAACCATCACAATCCTTGCCATTGCCATCACAAGCTCCTTCTCCTGCATCACCACCCATACGTCGCTCTTCCCGTACATCGCATCCCCCATCATATCTCACAGATTATCACTGCAAGATGGCCATCCATACTCTACCAGCTCCGGTATCATCTTCTTCCAATACATCAGTTGTAAGAACTCCATACCCTCTTTCTCAGTACGTATCTTATGATGCATTTTCTGACTCACACCGTGCCTTTCTAGTGTCGATTTCCTCTATTTTAGAGCCCAAAACTTTTAAACAAGCAGTTCTTGATTCCCATTGGAGGCATGCCATGGCAGAGGAGATTAAAGCACTAGAAGCCAATCATACATGGACACTCACAACCATTCCTGCCCATAAAGAACCGATTGGTTGTAAATGGGTTTATAAAGTCAAATACAAACCTGATGGGAGTCTTGAAAGATATAAAGCTCGATTGGTTGCTAAAGGTTACAATCAAAAGGAAGGACTTGACTATACCGAGACTTTTGCGCCAGTCGCCAAACTTGTTACTGTTCGTTGCCTCATTGCCATTGCAGCGGCTCAGAACTGGCATTTGCATCAACTTGATGTTCATAATGCTTTTCTCCATGGTGATTTAAATGAGGAAGTATATATGCAGCTACCTCCAGGTTTCTCTCTTGAAGGCGAGAAGCATCTTGTTTGTAAGCTCCACAAGTCCTTATACGGCCTCAAACAATCTTCTCGTCAATGGTTTTCTAAACTTTCTTCTGCACTTTTAGCTGCTGGTTTCTCCCAATCCAAGGCAGACTACTCATTGTTCACCAACTCCACGGGTGGCTCCTTTACTGCAATCTTAGTTTATGTTGATGACATTATTATAGCTGGGAATGATCTTGCAAAGATTAAGGATATCAAGCAGTTTCTTCATACCAAATTCCCCATTAAAGATCTTGGTCTTCTCAAATATTTTCTTGGTATTGAAGTGGCCCGCTCCAAACAAGGTATAATGTTATGTCAACGCAAATACGCTCTCGAAATTCTTGAGGAATCTGGTCTTCTTGGATCTCGACCTTCTTCATTCCCGATGGACCAACATTTGAAGTTGAATAAATCAGATGGTGAGCCCCTTCTCGATCCCACCCGTTATCGGCGGTTAGTTGGACGCCTAATTTATCTCACCATCATACGTCCAGATTTGGTTTATGCTGTTAATATGCTTAGCCAGTTTCTTGATAAGCCTCGTCAGCCCCATCATGATGCTGCTATGCGAGTCCTTCGCTATCTCAAGCAAGCACCAGGTCAAGGAATTCTCCTCTCCTCTTCGAGTGAACTAAATTTGCATGCCTTTTGTGATTCTGATTGGGCTAGTTGTCCGGATTCACGCAAATCTGTTACTGGCTACTGCATTCTTTTGGGAGCATCCCCTATCTCTTGGAAATCTAAGAAACAATCCACGATTTCGCGTTCATCTGCCGAAGTAGAATACCGTGCCATGGCTAGTACATGTTGTGAGATCACTTGGTTATCCTATCTGCTCAAAGACCTTGGTATTCACTTGAATCAGTCAATAACTCTTTATTGCGACAATTTGGCCGCCCTTCATATTGCAGCTAACCTAGTTTTTCATGAACGTACCAAACACATTGAGCTTGATTGTCACCTTGTTCGTGAGAAACTTCAGTCCGGCCTTATCCGCACTACCTTCCTCCCCTCAAAGCAACAACTGGCCGATGTTTTCACAAAGCCGCTTGGAGCATCTCAGTTTCATACTTTACTCTTCAAGTTGGGTGTTTGTAACATTCACACACCAACTTGAGGGGGGAGTATTAGGCATGTATCATGCCTCCCAAGATATGCTAAAATCAGAATGATTTGGTCAAACCATTGATCGAGGGATACACTTGAATCACTCCATGATTATAGAGATCTGTTGTAATTCTTATTTCCTTACTTAGCTTATTCTGCACATTATCGTGATGTATATATATGTATGTAGCCAGAGAATGATGTAATATATAGATTTTTACCTCTCCATTACCTAAAATCTTCCTGGTATCAGAGCTAGGGTTTCGGAGGCTTTTCCCCTTTGTTTGTGCCATAGTTGCACTTCCTTTCGTTGTGATCCATGTGTTATGGATCCTTTGTTTACCTCTCCACGTGCGAGTCGGGGGTCGCACGTGCGGGGGAGTGTTGGGATTTGTCCCATGTCGGTTAATTATCTCCTCCAAAAACTAGTATATGAGCCTGGGCGGCCTCTCCACTCTTTGCCAATTGGTTTGGAGTTGGATGCTTTAACACCAGGGGAGTTGATGGCCAGTGTTAGAGTAATTTGATGGAGGAAGAAGTAGAGAGGGACTGCAATTGAGAGTATATAAGGAAACATTTTTTTTTTTTGTGTTTGTGTGATGTGAATTGGAATATAAGACAGACTGTGGTCTTTCTAATATTGTGGTGCTTGAGGATCCGGGTTGTTACATGACACCTCTAGCCCGACCCGACACGATTAAGTAAATGGGCCGGCACGGCTTCACATGATTGAAAAACGGCACGGCATGACACGATTGGCAAACGGCACGGCATGGCACGACACGATTGGCAAACGGCATGACACGACATGATTTAAGTAAACGGGCCGGCATGACACAACATGATTGACAAAAGGCACGACACAACACGATTTAAGTAAATATTGTAAACGGGCCGGCACGGCACAACACGATTTGAGTAAATATGTATATATACGAAAAAAGGGTGTTTAGATCAAGCACCCTACACACATCGGATACCATTGATTCCTGCGGGCCCCCCTTGGTTTTTTTTTTTAGAAGGCTCGGATCGGCCGTCCGGTGGCCGGAGACAGCCCGACGCGGCCGTCAGTACGATTTCCCTATGGGTTTTGTCGGTACCTATAGCATTACTCATTTTTAACTTAATCGTTAGCGTGAACGATTAAGTTTGAGCTATTTTTTTTTAATTCAAAACCGTCTAACTTTTATACGGGAGAGATTAGATCATTCATGCTAAGAATGAAGTAAATTCTTTATTGTTAAAAGTTGATAAAACTCTACCGTGCTAATGAAAATAAAGATTTGAAATAGTTAATTTTTTTTATCCGAAATAGAAGTTATGATATTCCAATTTTGCATCGAAGCATTTTCTCTAATTGAGGTCCAAAATGTATGGGCCCTAAATAGAACTATGGAATTGCATGGCCCATCTTTTAGGATGGGCAACAATTTAGGCCTTTGAATATAATTTTATTAACAACATTATTCATGCAACGTATTTGCAAATCATACGAAAACACTTTCTTAGTGTAGCCACAAAATTGCAACACAATCAATACCGTTCATTTTGCTTTTCTTAGAGTTTGCATCATTCTCACAGTTTTTTGATCTATCGGATTTTGAAATCCCTTCACCGGGACGCAGATTCATTGTTAAAATAGCTATTTTTACTCTTCTTTTTTAATGTCCGATCAAGTATGTAACGATGAGAAATTTACTTCATTCTTAGCATGAATGATCTAATCTCTCCCACATAAAAGTTAGACGGTTTTGATTTTAAAAAAATAGCTCAGGCGGCCCTCAAGTGGTGCATTATAGGACTTTAATGCCTTTGGAAGCACCAAATGTGTTCCGATCATGTTGTTTCTAACATCCGATTACCACCTATTCAGGGGAGAATGATAAATTTGATAAGACGTTAAATCGTAATGATTTAGATCAAACATTCGAAAAAATGAGTCTGCAGCTACCTTTCAAATCTATACATTGAACTTACTTAGTTCTAAATCAAGGTATTGTGCTATAGTCTAATGAACGCTAGCCACATGATTGCAACACAAATATGACGATCCGTACCATTCATATTGTTGTTCTTGCTATTTTAATCATTCTCAAAAAAAAATTTAGTCTATCGGGGCTTTTGGGAAGCCTCTTTATCAGGACGTAGATTCATTGATAGAATTTTTTGTTATGTGTGATCAAGTTTATAACGATAACCAATTTACTTCATTTTTGGCACGAATGATTTAATCTCTCCCACATAGAAGGTAGACGGTTTCGATTTTCAAAAAATAGTTCAGGCGGCCTCGAGTGATGAATTATAGGACTTTACAAGAATTTTCCGTTATTTGGTGCATATGGATCATGGTGTGACTTATGCACATGATCACACTCACACTTGGACCTGGTATATAAAGAATGCTACGGGCAGAATTGCAGACCTAGCAGCCACAACTCTCTCTCTACCTCTCTGAGTTTACTTTGATATTGCTGTTTTCAATCGGTCTCTCTTCTTGACAAGAATAATTCCAACATCTAGTCAAAATTGACCATTGTTAAGCAATCATATTCTTTCATTTTCTGGGGCCATTAGAAATTATTTCTGGTCACCTCCACTCTCCAGTGGATATCCATAATTGTCTATTGCATTAATTTTCTGATGGTCCAATATTCACTCTGGTAGATGGCGTCGCTATTACTCTTAAATATGGGCATGGTTCATTGGTTTTATTTTGTACACGTATATCGCTATTCTATAATACATTGAAGTGGTCCATAATATGCTTAATCTAGATGTTGATTGTTAACGTAATTAAATTCACAGTTCTATCAATTTTCATCTTCTTACTAATACACCTCTGAAGTTTGTTCAAGTATTGACATTTCCTTTTTTCCCCTTCTGGGTTTTGGGTTCTGACCTCCTATTACAAACAAAAGCCAAACTTATTTTCTTTGCTATACTAATTTTAGGCTCCATTTGTTTCGATGTAAAATATGTTTCATGTAAATGTTTTTTTAGAAAACAAACTTCAAACTTTTATTTTCTGGTGTTCGGTTGGCACTTGAAAATATTTTCAGAAATCAACAAAATAGTGTAGAAAGAGATCTAGAGGGGGGCTTAGAGCATCCGCAATATAATAATCAAAACTTGCCACGTCGGCTTTTGATTATTCATTTAGAGGGTTGCTACAATTAGCAATATGAAGTCACACAATGTTACTTTTGATTATTCAAATGCCCAAATTTGATTATTGGTTAGGAGGTTGCTAACTTTGATTATTAGAATGTGAGCACTTTTTTAAGCACACATTGCTAATTTTAGCAATCTTTTGATTT
Organism: Rhododendron griersonianum; assembly: GCA_018127125.1. NCBI lineage: Eukaryota > Viridiplantae > Streptophyta > Magnoliopsida > Ericales > Ericaceae > Rhododendron > Rhododendron griersonianum. Next base: position 7,288,880 of record CM030797.1, on the reverse strand, counting down.
TGATTATTACATTGTGGATGCTCTTAAACGGTGGAGATCTGAGAAAATTGGAATTGAATGTGGGTCAAGACTGATGATCGGGGAAACTGAGCAGTGAGAATTGCCATAGAAGGCAATGGGTTAATTTTGGAAAATAACTTACGGAAGATTTAAGGGTAAATCATTTTCATCCAATTAATGGAAAATGTTTTACATGTAAAATGTTTTCCTATTTTTTGCACAACCAAACACCAGAAAATAGATAAAATATTTTACCGGAAAATATTTTATGCCCAAACAAACGGAGCCTTAGTGTACTAATTTTCTCTGCATAATCTAGTGTACTTATTTTCTTTGCATAATCTAGTGTACTAATTTTCTCTCGTTGTTTTTGTAGTTTTTAATCTATGCTTCATTTTCTGGAAATAGTCTAGTATTTTATTTTTTGCCATTGTGAGTGTGAGAAATGCATAAATGAACACCAAATCAATTTCCCGGCCTCAGTTACAAGCTTACAGCTTCTAAATACTGGCAACCTCGTTCTTCCAAACCGAAGTGGTTCAATGAATGTTTGGGAAAGTTTAGATTCACCAACGGATCTACTACTTCCAAACCCACCCATACCGTGAACGGGCACGGCATGGCACAAAGCACGGTTTGCACAAAGCTAAACGGCACGGCACGACACGACGCTGCACGTTTGACATGTAATACCCCGTATTTAAAAAAATGACTTTTTCAAGTATTTTTGGGGATAAGTCGTAATTATTAAAATAACTTTTACTATCATATTGGCTGAAACTTTTACTATATGGACAACACTTTCTCTAGGTGAAGAACACGTGCATGTGTGCATGTGATGATTTGTCATGTTTATTGAACATGTGTCAAGTTCCAGTAGAGAAGAGTCACAAGCACTTTGGTTTTTGACTTCATATAAATCAGAAAGATTAAATGAGAAATGAAGCAATTAAGTGGGTTTCAGAGAGAGTCGTGAGGAACATGGGTTCATGTTCTGATGAGATTTTGGACCACGTTCTTTGAATGTGGGATTGTATCTGATGGCAAGGTGAGTGTAAGATACATAATTCTTGTATAATATTAATGTTGGGTTCTTGTTGGTTGTGTTATGCGGTGACTGTACGTCGTGGAGCTGTTTGGTATGTGACGGGGTGACTAGGCTAATAAGCTATGCCAAAGACAAGTTGGCCAATGGGCTGTGGTGAGGCTAGTGAGGTGGTACGTCACCCGTCATATACCGAGGAGGACCGGATATGTGGTTACATTTATGTGGAATGTGTTTGGTGTTATACGTGATGGTTGGTGCTGTGAAGTTTATTTAGTGTTGATATTGTACACGTTATTATGTCTCACACACTCCTGGGGTCCTTTAGACTCCAGCTTGCAGGTTGGTTAGCGGGCCAGGTGTCTGTGGTGCGGGCTTGTCTGAGTTGCCGCGAGAGTGGATAGTTGTTTATTTACTTTGGAGATAGTTGTAAATTGTAAAAATTTTGGAATATAAGACAGACTATGGTATTTCTAATATTGTGGTGCTTGAGGATCTGGGTTGTTACATGACACCTCTAGCCCGACCCGACACGATTATGTAAATGGGCCGGCACGGCTTCACATGATTGAAAAACGGCACGGCACGACACGATTGGCAAACGGCACGGCATGGCACAACACGATTGGCAAACGGCACGACATGACATGATTTAAGTAAACGGGCCGGCATGACATGACATGATTGACAAACGGCACGGCATGACACAAACACGATTTGAGTAAATACTGTAAACGGGCCGGCACGGCACGTTTGACACCTCTAGTGGAGTATCCCAATTTGGAGAACCACGTATATCTCGCTATGTGATTGTGTTCCTGTTTTTGGTTGTTTAGATCTTAATCGAAGTGGCAAAAACAACAATTGAAAAGATCTCACCAAATTGGTGGGGGAATAACATGTTTTATGGTGAAACTCATATGCAACAATAATACGTGGTGGGGAGGGTCCTGCAACACCACGTGAAGGTGCTCCAAGATCGCTTAATAATTTTTCCTAGAGAAGGATGGAGAGGCTATATATACCTTCGAGTTAGTCGAGAAAAACCTTGAACCTCGATGGAGTAATTTCTTTTTGATGGAATGGGATCCTCGGTTGTCCATCTGTGGGCTCTTTCTTGGTTCATTTCGATAACAATTTAGTTTTTCAAACTCGTTGTCGTTGAGAGCACTAACCACATGAAAAGTCATGTTATTGGGTATCAATTGATGTGGTTTCTTAAGTTAGATATTGCCCTTCTGAATTTGGTAACTCGTGCTGGATGTTTAGTGCTTCAAAAAACAGTGCAGCTATTTAAACCTTCTAGACCGAATTCTTCCCCCCTTATTTTACAGCTTCTATATCTAATTTTACGGATGGCGTGGGCCGTTATTCATCTTTCCACTAAACTAAACCATCTACCATAATAAAATAAAAAAAACTAAACCATCTACCCATAAACAAAACAATTATTTTTTTTTTTGGGTAATATAGGGTGTCCTGGACTAGCTTACGCGCATCTCAAACTAATCCCTACAGTCCATTCCACAGCCGTTTCACACATTTACGCGTGCGGATGAGGTTGCCCCAAGAGTTATTGGCGAGAAGAATCGAACTTGAAATTTCAGGATGGAGCAAACACCCAAGTCTCGAGCCAACACCATGTTTTAAGAGAACATGGACCACATGCTTCTTCTTTTTTGAATTAAATGTGATCCTGTTTTAAGTAAAGCAATAGAAGGGACCACATTATACCCCCATCTAGAACAAATAAATCAGAGAATACAGAACTACAGTGACAGAAGTACATTTTGAGGCCAAACAACCAAACATGGAAACCAAGCATAACTTAAAGGCCAATTTACTAGGTAACAGGAGACCAAATTAATGCCCACACATCGACTATCAAAACCTAGTTTAACACAATGTTCTAAAAATCTCTAAGCGCTAGTCGGGTGGAAAATGGGTGCCTAACGCTTAGGCGCCCGACTAGTCGGCTGTCTAATCTAGGCGTAATGAGTTTTACATTATTTTTTAGTTTCTTGCGCTTTATTTTTCCAATCAACCACACTACCAATTAACATGTTTTCTCTTTATTTACCGGGGAAGCAAGGGAAGCACTAAAGTTGCTAAGAAGGGTATAAGGACCAGCTTTCACAGTAAAAAAGACTTCAGATCTTTTGAAACCACCCCAGTCCGAAGCTGGATAGAAATGGAGACGAATAAATTTCTGACCCGGAGTGACTCGGATCGTATAGGTGAAAGGCCAATGGGAGAGCCGGGCCGTTGCGTAAGGGATTCGATCATAGGGGTTGCGTAAGGGATTCGATCATAGGGATGGTCAGTGGCTTCTGAGCTGATCAATTTGCTCTTTGAACCATGTAATGAAGTGATGTAATTGGAACCGGTATCTCCGGTCCATTTCCGGGTATCTTGTGCAGTTGAGTCGCCGGAAGAGCCGCAGTTAATGGCAACATGATCAAGCTGTTGGGAATAAAGACCAGGGGAGTTGATGGCTAGTGTTAGAGTACTTTGATGGAGAAAGAAGTAGAGAGGGACTGCAATTGAGAGTAGATAAGGAAACATTATTTTTGTGTGTGTGTGTTTGTGTGTGTGATGCGAATTGGAACTATTGAGAGAGTTTGGGAATGATGATCAGTGAAAGGAGAGAGGAAGGCGAAGACCTGGTCAGTCAACTCACTAAGTCAAGAACAGTTCTGCTCCAGACAGTTCTTGGAACATGATTCAAAAGGCACCCAAGCCAGACCTCTGTTTCCTTCTTTTGTACCAGATTTTGGAGAGAAACACAGAGAGATAGTGACGCTGTGAGTGAGTGCGTGATTTGCAATCATCCACGGATAGTACATACACATCCGCCGCCCCTCCGTGGAGTATAGATGTGTCAAATGGGCGGGGCCGGCACGTCACAGGCACGGTCTTGGCCTGGCACGGCACGACACAGCACGGTCTTAGTGGTCCCGGGGCATAGCACGGGCACGAAAGGGCACGATACGAGGCACATAAAAAAACAAAATTAAATAAGCCAAATGGCTTTTTTATCCTTATTCACTATTTTTTCGCATTTTTCATTTCTCAGAAAAAAAAAAGTAAACAACTAAGACTTTTAATTTAAAAATAATAATATCTTCAAAAAATCAAGTTTAAAAAAAAAATTATTGTACCTTTATAATCAATACCTTGTACAGTAGCCACACAATTGCAACACAATCACGACAATCAATACCGTTCATTTTTAACCGAAAAAGATATAGGTATAGACCAAACCGTAGGAAAATCAAGTTTTAAAAAAATAGCTCAGGCGGCCCTCAAGTGGTGCATTATAGGACTTTAATGCCTTTGGAAGCACCCAATGTGTTTCGATCGATCATGTGGTTTCCGACATCCGATTATCACCTATTCAGGGGAGAATGATAAATTTGATAAGACGTTAAATCGTAATGATTTAGATCAAACATTCGAAAAAATGAGTCTGCAGCTACCTTTCAAATCTTTACATTGAACTTACTTAGTTTTTTTTTTTTTTCAATCGTCATACATTGAACTTACTTAGTTCTAAACCAAGGTATTGTGCTATAGTCTAATGAACGCTAGCCACATGATTGCAACACAACTATGACGATCCGTACCGTTCATATTGTTGTTCTTGCTGTTTTAATCATTCTCAAAAAAAAAATTAGTCTATCGGGGCTTTTGGAAGCCTCTTTATTAGGACGTAGATTCATTGATAGAAATTTTTGTTATGTGTGATCAAGTTTATAACGATAACCAATTTACTTCATTTTTTGCACGAATGATATAATCTCTCCCACATAAAAGGTAGACGGTTCTGATTTTCAAAAAATAGTTCTGGCGGCCTCGAGTGATGAATTATAGGACTTTACAAGAATTTTCCATTATTTGGTGCATATGGATCATGGTGTGACTTATGCACATGATCACACTCACACTTGGACCTGGTATATAAAGAATGCTATGGGCAGAATTGTAGCCCTAGCAGCCACAACTCTCTCTCTCTCTCTCTCTCTCTCTCTCTCTCTCTCTCTCTCTCTCTGAGTTTACTTTGATATTGATGTTTTCAATCGGTCTCTCTTCTTGACAAGAATAATTCCAACTTCTATTCAAAATTGTCCCTTGTTAAGCAGTCATATTCTTTCATTTTCTGGAGCCATTAGAAATTATTTCTGGTCACCTCCACTCTCCAGTGGATATCCATAATTGTCTATTGCATTAATTTTCTGATGGTCCAATATGCTTTCTGGTAGATGGCGTCGCTATTACTCTTAAATATGGGCATGGTTCATTGGTTTTATTTTGTACACGTATATAGCTATTCTATAATACATTGAAGTGGTCCATAATATGCTTAATCTAGATGTTGATTGTTAACGTAATTAAATTCACAGTTCTATCAATTTTCATCTTCTTACTAATACACCTCAGTTCGTTCAAGTATTGACATTTCCTTTTTTCCCCTTCTGGGTTTTGGGTTCTGACTTCCTATTATAAACAAAAGCCAAACTTATTTCTTTTGTGTACTAATTTTAGGATCCATTTGTTTCGATGTAAAATGTTTTACAATGTAAAATATGTTTCATGTAAATGTTCTTTTATTTTCCGGTGTTCGGTTGGCACTTGAAAATATTTTCAGAAATCAACAAAATAGTGTAGAGAGAGATCTAGAGGGGGGCTTAGAGCATCTGCAATATAATAATCAAAACTTGCCACGTCAACTTTTGATTATTCATTTAGAGGGTTGTTAAAGTTAGCAATATGATGTCACACAATGTTACTTTTGATTATTCAAATGCCCAAATTTGATTATTAGTTAGGAGGTTGCTAACTTTGATTATTAGAATGTGAGCACTTTTTTAAGCACACATTGCTAAATTTAGCAATCTTTTGATTTTGATTATTACATTGTGGATGCTCTTAAACGGTGGAGATCTGAGAAAATTGGAATTGAACGTGGGTCAAGACTGACGATCGAGGAAACTGAGCAGTGAGAATTGCCATAGAAGGCAGCGGGTTCATTTCGGAAAATAACTTACAGAAGATTTAAGGGTAAATCATTTTCATCCAATTAATGGAAAATGTTTTTCTATTTTTTGCACAACCAAACACCATAAAATAGATAAAATATTTTATCGGAAAATATTTTATGCCCAAACAAACAGAGCCTTAGTGTACTAATTTTCTCTGCATAATCTAGTGTACTAATTTTCTCTCGTCGTTTTTGGCTATACATACATACATACATATTTCCACAAAACTTGGGTGGAGCAAGGCTAACCAATTCCAAGTATTAGACCACCCCTTGAAATTTCCGGGCTTCATTTTCCTCGCTTTGATCATTTCCAAAATCTCTCGAGAGCTTCATCTCAGCACCCAGAAAAATGTACTTCAATCTCCTCTCATTTACCATCCCTCTCTACTTTATCCTTTATCAAATTCTTTTTTCTGTTGCCACCACCAACTCACTTGTTCTTTATCAACCGCTTGACAACATTGCCGTTAACTGTGGTTCCTCCGGCAACTCTACTGCCGTAGATGGCCGGCAATGGACCGGAGATATCGTTTCGAATTACGCCCCTTTATTACTTACTAGTAACAAAGGAAAATTGATTAGCTCCAAAGCCACAAACCCGTCACTTTCTCCTGATCCAGTGCATTATACGTCGGCCAGGCTCTCCCGTTGGCCTTTCACATATGCATTCCGAGTCTCCCCGGGCCAAAAGTTTATCCGCCTACATTTCTATCCAGCTTCATACCGAGGTGGTTTTAAACGGTCTAAGGCCTTTTTTACTGTAAAAGCTGGTCCATATACCCTTCTTAGCAACTTTAGTGCTTCCCTTACAGCTGATGCTTCAGGCTTGGACTCTCTTGTTAAAGAGTATTGTGTGAATGTGGAAGAAAATCAGCCACTGATCATAACATTCTCTCCCTCATTAGGTGGTTCTTCTGATGAGGCATATGCTTTTGTCAATGGGATCGAAATCGTCTCGATGCCGGCTGGACTTTATCATACACAAGAGGGTGATGCAGGTGCACATGTTGTCGGCCAGAATTTTCGACTCCCAATTGATAAAAGCATTGCACTCGAGATGGTGCAGCGGTTAAATGTTGGTGGAACAGCCATCTCATCCGTAGAAGATACAGGCTTGTTTCGTGATTGGTCTCAGGACTCAAATTTTTTGATGGAAACATCATATGTCCAGCCAGTTACTACCACCCTTCGCATCAAATACACAAGTATACCATCATACACTGCTCCTCAGAAAGTTTACCAAACATCATGGTCAATGGCTACGGACAAGCAAGGGAACGGTAACTTCAATTTTACGTGGAAGTTGCCTATTGATTTTGGATTCAGGTACCTTCTTAGGTTACATTTTTGTGACTTTGAATTTGAAATAGAAGAGCGTGACCGCACAAAATTTAGTGTCTTCTTTGATGAACACATTGCTGAAGCTAAAACTGATATTATCAAATGGAGTGGTGGAAACAGGGTTGCGGTCTATAGGGACTACGTGGTGAGGATTGAAGGAGATAGGATGGAGGGAAAACACGATTTGCTCATAGCATACTTCCCTCACAACCATGAATGGATTGAAGACATTGATACAGTTCTAAAGGGGTTGGAGGTATTCAAGCTGAGCAACCCTGACAAAAATCTTGCTGGTGTGAACCCGGTGCCTCTGTCATATGCTTTGACATCTAGTAACGCAAAACCCCGGAAGTCTGTGTATGCTTCCGGTGGTAATGCCATTGCAACAATTTTGGTAATATTACTCACCGTTACGAATATTGGTGTTTACATGCTACGTGTTCGGGGTGAGAAATTTAGCGAAAAGAACATCTCACCATCACCGCCAGAAGGGTTGTGCCGTCGCTTCTCACTTTCTGAGGTCCTCTTAGTGACCAACAACTTCAGTCATGAATTTTTCATTGGAAGTGGTGGATCTGGCAATGTCTACAAAGCACTCATCGACGATGGAACAACTACTGTTGCCTTTAAGAGGTTGAATTCGAAGTCCAAGCAAGGGGCAAATGAGTTTCGGACAGAGATTGAGATGCTTTCTAACCTTCGGCATATTCATCTCGTGAGTCTTATAGGCTATTGTGATGAATGGCAGGAAATGATCCTTGTTTACGAGTACATGGAGCATGGTACACTTGCCGATCATCTTTATAAGCATTATAATTTTGGTAACAGCACTATTTGTCATCTGTCATGGGAGCAAAGGATGAAAATTTGCATCGGTGCTGCTCGTGGACTGGATTACCTCCATACAGGTACTCGACGCGGTATCATACACCGTGATGTTAAGACGACAAATATTCTTCTGAACAAGGATTGGGTAGCCAAGATTTCGGATTTTGGGTTGTGCAAAGAGGGAACTACAAGCCGTTCACACTCTCATGTTAGCACTGATGTTAAAGGCACGTTTGGGTACTTGGATCCGGAATATTTCTTCTCCCTTAGACTAACTAAAAAATCAGATGTCTATGCATTTGGTGTTGTGTTGTTAGAAGTGCTTTGTGGGAGGTCGGCAGTGGATCTACGGCTTGAGGAGGAGCAACGCAGTCTACCACGATGGGCTCAACAATGTATCAAAGAGGAAAAACTCGATCAACTCGTTGATGAAAGAATCAGGACCCAAATCTCGCCGCAGTGTTTGAAGGTGTATACAGAAGTTGCTAATAAATGCTTGCATGAGCATCCAAGTGGACGGCCTACCATGACTGATGTCGTGGCGAGCCTCGGGTGTATGTTGGCTTCACAGGAGCAACCGAGAAATGCTTGCACAGAGGAGGAGAAGGAGGAGGAGAAAGGG